>SSNC01000021.1:0-600000 GCA_029719445.1 Agaricus blazei | reverse complement strand
TTTCTACGTAAGTCTTCATCCTATTTCCTTCTTGCCCCAGCTTATTTTCGACACTAAGCACGACGACTCTTCGCTCGTGTGGCAAGGGCATACCTTTACAGGGAAGGAAAACATTGTCAACGGACTTGTTGTATGTCGTCGTCGTCGCCATCAGATTAGCATCGTTCACGGATTGTTTTGCACTTAGGGTCTTAACCTCTCAGAGATTGTTCCCAATCTACAGACTCTCGTAGGAGAAGACGGAAATGCCGGAAGCGTAACCGTCTCTGCGGTTGGATCATTAGTCGTACGTATTGAGGGTATTGCCTTCACCGTATTCATGATTCACTCGTTTCCAAATCACCCGTAGATCAACGACGAGCCAAATGCAAGACAATTCTGGCACAAGGTGGTGCTCAAAAGACATAACGAAGGCATGTATATGTAGGTCAAAATTGTTTGCTGCTACTCGTTGTCGACTTACTCTCGGGTTTTGCACATACAGATTCCGTGAAGTTTTCACACTCAGTCAGCGATCGTAAAATCCATTGGCTTCTGGAATACGACGAGAGGAATACTATGGAAGTTGGAAGTTGAATAGTGATCCACGCCTAGAGCTGCTCCTGGAAATCGGTTTTGGGTCCTGCCGGTTTCGTGTCACATTATATGATTCATACTTCAAATTTCTAGAGTAGAAACCCTTAAACAGAGCCTCAAATATACATATTCTCCCGACCGCAATCCGTCTGATAGTATTGAGATCAAGACCTTATAAGAACACAAAGTGGAAAGTTCTATGGGTGCAATACATTCAATACTTCACCAACCACTGGCAGGCACAACGAAAATCATGTTAGTTGTAAAAATAGAAACGAAAACCCTGAAAAGGAAATACGAGATTATCGCCTGGTGTTACTGGCTCGATCCATGTGAGTCCTTGCGAATACAAGCCAGTATCGCTGAACATAAATGAGAAACCCACAATTTTAAGCTACGCATCTTCAAAATACGTCTATTCTCCCTGAAAGCTCACTGACGGGTTCTCGGAGGACACCAGACTTACAATCACTGGCACACGGAGGGAAATGGGCGTCATCGAAGTATTCTTTTTCGGGTCTAAACCGAGACAAGGGAGTGAACCAGTAGGAACCGGCTACGATCCTGGGGTCGACTAATAAATGAGGAAAGGTCATGCACAGGTCGGACGTAATCCAGACCAAGGGATCTGAATCCTCTTTCGGACACAACGGAATGCCTGGGATGTGCACGGCTCGCATAGATCGTATCTCCACCTTTTACTCACCCATGCTACGACTGCCAAAAAGCTCATTTGCGAGTCACTTGATACGTCAGTGTCACGATCACCACAGCGCCCTCTTATTTTTCCGGGCTTAGGGTCGTTTTTCATTACCTCATGGTGAGTACTGACATCGTATCAGAAGCTAGACTCCGCCGGGCGAGATTTAGATCTAAAACAGAAGAGTGGAACTCGTGAATCTTAGTGTTGTTATGGCTATGAGGAAAGGGACGAACACCGTCTAAGCAAATTTATTCAGATGCCCTCGGATATGACCTCATGAACGAATAGAGTATAGTAGAAAAAAAAAGCAACCGGGTCAATGCTTCTGGAAAACCGAGGCGGTTGCAGTCACTCCAAAGGGGGTATTCAGTCTCTCAGGCTGGTCTTCTGAAGAACAGCATTTCACCCGTTTTCAGCTTGCGGTGCCTATGATAAGCGGTGATTTTCTCCTTTTTTGTTCTTTTTTGTTCTTTTTGTTTTTATTTTGTTTTTGCTTTTATTTTTCTCTCAAAACAATTGATAGACAGGTAAGATTCAACGTTCCTGTACATATGGACCACCATTGATACACGTTTTGTTATACTCCTTTTGGCAATGATTTTGGAGACCGGTGCCGGCTCCCTGAATGTTGCTGAAAGGGGCAGTCATGCAGTTGGAGAACTTGAACCGCGAATACTCAGAAACGAGCGTCCTTGTTCACGCAAAAAGAAGACTATTATTCTCATCGCCTATCTCCACTTCAACATCGTCTCTTTCTAAAACCATCAAGACTTTCGTACGCTCCTCCGAATTTACCGACTACTAACTTAAACGTTGACCCACAACGGCTCAGAGGGTGACGGTAAACCTAATGATCAACGCCATCAACCCCCAATTTGGCCGAGAGCTCATTGACATGTTCTATCACTTGCTCCAAACAGATCCCTTCACTCTCTCGAATTTCTATGTGAGTTCTTACCGGTGATTCAGCAGGTCTACTCTCCCTCTGAGGCTCGATCCTTGAGCGCAGTAATTCTGCAATTTCGTGGCTTGGGCAAGATTTCCGTGGAATAGAAGGCCTTGCAAACACACGGGCTGTAAGTCCTCACTCCCTCACCCTTTCCGGGTTCTTCTTTTCTATAAATCTAGATTTTGATGCGACTTTCATTCACTCAGAGTCTCAGCCTTACGAATGTTCAAGTGAATGATTTTCAAAGTGCGTATAACCATGACCCCACGATAGTCGTTGTGCAAGGAACAGCAATGGTATGTGGTAATACCCCTACTTCGTTTTCGATACACTTATTGAATTTGTCCCCAGGTCAATAAGCAAACAATCCAGAGTTTCTATCATGCACTGGTAATTGGGAGAGAAAACGAGATTTTTTACATGTGAGACCCCTGTTCCTCTTCTTTTGCCATAAGTACCCTTGAATTCACCTTCGGGTTGTGCCCTTTTCCAGATGCAATGAGGTATTCCAGTGGATGGATTGAAAATGCGAAAATATTATTGTCAAGGTATGACATACACCTCGTGATAGATTTGTCTAAGACTGACTCAACGTATGTCGCAGCAGAATGAACACAGGCAGGGAAGTCTTTGCGAATACCTGTCAGTATTTGTGGCGGCATTTGTCACGGTATGGGTAAAAATAGAAATGATAAACCCGAAAAGGAAATGCATGTTTACCGTAAGGCAGTTTGACATCGTATAAGACTGTTGGACGCGTATTCAGGAGATATACGTCGGCTAGAGGAGACATCAAGTTTTGTTCATAATATGTTCTGAAATTGTGGGTCGAGGAAGCGGTAATTGATTAGTGCCGTAATGAACGGTATACAACTTTTGTGATAGCATCAGGAAGACCGATATCTCCGAAAAGGCCAATAAGGAGATAAAATTTGTACTGAGATGTGGAAAGGTCACTACGAGTTTCTCTGGCTGTAGGAGAGATTTCGGAAAGATGGGAGTTGGTGATTATCAAGATCGTGATTGGATATGACGGTGGATTCTGATAGGACAGTACATGACTCAGTCGTCGGGCCAAGTTGTGCATCGATCTCCGAGGTGTCGGAGGTATGATTGGGCGGTTATAGTTTTGCAAGAAACTGAGGATTCTTCTAATCCTAAGACAAAAAAGGACTATTTCAAGAGATGTTGAATTAAGTTGAATAAGGGTTAAGGGCTAGCAGTGCAAGCGACGAAGCCAAGATAGGCAGGTCCTAAGATCCGTAATTCAGGCGGAAAACATCGTTCTGACTGGAAATGAGGCATGTGAGGCGGTGCGATTGGAGTGATAGTGGGATAATCGCGTACACATAGAAAGACTGTTCGACTTGTTTGAGGACGAATGCCTGGGTGAATTGCAAGGGGGTTGTGCTGTCGTCGACCTGGGAATGGGTGTCAGAAGATGGGAAAGTGATCGGAGAGGGGGTGCAACACGGACGACTAAAAGACCAGTGACGACTATGAGCATGTTGTTGTTGTCCATGGGCTGTGCGTCGGTGGTGAGGACCTTGTGCTGGACCTTTTCGAAGGGCAGGGTCTGAGAGAGGGTAGTTGAGCGGGAGAAGGGAGGTGGGAGATCTGGTGTACCGTTAATTTCTCAGTGATGCTGGCTGGACCGACTACTTGTGTGCCCTCCCAACTTAGCTTGGAGTCATCGCGCTGGGATGGTGAGGCTGAGAAGAGGAAGAAACAGAAGAAAGACACACGTAGAGGGACTGGAGGCCGGCGCGGTTAGCGGCAAAGGTCTGGTAGTAGAAGGTGGTGAACTGCCCGGCGACGTCGGCCATGGTTGGGAGGAGGAGGGGGCGATGGGGCTGAGATCACGATTATCGAGCGGGGGCCACGTGACGGGGAGAGGGTCTCGATGGGCCACTTTGACGCTGCCCGGCCTGCGATGCGCCGCAAGTCCTCTGCCCAGAATCTCCTCGCCTCCTTCAAGCCCCCCGCTGCCCCCGCCCCGGCCGGCTCGCCTGTCCCCGCCGTGCCCGCCGCCCCCGCCCCCGGTGCCGCCACCGGCATGCCCGGCGCCTCGTCTCTCGCCCAGACGCCCCCCGCCCCCATGCCCCTCGCCCGCGCAGACACCACCCCCGACTCCCAGGCGGCGGAGAGCCTTCTCTTCGCCGCCACCAGCCCCCCGCTCACGTCGAGCACCTCGGTCGAGTTCCTCAGAGACCTCGTCCACAAGCGTCTCGTTACTCTCACCTACCTCAGAAATGTCCACGAGGGGTGCGTTTCTCAGTTCCTCCCTCTCTCCTCTCCCTTTGACGCCCCCTTGCCCCCTGCAGCAAGAGCCACTGGTTCCATACCCTCCTCATCACCCGCGCAGACCTGGACAGGGTGTTCAATAACGACGCCATGAAAAAACGGCGAGCCCCTTCCTCCTCCTGTCCCTACGCGTCTCTGACCCTGTCGACAGGACCAATCGCTTCGCTATTCTCGGATTTAATCTGTCAAATCTACTTGATATCAACAATCCCCTTGACCTCCTCCGAGCCATCTTGAACACCGTGACGGAGCACGATCAATCAAAAGACGACAACGACAAGTCCAAGATGGTACGCTTTCCCCCGCTTATGTCCCCAGCCTAGGGCTTATTTGGCGTCATCACAGAAAATCTTCAAAAAAGGCATTTCTATCAAGAAAGGAGTCGGGTCAGAGTTCGCGAGCTCGGAACTGGCCAGCGATGCATCATACCTGACCATGCTGCATACCGTACGTCTATGTTTTCCTCAAAATGACATTTCATTCATTTTGCGCCGCTCAGCCCTTTGCACTGGACTATCACGAGACCGTTCTATCCCTCCTCGACGTGATGTCAGAGGCGTACAGCAGAATCTCAAAGATCCTCGGCCCCTCATCCATACCCCACTCGACCTCTCTCGGTCCTCTGTCAGGCGTCACCCCATACCCGGGCGTATCCTATCTCTTTGCTTCAGAGGCCAATAATTATAGCTCCCAATACCCCGCCACAAATCACACCAACTCGTCTTCCCACCTACTCTTGCATCATAATCTCACCTCCAGCCCCAACCCCAACCAGCCCCCTGTCCAGTTCCCGAGCGTCACCAACTCGTCAACGACCTTGCCCGTACCCTCCGAGCCCGAAAACTCTCTCTGGAGCATAGCCAACGCCAGCAGCGTTGGGATGGGAATGGGCGCCAGCTTTTCCCAACCCACGGTCAATTGGTCGTCATCTCAAAGTGATATGATCGTAAAAATAGACTCAAAGCTCAAGGTGCGCATCTTCCCCTTTTGAAATAGGACCTCCTTGACACCCGTTTTCCCACAGAAAGTAATTTCACTCTTACTAAAGGATCTTGACGCGCTGGCGCGAAAAGGCATCTTAGATGAGCTAGCCTCGTTATCGGGCAACTCTGTAATGGCGGCTGAACCCACGCTCTCCAATGGGTCTGGAAAGAGCATATATGATTTGGAAGCATAAACTAATTGCCTCATATGGATGATACCAGCCAAGGACACTTTTGTTAACCAGTTGCGGCCCACCAGCGCTGCACCACACTTCATTGGACACCCAGCCGATTAAATGGTGTGGGATAGACTTTTTTGAATTGGTCTTTTTTTGCGGGGCCATTCGTTCTCCTTGCACTAACTACCGCTTGTTTTGCAGATTGACACACCGAAAATTATAACATTATTGGAATTATTGTGTATAGTATATGTTTTCGATTACAGTACGAGTCGCTGGGAGTAATTACATTATAGCATTTTGTTGATCCGGCTATATGCGTGGGGTGTTTTGTTTGTGTTGTTGTTGTGGTGCCACCAAACTTTGTTCTGAAAAACTGTGCAGCTCCTCCGGAACGATGCAGGCGGCCAGCTCGCCTTATCTTCCACCCTATTATCAGGGGCTATATCACATACCACATCTTGGTGTGTACGCTACTTGTATCCATACAGGTCTCATCTTTTTTAATACACGAAAACAGGATCTCATCAGGACTATGAACTGAAACGACAGTACCTTGCTCTGCTCTCCCCGCAACAGATCATTGAGATATGTCTTACCTTTGATGTTCATGTGTCGCCATATGTCAAGAGCACCATATGGCCGCAGGATTTGAATGCTGCTATTGCTGGTCTCCGAAAATCGACGACTAACGCGCCGAATGATAATGAGCGGGCGGGAAGAGGCGATGAATCGTCCTCACCGTCATCGTCGCGGAAAGATGCGAATGATTCAACGGGGCAGGAACCTATAATGGCCTCGTTGGATAGGCCACCGGAGGGATCTGTTGTTCGTGCCGAGGGATCTGGTGAGAGAGCAGAGGAGCGGAGTACGGAGAAACAGCTGGAGGAAAATGTGTCGGCAACGTCAGCAACGACAGCGACAGCGACTACGACGGCTCCGGTGGGTGGATCGACACAGACACCGACGACGTCTGCGGTTGCATCAACGTCAACGTCCGCTACACCCGTACCCGCCTCCTCTCCTCCTGCGCCGCCTCCCGTTTCGCAACAACAACAACAACAACCGGCTTATCCCCATCAACCTTATAGCTATCCTCAGCATACTACCGCAGCCTATCCGCATGCACCGTATTACCCACCACCCCCTGGCTACCCTGGCTATCCAACATCATCATACCCTCACTACCCACAGCCACTACCAAATGGCTATCCTACTGCGCCAGGAGGCTATCCCAATCCATATTCTGCACCGACACCATCTCATTCACAGTCCTCTTCACTACATTATCCACCTCTTCACCCTCATCACTCTCATCAAGATCAATCCCAAGATGATTTACCGAGTTATGAGGAAATGATTGTTGAGGCTCTACAGGAATCGGGGTCTACAGATCCTGAAGGATGTGCGCCTAAGGATTTGTTTTCTTGGATGGCTGTCAGGTATCCTCTGCAGTCGAATTTTAGGCCTTCGGCTAGTCAGGCTTTGCAGAAGGCTTTTAAGAGGGGGAGGTTGGAGAAGAATAGTAATGGAAAGTATAGGTTGAATGTTACTTGGGAAGGAGGAAGTGTACGTGTTTTCTTTTTCTCGTTGGGTTTTTTTCTTTTTTTCTGATGTTGGTGGGTTTTTTTGTGTGTAGACGTCGAGAAGGACGACGAGACGTCCGCAAAGTCAATCTAACGCGCCACCACCGCCAGCATCATCATCATCCTCATCACATTTACAACCACCGCCATCTGGTTCACCGTTTACACATGCCCCTCTTGTACATCATCATCACCATCATGCTAATTCTCAACAACAACAGCAACATAATTCAGGGTATCCGTATGCTTATGGATATCCTGGATATGCACAACATCCTACACAGCAACAACATTTACAACAACAGTCTACATCATTAACGGATGCGAAGGGTACTACTGGAGATAAAACGACAATTAATGCCAATGCCGCTGCCGCGATGTTGGATGATTCGGATAGAGATGCTTATGAAGCCGCTCAGAATATTCTTAAAGCTATCAATTTTGGGGATTTATTACAGATTGCTCAGAATGAGGAGGGTGGTGATGGCGATACCAAAAAGGCGTCGTCTTCTTCTTTATCGGGAGGAGGAGGTGATGGAGGGGGTGAGGTTTCGATGGATCAACTTACGTCGTTGTTGATTCAAGCGCAACATGCTATTTCAAGTCAACAACAATCTATGGAGGGGCAACAACAGCAGCAACAGCAACAGCAACAGCAGGCTGTGGCTGTGATGGGAATGAATTCGAGTTTGGCTTCGGTGACGCCGTTACCGACGTTGAGTGCTACAGCTGGTGTTGCTGTAGCCTCAACTTCGACTCTACCTTCGACGACTTTGACTTCGAATGGTATTGGGTCGTCTGCGTCGGTGGCGGGTGTGAATGTACGTGCGGAGTTGCAAGCGCAGCTTGCGCTCTTGGCTGTACAGTTGGCGGAGTTGGGGCAGGAAAGTGAAGGTGGTGCTGGTGGTGGCGGTGCCGCCAGTACCAATGGAACGGTTGCACAGTTATTGCAACAAGGTCAAAATGGGATTGTTACTGAGCCTCGATGTGAAGATGTGGGACGACGGGAGGAACAGGGAGTGGATGGAGGAGGATCAATGGCGGTGCCCGATAGTGAGGGACCATTGTTAATACCACCACGACCACCACCGGCTCCTCCGCAGCCGCCTATGAATGGTTTATTGCCTCTTTCTTCCAATCCCGATATGAACTCGAGTTCGGATGTGTCGGGGTCATCAGAGGCTAGACAATTGCGAGTGTTGCAGGGGAGACGAGATGGGAGCGGGGAGGGGGGTGATGATATACCGATTGATCCTGTTTTACGGGATGTGGGTGCTGTGCCTGATGTTGGGAGTTTGAACTCTGCTGTAACATCACCCATAACAACAACTACAACAGCTATAACAGCTACAAGTACAATGAAGACACCGGTACCGACTGCGATGATGGTGACGACGAATACTACTCCAATATTATCTGTAACGGAGGAGTTGGAGCAAAGGCTACCCCCGGTTGGTGAAAAGATAACTGGGTCTGGGCCTACAGTTTCGGATGTGACTATGACGACGGCGGTGTCGGTACCGGCGTCGGTGGCCGCGTCGGTGCCCCCGGTTGATCGAGGACGGGAAGAAGAAGAGCGACGGTTAGGAGATGCTATACCGAGTGTGATGATGGGGGGTGGAGGTGGAGGTGATTCTGAATCTGATGATAGTGATGATGATATGGAGGAAATCATTTGATAAGTCGGCTTGTTGGTAGAGATCGGTTGTGAAGTGATGAATGATTTTCTCTCGTTACTTGCTTCTTCTTTATCTGGTTGTTATGTGGTTTTTTGGTGTATTAATCTGATTTTTTTTTGTATGGTAGATTATGTATGAGGTTCTATGTAAATAGAGGATCACGTTTGTTTTTGGTCACTGTTGGTGACTTGACAATGGTGGGGTCTTTTTTTTCTTTTTTTTTGAATGGATCCGACTTTGGATGACTAAAAAGAAGAAGTTGAACGTATTCAATGCTCCGACGCGCCGCCTCTGTCTTTCAAATTTTTTTCACGCGTCAACGCTTGACTTTTTGATTCTTTGATGTTGGGGTAAAAAGAAACAGTGATTGAAGGGTAGGATGGGGGAGATGTAGCGACCGCTTCGCAACGTGTTGATTTCAATGTCAGAGTAAGAAGGAATAAGGGAAATGGTTGAATGACAGGTTGATGTTAAAAGTTGAAGGGAGTTTGTTGTTAAGTGTTGTTCAGATTTTTACGAGATGTTTTGGAGTAGTTGCCCGACATACGCGATACTGCGTCATGGAAAATAACAAGAGGGTTTACTCGCCGGTGTAGAGTGTTTCGAGAGAGTGGTAAAAGAATCAAGGTTTGTTAACGGTACATTATAGTTTATTTTTAGATTGTCGTTTCCGTCCCTTGTGTTTTTAACTTGGCGTTTATCTTGGCAGTTTGCTGTTTTTGGGTTGAGACGGGCTACCTCGTTCAGCAGGTGGTTAATGTTTTTCTATGTTTTTGGTTCTTTCTTTTTTTTTTTTTTTTTTAGCCGAGTCCCGAAGCAATGGACTTGGGACTTTGCTTGGGATTTTTGCTTAGGCTTATCCCCACACCCTAGCCCCGTGGTCGGGTTGATAGGGTTTAGAGTTTATTATGGTTGATGGTGGGTTTTTGACTTCGGTCGGTGTGGTGTGTTTTTCCCCTCTTATTTTTTTTTTTTTTGGAGATGTGTTTGTGTGGGCCCGGGTTTTGCGGAGTGAAAGGGAGATGTATATGGGGTTGTGTATGGATGGAATGATAATTCATGAGCGGCGGTATGATGTTAACTGCTTGTATTTTTGACTTTAAAAAAAAGAGGTTCCTTGTTTTCTTTTTTGCCCTTCTTGCGCAGTCGGGTGTATGGGCTCTGTTTTTCCCGGTTAGAGGGGACAAGGACGGGTCAATGATTTATGACCTCAGGTAAATTAACTGCGACACTAAGTTAAGTAAGTGAGCTTGTGATCATCTGATACTGACATGTGGATGAGTAGCTCTTCTACTATAGAGTACGTCTTGTCGGAGCAGGTTGAGGAGAGGGGGGGAGGGGAGTTTGTTGTTTTTGGGTTCGAGAAAAAAAAAGAGATTTGGTCCACGCGATCTCAATTCAATTCCATTCAATTGACCGATGGGTCTAGTACTTACTTGGGTAGCTAGAAGTCTATTAATGGTGGAGATGGAGTGTGATGGACTTTGAGATGGAGGAGGGGGCTAGGGGAGGAGAGGAGAAGAGGAGGTAAGGGGGGGGAAATTCATTGTACGAGATCATTCATCCGACTCCTTCGTGATGAGAGATGATGACCTACCAGAGAAAAAATGTTTATTTTTATTCTGGGTAAAAGAGATAGGAATAGGATTAATATCAGAAATGATCTTGTTCTTCCTTCCGTTCTTGAAACCCTGGGCGAGAGATGGGCAATGAATAATGGCCCTTTTATTTATAGGAGCTGTAGTTGTTATTCTGCACCGCCAAAACCGATGACCGTACTTTTTCACCGCCCCGGTGAGAAGAATCGAACGTCGGGAATGGAAAAAATGGGAAAGCTCTGTAAATGGTATTTGTGCGGAGTACAAACGGGTATAGATGCTTGGGTGAAATGAAGCGGAGAAGAACACGACAAAAACGTGCTCGGTAATTGTTCGCCTGATCGCTGCTTAGAGAGGGGGGGAGAGTTATTTTGTTGACTACTGCAATTCTAGCCGTGGCGCCTAGATAGATGGTCATATTTTACCCGTCTTCCTAATGAGCAAAATAGCACAAAGAGAACATCCTTTTTCCTCCTGTCCTCCTTCATTCCCGTAGGAAGTTTCCATATGATGACAATGGTGATCCCTGTGATTTCGGTCATGGGTGTTGTCCAAGTTTAATGAGAGAAGGGCTTTATTGTTTTCCCTTCTTAGGGTATGGTTTATGTTGATGCTCCATCAGGTAGGGTGTTTACCAGGTTGATGACTTTTTGATCGGAGTCTTCTATCTAAAATGGAAAGTGTTGTAAAATGTCGCGTGGCTTAGGCAATGACTTTGTTCTATTCTCGGAAGGTTACGAGATGCATTATAAGAGCGAGCTCTGGGCACCACGCCAACCGGTTTAAGGCTCCAAGTTCTGCCCCCCCCCAACTGTATCCCTCACACCCCTCCGATCCTTATTCCGCTCGAAATTCGTTTTTTCTATTCTTTTTTGGCGTGTGAAGTCGTATCGGGATGTCTTATGATGAGCTTTCGGTGGGTAGTGGGTCCTCTCGAGTCCGTCGCTTTGACAGCTCATAATCATATGCAGTCTCAAGGATATGAGAAACCTGAGTCTCTGGTATGTCTGAATAATTTTGAGGAGGGGGATTCTTGCTGACGGACGATTTTTTTTTTTTGTTAGCTTCCACCAACACCTACGAGTGGGACCCATAAAGTCAAGTTCCATGGTGACGACGAACAGGACTTTCTACTAGACGTAGATCGTACACCTGTTGATTTGACACTTATTATGCCTCATTACCGTGCTCTAAATCAACCTATTGATCACAAAATGAGCATGTTCGTGGCAAACCGATACAGCCCGACTAAACTTAAAGTTGTGAGTCTATGCGAGACAAGGACCCTTGGAATGATCGCTGATAAGGCTCTCAGTGTCGGAATACATCATTGTCACGATTTCAACTAGAAGTTGTCTCTGATTGTGCTGATGTGACGATTTGGATCCCTTCCGACTTCAAAGGTCGAATATTCTACACTGGCAAAGCAAAATTTTCCTCGGGATTTGTGAATAGAATTATGCAGAACGCATGCATAAATGATACCTTTGCCGGGGAGTATTCAGATGAAGACGATGTTTACGTGGATACAAAAGGAACAGTCAACTTCCGGATGTGGGACATCCAGACAGGTGCACCAGAGAATAGCGCTAAGGAATCCCTTAAACGTCTTTTTGGTTGCACGCGGCGTACTCCAGCCATGGACCTGAATTGGGATTTTCTGATTGATGATTAAAGTTATGTCCCAATTTTTTTTCCTTTCTTCTCTTCACCTTCGTCTTCATTCTGTATATTGTATGATTACCATTGCCTCATACGGACTTTTGGAATCGTCGCATTTGCATTGCATTTAGGGCCCTCTTATACCCCTGTAGCATTATATCTGTCCGCCAGTTCTGTAGCACTACGTATTTCATTTTCCCCGCATCTTATGTTGACTGCGTAGGTTTCATGGTTTCGAGTACATGTTATCACCTTCGCTTAGATCATTCGTATAACTGAATGCCCAGGCATTCCTTCAATTAGTAGAGAAGTATGCAGATCTCAACGTGCTGTAGTTACTATAATTACAGTGTATCTTGCATCGGATCGAATCGGTTTTATGCGCTCGCCGATTGACCGCGTAGGCCAGCGTTCCGGAGGCATTGTTCCACCGTATCTAAAAGTACAGGGTTCTCCAGCGCCGCAGCAACGCGCTCCTTGTCGTTGAGTTGTTTGTTGACTAAGGGAACATAAGACTCGTTTGAGGGCTTCAAGGAGATACCCACCAGCATGCTCGCTCTGATGCGATCCAGGCTGGACAAATATATCCACTTTGAATCGGGATGGAAGGCTACGCAATAGCCGAACCCTAATGCAAAGCCCTGATTTGGTTTGTAAGCACTGGGTATGTCGGAGAAATCTGGAACATGCGCAGACCGATCAGAGTGGACATCCCACAATGGGGGACGGTAGGAGTAAATTCGATGATGACCTGGTTTTGGTCAATCTTGATTTGAGGAGAGGAGACCACTCGAAGCTCTTCGAGCGTATTTGGATGCTCTGGGTCGTATATTGAGCGAATCAAGTCTGCTTTCTCAATGAGCAATAGATGACGTCGGGAGACGGAGGAGGTGCCATGCCAAATATTTCGTCGGGGTCGATAAGCTCGACACCGTCTAGTTCATCGTCGTCGCTCACTGGCTCGTCGATCCAGAGTGATCGTGAGAGAAGCTCTGATTTGCGACCCAGGACCTTTGTCGAAGAGAAGATGACGGGATTGGGATTGAAGACTTCGGTCGGCATGCTGGTGGGTGTGTTAATCACTCGTTCTGGCGTGACAGACGACTAATTAATTGAAGCTGTCACACATCGCGTCCGAAATTGATCGAGTCCTTTCTTCACCTCGTTCACCCTCCAATTTCGCTCGAAAACCACAGCGCGGTCACAATGCCACCAAAGGTGAGTAGAGGTGCAGGTGTGCTGTACAAAACAGTTTGGTTCTCATCAGTTTTACATCCTATTTTCGGCAGAGAAAGCTGGTCGAAAACACACCGAAAGAAACCACGCGTTCGACTCGCAGTTCCACGCGCAACAAGAACATTGACGCCAAGGATGCAGCCGCGGAAATCGTGGTCAAAAAGCAAACGACTAAAAGGGGGACAAAATCGGCGACGTCTCAAGCCCCAGGGTCTGTAGCATTGCTTGGGCTTACGTCTGACGGCCGGATGATTCAGATAATATTCTAGGGAGGACTACGGGCGCATAAACGAACAGCCGGTGGGTCGGACTCCTTCCATTGTGCGTGATCCATCGCTTATACCACATGGCATCCGTAAGCCACCGGCAAAGAAGCCCAGGACGACCAAGGGTTCTGGCAGGGGACAGAAGCAGGCCAGAGTAGTGGAAGAGAGGTGCGGCGGTCCATGGACTGTATTAATGGTGCACGTTTGCTGAACTGCTCCCTGCGCGTCGCTTTACCTCGACTTGGATGGAAACCTAAACATTCACAGTCATGATGACGTAAGCGCAGCATTGCAATCGGTACTTAGGCTCACACACCCACTCCATTGCCAGGAAAGCAGGCAGTCTCTTGTCAAGTGAGGGCCATATTTCCTCATTCTGTGGCCACTTTCCGGGAGCCATCTCACTCTCCTCTTCGTCATATTCGGCGTACCCTTCATGCTCTTCTGCTCCCTGTTCTCCTGTTGCTCGTCTAACCAAACCAAACGCTTCTACAGTGACGAAGACCTCAAAGTGAAACAAAGCAAGTCTTCCTCCTTCACTGTACGTACTAGACATGCTCCACCTGCCTTCGTTTTCTCACAAATCCTAGGCTGTCGAAGCAATAGCGGCCAACTCTAAACCTCCATCAAAAGCAGCTGAAAAACCTCCCAACAGAGAAGAGCCTTATACCTCCGAACGTGCCCTTGCTCTCTTCTCAACTTATGCAGACCCAGATGAGCCCGATGTTATTGGCCCAGAAGGATATGAGAAGCTTTGTCAAGACTCAGGGTTGCCGATGGACGGCCCTGTACCATTGCTTTTAGCATGGCAAGTGGAAGCTAAGGAGATGGCCAAGATCTCCAAGGAGGAGTGGATGAAGGCCTCAAATTCGTTACGGTGTGTGTCAAATATTCAGCTTTCGTATACATCCCTCATTTATGGGTAGGATATCTTCACCACAGACGCTGTCCATTGCTATGACCGATCTTCAAGACCTCCTTGTATACGACAAACCTCCCATCAAAAAGCCTAAAACCGATTCCTATGATCGAACAAGATATTGGACCTATGCGTCAGATCCCAAGGACGCTTTCCACAAGTTTTACAGCTTTTGCTTTTTGCTCGTTAAGCCTCCGTGAGTTCTTGATATTGTTCGCCTACCCTTAGTCTAACTCACTCGTTCAGTTCTTCCAAAAACATTGAAATGGAGGTGTGACATCTCTTTTTGATTCTCTGCTTGCTAATTTACTGATATGCTTAGACTGCTGCAGCGTTCTGGTCCGTTTTATTGCAATCAAAGTATCCCCTAATGAAAGAAGTTCTCCGCTTCATTGAAGTTTGTCGCTTTATTACGTTTCCCTCAAGCACTTAACTGTTGTCTCTCGTCAGGAAAAAGGTACCTATCGGGCTGCTAACAAGGATCTATGGAACATGGTGTGTCTTCTCCCTTATTAAGATCACCGTGTATTGACTCTGGTCTAGATGCTGGAATTCTGCGAAACAATCAACCCGAATCTTGATAATTTCGAAGCTGATGGAGTGCGTAGATCCGTTCTTCATCTTAATGGACCTGCGACTCATTATGTTCTATCAGGCCTGGCCCACACTCTTAGATGAGTTTGCCTCCTGGAAAACAGCGAAATAGGAACTTTGTGTGTCAGGCCGGGTTTCCCTTGTTATTGCTATGAGGCAATCTTACTGTTGTTATGCGTTATCATTAGCATTTGCATTGCTTTCGTCATTGTCATTAGGTGGCTGTTCCGGGTTACTCCAATACTATATATTCTAGGTCATGGCTTTTTTTTGTCGTTACGAGACCTGAAGACCAGTACACAACGAGGGGCACAATAAGAGTAGTGTGAATATTTTTTTGATTTTTTGATACGGGGTTACACAGCAGCTTACACCGTTAATGGGTTCCGTGAGGTATTCCTTTCTTATACATCGTGGCCCCTCGCATCCTCAACTTGAGGTGTATTCCTTGGGTCTTGTATATAAGAACGACTTGGTGCGTGTCTATAAGTTCGAAGACAAATCATTATTCGAGAAAGGTAAGCAGTTACAGTCGTAAGCAAGCTATTGCAAGCTGTTGGCTCCTTGTATTTTATCAAGCTACATCATACCATCGAAGACCATGTGCAACACATATGTTTTCGGCGATGGCCAGGACCCCGCAGACGAAAACCGGACGCGAAAGACCTTGTATAATTTCTCTTGTTTTATCCTCTCTTTTCTTGCTTGGCGATACTTGGGCTGATTGTCTATAGGATGATGGCGCTTATACACATGTCATGCTGAGGCTGTTCTAGACGACTGACGCCGTATAAGGACAATACTGAGTGCACACATTTGCACAGGTCAATATCAATTTTATTTCTGAATAGACGCGTCGTTCCTCACCTTGTTTGACTCGTTTTCAACTATGGCTCGAAGAAGTTGATGAACAACTGAGAGATTGTTTAGTCCTCTCCACTTTTCCGATATTCATAAATCGTGGCCGCATACACATGTCGTTGTGCAAAATAGTGTCCTCCGGCGGCGTCACGTTCCAGGTGGATCCGACGGTAATTTCGGCTTCCGGATGTACCTGATCGTGGATTGATCGCTATTCTGAGTGTTGCGTGTATGCCCGTGGTGCACATGTGTCTGGTGTGATTGGGCAATATGATACCGGTTCTTACGGCAGATGAGGGCAGTGTTGACCTGCCCAAGTCGCTCTTGATCTACAGTGTATCAGGGGTGGAAGTTGATACTAGTAGTCGTGAGGCCGTCGGGGAATTTAAGCTGAGAGACGGTGTTCATCGTTGAAGGTATCTATGGGACATATTGTCAACTATATTCGAGAGTTGTCTGAGTGGAGGAGATACTCTTTATTATTATTGCTATTATCGGTAAATATAGGTTTTCTTGTAGATAAAGCTTCTTCGTGTGATAAAGCGCAGTCGTAGAGTGTGCTGCAGATGCCTGTGGGTTTTCTTGGCATCTCATATGATCTGCTGTGGTAGACTAGTATCACCCGCATCGAATATGGAATGAGGAGTCGAAAGAGGAGAGACGAGGCTGTAGCAATGGACTATATTTTGAACGATGTTTGCGAATCCTTTCCGGGATCCAGGATGGTCTCTCATCCCTGAGGTATGTACATGAGTGATTGTGTCTTTTGTACATAGTACCAGGCTCACCAATGTGGGTTGCTACACTTTCTCCTCAGCATGACAGTAAGAGTATGAAAGGCATAAGTGATCGGCGATGTTTGGCCCCTGGCCTTACTACCGCGTCATATGAACAATAGTTGGTCAGGCCGAGATGTGAAATTGGTCCGAATTTGTCTCCAATGTGAGAATGGTCGTGTAGCCTCGAGTATCTTGAGTGAGAAAAGGTTACTATAAACTGCCTAGAGATAGGTCATACTTATTAGTTTTGGGAGGGAAGAGGTTTACGGTAAATACATGTTCCGAATGAGCAAGGGGGATAAGAGAAGATTAAGCGTTTCCCCACACTCTCTTCTATCGTCATCCCCATATAAAACCCCGAACGGATTCCCGGCTCATCCCGCTTCCTTTTCTCTCTCCTACGCATTTCTCTTTACCTCGCTGTACTCTTGTCTCTCGTCTGCGCTTGTAGTGCGGTTCAGTAACTTTCAGGGTTTTGATCCGGATCATATCTCGCGGTTCAAACCCCCCTTTGCCAGGGCTCTCCAACGACCCACTTGAAACTCTCTCACTCGTATTTTTGTGTCGCAAGACTATTTTTTCCTCCTCCCTGTACCAGAATGTTGGCGACACGACTTGCTCGAGGAGGGTCGCTCGCGTATGCAAGACAAACATCAGCACTTTCCAAGATCCGGTTCGTAGCCGTGATCAGGACATACAGCACACCAGTGGAAACGCCGAAAACGAAAGTTTGGAAATCGGTGGAAGAAGCTATTAAGGATGTCGAGACTGGTCAGACTGTGATGGTTGGGGGATTTGGTTTGGCTGGTGTCCCAGGTAAAGTGGATGTTGTTCCCCCCCCCTCCCCTGATGCGTGCGTTAATGTTGGAGGGCGGCTCTAGATACTCTGTTGACTGCGTTGACTAAGAGGAAGGAGGTCCAGAATTTGACTGGTGTTTCGAATAACTGTGGAACTGTTGATTCCGGGTTGGGTAATGCGGCTTTTTGGCGAAAAATTGGTGGTTATGTGCTGACGGGGTGTATGTAGGTCTGTTGATGAACAGTGGACAACTTGGTAAACTTATTGCTTCATACCCCGGAGGGTAAGTTTCAAGTCTTGGTTTGGAATTTCAGTTTTACTAATGCATGTACTAGAAACAAAGTATTTGAAAGTGCGTTCCTCAATGGTGATATCACTCTCGAACTTGTACCACAAGGTACCCTTGCCGAACGTATTCGTGCCGGTGCTGCTGGTATTCCTGGATTTTACACACCGACTGGAGCATCAACTGCTATTGAAAAGGGTGAGATACCCCAGCGCTACAGTCCTGGAGGAGCGAAGAACGGGATTGCTATTCCGGGAATCAAGAAAGAAACTAAGGAATTCAATGGGAGAAAATATGTTCTTGAGACGGCTATTCCTGCGGATGTTGCTTTTGTCAGGGCTTGGAAGGCGGACGAGGTTGGCAACTGTGTTTTCCGTTATGCGTCGAACAACTTCAGTACGCCTATGGCGAGGGCAGCGAAATTGACGATCGTCGAGGTATGATTGTTTTGATCCGCGAATTTTAGACTTCGGTTCAATCAACTTTGACTAGGCTGAAAATATCGTTCCTGTCGGTTCTATCTCGCCCAATGCGATTCATCTGCCTGGTGTCTATGTTGACCGAATTGTTCCCGCTACGGTTGAAAAGCGTATCGAATTCGAAACTCTAGCGGAATCGGGTGCCGCAAAAGAACAACTCGACCCTGCAAAGGCCAAAGCAAAGGAGCTTCGACACAAGATCGCCAAGCGAGCAGCCAAGGAAATCAAGGATGGATTCTATGTCAACTTGGGTATTGGAATGCCGACGTTAGTACCTGAGCATTTACCGGCAGGAGTTCGCGTGTGGCTGCAGAGCGAGAATGGAATTCTTGGAATGGGACCGTACCCGACCAAGGAAAAACTCGATGCGTGGGTTGCTATTGTGGTTCTTTCTTTTTCGCGTGTTTTTGATGGGATGGCAGTGATTTGATCAATGCTGGTAAAGAAACGGTAACACTACTTCCTGGAGCATCAGTCTTTGGTGAGATATTCGCGGAGTTGGGTAATGTTTAGGCTGACCTTGTGCGCTTTAGACTCGAGTGATTCGTTTGCAATGATTCGTGGTGGGCATATTGACGTGGCAATCCTCGGAGTAAGTTTTCCGTATGTAACATGTGGGCGACAATCTCACGTACGCCGCAGGCCATGGAAGTCTCTCAGGCGGGAGACATCGCCAACTTCATGATCCCGGGCAAGATGCTCAAGGGTAAGCGGGAGAATGTACATATACATATATATTGATTTTTTATCCATTAGGTATTGGAGGAGCAATGGATCTGGTATCCAACCCTGACAAGACGAAGGTGATCGTAGTTATGGAGCATTGCGCCAAGAATGGAGCACCGAAGATTTTGAAGGAGTGCGCGTTGCCGCTGACGGGTGCGAGGAGTGTGAGCACGATTGTGACCGAGCTGGCGGTGTTCAACGTCGACCGGGCGGCTGGGGAGCTGGAGCTGACGGACGTGGCGGAGGGGGTGAGCGTGGAGGAGGTGAAGGCGAAGACGGGGTGTGACTTCCGGGTGCGGGGGGAGCTGGGACGGTTCTAGTGTCTAATTTGTGAGAGTAAATATAGGGGGTTACATAATACAGCAGTGTTTTGCCTTGCACGCCTCAGGAGGACTGGACGACGACGATGGGCTGGCTCGCCGACCTCTTTGCCCCGGCCGCGCATCCAAGGCCCGCACGCTCGACCACACCGGCGACGCCTTTGCCCTCCCCCTCCCGCCCACAACCACCCCGACGCCTTCAACCCCCCGCCCAGCCCGTCGCTCTACACCTACCCGCCCCAGGGCCCGCAGTCCTACGGCTACGTCCCCACCTCGTCAGTCTTTTTCTTTTTCTTCCCGTTGCCCGGCCTGCCACGCTCACCCTCTTCCCAGGGCCGGCCTCTCCCACGTCGCACGCCCGACCTCCCTCCTCCCAACACACATGGATGCCCTACATAGCCCCCTTACTTCGACCCGACCCACATACCCACCGCTCGCAAGCACATGGGCCCGCATCCGCTCGTGGCTCAGCACAGAATACCCTGAACTAGGTGATACCCTAAACTACGGCATTCTCCCCGCAGATCTCGCGCAAATCGAACTGCAGTTTGGTTTTGCTCTACCTCAAGTCGTCAGGGAGTCTTATCTCGTGTGCGACGGCCAAGAGGCCGAAAGTGCTGCTGGCTGTTCTGAAGGGCTGTTTTTCGGTCTCACACTCTTGCCTTTGGAAGATGTCTTTGAGGAGTGGAGGTTTTGGAGAGAAGTCGATACAGATCCGACTACAGGTGCTAATGAGAGGCTGAAGGAGATTATGATGAGTATACCCACCGGCTGGGTGAGGAAAGAGTACTCGCAAAAGGGATGGATACCCCTTATCGCGGATAGGGCCGGCAATTATATTGGTGTTGATCTTAACCCTGCGGAAGGTGGTATTCCTGGACAGGTCATCGTTTTTGGCAGAGATTTTGATACCAAGGTGGTTTTGTGGAGGGGTGATGGTTCTACTGGATGGGCGAAATGGCTTGCTGCATTTGCGGAGGAGCTGGAAAGCGGCGAGGGTTTTGAAGTAGGCCCTGCTGAGACAAGTGATGATAGTGAAGACGAACTTGGGTATGAAGGCTACTTTTACGATGGAAGAGGAAGAGGGCAGGGAGATGG
This sequence comes from Agaricus blazei, assembly GCA_029719445.1. NCBI lineage: Eukaryota > Fungi > Basidiomycota > Agaricomycetes > Agaricales > Agaricaceae > Agaricus > Agaricus blazei. Next base: position 579,418 of record SSNC01000021.1, on the reverse strand, counting down.
AGGTGGTGATACGGGTGGTGTGGGTGGGCTCAGGTTGACTGGAGAATATAAAGGTTGGAACGTGATGGAAGCATGGGCAGACCGGAGTCTCAGAAAATGGTATGAAGCCGGAGTTATCACAGATGATTCCCTGTTACAGCCCGGGGCGGATGATAATGCAAGGGTACAGTACTAAATTTCACCGTCCGTATTTGAAGTTTCATTGAGGTTTTTTTTTTCTAGGTTACTGATGATGTCAACCAACGGTCTGATACACAGACTCCTGTCACAGTCCTCGCGGATGTAGAAGATCCCACACCCCCACCGGTCAACGGAAACCGTAGCTCACAGATACCCAGCATCTCTGTGACTAGACCTCCAGTCCCGCGACCTGTTGACCTACCAACTGTACAGGATATTGAAGAAGAGTCATCGTCACCTGACTATGAGGAGGGTGACCTTGAAGCAGGCAGAGCGCGAGGCCACAACCACCAACTCCCGTCGGTAGACGATGAGACACTGGACATGCGAGCACTCCCTCCATTCTCGCCCATAAAACCTGAAACTGAGCCTCTTGCCGGTTTCAGAACTCAACATGAGGATGCTACGACACCTCTGGTTGACCCTCTGACTGAGGCACCAGTAGAAGCTGTTCGGGATTTGTTAGTGGACTCTGCTCGACCATCATTAGATCTGGCACCCATGTCACCGACAGAAACCACACTGGCTGGTGCGAAAGCAAAAAAGTCTAACGCCGAATTTGTAGTGGTGGGAGACAAGGACGGAAGGGAGAGTGATGAGGAGGATGAAGACCAGGAGGAGCCATCTGCGACCATTAAGCTTGTTGGTGGCGGCGGAACTGCTGGTATGATACCAATGCAGTCCCAGTCGAGCGAAGACTCTCAGACTGTGCAAGTGGAAAGCGCCGAGGAGGTGAAGAAACAGATAAGTGCGGATGTAGACAGTGTAGCCGTTGAGGATTCGGCCCCGAATGCGAAGAGAAAGGGGGGCCGTAAGAGAACGAAGAGTGTTATCGCGGGTTTGAAGAGGCTCAGTCAATTTGGGGGAGGAGAGAAGGCGAAGGAGGTTTCTGACAAGTCTGAGGTAACAGAGGATTAGGGCCGCACAGGGCGGAGGTGGAGGCACACATTTTGGTTTTGGTTTTGCATTGAACGGATTTCTTCTGGCTTGCTCTAGTTCTTTGATTTTTTTGAGTTTTAATTTTTGCGTTTTTGAACTTTTTAGCATCAAGATATTTATTTAATCCCACCATTGACCAACCACTGACCGTGTGATGCGTGCACGTGACGACGCGTTTTTGTCTTCGCGTTCGAGTTTTGAGTTGGTGTCTTCCAGTCGAACGTTGCAGCCTCCAGCGCCATGGATGCCATCATCTCCCTGATGCTGCACCCCCGCCTCACCATGCGCTTTGCCAATGGTGAAGGCTCGGGCTGGCTCGATCCCGTCTACCCCCTGACCCTGTTCTTCGCTTTCGGCATCTACACTGTCGTGCAAAAGTATCACAAGAAACACAACAGCCCGATTCCCATACAATATTCTATACCCAAGGTCTGTGTGGCTCATGATCGTTTTCACCACTTTGCTGAGCGACTCGTAGCAAGCCGATCCAACCTGGAAAGGCCAACTTATACCCGACGCACACCTTCAATCCCATCTTGATAACCCCGACCTCACGCCCTTATTCCCGCTTGGAGATCGCAAATTTATCACCTCGTTTGATCCTGCTACTGGACTACATCTCGCTACCACAGCCGCAGATTCTGCGGAGGATATTGCACAGAAAATCGAATGGGCTAAGGAAGCTCAGGAAGAATGGAAACATACGACTTTTACACAGAGAAAGAGGGTTGTTAGGACTCTTTTGAAGTGGTTGGTGGATAATCAGGATGCTTGTGCCAGAGTTGCTTGTAGGGATACCGGAAAGACTTGTACGTTTTCTCACCATTGTTTTTTTTTTTTTTGGTATCTATGCTGATTTGAGAGAACAACACTTTAAGTGGTTGACGCTGCACTTGGAGAAATCTTGACTACGTGCTCAAAGATGGAATGGCTTATCCAGCATGGTGAAAAGGCTTTACGACCAGAAAGACGTTCGACCAATTTGATGCTCTCGTATAAAATCGGTGAAGTCCATTATGAACCTCTCGGTGTCGTCGCTGCTATTACATCTTGGAATTATCGTACGTCTTAATGACGTGTTCTAAGACTTTGGATTTTGAAGTGACGCGACTTTGCTTTTTTTCCAAATTAGCTCTCCATAATGCTTGGTCGCCTATTTTGGCTGGTATCTTTGCTGGAAATGGTGTTGTTTTGAAATGCTCCGAAAACGTTATTTGGTCCACCGCTTGGTTCATTGGTGCTATCAAGGAGGCTCTTAGCGGCTGTGGACATAATCCAGAACTTGTCCAGCTCGTGTGTTGCTTCCCCGAGGAAGCTCACGCCTTGACCAAGTCTACTGAAATCAAACACATCACTTTTATTGGTTCAGAACCAGTCGGAAAGATCGTTAGTGTCATTATCTTTTTCCTTAGAAAGAATGGCTGACAAGTTCTTGTGTAGATCGCCGCGGATGCTGCAGAGAATCTGACTCCAGTCACGCTTGAGCTTGGTGGAAAGGATCCTGCTATCGTTCTTCCCAACACTGATTTGGAGAAATGGTCGAGCACTCTTATGCGTGGTATCTTGTAAGAAGTTCTTACGACTGCTTCTGATGACTTTACTCATCCTTATTTCGTTACTAGCCAGAATATGGGTCAAAATTGCATCGGTATCGAACGTATCCTTGTCCACGACACTCAATACGACGCCCTCTATGAAATGCTCTCTGACAGAGTCAAGAAACTTCGTACAGGTTCTGTTCTGGCTCCCTCACCGGAAGGCTACATCCCGACGATCGACTGTGGTTCGATGATTGATGGTCGTCGATTTGGTGGATTGCAACAAATTATTGAGGATGCTGCGGCTAGGGGTTGTCAAGTTGAAGGCGTTGGTGAAACGGCTGGGCAGGAATACAAACATCCTCATTTGGATAATGGGTACTACTTTACGCCTACGATTGTTGGAAGTGTTACGAAGGATATGGATATTGCGAGAATGGAATGTGCGTATTTGGTTATGATTTCGTGGTTTCGTTTGTCCTGACGGTGTTCGTAGTATTTGCTCCTGTGGCAACTATAATGCCTTATGAAACTATTGAAGAGGCTATTGATATTGCGAATGGGACTCGATATGCGCTCGGTGCAGCTGTTTTCGGGCCAGATCAAGATGAAGCGCTGATTATTGCGAAGCGCTTGGAATGTGGCATGGTTGCTGTTAATGATTTCGGTGTTTTCTATGTAAGTTTGACGGGTTCTTTCTTTACCAAAGTCGTTTGATTTACTGATGATTGGACTTTATAGATCAAGTAAGGATTTGTCCGCTTTGAGGAAAAACGAATCAGAAACTGACGGTTATTGATTTTTGTACAGCCAAGATTTACCTTTTGGTGGTGTCAAGGGGAGTGGATATGGTCGATTCGGCGGTCCTGAAGGTCTTCGTTCGTTAACGAATCCCAAGTCGATCATCATTGATAGATTCCCTCGACTTGTTCAAACGACTATACCGAAAGTGCTTGATTATCCTCTGCGCTCGCTGTATTGGAGTTGGTACGTATCCTTTTTTGTGTTATCTTGGACACGTTTAGATTCAATGGTTCTGTTCTTTCCTTTTCGTAGGGAATTCACGAGTGGTCTTGTGAAATTCTTGTATGGCGATAGATGGCGTACGAGGATTGCTGGGCTAGTAGCTCTTTATCGCGCATCGAAACAATAGTGAATTTTAGGGCTGGGGTGCTGAGATGTCTCCGTCTTCTAGGTGAGGAGTTTATCTGACTAAAAAAACTTCTTTGTCTTGAACGAATGCTAATCCGATTCATAGCTTTTTCTTTTACCTTTTTGTGTGTTCTTGTCTCTTTCTTTTGGGAGATGGCTGGTCATGACGGAGTCCGTATTTAAATGATTTGATTAATTTGCTGTATTTAATCCTAACTAGCGTTTCTTTCCGTCGATTCTGAGAGTACTTTGAGTGATTGAGTTTTCAAGATACCTTGTGGCTCGAAAATTAAAAGATACCTACTCGGAATTAAACACATTGCATCCTCTGCCTTTCATCCTCAGACAGATGGAGTGTCTGAGCGTACGAACAAAACTGACATTCAATCACTCCGCTTCTACGTCGACCGGAGTCAGCAGGGTTGGGTCAAGGCCCTGCCTCGCATTCGTTTCAACATGATGTGCTCTGTAAATGCGTCAACTTCTTTCTCTGGTTTCCAATTGAGAATGGGGTACTGTCCTCGGGTTCTTCCCACCCCCACCATGGTGCAATTTGACGATGCAGCGTTACGGAATGCCAAAGAGGTCCTTCGTGACTTACAACATGACATTTTGGAAGCAACGGACAATTTGATTGCGGCTAAAAGTGTGCAGGCCTATTATGCAAATGATTACCGATCAGCGGATCCTGGTTTCAAAGTCGGTGACCGTGTGTGGTTGAACACCGCTAACAGGCGACGTGACTATATGGAAAAGGGCAGTGGTCGTGCAGCCAAGTTCATGCCCCGCTTTGATGGACCTTTTCGTGTTTTGAAGGCGCACCCGGAAACCTCCTCTTATTCCCTAGAACTACCCGTTTGCAACTATACACAATACCTTCCAAGTATCGCAACTGCGGAAATTCGGACCAAACGATGCTACACATTTCCCAGGGAGAGAGAATGACAACCCAGAACCGGTACTGGTGGAAGGAGATTGGGAACACGTGGTCGAGAAGCTAATAGACAAACGCAAGCGTGGACGAAGTAAACAATATCTCGTGAGGTGGAAAGGGTTTAGTAGTGCTCATGATGAGTGGATACCCAGATGGCTCTTAGCCGACAACGAGGCGCTGGATGAATGGGAAAAACAAGGTGTCTCGCAGACCGGTTATAACGTCTCCAACTAGGAGATTTTGAAAAATTAATTACCCCAGTTCTATTTTGTTCCCTGCACTTCTTTTCTTTTTCAAGCTCGGTTCTTTTCTTTCGGGCATGGGTGAGTGTAAGCGTCGCTTACACCTTCCTATTATAGAAGGGAGAAACTACCGTGTATATAAGGAGACGAACAAGATGTTTCAGTACCTTTTTCCTTTACTCTTGAATATACACCTTTTGTCTGTCGTATTCCCTTCGCTCCCCTTCTTCTCTCGTCTCCCAAAAACTCCTGTTGATCCGTTTCCCCAGTGAGGCTGCCATCGTTCCTGGCGTCCTTTCGATTTTCAACACATCCTCTGTCCAACTAGTCTCTGTCCACCTATGTTACTTGCGCCAGCTTTCGTCATGTTCCTATGCATCAGCAATCCATTAGCCCTGGTCACCATGGCAATTGATGACGAAGATTTTCACCGAACTTTACGATGGCAGTAAGTTTGACACTGGCATGGCTTCTCCTCACTTGTGCCAGCGGGTCACTGGGATGTACGTTGTTGCATGTATGGGCAGGGCAGTAGCCCTACTGTATGGGAGGGGTACGGTTGCCCTCCAGGGTCAGGTTGAAAAATGTGTGACATCAGCGACGTCTGACAGCGAAGTGACTGGCATGTCAACTTCACTGGCTGGGGTCCTTGCCAGTCATCACAAATTTCCAAGATAACAAGAAAGTAGATAATGTCAAACTAGCTACGTAGTCAAGAGGCCAAGAATGTAGACAATGAATACTAGGTAGTACTAGGGACCCTCTCGGCTATTTACCATCTGAATTCAATATCACGTTGAATCCCATTGCATGTCCATCTCACTTGGGTAAAGTGATGGATTTCAATAATTCATCATCGGAATCATCACTGAGGGTTAAGTCGAAGGCCGATTGCTCACATGCTAACTTGATGTTGAGTGTTTTGAGTTCAAGGCGGTTACAGACCCAATTTTTATTACAGACTTTGTAGTGTTGTTCCATCATCCTACTGATGGTCCTTGAACCAGTGTCCCAATAATGCTGTGGTTCAGACGTGTTCCTAGCCACATTGTTAAAATTATTTATACAATAGAATTTTTTTCTCACTCACGTATGCGCTTGGGGATCAAAAAGACACATAGCGCCCTTACTGTCAAGTGTCCCTAGTCACGAAAAACTCAATCAAAAACCAGTACTAGTGATGGACAGTGACATACCCTGTAGATCACAGAAAAGAATGAACTCCTTCAAATATTTGAATGAGAAATGGACAAAAGCATGAATAGCCTTTGTCATGTCATCAGATGCATCACCAAACTGGTCATTACCTGTAAACTTCTTAACCTTCGCATCAACCATTCCACTAGGGAGCAAAGGTGTGGCAATGAAGTTGGCAAATGGAAGCTGCAAACTTTCAGAGCTGAGAGGTTGTAAAGTACCGAGGACTGAGTTTGTAAAGTTGAAATAGAATTCTGTAAAATTGAAAGAAATAGATGTTGATGAGGTAGAGTGTCACCGGGGTATATACCCTAAGACCTACTTGGTAGTGTTGTTACTCCTTTATCCTTTGCCCATTGGTCAAATTTTTCCTTGAACCAGTCACACATTGCTAGCAGCTGGTATTGTCCCCTCAGGTTACTTTTGACATCAGATCTCAGTGTCTGTGCATCAAAATTCTGACAAAGAGCAAACTCGTGACATCCTATCTGGACCTGAGTAAATCAAGTCAGTTTCTTCCGAAAATGTTATGACAAATTTAACATACATAAACAGCACGTTTGGTGAATCCACGCCCTATATAGCCTGTTTCATCATATGGCTCCTTATTTTGTGCAGCTTCTTCGCCTTCAGGCCAGTCTGTTGCAATCTCAATAGCTTCAGCTTCTTTTGCACGCCGGAATGTCACACTACCATCTGAACCAACATTAGCAATACAGTGATGGACAAAAGGGTTGCAATGTTTGGCACCCCTTCAAAGATACCGCTATAGCGTGGGAACTATTAACTATGGAGTCACGTGAGCGGTACCGTCTGATAGCCCTGCTTCTGTGCTTTCCCACAATATGCATATCATTATGTAATACTCAATATTGATGGAGTTATAGGCAGTTTCTTGACAAAAGTCCATTGCAACCCTTTTGTCCATCTCAGTCACAAAGTACAAATCTCTACTATTCAGTACTTTGTATACCCTCCCTTGGCCTGAATCACTGCTTCCACTCTCCTAGGCATACTTTCTATCAGATTCTGACACACCTCTGGTTCTATCTTGTTCCACTCTATATCCACCCTCTCCCAAAGTTCCTTTATCCCCCTTGGTGCTTCTTCATACTCCTCAAGCCTGAGTTTGAGATAATTCTACAGGTGTTCAATGGGGTTAAGATCAGGAGACTGTGCAGGCCATGGTAAAACATCAATTCCCTTGTGTTTGAACCAGTTTTGAGCTTTTTTGGACCTGTGTTTGGGGTCATTATCCTGCTGAAAGGTGAAATCCTCCCTCTCTTTCCCATAATACTCCAGGTTAGCCTCCAGGTTCTCCTCCAAAATCTCAACATACAGTTCACCATCCATCTTACCTTCAATCTGGCATGCATACCCACATCCTTCCCAGAACATACAACCCCACATCATCAAAGATCCTCCTCCAAACTACAGAGTCCCAGACACCAGCCTATCATTCAAGCTCTCCCCCTGTTTTTTCCATACCCACTTCCTCCCATCTGGGCCTAGACAATTGATCTTAGTCTTATCAGACCATACAATACTCTTCCAGTCATCCACAGTCCAGTTTCTATGCTCTATAGCCCACTCCAATCTGTCCCTCTTATGCTTAGCAGTAAGAAGAGGATGTTTAACCTTAACTACAGCCTTCATGCCAGTGTGGGAAAGATTTCTGCAAATAGTCTTTGAAGATACTGAGTGGGGGAGTGTATGAGTAAGCATTCTTTTGACTTGGGAGGCATTGTCAGCTTTCTGGGAGGTGATTAAGCAAATGACATAATGGGTATCTGAAGGAGAAAGTAGCTTGGGACAGCCACCAGTGGGCTTGGCAAGCTCAGGTCTGTGCTTAGACCTGACTCTGGATATAGTAGAGAGGTGTAGACCAGTTGTAGCGGAGATGTGATGAGCAGATGCTCCAGAGTCAAGCAAATGGAGGATGTGAGAGAGCTGACTGGTTGTGAGGAGCTTCATGGCTAAGGAGTGAGTCAATGATGGCTGTTATATATATAGGAGAGGTGGCTGTGCTGATTTTCATGTTTGTTGATTGTGGCTGTGCTGAATTTCCCTGTCAATCAACAAAGTCAGGTGACTTTGTTCAACCTTGACTGAGATGGACAAAAGGGTTGCAATGGACTTTTGTCAAGAAACTGCCTATAACTCCATCAATATTGAGTATTACATAATGATATGCATATCGTGAGAAAGCACAGAAGCAGGGCTATCAGACGGTACCGCTCACGTGACTCCATAGTTACTAGTTCCCACGCTATAGCGGTATCTTTGAAGGGGTGCCAAACATTGCAACCCTTTTGTCTGTCACTGTAATTCTAATAAACTGGTATTCCCTCATTGGTGGTGTCTGGGTCCATCATCGAGTAGGTAAGGTGGGTGGTGGACCCATAGTTGGTGGCCAAAAAGCACTGATTAGTTGTGTACGGTGTTTACTTGACAGACTGGAAGTCAGGCTGGTTCTTGTTGAGATAATCTGTGAGGTCTTCTTGACACTTGATGAAACTGAAGCAGAAGCACTTTCTGCATGTGGACGCTTCCGACTTTTTGTTGTACTACCAGCTTGCTGAGAACTTTCTATTGGAAAGTTTGAATAGAGCGAGTTCTAGTTGTATTAAATCATTAGTAGTTGAAATTAATGTGACGTTTAATACTCACTAATTCATTTCCATCTACAGTCTCACAGAGGCGTACAAATCGTATTTTGAGTGTAAAAGCCTTGATATTTGCTTCTGAAGCATATTTCTGCTTCTTGAATTCTGAAAACATCTCCTTGAGAGATCTTCCTTTATCTAGATGACTCAGCAATGCCCAGTCATTGACTGACCCACAGTCAGCAAGGAGTTGAACGTTTTCCCTGTATAACATCATTTTAGACCAAAATTATAGTAGTAACTCAAAACGATATACCATGTTAATGGCTCTGCTTGTGGTTTTATTTTTGTAAAATCATTTTGAACTTGCATGAGTAGAATATCTAGACATGACTTAATTTCATCATGCTCATCAAATGTTCATCGGACTTGTACAGGAGGGCGTGCCTAAATTGTTGTCAGTGTCTTTACTCATCAGCAGCAATAAAACTGAGATCTTGCACCTGAACAAGTTGATTCTTCTCATTATACCACCAAAGTGACGCAATTAGAGTAATACCCCGTTCACCATTCCGGAGTGAAGCCTCAAGCTTTTTCTGTCGACGTTCATTGGCTACTTGAGCCACTTGACTCAAGTTATTGTGCTTGTTAGTGCTACTTGTACCCCATACAGTTTTTGGAGGGCCAGCATTTAGCCTACTGTCTGAGGCATCCATGTGATGCTTCTGGGCTAGGGATAAGACGTTGGCAGGTGACTGAAAAGTATTGTCCTTGAAGGTGGCACTCATAGTAACAGTGGGTGACTCGTCATCAAACAATGATGTATCTGGTTGGACAAGGCTTGAAGTAGATTCAGAAAGCCGCCAAAGAGCCTCAGGATGAAGGGCTATCTCGTGCGGTATGGCCTTCTCCTTTTCTATACTCAAATGTATCAGTTAAGTCAGACAACTTCAGAATATGATCAAAAGACAAACAATAAAACTCAATACACCCATTGCAAATGCCCCGTATAATTCCACCATAGATAAGACCACAACCACAACATTGTGGTTTATTCTACAAATACGTCTAGCCACAACACAAACAGATTACTTGATACTTACATTGATTGACTGTAGCTCCTCAGATGATAACCCAGGCTTTTGCGATTGGCATTTTGAGCAGATTTTGGTTGATAGTCAAGGAAATGCAAACAGGCAGATGGTACAAGCAGTCATTGTGAGCAAAGTGATACAAAAGAATGGGGAGGGCTATATAGAACGTCAAGCATACGATACTAGTTTTATACATTGAAGGGTTTAGCAAATACAAGTGGTAAAAGGTTTCGATAAATTGCCCACATGTTATCAAATGTCAAGTTCTCAACGTGTAAGGTGGTGTATGCAGCCTCTGCATACTCACTGAATTCTCATGGAACAAATTCAAGAAGTTCATCTCCTCCCATCTCTTTTTTAATCTCCCGGACAACACCAATATCGACTGGTAATAAGTAGTTCTTACCTCCCCATGTCTCAGGCATACTGAATGCTGTATTACGAGACATTCCTGAGGGCCCAGGCTTTTTGCGATCTTTGCGTGATTTGTATGAGTTGCGTTCTTTCATAAATTGTTGAAGTGTCTGGTTTAATAACTTGGCCCAGAGCCAATGGCACAGTTGCCTATTTAAATCTGGGTTAGATCGGGAGATGACAGTATAAGACTAAAGGCGGGGACTAACTGTTCATTCACATCATGTGGGTTATACATGCCCTCTTCTTCTCCTTTTTCAAATACTAATACAGCATTGTCTCCCCAATCCAAGCGTAAACGAAGCCAAGCACGCTCAATTGAGACATTATGTACACTTTGCAAATAGATATGCACTGGAAGCTCAGCAACATCCATGTCTTGATGAAAAATTTCACTAACGTTCAATGGATCAATAATTGGGTAGCAAGTAAAGCACCAAAATGTAACATACCGCAAGGCATTGATTAATCCATGAACCAATGTTGTCTCTGAGCTGCAATCTGTTGTGACCTGTAAAGGTATACCTAACAATGTCCTGTACTTAGTATTAGTATAGCTTATTTTATAAAGCAGGAAAAAATTACCACCATATTTTTCGACAACACATAAGAATAAATACCCAATTATATGTCCAAAACGATTACTTGGAACTACCCATGCATCAAGCCAGGCTCCAGTCGCATCATCAACAAAGCCATAGATAGGAAATCCTATTCGGTACAGTTTATTGTGTCCATCACAAGACCATCGCTCATGAATCCCCAGTGGAACTTTAGGTGTACGAATAATTTGTCGAGAAGTTGGATTTTGTTTCAGGAAGCCATCAGGGGCATGCACCTTCATGGTGGCATGAACAAAGGCTCGAGGGAGGTGCTCACCCTTTCGGGAAGCAAGTCGGTGTCGTATCGTTTGAGGCCCAGCATGTTCTGATGGGTCTTGATCCAATTGGTCAAGGACTAGCTGTTCCGCTTCTAAAATTGACTTTGTCTTGAGGTTGGTAGCACCACCAACAAATCCATTATGTTTACGGGCTCTTTTGACAGAGCTAGCACTATAAAACTTGGTCAGCAGCGAAACAAGTGGGCTCTCATACTCACCTAAGCTGAATTCCATAATCAGCTTCAAGCCATTTAGATATTTCCTCATTCAATGTAATCAGCTCTTTGTGATATTGCTTCAGAAACCCAATAAGCATAGGGTCATCTTTTTTTACTGACACGCAATCAGGTTCAGGGCATATATAGTATTGAATAAGAATACTCACATCTTTCACCATGTTGGTTATTTCCTTGGGGATTGGGGTTGTGCAATGTAGACATTTTTCTATTGTATGAGTCAGAAAATTGGCTGCCCGAGGGCGTATTTTGTAGTATCTGCACTCACCTTTGTCATCAACAAGGAATGAATGCATATCTGTTCAAGAAGTTCAGGTTATCGGAGACATCATATCTGTGTCAAGAGTAATAGTAAGAAGGAGTCGAGTGGTAGTTGGCAAGGACCCCAGCCAGTGAAGTTGACATGCCGGCCACTTCGCTGTCAGGTGTCACTGATGTCACACTCTTTTCAACTGACCCCGGAGGGCAACCATAGAGGGGGGCAATGACGCAATGGCGGAGAGCTGGCGGAGAGTGCCAGCAGGTGACTGGTTCGTCACTGGTTCATTACAAGGCAGTCACCAGCAGTCTGTCTGCAGACGTGACAAAACGTCTATTCGGGTGATCCATACTCTACTTCCTAGCCACCAACTTATCCTCAGTCATCTGTACATGACTAGCACACTAGTACATCCCGTCAGCTGTATCCGTTCAGGATTTCACCATTGTCGACATGATTGCAGCTCAGCCAGACGCAACAATATGATGGTACACAGCTGCGTCGCTCAGCCACACTAGACAGAGCTAGACAACCCCAGGTGCGTTCAGTCTAAATTACAATCCGCCCCAGAATTCATGACCCTTGTGTAGGAGAGTACCTCTGGTCCTCCACCTCCCAAGGTAGGCATCAACAATGTGTACAAAAATACCCTAAACTTATGCTCTCATCATTTGTTTTCAGGAAGAATGGTGGTGGTGTGGTACACTGTATCGGTACTTGCACAGGTTCCCTGAGGCTTCAGAAGCTCCATTAGAAATGCTCAATGAACTGGTGGAGAGTCGTGATCGAGATATTCGTAGGTATCTACAGGATGAGATAAGCTTTCTAATGGTAGTGGTAAGTAATGTTCAAAGTAATCTCTAGTACACTGCCTCCTAATTCTCTTTTAAGGCAGGCTTGATCCTAGCAGTCGTCACCACATTTGCAGTACAGTCATATTCACTGCTCCAGGAGGACAAACAAGATACAATATCTGACCTCCTCATCCAAGTTGTTCAATTACTCAATGATACGAGCACGCAGGGGACTGCTAAGCTCCCGAAATCATTTACACCAAATCATTCTGGTGTTGTGGTGAACCAGCTGTGGTATTTGAGTATAACCCTCAGTCTGATCGTTGTCCTTACTGGGACTTTTTGTCTTCAGTGGGTCACTGCCTTCCTCCCAACAGAACTTGGCAGAGAATCTGCTTCACTGGTTGGCTCACTCGCACTGCATCAACTACATTTCGAAGGGGTTGTCGCTTGGGGTGTGCTTCTTGCCCCGGAGCTACTCCTTTTCATGATCCAGGTTTCTATTGGACTTTTCACCTCCGGACTCATATACTTTCTCTGGAACATCAGTCCCCGTGCTGCTTTACCTTCTCTTATAGTGGGCGGCATTGCCACAATCCTGCTCTCTCTGGCGAATTTGATGCCATTCATCCAGCCTCTCCTGGGATCAGTTTATCAAAGACTTCTGACCACCCCTCAATGCCCATACAAGTCCCCCACCGCATGGCTTTTCAATAACATTTTCTCCCTCTGGCCATCCATTCTCAGGCCGCTTCTAAAATTCATGGCTATCGCCAGTTGGTCGCAAGTATTGCCCCTGCCCTTCACGGACTTCACTTGGGGAAAGTATGATTTAATGTGTGAGAGCTTGCGGAACCTATATCACAATGATAGTCACTCCTGCCTACGCAATTTTGGTTTGTGCATATCAGAGTCCCTTGACGCTCTTATTGATCAAGCCGAACTTGTGGACATCCTGATTCCCCTTTTAGGGGCCCTCCGACCGATATTTTCGAAAGCACAAGACTGGGAAAGTTTTTCTCAGGAAAAGTTGTCACAAGACGAGAAAGGTCTTCTTGATGAAGAATATCGACTTGTCCCAGATCCTCAACTTCATGACAATATATCGCTTATCAAGTACGCGGGGAAAATCAGGGTTGATTTTATAAATGCCCTCATCTTGCAGCTCCTTACTCTCCACAGCGTAAAGCTCTATTGGGTTCTGTTTTGCTTACACATTGAACTATACATTCGAATCATGAATTCAGCTACCTTCATTTGAGCATGTGGGAACGTCTTGCCTGATTTTGGTAATTCCCTGCATTGCCCCCTCAAGGATCACAACAATGTCTCAAAATTGGACAGAGGTGAAATTCCCTTACGCCGTGGGGGTTGCAGCCCTTATGGAAGCCCCAGTAGGGTGATGATTCTTATTTGTGGTAGGAGATTATAAGCATTTATTCATTTAGTTTGGTAGCCACCATTGATTGTGTTATTACTGTTTGAGAGAACTTGAGAATAATTCTGTGTTCCCTCTCAAACAAGCATGCATTAGTATTGTTTGGTCTTTGAGAGGTTGATACATAGACACTGGGCTGGTGATGTGAAACAAGTCTCAACTGAATAGGAACCTCTTTCAGACCTATGCTGTTTTGATTAGAACCTTTGTGACAAGTGGCTAAGCTTGTGATGACTGTCCTCAATAGGATGGGTTAGACAACTATCTAGGAGGGGTAGCAAGTCCGCCCTAGTGATGCCTCAACAAACTTGGAGAGCCTTGACCTGCCTTTGCGCTTTGAGACAGACTGCAAGACAAGTCAAGCTAGCACCAAATGCTATTGTGATCCTATTAGACCAGTGAAGATACTCTCTCAAGCAGAACACAAGTCCTTCTGAGTTGAGAAAGAACTTTAAGAAATGCTTAGAATACTGCAAAGTTTAACCAAACTCGATTTCACTCACAGTGCTTGGGCAAAGATTTGATTTTGAACCTCGTCCTTGACTGGTGAGTATATACAATACACAAAAAAAACTGAGACAAAATAAACAATTATGAAACAAATAACCAAGTCCATATCCAGTGCTGAATGGGTATAGTCTCCTTGACTCATCTTTCTCCACCAATCAACAGTCTCAACTATTCAGTCTCCTCAACCAAACATCACACTTGCCTAATCCCTCACTCTTCATTGGCTAACAAGGTTCCAACCCTAGACCCTAGTCTAAGAACCCTCAAGACTCATCCCCCACTGATCAACCCATCAATAAGATGTCCTCGATTAGACTAAGTTTCTATATTGCCTTTAGTTGCTTCAAGATTATCATTATTGCTGCCTGATCCCAAGCCCCAACCAATAATTCGACAGCCTTGCTTCAGTTCATTCAGTCTTGACGTGTGTGAGTCACTTACTTCCTAGCCTTTTCCCATTAGGCAGGTAGTAGTTATAGAATCAGTCTAGCATAAGGTCCACTAAAGGAACCGTGCTCCACTAAGTCCTTGAGCCATCCCATAGCCAGTCTCAATGATAATTCCCAATAAAGTTTCCCTAGGCTCAGTCTTGAGACTTCCATTTTAAAGTCCTTGAACACAATTATAATTCTCCTAACAGTATGGTTTTCCTGTTAGGAATTGCAGATGCAATCTCAACTGATTTCTAATTTGACCTGTCTTCACACATGCCCTCAACCAATCTTTTTACTAACAGGGTGATCAATTACTCATTCTTGAGCCTAATACATACACCTAGCAGCATTAAACATACATTTTTATGTGTAAAACAGTGTAGTGACAGTAAATGGAATGTTAAAGGTATAGCTAGTTTATAAACCACACCACACTCCACTAACTAGTACTCATAAATACGAATTTGTGGGGAGATATTCAAGAGAAAAGGTTATTTCAAAGTTAAAAGATTAATAAAGAAGGAATTCCAAACCAAAGAATCCTCAAACTTGTTCTAGCTGTGAATGGGCTGAAAGGCTATGTGAACTCTGAACTCTAGCTACTGCATTGTAGCCAAGCTAAGTCCCACCAATGACATTTAATGAAGAGCTGCAATGATATAACTTGCTAGTTAACCACCAACTCCGCAATTACAACTCAAGCTAGCACTGACTTACACCTCTGCTGGATATAAGCATGTGATGATAGCCTAGCTAGTCTCTTAAACTATCGTATCACTGGCAACTTAGTGAATTCTCTGAACGGGTAACGTCTACAATGTGAACTGCTGAACTAGTCTGAGTTTTTCTAGAAGCTCTCTTGCAAGCTAGTTGTTATTCACTTATTAGATTGCTACTTTACAAATCACGATCCTCAAAGCTAGACACGGGCAGGAGATTGCTTGCCTTTCTTGACGCTAGCTAGAGGGTTTTTATATTCACATTATGCATACAAATATTAACAAATTAGTTCTACTATTACTAAGGGTATCATATGGACTAGGCTGAGAATCATGGTTGGAGCAGGCACTGTCTGACGTCACCTAGCACCTTACCCCTTCCATCTAACAATGGTAGCTAGCCTTCATGTCTGACGTCGCTTAGCACCTTACCCCTTCCATCTAACAATGGTAGCTAGCCTTCATTGTGCTACCCCTGGGCTCCACATGGGTATGTTGTCAGGTTTCAGAGTGTCAAGGGCCACTTGGCTGAACGCTCTACCCACTCAGATTCATTATCAATATGTGATGAGAATCCTAATTGGTGATATGTCCAGCTAGCCAGTGGGTCCACAATAATCTGATGGGATTGCAGCTCACTAGTTTGTGTGATAGCTGCTCCCTGTCTGAGCCAATGTCTTCTGTGGATCAACTGCTTCAAAGGGTATATCTCTGGATGAGTGATCCGTAGTTTTAGCTAGAGCATCACAGTTGTATTTCAGCCTAACTAGTTGTCACTACCTGATCTAATGCCTCTACTTGGATCATTCCTGGTAGCTAGTGACTATATTTGCCTTACACAGTACAGTTTTCCTATATAAGAGTCAAGGCAGGTTTATTAGACTGCCAGATATACTATTGAGGTGGCAAGAGATGGTTAGGTTCTAACCCTGCACCTTAGCTAGTGGGTGTTATACCCTTGTAAATACTAGCTAGCACATTTTCTATGTGTAAAACAGCACGGGCCATATCAACAGCTGGGGCTGTAACAATGCCTCAGCATAAGTAAGTACAAACACTAATTACTGCTGAGGAAAGCAACTATTTGTAGAGTATATAGGATATCTCTGTGCCAGTTTCATGTCAAATGATTCTAGCATAGTATACTAAGTTAACTTAGGTATATAGACCTTATATTGTTTTGTGCAGGGACTCAAAAATGTGCCCATTATCCAGCAATTTCTCATGGGACTCCTCAGGGAACATGTACTATATTGTATAATAAGTACTACCAGCTCTGCTACATATATGGTATGTATACAACCCCAACAGTAATGTTAATAGTTCTCTAAAAGATAGTAAGGCATTCACTTGCAGGGGAAGTAGTAAATGGTTGCTGGGTGTTGAGCTACTGTGCATGGGAATATAATTTGAAGTGGAGGATTAGCCAAATAAGGTGTGGAAAGGGCGGGAAACAGTGAGGTGACACTCCCACCTACTGTCATTCACACACTTGAGAATGTTAGTAGTAACAATCAACACTGATCAGTGATGATTGGGACAAGTTAGTGACATAGTAACATGCCATGGGACACAGGGGTCCTTAGATTTAGCATAGTATGAAGAATTCAATATAAATCACTCTAGGTAGAGTGATGGGTGACACCCCTCTCCCCCTCTAATTGGAAGCTCTTTGTTATGACCTTATAGTGATTAGCTCAGGTTGCAACTTAAGGCAAAGACTTGAGAGCAATAAGGGAATATAGCAAGTTGGTAAAGCATAAAGAAATACAGAGTATAACTATGCTACTTATAGAAGAGTCAACTACCTAATAATAGAAGATAGAAGTTGGGCTGAGTAAGTTTACCCAAGGTGTCTGACTAATGATGGGAAAGTGCTGAGTAAACATGTGGGACAAAGTAGATAAAAAGAGAAGTAGCATATGGTCCTGGGTCAGGGGATCTTAGAATGATAATGAATATATAGTGGGGGACAAAACCATTCCAATGTTTTGTACCTTTGCAAGAATGCTATATACCAGTGCACATAAAATATTTAAAATCTTGAGGATATTTATGAATATACCTTAGTATCTAAGCTACCATTGTGTGATGTTATGTGGCTGTACAGTTATTATTGGTCATTATATAATCCTTTTAAGTCCAAGCATCATTGGAACGGTTTTGTCCCTGTACATTGAAAATACAGAATTGGCTACTTATCAAGGCAGAGGATACTATTTTCTGGCTATCAAAGCTACAAATGGTAGATTTGGTATTGATGCCATCAATATCTGATCAAATGCTGCTGATATGATATCAGAATCCATCTATATGCTACTATAAAGATTAGATACTTTATTAAGTAGTAAATCTTTAATCTCTAGCTTATTATTACATTGTCTTCAAGGCTTGTGATATAATTTATATTAAAACAGTTATCTAAGTACAATAATATACTGGATTATGTAATTTATGCCATTTAAAGACTTATTTGCTGACATAAATATGATCATGCTTAGGTAGAAATATACTTTTATCTATTTTTTGCACACAAGCAACCCACTTGCTGGAAAGCTGATTGTTCCAATTAATGCTATAAATGTTAGTGCTTATGTAACAATCAATCAAAGAGCAAACAAAAGCTTTGACCTTCCTCCACAAGCCTGTATTTACATAAATATATAGTAGACTCTAGAGAGTATCTGTAAAAGTGCACCAGGGCCTGTTTCTGATGACTAATCAAGATACGAATAGGCTCAGAATATTGAGAATAATAGATTATAATCATATATAACTGAAAACAATATGCTGATGGAAGTGTAAAAGCTTTACAAGCAGAGGGTAAAAAGTGTTAGTGTGTATAAATGAAAAAAATTGTACTGTAAGATTGCATAGAATGGGCACAAGCTCAAATAACTACTAAACATGAAGTATTATTGAATGTTAATCTTTTCAGATATATTTTGGAATTTTCACATGATTCAATCCTAGAGTATTATAGGTAGAATATATCAAGTACAAGCTTAACAAATGTAATATAGTAGCAAATCAACTTTAAAATAGTATGGATTACCTAAAATTAGATATTGTTGAGTTCAATCAGCCTCTTAATATGAGTTTTGCCAAAATACAGTAAATAAATATCAATAGTGAGGTAAAAGTTAATGAATTTCTACCTAATAGATTATGACATCTATAGAGCAGCATATAGATGGATTCTGATATCATATCAGCAGCATTTGATCAGATATTGATGGCATCAATACCAAATCTACCATTTGTAGCTTTGATAGCCAGAAAATAGTATCCTCTGCCTTGATAAGTAGCCAATTCTGTATTTTCAATGTACAGGGACAAAACCGTTCCAATGATGCTCTGACTTAAAAGGATTATATAATGACTAATAATAACTGTGCAGCTACATAACATTATACAATGGTAGCTTAGATACTAAGGTATATTCATAAATATCCCCAAGATTTTAAACATTTTATGTGTGCTGGTATATAGCATTCTTTCCAAAGGTACAAAACATTGGAACGGTTTTGTCCCCCACTGTAGATTGTAACACTCTTTTTGGAAGGGGTAGGTGCCTGTATTCCTTATGCTTTACCAACTTGCTTTCTTCCCTTATCACCCTCAAGACTTTGCCTAAGTTGCAACCTGAGCTAACACCTTAAGGCCATAACATTTCTTTAGCCTCATGTAACTAGGTGAACTGGTTGCCCCAAATGACAAATCTCTTGATAATGACCAGAAGCTGATCAGACAGAGCTCTCATTGTTTATGTGCAACACATATTGAATTTGATCTGCCATATCACAAAGCAGACAGATTCTTTTGTAGAAACAAAACTCTTGTCCACACCAATGGTTGTTCCCATTTGCACTATGGCAAAATATATCCTTTCTCACAACAAGCTGTTTCCAAAACATAACAAACTATGGCTACTTCATAATGGTACACAGCTGCAGCATCAATGGTTTCTTTAATGATTGCAGCTGTTTTACAATAATAACATTGTTGGTCATTCTCTATGTTCTGTTGGTGCAACAGCATTAGCAGAAATGGGGGTAAGCTTGGATATAATCCAACCAATGGGCAGATGGTCAAGCAAAGCCTTTCAGTCATGCATCCATATTTATCCACTATTACTACATCATGCTGTTGAAAGACATCTTCACACTGTATAATCTCTGCTCCATCAAAGTTGTTCATCAAATATCCTTCAAATTATTACAATCAAATACATTTTCAGGGGTGGGACTACCCCTGGGGCAAACCTGGCTAATGTTTTCCTCTCTCACAAGTCATTGGGCAAATATTATGCAAAAGTTACACAACATTAAAACTTTACATAATATTTAGAAATTATTTGGATAATTTGTTCATAATTATGTAAATAAAATGTAATCCAAATATTATACTACTTTTGTATTGGGTATTATATAAAATAGGATAACATTTGAATAACATATACATAATTCCTCATAAATTATGTTGCCAGTTTAACATGCCTGAGCATTGTTCACCACCATAGCATGCAACTTGTGAGTTGCTCAGTAAGGGGATAGGAAGAACTGCATTTGCTAACTCTTTAGGTCAAAGTATCAAAGATGATTTGCAGAATGAGTGCAACAAGAGGGACAGGTATGAGAAGTTTGCTCTGTACACAGCACACATGACAGCCTAAATGCTAGATGAATTATATAGATATAGTTACTAGTCATTCTCAGACGTCAACAATTCAAATAGCAATAAAGAATAAACATCCTCTCAAACAGTACATGAAGCAAAACCTAATCAACGAAAATAAAATAAATAAAAAAACAGGAAAGCAATTTCACATCCCGCCTTTTTGTTTTTTCTATTTATTGACGGAGGAGACCCAAAATGCGTGCGTAATCATCACATACAGCTTGGAATGTTTCTTCTAGTTTTTCGAGACGTTCCTTCTTATCCAATTGAACCAGTACTTCCTGTATAAGAAAAGTTAATGGGTGGTGGTGGGTAGGGAGGATCTTTTGAAACTTACAAAGTTGAATCGATATATTCTTTCTTTGACTTGTAGACGATATGCTTTTAGTGCTTGTTCGTCGAGAGGATCGAGACGTAGTAGGATGAGCATTTCCGTTAATCGTTGGAATTGACGCTGTGAAAAAACAAAAAGAGAGAGAGCGGTTATTATTCGTTGTTTCAATAGAACGAAAAGTGAAACGCACTCCAGCAATTTTCAAATCCTTTCTCCATTTTTCTATCCACAATTTATCCGCAGGAGGACCTAATTTTCCTTTTGTCCGACTAGCACCACCCCTCCCACTCTTACCTGCACGTCCAACTCCACCTACACGACCGCCACCACTACCGCCTGATGATGACGTTCCATAGGCTTCGTTGATGAATTGTTCATGATGTTGTAACATTTCCATATCATTCTTGTCACGGAGATCTTCGAATGCTTCTGCTGGGTCTTCGACTGTTAATTCAGCGATGTTGGGTTTTGAGAGGACGTATTGGTAGATTGCTTTATATAGTTGAGCTAAAGGGGAAGACGAATTTTGTGTAAGTGATTTTCCTTTTTTTTCTAGAAGATACACGACGAGGACAAACACTTACATCCATGTCCTTGTTTTTGATAAGGTGAGAGAATGACGAATTGACTAAGTCGTAAACGAGTTTTCTCGGGGAAATGGTAGAAACCATATAGAGAAGAATAACCGATGAAATGGTATGTGGTTATATCGGTGCCGGGGCGTTTACGCTTCTCATACCTGAATAGTATCAGAGGGAGGGGTTAAGATATAGCGGGAGAGAGATTGAATGGACTGGGACTTACAAGACGGTGAATTCCCATGGATCTTCTTCGTCGTTGATGTATGAGCCGGCTTCGATGTAGAGGAGAATGAAGATTTGCATTCTTTGGTGGTATTCACGGAAACCGGAGGTATTCCATGTTGACTTGTTATATTCTCCGTTTAATGAGGGGTGCTTTTTGTGATTAGGATTGAATGGGGGGTGCTTACATGGTACACCTCATATGTGATATCACTTTCTGCACTCTTCGCCTTTGCACTACGTTTTCCTTTGCCCTTGGTTGGAAGTGGTCGTGTATACGAATAGATAAGTTCGCCGAAGGGTTTGAAATTGACTGCATCTTCCTCTACCCGTTTCTGAAATGCAGATTCATCCTTGTAATAATCTATGTGATCAAAATGATATCAGTCACAGAATTATAAGAAGTATATTCTTCACGGTAATACCTGGAGGTATGAAGTTTACTAAGGTACCCTCGACGTCGTCTACTGTTGAGGAGGATTGAAGCTTTTCGGAAGATTTTATATGCAGGTATGAGGCCAAACTCCCAGAAGCGAAACGAAACTGGTTAAAAGAGAGAAGTAATTCGGCCAGAGGAATGGTTAGAATAACAGGCCTACGTCAATCATTAGATCCTTGTAACCGTATATTGTTTCGTCTTCTCCATATATCTGTCATAGTTAGGCGTTAAGAAAGCCGGAGAATGTTTACAAAGGGCATACGAACGGGATATGTGAAATGAGGATGAAAGTGTTCATAGGACTCGCCCTCTGCGAGTGCTTCTTTATCCGCTTCAGACCTTACTGTGATAATGTGAGTGTCATTGCACGGGAGAACGACCGTAGGGCAAAAGTCACCTAAAGAGAGAGTAAGCGCCTTGTTTGAGTCTGCAGTCCAATCTGCCATGGGGACTTGATGCAGAAATGGGAAACTCAACGGCGCGCGAAGGCGGGACCGCGTTGTTTGGCGTTGTGTGTCCAGTTCCATGTACGCAGAAACAAACTTAGAATGGTCCAATCGTCAGACATGATTATTATCGTCTAAATAAACATAATGAGAGGTAATCTAGATGAGTCCTTCCAGGAAATTGAGAGATGTGTTGCTGGGAGCTTTTGGTGGTGGTGTGCTAGCTTTAGGAGATGACGTAGTGCGAGGAAGGTAATCCGCGATGACAGAGTCAAAGTCTGCGTCCTTGAAGTCTGCAACCGTAATGTCAAAATTGGAGATCTGGACGGCGCGTCAGGGATTTTACGTACTAGGAGAGGGATTTCTGGCTTTAAGAGACGACTGCAGCATAGCGTTTGCAATAGTGCGACGAAGTGCAAGCCCGTCCAGGGGCTGGATAGGAGCATGGTTCAGCCTCGACGGAAAACAGATAGTAAGCAAGGACGCGTACTTTGTACTCTTCAACGGCAGGCTTTCTGCTTTTGGCTGCCTCGGCAATGGGTGATATCGGCGGCGTGTACGTGCCAGTTGGGCCAGACGCTTTCCCGAGATACGTCAAAATATCACCTTTGGTCAACATCCCGCGGACACCCGTTCCCTTAATTGCATCAAGACTCGTGATTCCGTGTTCAAGGACGAGACGCTGCACAGAGGGGAAGAGCGGCCGTGTGTGCGTCGGTGGTGGGCCATGGTGGACGGCGGGCCGGGGTTCCTCAGGCTTGGTAGGTTGCGGCGTTGGAGGAGGGGGAGGCGCAGAACCAGTACTCTGTTCCTCTTTGGGTGCTTCAAGATTGGAGATGTCGTCCCCCTCTTCGGCTAAAAGAGCAATGACTTTTCCTACAGGAATATTTTTTGACCCGTCAGGAAGCTGGAGAGAGTACGCGTGAACACGGTGGTGCGGTCGAGAGCCAGAAGATGCCATACAATTATCTTGCCGAGTATCCCATCATCCTGGGCCTCGACGTCTATGGTGGCCTTGTCGGTTTCCTGGGAGCCGTCAGCCACTGGGGAACGCCGGACGGCATGGCACATACGATTTCGAGAAGGACATCCCCGACCGAGAACGTCTCGCCCTCCTTCTTTTTCCACGACGCAATGCCGCCCTCGGTCATGGTGGGAGACATGGCGGGCATCTGGAAGTTGGAGACGGCGGCCCTGAGGGCGGAGGAGTGGAGCACTGCGCAGGTCAGCGATGTGGCCGAGCTGGAGGGAGAAAAGACATACGGCGTCGCCTGGCAAGCATCGGGAAAGACATGGCGGCCGGACAAGTCGAGCACGCGTTCCGATATATAATGGGCACGTGACGGCAGACAGCTCTCCGGGCGAGTCTCTTAAACACCAGTTCTCCGTCCCCGCCAGCCCGTGCCATGCCCCCGTCCCCCGTCTGAGCCAAAACTATGCTCGGACATGTCGCCCGCAGCCTCAGCTCTGCCCGCCGTCTCTTCCAACGCCTGTTTCTGCTCTTTGGTCTGTAAGTGCACCCGCTGACTCCGCTGCCTGCACCCGCCTCATCCCGGGTCCATAGGCACTGTGCGACACACCAAATCCGTCTCATTCTAATATCCGGAGTCGTCATTACCTCCCTCTTCTATCCTGCTCTCGCTCTCTATTCATCCTCCCAGCCCCGATCCTTCTCGGTCGCCGACCTATTCTCTCCACACCCTACGTCCGCGTCAGGCGTTCCAAATGACCTTGTCGACGTATGGTCCGGGTATGACGCTTTGCGCAAACGCGAAGATTCCGTTTCTATCGCTACCTGTGGCGTCGGCCACACCCTCCGCGTCGAGCGTATCTTGATCCAGGCACCAGTAGAGGACGATGAAAATGCCCTCAACCATCGCATCCTACTCTCTACCTTTGAACTGGAGCAGCGCCTACAATCCGCCTTGTCGTCCGGCTCATCCCCTTGCTTGAAACGGCCCGATGGTTCTTGCTTCGTCGTTTCACCACTAGCATTCTGGACATATGACAAAGATGCACTACTCTCCGACACCAACATATTGGACACCCTCACTTATCCCAGAAACGCATCCATTTCCGGGGTATTGATTACCCCACAAATGGTCTTGGCAGGTCGAGGATCAGACGAACACCACGTTACTGGCTCAAAATTCGACTACGCCAACTATCTCGCTATCACTTTTTTTTTCCCGGACAGAAATTGCGTCGACAACACAGGGCATCAGCATTGGGAGGAAGCGGTTAAAACGGCCGCATCAGGCATGGCAAAGGTGGACGGTCAGCGTCACCCTCCGACTATCATCGCACTAGAGGTATGTCCGCACTCTCTCGTCATCATCCCATCCTCATGCCGTTCATAGTACGATATCAATCGCTCGCTGCGGAAAGGATGGACAGCTCTGTCTGCATTTTTGTACTTGGCCTATTTTGGTTTCTTCGCCTACGTTGCTTGGTCCATGAGGCGAATGGATGCCTTACATGACCGTTGGGGCGTTACTTTTACCGCTTTGGTGGAAATTACGGTTAGTACTATTACAAGCCTGAGTGTATGTGCATTAGTTGGATTTCAAGTGAATCTAGTGCCATGGTACGTCTGCCGATTATGCAACCTTGCTCAACTGAATAATGATCCCATCTTAGGGAACTGTTGCCGATAGTAATCGCATTTGTCGGCGCCGAAAATATGTTCAACCTGGTACGACTTGTTTTTCTGGCGTGATTATATTACTGATGTATGGCGCCATACTCAGATTGATGCCGTTGGAAAGACGCCCGTCACTTTGTCGGTCAAGCAAAGAATAGCAGAGGGCCTCAGTCACGCAGGTACATCAAATACCCTCAAGGTGGTGTCATACAATTGCATTCTCGGAGTTATGGGCGGTATAGGATCGGGAGCAGTCCGTCAATTCTGTTGGTTTGCAATTGTTGTGCTCGTTGCTCACTGGTTCCTTGCCCATACTTTCTTCATAACGGTTCTGTCAATAGACATACAACGTTTAGAGGTAAGCAAACAAAGTTATATGACTCCACTAGGTTTCTTAAACTTTATGTCTAGCTTGAAGAGTTACTACGGCGAGACACCAGCCTGGCACCCTCCCTCGTGCGACAAGATTCCCATAGTTCCAAACAACCTCGTTCGAGGTGTGCAAAACTTGGATATGTCCTGAAACGGCTGCTGAAAGGCCGCGCAACAACCAATATCAGCTTATTATTGGTGCGAATGCAGTTATTCTCAGCGCGAGACACTCTTCTAAATTCATTGATAGCTACTTGCAGTCACGGCGACACTGTATTATATCACGTATTCAACAAATGTCAATGGACTGCAAACGCAGCCGCCTTTGCGGGGCGTGACCCGCAATCTCAAAACGCCAACTGAATTTAATAATTTCTCACCGGACTGGCAACTCTGGAAGACATTGACCCCCGAAAAGCTCGAAACAAAGTCGCTCCACATACGAGTTGAACAACCACTTGTCGTCACCCTCATTCATGATCATTCACCATCACAAAACAATCGCATTCATCGGACTCAATCTTGGGCCACGTTTCGTTTAGCTATTTGGCTTCTCAAAATCATGGTTTTACCCATTGCGGCGACCACGGGCCTGCTGTGGCTTCTGCTTCTCTACCTTCTCAAGGACGCGGAACTCCTCGAGGCGCAACAGGACCATGTGGATTCAGACCCTTCTGAAGAGAACAGCGTAAAATCTCTTCAAGGTCAAATGTCCTTTTCGACTCTACCTCGTTCGTTCTCGAGCGACGTAGAGCTGATTGCCTCGAGTCGAGACGGTCAAATTATTGTGTCCGTCGGACTTCACAATGAAATCACTGTTTGGAATTTGGCTACACGCACGCACATGTCTATTGATGCAACAAACTTACTCCTGCGGACAGCTAGCAGTTCGCACGCTAGTCCCACTTTGAGTTCTGTCGCAGTGGAGGAGAATGGAGAATATTTCGCTGTTGGAACAGGGTCTGGTATGGTTGCAGTGTGGAGGATCGACAAATCTTCAATCAAATCCCTCATTCACTTGTCGTTGGAGAACTCGTCCGCAGGTGTTACTGGCCTGCAATTTGGAAACCCGATGCCGCGGTTGGACCTTCATCACCACGCCGCTGCCTCTTCTTTGCATCCAAACCTGCTTAATTCGGAAGTAGAGGACCTCGTGGTGCTTCTGGCTACCTTCGAGAATGGAGTTGCGGCCAAATGGACTATCAACGAATTCGCGACGCTTAGCTATGTGAAACCGACTCAGAATGCTATCATCTCAAACGTCTTGTTCGTCCGCGTAGCTCCAGAAAACCAGGTGCTCATCGCGTTTGCCTTTGATGATGGCTCTTTGGAACTTGTCGAGACCGGTGATACACTTCCTATCATTCTACCCAACTATCATATCCGGCCCGGATCACGAAGCGACCTGGTGTCTCATGTGCATGCGTGTCGCTCGGAACTGAATGGGACGAGACGCCTTGTTGTCGCTACCGCGACTGAGTCTGGTATTGTCTCTTTATGGGATGGCAGTACCGGTGAATGTATCTCGGTTCTTGAGGAGGCCGCCGGACGGGTGACACATCTTCGGGTATCACCCATTCGAAA
This sequence comes from Agaricus blazei, assembly GCA_029719445.1. Taxonomy (NCBI): domain Eukaryota; kingdom Fungi; phylum Basidiomycota; class Agaricomycetes; order Agaricales; family Agaricaceae; genus Agaricus; species Agaricus blazei. The sequence goes on along the minus strand of SSNC01000021.1, from coordinate 552,550 downwards.
TGAGACTTGCCATTACTGTGGACAACTTCCACTAGAGAGCGTTTCGATTGCATTTTCGATCGACTACGTCGTACGATTTTTTATGCTGTGCTTGAAAGATCAGACCAGGAGATGTTCGTGTACGAGGAAGCAGTCATTGAAGCATGCGTCATCGTCTGATCATTTGGGACTGCGATCAAGAAGTAATAGTGGGACGTCATCGCAGATGGGGTCTCCGAGGATTCCTAGAGCGAGATTGGCGACGGCGTTTGAGACGCCTGCGTTTCCGGTATCTGGACATGGTGTTCAATTTAGAAGGGTATCTGAGAAGGAATCGGGGAGAAGATCTTCAGAGTTGATGAACATCTCTACGAGTAGTGAAGATCACGATTTGCTGTCGCCGTTGGATGGAACAAGTACTCCTATGCAATCGCCTGTTTCGTTTTGGAGAAATGCGGTTGCGATTCTTGTGACGGAGATTACGTGTGAGAGAGGTGAGTGGGATGTTTTGGGGAAGGAGTATGTGGGTATACGGCGTAGATCGAGAATGCAAGGGAAGATGCGGGGTGAGACGAAGATGAATGGTGGGAGATGTCGGAACTCTGTTTTTGGGTTGACGAGTGCAACATTGGAACGTTGGGAAGTTTGGACTTTTGACCCTGTGGTTTCGCAGATGCGTAGCTCGGTATTGGTGGCTTTGGTACTCAAACCCCCAGAGGGTGAGAGTATACCTTCGTCACCTACGAGTACTACTTCATCGGTTGAATCTGTTTCACGATTGCCTTTTACTCGTGTGACGTCTCTTCATGTAGCTTCTTCGTTGTCTGTTTTTGCTGGGTTTGGGAATACGATTGGTGTAATGCGTTATAAAACTGATTTATGATTTTTTGGTTTTAGGGGGGTTACATTAGTTTTATATTTGATCTAGTTTTTTTTTTTGGTTTTCCTTGTATTAATCCTTGTTTTTTTTTTTTTTTTTTTTGGTTAAATCGTTCCTTTCGGGGAATGCTAAATTACATTTTTTGTGTAAAAAAAAATATTGATAGCTGCGCTTTATGTTTGAAATCCTCCTGACTTTCCTGTGCGTTATTTGATCTCAAGACAAAGAAACAGAATAGAATTGGTGTAATGCGTTACATAGCTGCTTTACAATTTTTAGGGGGTTACTGTAAGGAGACAATCGTATAGTCGGCGCCTTCCAGTTATGATAACTCATTTTCTTTATATTGATTTTTGTTTTGGGCTAGACCGTTCTCATCGGGAATGCTAAATTATGTCTCTGTGTTAAGACATTGACCAAGGTCTTAGGTACTAATAGGTAGGTCTTAGGTCTGACTCTTCGGGGCCTCGTGGAGCAGGGCAACAGAACTGCGCTTTTGAAAAGAAATTTCATATTCTTTGCCTTTATTAGCTTAAGACAAAGAAACACCGATCATTATTCGATCAGCGATCACAGCGCACCGCAAAATGACCTCCTAAAATGTTTATAAAAGTCAATGATATATTGATCACATGTGGAGATCACATGTGGGTCCTTGGCTGTGTTTTTTTTTTTATTTCTTTACTCGGTCGGAGCTAGTGTCTCCTGACGACTGGGAAGGATGCCCGGGGGACGGGGTTGTGATTGAAATGGAGGGTGGTTTTGCTCTGTGGAATCAGAACAGAGGTATAGGTTTCTGTCACGGCGGACAATTAGCTGTCAAATGGAGATAAGGGGTTTGATGTCAAGCGGTTTGTCAGATCGTCGGCAATCGTTGATGCGCCATGTCACAGGTGTGACGTGGATCCTCCTAGCATATATTAGACTACTTACTAGGCTTACCTCGAGTTAGTATAGGAAAGACAACAGGTATCAGTGCTTGTACCGTATCTGGAAGTCCTTGTAACAGCCATAAGGCCCGTACATTGGCTCATTCTTATCACTCGATTTGTGACGCGTGACAGATGAGGTAATTGACTCCTGATTTGACGCATCAGTATTGTACCGCTTGACATCAAACCCGCTACCTCCATTTGACAACTGTTTGTCCGCCGTGTGTACAACTTTCCATTGAATGGATGATGATATATGTGGTGTTTCTGCATTTTTCTCTTGTGACCGACTTGGCGGCCTAGACTCTAGGCTGCGTCACTGCGCCCTCCCATACCCTCATCAGTGTTCATCATCACCTGTACATTGTAATCAAGGGAGAAATGAAGGGCTAATACTGATACGTGAGTCATGTGTCAACACGCAAGTTGTTATAAGAATTGTAATGGTAAGGCTTTCAGTTTAATTTTGAAATGACAGCAACTTGAGGTCTGTACAGATGCGTTCCGTAATTATGAGAGGAATGACGTCAAGAGGAGGGATGAAAGCTGAATAGGAATCAGTGACCCCGGTGCGGACATATAATGTGGGGCTATTAGTGAGTCTGATGATACCTAGTGGACTTGTGACTATCAAATTGATGCCAATGATGAACCGATGAAGGTTGGAATGATGCAGAGCCCCCGTTTTTCTATTTATTTGTTTTAAACCTCTCCGTTTTTAACTGGTGGTCTATGATGTCACTGGGGATGTATATACCGCCTCCATCATTGAAATCAATCCCTCGTTCTGCTAACCCTCTCGTTTGGTTTACTTATCCCCGCTATGATTTGTATATTTTTTGGGGTGTTAATGTGGGTTTTCCAGATTTAATGAATGTGGTATCCCGGGGGTCTGTGCGCCGCACTGTTTCCCATGAAAATGGTGGAGTATTTATTGGCGGGTTTTGGAGTTTGATCGTTGGCGTTTGGAGGGCTGAGGATCATGATAATCTTCTGTAGGAAAATATCCTCGATCATAATGAAAGTTTAGTTGCTCTGCTCCCATTCACACTCCACTGGATATGATACCTTTCCTTTCGACCGTGGCCAATATCAATTACTGGAAATGTGAGGGGGAGACTATAAATGCCAAAGAGGAAGGTCGTACTATTTAAAGCAACAGACCCTGCTCACGATGGTGAGAACAGAGTCTAGAGCAAAGAGTCGAGATTACGGCTCTTATCTGTCCTGTTTTTAGGCCTTTCTCTTTGTTCGTAGAGTTCGTTGGGTAATTGCGCTCCCGAACAGCTGAAAGTTCGGTCCGGGGTTTCTTTGCAGAATAGTGGCGTGGTCATGATGCTGGCGGGAGAAGTACTTCTGGTCACCTATCGCCGTGTTGCTGTAATTAACATAATGCTTACTACTACACATTTAGGGGTCCGTGGCCGAATATCACTAAGACACCTCGTTATGTGTAAACTTTGACTAGGCCTATTTAAGGTAGTCGGTTTACAGCTTTTGTATAAATTACTAAAGAAGTAAATATGAGGATTATGCGAGGGAATCGCTATAGAGTGAAGAGATGGTTTTTAGTAAGGCGGAGAAGCATTACCGACGCCGGGAGCGGAGGTACTAAGAAGGTGCAATATAAATTCATGATAACACTATTACAGGTTCGTTGACGATCTCACATCGGAAGCAATAAGAACCTAATAAAAGACCCACTACCTAAAATAAATACACACAAAGCTCTTCTGAAATCTAGGCGACTCGGAAAAAACGTGTTGACTACTGACAAGAGGAAACAAGCGAGCGGTAAAAATACTTCCCTCACTTCACGTCTGGTTGAAGTATTTTGAGCTTGTAACTCTGCGAAGCGACCACGGGCACGATTGGGTTGAACTTCGGATATATTTTTGGTCGTTTATATTCTGCTTTCTCACCTCCTGTGAGAAGATATGGTGTAAACAAGGTAAACATGTGCTTCCGACCCCTGCCGTGTCCTGGGGTCCCTCCTCCTCTTATCCCTCCCATGGTTCCCGATAAGGCAATCTCCAGGTGGACGCTTTGATTGTTGGCAGCAAGTTTAGCGATTGGCCTGGTCTGTTTTTTGCAGCATCATGCTCACTGATCCTTCGTATCAGCTGTACGACTACGTAGCAGTCCTAAATTTGTTGACATGTATGCTTAAAGCTACGAGTTTTAGATTTGATCATGATAAGATCTAAAGTGGACGTGGTGAGCCACATGTGGTTTTATATAAGGTTGTATATCTACGGGCATGGTCCTTCCATCCGCACGTTGTTCCTGGGAGCTGACCGTGGCAGTGGTACTTAATCAGCAAGATTTTGGTGGGAATATTTCGCAGGAAATATAAGGTTTATAAAGGGAATATCGAGGAACGGATAATTGATTGAGACTGGGTAGAGAGCAAAAGCCGTGTTTGCAGAAAGTTCGACAGTCGAGACCACCAAGTATGCTATACAATAGCGTGTGACACCCGGTCGTCGGGCAGTTGTCTAGGTTTCTCCTGGACCGCGAAATTATCGGCAGTTTAATTCGTGAGTCCTACTAGTATTAGCATCGTGTGATCAACGCCGCCTGCGTAGGATGTCTGACTCCGACCTAACCTTCCAGAAACTTTCTAATGTCGGAGTCAGTCCTTACCAGATCAGAGTTGTATCGCGCATACTCCGGATCGCCGTTTCATCATTATCTCTCCGGGGGCATGGGCAAAAGCTTCCTTGACAGAAAATGAGACATCAAAACGAGGTCCTTGAACTCTTCGTATACATTTCGAAAGGAAAAGGGACAAGAAAAGGGAAAACAGGAAATTTAGCGCAACGCGGGGCAGACTCGAGAGGAAGGAGTGCATTCCGAGGAGACGACTCTACGCTAAAGTCCAAAGTATAGCCTGAGAGAGAATTGCCGACGGTTAAATCATAAAAAAGAATCTGAAATTAGAAAAGGCGGTTACAATGCCCCGATGATGAAGGATGCACAGACCATACCCTCTTACAGTGCCACTCAAGCGCGGAATCCATGGATCTAGAACTTCTGGTCGATGAGGAGATTATGTGAAAACGGTAGAGCGTAGCTCGAATGACGTGGTGTTCGGGGGATAGCGTCGAGGACGGCTAATACCGGATTATCTTTTTTATAATTGGAAGCACTGTATAGGCTATTGTTGGCGTACATACACTAACACCTTGCTTTTAATACCAACCCTGAATTAAGAGCCCCGGAGGAATGATACGTGCTAATGACTAGACCTGACTCAGGCTAGGCTTTCTGGTGGCACAAGATGCGATCAAACTTCTTTGGCGTCCCTATGCTTATTATAACGCGATAGCGTCCATCCATGATGCAAAACAGCTGGCGTGATACGGGAGTGATTATCCGATAATAATGAGAGATAACACTTTTCAAAGATACCACAAAGCAATTAGTTGTGCTAAAAATACTACATGTCCCAAATTCGGCGCAAGCGCATATTAAATTGCTACTAGGGCCATCATGCATCGAGGCATGGATCTACAAAATTTGGCAAGAATAATGTCAATGCGAATTAAAACGTCATATATGCAGGGGTTAACTATGGATGTGAAACTTCTCGGTCGAAATATGTCTAAATATTTCGCTTTTATAGGTCTCTTTCCAGCTGGAGATATTAGGTCTTCACCGCTCTCATTCACATGTCCGATTAGGTTGGTGCGTCAAATCTTGCGTTAGCGTTCGCGGTCATTGATTCCCTGCTCAGGACCCCTGGAAAGGCGCTCTCGGTCTGTAATATTTGCATTGATGTATCAGCTTCACCCGAGATTAACGCTCGTACGCGCGGCGCCAACCGTTAATAAGAAGACACGGAAGGACACACACACACAAGGGTCGCTCTCCGGTATTTACTTATATGATCATCGAAACGCCGCTGGCGGGAAACCATGTTAGATCAAGTAAGATCACGGTACTTTTTGGATGGAGATACGCGCAGTGACCGAAACTGATAGGCCGTCAAGAGGTTTGCTATTTGAAACTTCTGCAGCCTCTTATAGTATTTCCGATAAAACTTATAATATGCGGAACGTAAGTCCGACTCGGATTCGAACAGAAACTATAAACTCAGATAGAATTCGGACTCGCATGGCAACTCGAAGAACAGTGGGAGGATGATCAACAGTCATATCACCGACTCGGATATTTCGTTTCCCTCCCTCACGCTAAAGTAAAAAAGCCTATACGATTTCTTTTTCGAAAAAGAAGGAGAACTACAACCAAGAAAGCACACAAAGTGGTGTTTCTTCGGCAAATCACTTCACAGGCTACATTGAAGAACAGCGGCCCTTGATACAAAACACCTTTTCAATCATATATAAGGGGATTGACTCACACCGGACTCACACACACCGGCAACAGCGGCGGCAACGCCCAGATGTCAAGTTTTGCATGCGATCAAGGGATGTGGTTATTTTTTTTCCTCCGTGTTCAGGTTCGTACGAGTTCCTGAGTAAATAGGAAAAAGATATCAAAAAAAGGTTGACAACAAAACAACGTGTTCTGACAGGATGACACGTATCGGCTCTTAGCAGAAATCAGATCTCTACGGTAATCAGCGAAGATGTGTGGGAAATCGTAGATTTTTGGGAAGTAGACTTTACGGTTTTGTTTATTCCTCCGTCCCTTGTTTGCTGCCTCTGTTTTTTTTTACCATTCGGGGGTTTTTACAATGCGTTTTTCTGTAGGAGTTTTCTTTTTTCCGGGTGAGTGACTCTCCCTCTCTCCCTCCCTCAGCTCTGTTTCATAAAAGCAGAGAGAGAGCTAATAGTATTTGTAATCATGATCATCAATAATGCAACCGAGCGTTTTTCGCATTGACGTTTCCTAATTCAAACACGGAACAGAGTAAACCGCGCTCATGAACTACGCCCTTCTTTCACTCTTTAATCCTTTTTTTAAAAAAGATTCTCTTTGTTTATATTTTTTTTACTCTTTGGGCAAAGGGCACTGGAAATGCCGATTGGCGTCTCCTCAACAAACTAGCAGTCTGACAGCGATGATCGTAATAATTGAACTCAGCGACACCTCAAATAATTTCCTTCCCTAAACCTATACACTCTATCCTCGTTTTGGTATAGACTTTCCCCCCGACTGTCATCATTTGGTATCACTGTCCCTTACAAATATCTATGTGACGAGATTTTTTTTTTTTTTCCTTCGGGTCAAGTAATATCCACCAAGTGATTCTTTCTCAGGGAGCACACTTACAAATGGGTTTTTCTTCGTATGCTAAAAGTCTTGTTTGTTTTGGTGGGGGTTCATTTGACAAGTGCCTGAAACTCGACTCATCATTCACGGTGTTTCATAGATCTTGGCACAACGCAAAGTATCTTACGCGGCCCGTGTCTTATACAATTCAGTGTAGTCAAGCGAGAGCGCCCTTACCAACATCTCCCGACCAGTTTATATTTATAAGAAGAGAAGCCAAGAGTTTCCGGTAACTGGGAGCGCTCGGTAAGCCATACACACATATCCAACTGCGTTAGATCTACGTATGAGACCCCCGGCATATTGTAGACCGACGGCAACAACTTTAATTTGAATTGGAGACTGACTAAACGACAAAACCCACATGCAATTTGCGAAAGCTAAAACATATACATTGCCTCCGGTGATATGTAAGGGATCAAAAAAAGAGAGACATCATCATCAAGATCAGTCATCATTGCGACGGTGTTGCGTTGTTGAAAAGAAGACCCAAAAAAAAAAAGTGTGTGTTATGACATGCCGAAGGGAAAACTATACTAGGTGGTGATATAAGAGCGACGATGGCTGTCAAAAGGGCATCTACCCAGAAGGACATTGCATTTAAAAAAGAACGCACTAGTGCTTCATATGTACAGAGAGGTGCCAGAGGGGAGAGTGAGCTATAGTAAGCGAGGAGCAGCACAACGGGGATCTAATGAAAATTTGTCTTGTACCTTGACTACAAGGGATACATAAATAGACGTCTGGCGTAGTGGTGTATATCACAATGCTGAAGGGAGCCCGATATCGGTATTAGGGTAAATGTGCCAGTGGACACACACACACACGTATGAATAGGTTTTTTTTTTCCCTAATAAGAGTTCCTTCCTGTGAGTTAAATTACATATAACATTTGACACAAGACGTTGATTCAATCTCCCGTTTCGAATCTCGGTGCCGCTTATTTTCCAAGAAGTGACAACAACGTTTTCGATCCGTTGAGGGGTGGGGGGGGGAACGTGCTCTTTTCTATGAACGTCTGGCGTGCGTGTGTTTTACGGGAGAACAAACATCAATAACCCGTCGTTCTAGGTGGGACTCACGCCTGTGGCGTTTTTACCTGACCACAAGGGTACGCAGTAACATCGGAAAATTTCAAAAAATCCCACCTCCCTCGTTCCTTCTATGTACCCAACTCCAGTGTAATATTGATATCTGAGGAGAGCCAAATAAAATAATTAAATAAATCCCCGCCAAAGATAACATTCTTCGACTCACAGGCTGCTTGCATTCCCTCCCCTCCATTCTAGCCGCTAAGTTCCAGAGTAACGATCACTGCTAGCGAAGCGCAGCAACTGAATTTGCAAAAAAAAAGGCCTAGCTCCGCCGCTCTGCGGAGCTAGCACTTTGCTGTGAGTGCATAGCCTCCTCTTCAAGTTCACCTGCTCGAATTTCCTTTGGTTTCCAGCCTAGTTTTGAGTTCTCTTTTTTCTTTTTTGTTCTTTTGGGGGCGCTTTTTTGACACTTTTGGGGTATAGTCCCTAGAATGTAGATGACAGTTGTTTCTGAATTAGCCCATGTACGTCTTTATGCCAGGAAGACGGCGGAACCGATATTAAACCCATGATGCGACGACAAGAAGAGCAAATTTTCTGGAATATCTGTGTGTTTTTTTCGTTTAATTTTTTTAGAGAGCAACGATAGAGTCGGACCATCAAGCATCAAAATCACAAGAGATAATGAGCAGGTACAACACCTAATATACTAACAATCAGAGTCAGTGATGTAGGACCAAGAGCCATATAAGGTGAGATTGAGATCTGAACAATCTGGAAGAGAGACATTGCATACTCGCGCTTCGGTATCTCATCGCCCAAAGTTGCAATACTGAATTCAGCGATCTCCACCTTACTAGAGAAAAATAACAAAAAACCACCAACGTCACGCGACAGGTAATGGAACTCACTGCTTGGGTGCGCAAATTTCGCTCTGGTTGCGATAATGATAGACCCTTTTGAGCGAGTTCCTTGAGGAAGCTGGAGGGAAGGAGTGGAGACTTCCTTCATATCGTTCCCACATAAGAGCGATATAATGCGATTGGACGGGCCCTCTGACAGATAACATATATTTCGGTGACAGGATCTAATCCATTTCTCTTTTGAACAGCGAATATGCATCTCAGGAATGTAATCAGCAGGTCGAATGGGTGATTAATTAGTCTCTTGGCGAATAACATAATTTACCCCAGTTCCGCCAAATTCTATATCGAGGTAAGTAACAGGCCAGCATATAAGCCCGTGAAAGTTTTATTTATTGTTCTGATGCCCGTTTATGATATACCGCAAACGTACAAGAGGCCCAAGGTAAGTCGTCAGGACAAGAATAGATCAGCGGAGCCTGGTGGCATGAATGGCAGGATCGCAATATGCGATCAAGGAGGGTAGAGATGCCTGGAAAGGAGCCCCCCTGCATCACAAAGTAGTAGTTCCAATTCTAAAATTTCCTCTCCCCGCCCGAAGTCGGTGAGATCAGTGGGGTTTGAATGTAAGCAGACATACCGCGTGATCATTTTCTGGACCAAGCGAGACCAGCATTCGGCCGTGAACAGGTGCATTACGTGGTAGGAGTGCAGAGCTCCAGCAGGCCTGTGAAAAAAGTGGTGGAAAGGGCAGGAAAGCGGGGAGAGGGCGAGTTGCTAAAGTAGAACAGGAGGAGGATCCTGTGGATAAGAGAAGGAAGTAAAAATGGGACCGATGTTCGAACAGGTCGATTGGGGTTGAAGCGTTCGGAATCAAGGGCAACAGCCCTGGCGTGTCCGTTAACCTCGACATCACGTTCCTCCTCAGCGGGCTCTGTGTGTACCGATATAACACCCCTGAGAAAAAAAGATGGGACGGATTGCTAGTCGCCGGGAGAGGATGTGACTCGGACTCGAGCTCTGAGGCGATCGCATCTCCCTGACAGACAAATTGTGATTAGGGAGCACGCCATAAAAGGCTTGGCGATGGGGCTGTTTACCACCAGTGTTTGGTCATTGGAGATGTATGTAATTCTGGATTTGGAGGGTGGCTGAGGATCTGGGAGCGAATGGATTTTTCCGGCGAGGGAGGACGAGTGGACTGGGGGCGGTTCTGGCCCCCGCAGGGATGGAGAGGAAGCAGGGGACTCGTCATGACTCGCCGAAGGGTGGCGACCATATCAGGGCGGGATCTGGCGATGACGCGGACAGACGGCGAGGCGGTGTGCGAGCCGCGAGCCCAGGTGCTCACGGGGACTGCGCGTACGGTGGCTAGGGCCGACGGGGAGAGACCATCAGTGCGTGAGGCGTGTGTCGCTGTACCGAGACGGAGGGGGACAGGGGAGCAGCTGGAGGAGGAGGGTGCGCTCGGGAAAGTGCGCGGGACCCCGGGGAGTGCGAGATGGGATCTGGTGCTCCGGGAGGGCATCGGGTGATGGATCTGGGGCCAGGACTCTTGTGCTGGTTTAAACACCCCCGCCTGGCCTGGATCCCCCATGGCCACCACCGCCTACCTCCCAATGCACTCCCCCAGCATCCTCCAGCACCCGTCCCTCGCCCCCCGCCACCCCCGCCGCATCCGCTTCGCCCCCCTCCCCGACCCCCGCCGCTCCGTCCTCATCACCGACAACGGCGACGAGCTCCCCATCCCCCACCTCCCCTCCACCTCCTTCTTCCCCGCCATCCCCACGCCCTCCCCGACGTCGGCCAACCGCGGCGACTACTTTTCCGGCTTCGACGCCGCCAGCTCCTGCTCGTCCTCCTCCGACTCCAAGCTCAACAGCGACTCCCAGGAGCTCTCCTCCTCCTCCTCCGCATCCTCTATTGCCGCCGCCCCCACGCCCCCGCTCACCACCCCGAGCGAAGGCCTCCCAAGAGAGTCCGTCCCCTCGCCCATCGTCTCCCCCTCGTCCTCCAGCAAGAAGTCGTTTTCGTTCCTCGGCCTCCGCAGCTTCAGACGGAACTCGCGCTCCTCCCCCTCTTCCTCATCAAACACCCTCACTCCCGTCAACTCTGTGGACCGCACGCCAAATGCCTCAACCACCTTCTCCCGACGCAACATCTCCGCAGAGGAAATCCTAACTCTGGGCACCATCAATCTCTTCCGCACCTCTTCCAGAGACACAACCGACAATGATTCTTCTCCCTGGTCTCTTACCCGTTGGTCATCCGCCGGCTCGGCAAGAGAACCCTATAATGGGTCTGCCCTCCACCGGGTCTCCTCTGCCCAATCCACACGCTCAACCCAGTCCTACCAGTCGAATTCGACACTAAAAGCAAAACTCAATCTGCCTAAGCGGGCTTCCAACCTGCGGCCCCCCATCAGAAAGGGCACCCGCATGCTCAATGGCCGAGTCTATGGCGGTGGCAAGCAGAATGCAAACCCATTTGCCAATGCGCGCGATGAAGAGCCTACCTTTGTGGAATGGGGCTATGGCGGCATGGGCAGCGTCCGAGGAGCTACCAGCGCAGGAGCCCACGACCGATGGGAACGCCTGCAGGAGTCGCAGCAGGACGAGGATGACGGAAGCGGCCTAGCCTGGATTAAAAAACGGAAGGAGCAGCGAGAGCGAGAAAACAAGGAAAAAGAGGAGAACGACAAGCAGAGCCAGAAAGACACAGTGACAGTGACGCAGGGCGAAGCCTTGCCTGCGTCATCCGCCTCTCCCAAATTGGGCGACGCCTCTCCTGTGACCTCTCCAATTCCAGACGACGAGCACGTCATGACCGCAATCAACATCCCTGCCCCTCACCACTACATCCGTCACCCGCACTCCAGATCAACCTCCCGGGATGGCACTGTCGAATGTCACCCCCGAGAAACCAAGATTGCCGAGAGCGAAAGCGAGGGTTCTCGCAGCAGTAGTGCCAGTGATAGTGATTCCGATGAGGAGCGCGAGGATGACTCCAGCAGTAGCGGCGAAGATGAGGAGGAAGATGAGGAGGAAGAGCGAAAGACCGTCCTTGGCGCGGGTGTGGAGAAGATCTCGAGACACCATTGAACAAGTATTAAAGGTAGTTCTCGAGGCCGAGGTGTTTCTCCTCCTAGGGTCCCGTGTCGTCATACATTGACGCAATAGCCTTTAGGAGGTCTCGCTAGTCTTATGCGACCCCCCGTTTAGTATTCCACCTCCGACACATGATTTCCCCTCCCTGCTTCCCATTCGTCTTTCCTCTCTCATACTTATTGGCATCCATTTTTCTCATGCATTTATTTTATCCTCGTCATTCAGCGTGTATCCGACTAGTCTCTTCATCATTTCTCTTTTACTTATCTGACAGCTTTCTTCATCGCTCTGTCGCTGTGATATTAACATTTCTTCATTGTAGCTAGTGGTTCCTCTCGTACAGCCTATATCTCACAATACACACACACACGTATACATATACATACTTAACACCCTTGATAACACGTTGAAATTTTCTTTAGATCTCCTTTGGAGGGCAATCCGTGATCGGCCCGCCGTCTAAGTTGATGTATCATTGTTTGAAAGAAGCGAAACGATCACCAACTTGTGGATTGCTTGTTAGTGTGGTTGTTTGTTAGTTCAGGCCGTCTGGAACTTTGAAATTAAAGGGTCCGTGATGTTTTGGGCAAGGGCCACGGACTGGGAGGGTTTCCAATGCTTTGGGCAAGGGGCATAGAAGATAATGAAGGGGAGGGGGGGGGGGAGGACCTAGTCATCCGTCAGTTCCTAGACTTCTTCGAGCGGACATTAATTTTCGTTTCTCTCTTACATCATCCCGTGTTCATGTTTGCGACTTCATGTCATACAGTTACTTTTGGGGTTGAGCAGGTACCGCCAGTGTTTGCCAAGTGGCCTTGGAAATTTGTTTAAACTTTTTTTTCACAGATGGTGGCGTTCGAATGTTGTCATTAATTAGTACCACCACGAGATTCTTATCCATCGGAACTTGACATACCTGTCAGAGATCAATCATTTGGACGGATTCTTGCCGTAAAAGTTTGGTTCAACACTTCTAAATGAGTCGGACGAGGTTGGCTTCTTGACCCCCGTAAAAGACGACGGATGACGGAAATCGTTTCTTCTATAGAATCGGTGATTGTGGCGTCAGGGTTGGTTATCATAGTCATGGTATGATCATTTATAGCAGGAGACTTGGGTCTGTGTATACTTGACGTAGGTGGTGAAAAGTTTGAAAGTAGTAATCCTCCTTTCATCATAGTCGATATTTTGGCATCGATCATTTTACTTTAAGGGCGTTTAAGGAGGAGATTAGAGTGTAATATATTCGACCTTCGATTTACAACCTTCTTTTTTGCAACCTGACCGTTTTTGCCGGCCCGTTTACCCATTGGGAACCTTGTCAAAGTGAGAAGGGGTGTATGGGGGGTGCCACCACTTACGTCTCTGTAGTAAACTACATTCAAGGTTTGGTGTGCGGTACTATAGAAGTGTAGTACTTTTTGTCTCGCAACTTGCCGAAGTAAGAGTGGGAAGATGTGCGATAGCACACACTTGATGATCGATTCGTGGTGTCTGAGATAGCGGGGAAGAAGAGAAGGGTAAAATCAAATAATGATGTTAGAGTTGATAAATTAGGCAGTGTGCATGAGGTCTGGAGAGCAAGAATGTTCGAGTTATTTCCGCAATTATCTGATGCCCAAGAAGTCTGGTCGCTTAACTTGAGATACGGAGGTTTTCTCCGTTTGAAGAGTGTGTGCCTGGTTGGAGATGTGGTTTTGGAGAAAAAGATATCATGATGTCGTTCCTTCTCTGTGATCATGATAACAGAATGCGACATTGTCAGGCCATTGTAGCTGCTCGGATCAGCTTGCATCAGTGGGCACGAGGGCACGTGTTGTGTGCCGTCATCCTGTGTGTAGCTTTAAGGCCGCGAGAGACCGCAAGTTTTCTGCCAACTAGCGTCATCGTAGTTAGTTTGTCTTGATTGTCGGCGGTCACGTTCTCGTGGATAATCACTGCGCCGGTACGCTGAACGGACCCGGGTACTGGTATAAGCAAGTGATTATCAGCAGGGAGCAGAAAGAAACTGTTCAGAAAGGCAATTCCATACGCAATTTAATGGCGTGCTTTATTTCTTCTCGTCTTGCCATCTCTTCTTCTCTCTCCCTCTCAACCCTTTCTCATCGCTCTTCAAATCCACCTGCGCGGAATTTTCGACTGTCACTTGTTCACAAGACGTCTCGAGTAACACCAGCAGTCAATCGACTTACGCAGGTGAGGTTTCAATTTCGGTTTTGAAACATCTCTTGGCGCTGTTTGGCACTCCAATTATTTCCTGGGGGCTCGCATAAAAAGCATACGCGATGGAGTTGATTCGCGCCTTACACGCGTCGTTTCTTCTTACCGAGGAGTGTTCTCCTCTCTCTGTCTCTCTTTCTTGTCCTCGGACGACGAGGGGGGGGAAATGGGCGGTGGGCGGTACCTGCATGCTACACGGGATGAACCTGACAAACACAAATATACTTCGGTCAACCCGATCCGATAACTGATAGAACTTCTTTCTCACCCTTAGATATCAAGAACTTTGCACACTACATCACCAGCGTCTACAGTTGCTCCTCCAACTAAACCTAAAGCCATGCCTCCGATCTTCGATAAACCTACCACTGACAAGTACGATTACCTCGTGATTGGCGGTGGAAGTGGTGGCTCGGCTACCGCTGTAAGTGTAAAACTCTTTTTTTCCAATCGCTTACTGGGTTCTCCCAGTCAACCTCTCCAATCGGTTCTGCCAATTTCCCTGGGACAGACCCAAAGTCACCGTTCGGTTTATTACCGATCTCATTGCTCCCTTCTTTTTTTCAAAACCCGGGATGACGATTATAATGATTCTCTTCTAGCGACGTGCTGCAGCGTATGGAAAGAAGGTAGCCGTGGTAGAAACTGATCCGTACCTTGGAGGTACCTGTGTCAATGTCGGTAAGTAGCTCCGATCGCTGAACGTGGTGCCCCGAGAAGCGAGGTATACTTACATTCTGGTGTCTTATGCGCAGGTTGTGTACCCAAGAAGGTAAAAAACTCCACGAGCTTAACCTCTATCTTCCCAAGTACTGACATGATCCGCTCTCTGCGTTCCGTCCACCCTACCTATTTCCCTCTCGCATGGGGTTGGGGACACGATTCGCTTCCTATTTTTTCGCTGTCAATCGATTAGATCATGTGGCATGCCGCGGATCTACAGGATAGATTATCCCATCACAGCCCAGGGTACAAATTCAACGGAATCGGCAAGCCACAATTTGATTGGGCATCGTTCAAACCTCAAAGAGACGCATACATAAAGCGTCTTAACGGCATATACGCTAGCAATTTTGACAAAGAAGGTGTTGAATTTCACCATGGTACCGCTCGCCTCCTATCGCCGAACTCTGTGGAAGTCAAACGTGGCGATGGTTCGACCTACACCCTGAACGGGGACCACGTTACTATTTGTGTCGGCGGTCGACCCAACTCGCCTTCGGAAACCCAAATTCCAGGGGCTTCCAAAGGGATTGACTCCGATGGTTTCTTTGCTCTTACTGAACAACCCAAGCGTGTTGCCGTCGTCGGAGCTGGTTACATTGCTGTTGAACTTGCAGGTGTACTCAACGCTCTCGGCTCAGAGACCCATCTGATCATTCGTGGCGAGAGTGTATTAAGGACTTTTGATCCGACGCTTCAGGAGGTCTTAACTCCTTGGATGGAAAAATCGGGTGTCAAGATTCATAAATCGAGCCAAGTTACGAGGGTAGATGGAGAACGCGGTCAAACGCTTACCGTCAGCACCAACAAAGGCGAAAAAATTGATGTAGACGTTGTCCTCTGGGCCATTGGGCGCTCGCCTAACACCAAAGGATTGGGGCTCGAGGAGGCCGGTATCAATATCGACAAGAAAGGTGATATTGTTGTTGATGAGTATCAAAATACGAACGTCAAGAATGTTTACTCTATTGGTGACGTTGCGGGCAAATGGTTATTGACTCCGGTGGCTATCGCCGCGGGAAGGAGACTTTCGAACCGTTTGTTTGGTGGTCCGGAATACAAGGATGAGAAGTTGAGTTATGAGAACATCCCTACCGTTGTATTCGCGTACGTGAAAGGCTGCTGCTTCTTTGGAAGAACTCTATCTTATCTTATTTTACATCCATCCTACAGACACCCCCCTATCGGCACAGTCGGAATGACAGAACCACAGGCAAGGCAGAAATATGGAGATGCTGTCAAGATTTGTACGTTAACGGTGCCCTATTTTCATTGATTAACGTTTGAATTGATGCATGTGGCTATAGACAAGTCTTCATTCAAATCACTTTACTTCTCTATGGTCGAAGAGGACCATAAGGAGCCATCTGTATACAAGCTCATTGTCGTTGGCCCTGAAGAGCGCATTGTTGGAATCCATATGATCGGCCAGGGAAGTGATGAAGCAATGCAAGGCTTTGGTGTTGCTGTTAAGATGGGCGGTGCGTATACCGATATACCTCATGTTCTATTAGCTTTATTGATTCATGTTTCATTTTAGCTCGTAAACGGGATCTTGATGATACTGTCGCTATCCACCCGACTTCTGCTGAAGGTATGTTTCGTTCATCTGGGATAAGATTTTTGTCATCTACTTTTGCTTGCTCCATGTCATCTGGACACATTACATTACGGTTCCTGATGCTTCGAGTTGCTCTTGGCGCGCTTTTTCGTCCCGAGGTCACATTTTGATCTTGGAGCGACTATACACTCCCCCCTCGCATGATATATCCGATACTGACCTCTTCTACCTTCTATTATAGAACTTGTTACCCTTCGTTGAACTATACTTGGTGGATCGTCGTGTCGCCTGGCTGTCGTCTCTCGGGAAGGATAGTCTAATGTACCGCAAAGAAAGCGAAAATGTTTTATCATATTTCTGTATACTGCTGTGGGACTCTCGGTAAATCGCGAATAAATGCTATGCAACTGTACGTGAATGTATGCACTTCCATTTTAGCTACAATTTTAGGACGGGTGACCAGCGCCGAGGTTGGAACTTCGGTTGGAACAAAGGGGGCTTTCAGAAGGCGAGCTTAAAAGTGTTAAATGGGGCTATACGAG
The DNA here is from genome assembly GCA_029719445.1 of Agaricus blazei. NCBI lineage: Eukaryota > Fungi > Basidiomycota > Agaricomycetes > Agaricales > Agaricaceae > Agaricus > Agaricus blazei. Next base: position 535,468 of record SSNC01000021.1, on the reverse strand, counting down.
AACCCGCCGCCCGCTATACCGTGCTGCATTGTGGGAAGTAGTGTAGAGTAAGTTGCCGTTGCGAAGTTTTAGACTGTATAACGGATTGAGGGAGGTCTGTACTCACCATCAGACACGATATTCGGTACATTACGGCAATTTATTGTTGTTAGTATATACTTCCACACGCTAATTTCTCATACTGTGACGGCGACGGTACCTAAAAACGTCCAGTATCTACAGTCTGTGGGAGAACAAAAGAGACATTTTGGATTGCTGTTCGACCGCTTCTCGGCCGCGTGTGTTGTATATATGACACTCGTCGGACCCTGTATAGTTTTTCAATCGGATTTGACGTTGTCATATTCAATTAGGGTTGACTAGGCGTATGAAGATCTCGTTAACGATTTTGTGAAGGTGTATGAGATAGTACTATGACAAGTGGAGATCACACAGTTTTCCGGAACATGGGTTTCTTCTTCGCTAGGATTGAGGCACACGATAAAAAGACTAAACCCCTTGTGGGAAGGGGAGAAGAAGAAGGGGATTCCGATGGTGGGTGGAGGAGTTGTTGAAATGGCTTTATCGGTGATGGGGCTTGCTTCCTTGTATACCTCGAACACCCGGTAGCCAATAATTGGAAAGGGTACCTGCAAGATCCACCGAACTTTATATATGGGCATTTGTCAAGTGTTTATCAGATAGCATCTGGGATATCATTTTTAGGCTTACGTTATGTGTCAAGTTCGTACTCGGCGAACTCGGCGGACCTTTTTCCTTCCTCTTTGAGTGCATACATAATCACTTTTGTTTTGTGATAAGGTTTTGTCCTGATGTCCGAATGCTTCAAAACCTCCTATGATCGACCTTTGAGAAGAAAAAAAAATTTTTTTTCTTTCTATTGGACGTCGTCATACAAATGTCATACTCATACAAATATAAGAATCTTCACATGTTCCTTTGGTGAAGGGTATTGTTTTTGATTTTAATCACTGACGTTAAGTGAGGTTTGAAGATGTTCTTCTGAAGACTGGAGTGTTTTTGGGGAACGGTGATTCTGATAGACCTCGTGGTGGTGGGAAGGTAAGAGTGACACCGTTTGAGACCGTATGTCTTTTGCGGTACAGGGTACAGTACCAAGGGTATTTCATGGAGAATGTATCACTCAGACATACCCTTAAATCATGTACTGGAAAGACAAGTCATCATCAAATGGGTAAATGACCCTCGGACGGTAAGGGTCTGCAAAGCGTGCCATCAATATCTCCTGACTAGGACCTCATGTTTCGGGGATACGACAATATTTAGCACATCGCACATCGGACGAGTTTAGCAAGTGCATGTAGTAGAATATATGGGTTTCTCCCTTAACACCATCTGAAGATACACAATGGGCCCTTTTCTTCTGTTAAGAAACCGAGACGGAAATGAAAAACATCTGACAAGTTCACTGTATGAAGACAGAATGAGCCATGAAAGTATGTTGCGTTGCTAACTGGGCAAGGCTGGACCGATCCTTCGTTCTGTAATCTCATGAAGTAATCTCCACTGTATAGTCCTCACAGAAATCACTCGCGATCCTTCATCCGTTCGCAAGAAGCATGGAAGGCATGAAGAGGTACATAGGTCATGGATCTGGCATATAGTGATTAGCAGTCAGGAATTACATATGAGCCGCGTGTCCGCTGATCTGGAAGATTGACTCTGAAAGGAAGGTCTGGTGATGTTTAACTCATATTAACTTTGACTGCAATTCACCGCTTACGACAAGCAGCTAACTACCTTGAGGCACATCCACAGAAGGCGGCGGACTCGACAGGAGCTCTTCCGCTCAGGCGCAAAAGGGTAGCACTAGGGTATAGTTGCCTTTTCGGCTGATCGATCTTGCGAATCGGATTGAATGTCATTCTCCGAGCACTTGGTACCATCTCCGAGGAGAACCTTCACATAAGTTGTGTGTTCTCTCTTCATGACTGATGCCTTGATATGTAACAGACAAGAACGGACTACGGTCGGAGTCAAAGGGGATCTGGAGTTAGCGCATGAATAACGTGGAATCTGATATCCTTAAGCGACGAGTAGATCGGGAAGCTCTAAGTCATCATGTGGGGTAATTTCTCCGAGTTCAAAATTGCTCTTACACTTACCATAGTTATTAAGAAACAAAACACCTTGGCGTCCTCCCATGTCAGGGTGGGGACTCCTCATGCAAGGACTGAATGGAAAAACGATAAAGGATCTATTGCGTTAAAAATCAGAATCGGAACTAATCTGAATGGGTTAGCAGCGTGCAAGGGTGTTCGGTGGACTGATAAGCGCAGTAGAGAAACATGAATGCTGCATTGTATTCGGAGATATAATAGTTGTGATACATACGAATTTGAATCCGGACGAACACACGGTCAGGTAGTGTCATTGACGTCGATTATGCAGCCTACGTCAGAGATTATGAAGACGGTACTTGATTCGAACCGATTTGTCGACATGCGTGAAACAAACTATGCTTTACACACACACGATGGTTACTAATAGTCTAGTGAACCCCGGGAAATTGTAATGGAAACAGAACGTAGGCGAATGCTCCTCACAAGACACGGATAGGTCTTGGCACGCTTTGACAGTCGCATCGGGATGGCATCCTACCAAGTGCAAATCGAGAGATCATCTGTTGGTGTTGGTAGTGAGGAACAGAACTACCACATTAAGAGATGGACGGTACCGGGTGCAACGTTAGGCTCATGTCAGCCAATAGGTAGTATCCGGCAGTGATCTGAGACGATGGTCGCTGAGCAAGATTATTACTGCAGTAGGCAGCACTACTGAATTCGAGTTCGGATACAGTCTCTCGTGAGTGAATTCACAGGCCGTTCTTCGACCACCACCGCCGAGCGAGATTCGTAGTGAGTATACATTTTTCCGGTTGATGCTCCAAGTTACAATCAGGGTTTACTTAACACATCATCACGGAGGCCCTTATAGATAGGAACTCTTTGCAATCGCCATCGGTAGTAGTTCTTATTGAATAGGATGCGGACCCGAGCATCTCCTCGCTACTCAATCGTGATGATTGTGGGTGTATGAGCCATGAGATGGCGTCCGGCACCCGATGGTGTAACGACAGTAGTGCTTTATGAATGGCTTTTATTTGTGAAAATCGAGATAAGGGAAATTGCCGTGTGTGTACGGAGCTCGGCTACGAACTATGACAGACGTGGACGGCATCGTCGAGTAGGAAAAAACACTCACTGCTTTTTGTAGCACGAGTATCCCCCAATTAGTAAAGCATACCCGGTCAGAGACCTGGGACACCACGGTTGATCTAGTGGCAATCAGCGCGAATGACTTTCAGATCTGACAGAAGAATACACACGTGTGAACTTCTAGAGGCACAAAGCAGGGCGGAACGAGAACTTGAAAGGCAATTTCCAGAACCTTATTCATTCCGATGAACAACCAATTTTGTCAGACCAACGCAAAACCCATCGACATATTTCAGCATAAGTTATAAGCAGGTTGATTATAGAGCAAGTTGAGATTCGCGGGTAGTCATAGGTCTACATAGTGATCCTAGCATGCTTTGCTCAGAAAGCCACTTGTTTCGTCAGACCATCTAGCTCCCGTTTCCAGCACCTGTGCTTGCTGATCTCGTATGCGAAGTGGGATGTAAACCCTTTAAAATCGGATCCCAGGTGGGCGACATCCATGACCGCTGACTGAGTAGTATATTTGCCGGTCGTAACAACACCATATGAAACCACAACTTCGGGATCGGAATTGTCCGAGGCAACCTCTACCTCAGAAAGCCCGATGGCATCCTTTAGAAAGGCAGCACCTGATGGGAAAAAATTGGTTTGTTATTGTGTATGTTTATGGTTTCCATGTTTTGAAAACATACCGTCGCCGATGGCACCCAGAGCCTTGCAATGACCAAATGCTTCTCTGATCCAGTGTACAGCTCGACCGTTTTGTGACAAGGATTTGGCGTGAACAGCACCCGAGGGTACAAATATGGCGTCAAAGAGCGTTGATCTCTGCCCCTCAAAATGGTGGTCAGCAGTGATAGTTGTGCTTACGGTTCCGCCAAGTTGGCTCTCAGCATCAATTTTACCTCGCCGAGGGCCGACGATAAAGGTGATAGCCTTGGAACCAGCTAGAGCGGCACGGACTGTTTGGACATCGTTCTCGTTATAACCGTCCGCAACGAGAATCGCGATTCTGCGGGTTGCGATAGTTGGTGTTTTCGGCATGAAATGAACTTGAGAAAGTGAAGCAGATGTTTTTCCGTGGTTGGTACGTGCAGGCTTGTCTGGTATGACACCGTTGACGTTGATTGCTACGGCCTTCGCGAGATCGAAATCGATATTGTTCAAAAGCTTGGTGTACGTTCTGTACACGTCAGGATCATCGCAATGGCTGAGCTCAAAAGACATGGCATCAATGAGATGAGCTTTCTCGTGTGGTGCAAGTGAGTTATAGAAAAGCTGGGCCTGGTTGAAATATTCCTGGAATTTCGCTCCCCGAACTCGCTGCTTCATACCTTCAACCTTTTGCTTGAACCTACACCATGCAAATGTAAGCACTGAACGAGGCTCGCATAGAAAACGGTTACACTCACTCAACATAAGTGCCTCCCGACTTTGGGATAGGATGGCCAACGTTCTTCCGGTTGGGATGATAATTCATGTTATTAGTATTGATACTGTGATTCATTTTCCCGTCGCGGTGATGATTAAGAACAGGGCAAATAGGTCTGTTGATGGGTAACTGAGGAGCAAAAACTCAGGAGCACAGAAATTTAGCGCAAAGTCGAGACATACCTGTTCCCAGTTGATGCCCAGGCGAGAAATTTGCGTGTCGAAATACGAGAAGTTTCTGCCTTGCAGGAGCGGGTCATCACTGAAGCCTATCCCCGGAACAACATGGCTTGTGCAGAATGCAGCTTGCTCGATCTCAGGGAAAAACTCGTCAACGGTACGATCGAGGACGAATTCTCCAATTGTCTGAAGGGGAACGAGTTCCTCAGGCCAAATTTTGGTAGCGTCGAGAATATCAAAATCAAAATTGTGCTCGTCCTTCTCTTCAATGACTTGGATTGCGAAACTCCACTTGGGAGGGCATCCGTTATCAATGGCCTCCATTAGGTCCTTCCTGTGGAAATCTGGATGTAGTAATGTTTTAGCAATTACGCTGTATGCGCAAGTGAGGAATAGCAGCGTACCAGGGTCTTCCCCACAGATTTTTAGCGCCTCATCCCAAACCAAACTGTGAACACCTAATTCTGGAATCATATGAAACTTGACAAAGTGTCGTTGTCCTTCATCATTGATCAGTGTGTATGTGTTAACCCCAAATCCTTGCATCATGCGGAACGAGCGAGGAATGCCTGTACTTGATATTAATTCAGCAGTATTCATGAAATGTCAATGTACTTGACCTCGATCGGACATGACCCAACAAACCATATGGGCAGCTGAAGCAAGTTCTTTAGGGCTTTATCTCGCACGACATCTGAAAAAATGTACGAACATTCGGGTTGGAGGCCAGTAAAGTCCCAAAAGTTGTTGTGTGCTGACTGACCCTGTGGGATTTCGCTCTGTGGCTCGGGCTTGACCGCGTGAATGATGTCGGGAAATTTGACTGCATCTTGAATAAAGAACACAGGAATGTCGTTACCGACTAGATCCCAATTACCCTCAGGGGTGTAGAACTTCATTGCGAAACCGCGAACATCTCTAACAGTGTCCTATAGAACATCTGAGTTCTGAAACATTAGGCTGATGCACATACTCACCGCGCTCCCGCGTGAGCCTTGTACTGTACTGAACCTCACGAAAATAGGAGTCTCCCTCGACGTATCTGTTAAAACAGGCGCCATTGTGTATTTTGAAGCAAGACCATCAACAACTCGAAAGTGGCCATGAGCTCCGAAACCACGAGCGTGAACGACACGCTCAGGGATACGTTCGTGATCAAATCTGTGGATTTTTTCTCGGCTGATCTGGTCTTCAAGTAGTGAGGGTCCAGTGTGCTGTCCATCCGAAACTTTGAGCCTATACATCTGTGATTAAAACATTACAAGGAATAATCTTAAGATAAATGTACTACCAATTATCAGTGTCTGGAATTTTAACACCATGATCGGTTGTCAAACCGCTCTCGCTGTTAGGGCTGACAGTGACGTTTTTTTAAATCTCGCCGCTTGTGATCGTCGGTAAGCTTCGATACACTTTCCATGGTTGCTCCAGCAAGAGATGACATAGTTTGAGTGGAAGGGGTAGTCGTTACAAAAGTATGGTTTTATACCAGGCCAAAATCCAAAATTGGAGTCGATATGACGTTGTTGGCACCTAATCGACCTAATCCATGATGTAGAACATGGATATACTTCGATCCTCGATCGTCATGAGACTGGGAAACTTGTGGTGCCAATAGTTAAAGCGCTCCTCATGTTCGGCCAGGTGAGCTAGTTGCAGTAAACCACGAAAGGCATGAATACAATTCGCCAATTTGAGGATGAGCCGTTCTTCCCAAGTTCTTCTTCCATTGCGCTTTCATGACGTACCCAGTTACTAGATGTGTCTAGCTCTAGTCGTAGATACAACCTTCAAGACAGGTTCAAACTTCGATCAACAAAGAGAAGGAAGAAAAAAAATTCCGAATGGCTCTTGAGAGAGAGTTATGAGGTCTACGTCGAAGTTGACCCTAGCAGTGAAAACGAACGTAAAAGTTTTGCCCTCAGCCGGACCGGGCCGGCTCTAGGGTCTTCTTGCCGCTTTAGTCTCTCCTGCGTCTTTTTTGAACAGCATATCGCGATCCAACCTCCTAATGAACGGCGCTCCTCGAAGGCAAAACTGTCTAAAGCTATATTTTGCGACGTAGACTGGCTACTCCAGAGGGCAGTCTACTTGCACATATTGGACTATCGATTATGCGATCGGTCTCGGTCGACATAGTGACTTATACCCACAATCATCAGGAGATTTTTTGGAGATGCAGAGTATTATCACATTTCGTATCGCAAACCGAAATCAGAATGTGAGCAAGAACTCAGAACGCAACTCGCTCGGCCAAGCCATCCAATTCTCTGTCCCAGCATCTGTGTTTGCTAATTTCATACGCAAAAGTTGATGCAAATCCCCGAGTACCGGGCCCGAAGGTGGCAATGTCCATGGCGGCTGAACCTACAGAATACTTGCCGGTCGTAACCACGCCGTAGGAAGTGATGACTTCATCATTAGTCGTGTCCAGCGCTAGCTTGACCTCGGGAAATTCAATAGCATGTTTCAAAACCGTAGCACCTTAATCAGTATCAGTCACTGTAGCCATAGAAGTTTTCTTTATAACGCACCATCGCCGATGGCAGCAATAGCTTTGCAATGGCCGAAAGCTTCTCTGATCCAATGTATAGCTCGGCCATTTTGCGTCAAGGCTTTGGCATGCTTAGCACCAGATGGGATAAAGATCGCATCGAAAAGCGTAGATCTCTGCCCCTCGTAATGATGGTCTGCGTTAATGCTCACACCAACATATCCCTTGGTTTGAGTTTCCGAATAGACTTTTCCGCGGCGAGGACCAATAATCCAAGTTGTGGCCTTGGCACTCGCAAGCGCGGCACGCATCGCTTCAAGTTCTGTATGGTTAAAACCGTCCGCAATAAGGAAAGCAATTCTACGAGTAGCAATAGTCGGTGTAGATGGCATGAAATAATCTTGCGAGAGATATGCAACTTCCTTCCCGTGGTTAGCGCGTGCCGGCACGTTCGGAGTGACGCCCCCAACATTTTCAGCCACCGTCCTGGCAAGGTTGAAATCAATATTGTTGAGAAGTTCTGTATATGTTCTGTAGACATGAGGATCGTCGCAGTGGTCCAACTCGAAAGAAAACGCATTGATGAGGTGGGCCTTCTCGTGCGGCTTGAGGGAATTATAGAAAAGTTGAGCCTGATTGTAATGTTCTTTGAACTTAGCTCCGCGAACGCGTTGCTTCATGCCCGAAACCTTCTCTTTCTCTTTGAAACTATGACAGATTGATTAGTACCCGCCTGAGTGCAGAAAGGGTAACCTACTCCACATAAACTCCCTCTGACGCAGGGATAGGACGACCGACATCCCTTCGGTTAGGATGATAGTTCAATGTATTGGCATTAATGCGAGAGTTCATTTGCCCGTCACGATGATGGTTGAAGACGGGACAGACGGGTCGGTTAATTGGCAGCTGATAACAAATTATATGCACACCCAGAATGACAAGACAAACGAATCTCACCTGCTCCCAATTGATACCCAACCGATTGATCTGTGTATCGAAATACGAAAAGTTTCGACCTTGTAACAAAGGATCATCGCTGAAACCTATTCCCGGAACGACATGGCTCGTGCAAAAGGCAACTTGCTCCAACTCTGAGAAAACTTCATCGACTGTACGGTCAAGAACAAACTCTCCAATAATCTGGACAGGAACTTGCTCCTCGGGCCACACCTTCGTGGCATCGAGGATATCAAAGTCGAAGTTATGCTCATCTTTCTGTTCAATGATCTGAATTCCAAAGGTCCACTTCGGAGGACACCCATTCTCGATAGCTTCATTAAGATCCTTTCTGTGGAAATCTAAAGACAATTTAGAAACTGTCATGGCCACCGCAAAGACTTACCGGGATCTTCGCCATTAATCTTGAGCGCTTCGTCCCAGACAAGACTATGGACACCTAGCTCTGGGATCATATGGAATTTAACGAAGAATTGTTCCTTTTTATCATTGATCAGAGTGAATGTGTTGACACCGAAACCTTGCATCATGCGGTAGGAGCGGGGGATGCCTGCCCTCAGTCAGTAGAGTGAAAAAGTATCTCGAAGTAGACCTTACCACGATCAGACATGACCCAACAGACCATATGAGCGGCTGAGGTGTTTCGCATTAGAATTGTGACATAAACAAGAAGGTACCACAAACACTCAGGCTGAAGACCGACAAAGTCCCAAAAGTTATTGTGCGCTGTCTGGCCCTGCGGAACTTCATTGTGTGGCTCGGGTTTGAGAGCGTGGACAAAGTCTGGGAACTTCACAGCGTCTTGGATGAAGAAGACCGGGATGTCGTTACCGACCAAATCCCAGATACCCTCAGGTGTATAAAACTTCATGGCAAACCCACGGACATCTCTGACAGTATCCTTGAAAATCGTGAGGATAGATCATAAGAGCCCGCTCAATCACTGACCGGGCTGCCACGGGCACCTTGCGCGGGGCTAAATCTGACGAAGATCGGAGTATTTCTTGATGGATCCGTCAGAACAGGTGCGAAGGTGTACTTTGAAGCACTATCATTGTAGACTCGAAAATGACCATGAGCTCCAAAACCACGAGCGTGAACGACACGCTCTGGGATACGTTCATGATCGAAACGATGGAGTTTTTCACGACTAATTTGGTCTTCAAGCAGGAACGGACCACTGTTCTGCCCGTCGGAGATTTTGAGCCTTTAGGTAGCCGTGGTTGAAGTAACCGCCCATAGTATACCTTCGGGATGACATACCAGTTATCGGTGTCGGGGATTGCTACACCATGATCGGTGGTAAGGCCTGTTTTACCAGAGCTATCGACGGTGACGTTTTTCAAATCGCGTCGCTTAGAGTCATCAGTAACTTTTGAAACATTTTGCATAACAGCGTGAGCAATAGATGCCATGACGAATAGTCGGCAAGATTGACCCCATAACAGAGCGAGCGAGCTTTTATACCGAAGGCGGCCCAGTCTCAGTCGAACGTCAAAGTGACGATACTTCAATCGAGCTTGAGTCTCCGACGTCATCGAAACGCACGTGAGCGCTGAAAGTACAGACTCCAACCGCCCCAAACCGACACCTAGATATGGTGGCGTCAAAGAATTGTGTCTCGTCTAGTCTGCATTGATTAGCATCGTTAGAAGATAACAATATCTTATTATAGGCCTCCAGTCACAACATACTTTCTCTACGACACGAGGGGACCATAGCAATGTAAATCAGCCACTTCAGTCACTAGTCAGCTTCAGAATTCTCGAAATTGTTGAATCTCGAAGAAATATGACTAGGCTCTAGTCATCTGCAGCGTTTCAGTTGTCGCCTACGCCAACAGTAAGGTTATGGCCATCCCTCTTCACCAGAGACCCGGCCGCGGAAGTTGCACTCTATAAGTAAGGGTACAACCCCATCATGTACGGGTTCATCGAAATAGTCCATGAACACCCAGCCGCGGAGTCGAGGCTCGACAGGTCGTTCCAAATCGTTAAGCACTGTCTTCTCATTTTTAAGATCCGTTGGTGTATCACCTCCACTCAGGATGTCCAATAACCATCGTCCGACACGGGAGTTGACCCCCTCGACGCCAAGTCCAAGCTTTGGCCATCCGAAGCCTCGGGCAATCATAGGAGGAAGGGAGAAAGGGAATGACGCAGCGGAAAGGAATGAAATAGCGAGGGATGGTTGTTGGGGTATAGTCGTTGTATAGATTGGATTATAAAGGGTAGGATTGGGAGACAATCCAGGGCGCGCTTCAGGTATGAGAATCCTGGTCGACAAGGCTACCTTTTCAGGAATTGAAAGAAATGAGGGTATGTTATACCTAAAGTTCTGTTAGAACATGGTGAACGATAACAAGAAAAAAGTCTACCAATCATGGGTCTTCACTAGCGTTCCTTTGCACATCCACTCAAATCCCTCTTTCGAACTATCCGGCCATGTCAGTGGATGAATACCGAGCCCCTCTAACCCTCGTTCCCAGCCTTCTCCATTTCCGCCGAACCGGCTAAACAACACAACCCTTCCTCTAACCTCCCCGAGGCTAGGTATCCTATTATCTAGAAACCACATTCCCGTGTCCCGTAAACCTTCCCCGCATTCTTGCCATCCACCAGGACTTGACATCATAGTCTTTCTAACCAAAGTGGAAAACGTAAGTTTGGGAGTAATCACAAAATCTTCTTGTTTGATCGACATGATGACTGTCTCCTTGGATCCTTGCGGAGACGTCAAGAAGGCATGAACAAAAGTGATTATGTTGGAGAATGGAACTCGTTGGGGGTATATGCCATGGTATGCAATGAGTTCGCCTTTGATGACAGACAACCGAATATCAAGAGCACGAATGCCTTTTTGCAGCTGTACTGATAGAGGAGTGAGCGGTGATTGGCATTGTGACAGCGGATAACCATAGAAGGCCATGCTATGCTGAACTTTAGTTCTGAACCTCGGGGTACATAGGATTGCACTCACGTATCATGTGTTCCTGGCAGTACTAACGTAGATAAAGGCAGACTATCCGGTAATTCGGACAGGAATGAGCTCCCAGATCGTTTCTGTAGTATCAAGATTTTGAGATGATTCTTTGACGACTAGAAGGAGGGTTGAGATGACACAAAAGCGGATAGAGGTCCCAACGCACCCGACTACAATACAAGCGCCAAGGACAATCAATGGGAACCTCTAAAATTCGCCATGAGGTATTGGATGTCAGAGTAATTGGGACTGCAACACGCGTGGAATCGGCCATGCATCCCTCCGACACATCAGAAATGGATTGTAGACGGGTTGTATCCAATGATTCAAACAAGAAATAACTCCAAGGTCCATTTGCTTGCATGCTCTGGACCTGCGAGGGGTTGACGCTACCTAACACCTCCAGGCCATTAGCCAATTGCGCCTTTTCCCATCGTGGAGAGGAAGAGGGGGAGGGTAATTGAGAAACAGTGATAGCATGGCTGGACTGGTTTAGAAGTGTGATAAGCATGAAGTAGACGATGGAGAAGGTACGAGAACAACCCCGGGGATATAAATAGAATGGCAGCAGTGATTGATCATGAACTTATGGCATCCATCACGGATAGAAACGCGTTATAAACTGAAGAGCAGCATTCATACATATTCCATACTACAAATCGACAAGGAAAAACGATCCAGAACTTGATACTGATTTTGCCCCTTGTGAGGAGCCAGAGCCCAACCTTTGTTGTTCTAATATGAATACCTCAACCATTTGAAAAGACAGAGTGAACGGGACAACTCACATATAGAGGGTACGCGAGGGTTTTCCGACATTTTCTCTTAATAGGCGATCTGTAGCATTGCACTTTTCTTTCGCTCCAGACACTCCCCATACCAAACACTCCCTTCCACCCCACCTGGCGTGACCTCAAGTTGTGGGGCTCCGTAGAGCCGACAAAATCGTCAGATGTCATCACCATCCGAGTAGAACTCGTCTTCGTCGTCGTCAATCGACGTAAGGTGGGAGAAATCTACCTTATACCGCAGAAGTCCACCGATTCCACCAAACCCTTTGACGAATTGAGCACCCTCTTGGGATTTGTTGGTGACAAATTCAAGAGCGGCACCAAATTCTTTGTATTTTTCAGCGAACCACTCGAGGAGGGACTGTGGTTCCGAGACTTGTTCCATTTCCAACCCCGTGGACTTATCGAGGAATTTGTCGCGATCTTTTCCTTGTTCTTTGTTTACATAAACAAATACCTCCTCTGCCATAAAGTCAGAAATTTGCTGTTGAGGTGAGGTGGTAGAACATACCTCCTGCAGCGTTGCGAAGAGTATAACGAGTGATATCCAAGTTTTCCCAGACGATGAGGGTTTCAATTGCGCCCAATTCGAGACCTTTCAACGTATCCTCGATTCCAAAGCAATATTTACCAGTGTCCTGACTGATTTCGTCGAAATATTTTTGAATGAGCCTTTTCTCCTGAACGAACTTGACATTTGAAAGGGATTCTGCGGCTAGTTCAATAGCCTGTTCAACCACGTTATTATGCTTCAAAACGATATAAATCACAAGAAACTTGCCTGATTAAAGCCATTTTCACCCCCGTAGCTGACATCGACTACCTTGATAATCTTTGCAGCAAGACGTTGATCGAGCATGTCACTCTGGCCGAGTTCGGTTTTGAAATCGGCCGAACCGGCAAGTACGAGGCCGGTCACATTGACCTTGTCGCTCGTGATGAAATGTTGAACTGACAACTCAGCAACTTTGCGAACGTAATTGTGACGCTTCTCATCGCGAAGCCGCGAGAAACGTAAGGCTGACTGACCACCACGTCCGTGCTTCTTGGGAAGATCGACCGTGAATTTGTGTAGGACCTCACGAGTGTTGCCTGCGAGAATACCGAAAAGTGTTCCATTACCATCCATAACCACGAAACCGAAGCGCTGATCAGACTCGAGAAGTTCGGAAAGCGCCTCTGTGTGAAATTTGTTGTCACAAAGATAGAGAGATCTGAAAATCGAAGATCAAGAGGGGAAAAAAGGAGAAAAGAACGAGATATCATACGTATTGATGGGTTTGTGGGGTTCGAAATCGAACGACACTTTCTTTTCCTTACCCTCATCAGTAAGGATAGTACCCACGAACAAGACAAGTCCGTTGGGTGGCACACGATTGTAGAGTTTCAAGCGTTGTTGGGTACTCGTGATTGCAGCAAGAACAGACAACCTGTTAACACGAGACTTGATGTTGGAGGCTGTACCAAATTCTTGCGTCAACATGGCCGACACACGAGAGATCTGATCCTGATCGACGTCTGAGATAGATTGAACGAGTTGAAAGGAAACAAGGAACAGTATACCTTAGGAGGGATAATTAGACTAATCATGGAAGTTCCTGCACTGAAATTCAGTTGGCAATCAGGATCGATGGATTAGAAGTCGGCCGTGACGAACCCTCTGGCAGAGTCAAGGCTCTTGATGAGCTTCTTGACCTTCCACATCTGAATATTCTGTTCTGCTGCATCTGGAACATTCATGATGGGCGAAGGAGATAGGCGACTGTCCGGCTGGACGACGGACAGAGGAAAAGATTGCGAAGATTGCAACCTTGATCAGATCAGTTCGCTTTTTCGTTGTTTGTACTTGTGGTGGCCATCTCTCCTTCGCTATGAAAAGACAAGTCGACAACGAAGACAATCCGCGAAAGCGAGTCAAGTTTTCGCCTGCGCCAGCAGCAGACGTGGCTCAGTCAAAATCCAAACCTCAGCCTCCTAAACCGGCTCAGAAAGTCATCAAGTTGACTGCACCACGACCGTTCCCCGTGGTGGCTGCATCCGCCTCGGCTACAGGCCCACGCTCTGCCCATAATGAAGGGAAGAATTTCATCTGCCTGACTCGCAAGTCTTCCTTGGGCGCGTATCTGCGTCGATGTAAAGACTTGGTGGTCGTTGATGGGTACTCTACTTCTCTAACCACCTGCAATATGAGCTGATGGTAATAATAGGTACAAAGTTTTACACCTACACGCCATGGGTGCCGCTATACCCCTTCTTATGGAGCTTTCTTGCGCGCTCCCACCCATCCTTCCATGCTCCAAGAATGATATTCATACCTCCATTTCCACGGGAACTGTTGAAGTTCAAGACGAAGTCCACCCTGACGAAGAGGATCAAGATATCACCTTTCAGACTAGGGCGAAGTCAACGCTTTATGTGGTCATTCGAATAGGCGATGGTCTTTCTGAGAAAGAACCTCAGACAAAGCAAATCAGAAACGAAACCCAGAAGTCCAGGTCACGCCCTGAAAAGGGTCCCAAGAAACCCGCAGTTTTTGTTTTCGAAGAGCCAGAACAAGGCCCTGAGGCCATCTAACTTGAGCCGGAACAAATACCAGCTGCTTCGTCAGACCCGACTACGTTTGCACATGACCTGTTTGACCCAGCTGCCCAGATGTGTAGTAGGATTATGTGGATTACGACCTAGGTTCTTTTCCCAAGGACTTCCGGCACGAGTTTCGTTTCATTTTATTCTTACAACCAATCAACCTTACCCCTGGTTTGACCCATCAAGACCAAAGATATTTATACCACACTAACATTTAGTGAGTCTTCTGACGCGATCTTGTCGGTTATCGAGATTGACCAATTTACCAGATTTCTTGTAAGAGTATACGTTTTTCACTTACATGGGAACATGGGGATGAATGAAGCTCTTCCGTGTCATTTGGACCACGGAGCCAGTTCGCAAATAACAGCTTACGCCTGTCATTTCCATAAGGATTGTGCCGCTGGACCGGTACGGCATGGCGGAATTATTTTCCCATTGCAATTCCTCTTAAAGAGAGGGTGGAGGCCCTCAACCTAGTCCAACAACCAAAATCTCACAAGAATGACACTTCCCCAAGTCCCCACCTCTGCTGAGGCACAACCCGATATCTCTTATCATCCTGACGAAGCGAAATGGAGGGCTCGTTCTGCCCGTCGTCTCGCCGAGAATCCTACTCTACCGTCCCAGCCTCTACCTGAAGGTTTTCCCGCTCAGGTCGACGGCCCTATTGTTTGGGAGGGGAAAGACTATACCTCCGAAGACCAGTGGGTTGTCAAGCTCACTGACTCACAATTGCAAGAGATCGACGACGGTCTCAAGCATTTCAAAAGTAACATTTCCTTTACAAGATTTGTTCAACACAATCTCATTCGTCTTCTTGAACAGGCCTGAACAAACCTTTGGGATATATCAGTCGTGAAACATTCCCTCTTCCTACTCTTAGTGATGTCTTGCTTGGGCTCGCTAACGAGTTGTATTCCGGAAGAGGTTTCTTTGTTCTGCGAACGATTCCCGTTGAGAAATATACCCGAGAGGAAATCGCTATCATCTATACCGGTGGGTTTTACACAAATTCACCACGGTAAACTTCTGACATCTCGGTTAGGTATTTCCGCCTATGTTGGTTCCGCTCGCGGAAAGCAGGACATTACAGGAGCCGTGATTGCTCACATCAAAGATCTTAGTATCTCTCATGCTCACGAGAAAGGGCATAAGAACAATACAGCTTATACTACCGACAAACAAGTCTTTCACACTGATGTCGGAGATCTCATCGCATTAATCTGCCTCTCTACCTCCGAAGAGGGTGGAACCTCACGACTCTGCAGCGGACCACGCGTCTACAATGAGATAGCTGCCACACGCCCTGATCTGATCAAAGTGCTCGCTGACCCCTGGCCGCTTGACAGGTATATTTGACCGTTCCGTCTCCGATACATCCCTAATCTTACTCGTGCGCAGTTTTGGTGGGAAACCGGGATTTACTTTCAAGCCCTTGCTCTACTGGGAAGACGGACATGTTATTATCCAGTATACAAGACGTCTGTTAACTGGATACGGAGAGCAAGCACGCTCCCCTCACATTCCTGCAATCACGGAAGCTCAGGCTGAAGCCCTGGATACTTTACAGTTTGTGGCAGAGAAGTTCTCTCTCGAACTCAACTTCCAGAAGGGAGATATCCAGTATATCAATAGCATTGGGCTGCTGCACGCAAGGGATGCTTTCCGAGACAGCCCTGAGAAAACGTAAGTGAAGCAATTTTATTGGAAAAAAATCACTACTATCATGACGCTTACCGGAGCTTTGTTCCAATAGTCGACACCTGATACGCCTTTGGCTTCGCAACGACGAGCTAGCATGGAAAACGCCCGCACCTTTACAACCCAACTGGAGAAAATTGTATTCAGTCGGCCCGGAACAGCAACGCTTCCCTCTGGATCCTGAAGTGAGGAAGAAGGACAACAACCCTGTTCCATTATCTCCCAATCCGGCATTAGCTAATTGAGCCCGAATATGTTCCTGATCATTAGTTTTACATCGAATATAACTGATAATATGATTCGGCCCTAAAAATCTGTATTCTCATGAAACACCGCGTGACAATGTCAAACGGACTGTTATCACCGGCGCGCAGATAGGATATATGCTGCTTTCGATATCGTGGATAGTGTTAAGATAAGCTAAGGATGAAAGCTTGGATATCCGAATTTGACGGTATGACCATACCACGCCACCGAAGTCATCCCAGAGACTCGGGGAATTTAGACCCTCCAATTCAATTCATAGTACAGATGAATCTGCGCCTAATTCCAATAGTCAAAATGGAGTTTAAACGCTTTGGTTCTCAGAAGTGGGAGTTACGACTGAGATAGCCGCAGGCTATAAAAGGCTCAGCGCTACACACGCCCGGTAAGCTCGTCTCTCTCCCACACCCACTACATAATGACCGTCCCACAGTCACAGGCTACGACTCTAACGTCATTCTGTCGTCGAGCCAATGTCGTGAAGGCAGCGTTGCGCCATTCGGGAGCGGCTGATGAATTTTTGAGCGCGGTTGATGGACCGTTGATGAAACGTTCATATTACTCGTGGACGACTAAGAATTTATGCATTATCACCCAAAGTGACGAATGTGAAATTTTCTTTCGGTTCTGATGTAGAAGAACAACCAGCACAACGGTTGGCAACCCACTATCTGGGGCATTGGATGAAAGCACGAACGTCACTTTGTGGAGAAATGTGAGAGAAAAACAATCTTAGGTCTATCCATTATCCGGGAGAATGTCCACACAAGCGACCAGAAAAATGGTAAAGATAGTCATCTTAATGTAGAGCACTTGCTCAGTCAATTTATCGAACAAAATATCATCTGCCTCGTCTCAAGACCAACCTTCGGCTCCTAAGTAGTACCCACCACGTTGTGCGAATCCACTTGCTCCACGTAAATCATCGAACACTATTGAAACATAAAAGCAGCTTTCACCCCAAATCCCACAGACCGTCAAGGAGGACGCGGGAAAGAGCCTCAACAAGCTGCGACAATGTCTTGGCAAAATGGGTTTAGTTTTAAGCCCTATTAATCGCGATCTGTGCAGCATTCATCAAAACGGTGCCGATAATGTCCTCGTAGGGGATAGAATCAGAATCTTTATGTTCCTGATCCGATTTTCTTCGACCCTGTAAACATGTAAAGAAGAGCAAGGGTACCCGTAATGTGGGCTCAGGACATTGACTCATACCTCTCTACAATGTAGCTGGTTGCCTTCGTTAACCATCGTCTACTACTTATCTATTAATCTATTTATATTTATGAAGATGCTGAGGACTAGACCCATAGTACCTGGCGTCCATTTAGAGGCCGGTGTTCTGGCCGGCACACTAATGACGTCTGAGCTCTCACGCATTTTAACGGCACGGCGCAACGCACAGCGCTTGATGAAGCCGTGAAAAATCTCCCAGGAGAAGGAAAAATCTCACAGCTCCCTTGCATGTGAACCAAGCGTATGAGAGCCACCGAGTCGTCTGATAGGTGTTGTTTATGGACGATCCTACAACTCTCTCATGAAGCCCAAGTTCAGTGGATCTATGTACGAAGAGGCCACAACGCAATTATTATAGTTTTGACATTTATCGCTGCCGTGATGTGTGAAGCTGATGGTAAAAACCAGCGTTCGAATTCTCTTTCCCACCTTCCCCCACATGACCATAAAATGCAGCTGCTCTTTTCAAAACTCCGGTCACTTGAGTAATGGTTCCAAACTGCTAATTTTTAACAGGCTAAACGAGTGAATTTTCTTCCCCACTAAGCCGCCCAGACCCTCGTGGCCGTCATCGGTCCGCAAGCAGCACTGAATGCAAGTGGCGTTTTCAGCCGTTTAGTGTTATCACGGATGCATCCGCGAACGTCGCGCCGGTTCAAAGTGGGAATCTGTACCATGGGTATATGTTTGATCTTTTTTACCCCGGGCGTCGGCGTTAAGGTCCATCCTCTTCGGTACGACGCCAAGAACAACTGATGTGAGTAATAAGTATGACTATGAGGAATGGTGCGGATAATTTCCCCTATTACACGGATGTGTGTGTATGCGTGTGCTAACAATATACGCAAGAAGGTGATTGGGTCTCCTATCGCGTATCAATGTTGCTTTTTCTTGACAAATTCCTTTCATAGCTGCCTTCACATATATCTGGACTGTACGGGCTGATTTCATTCCTACCCTCCCTCCAACTTAGTTCTTCTCCGATTAAAAACCAACAACTCCAATGCCTGTGGCCGTACTAGCGTCTCAACCGGACATCCAATATCATCCTGACTTGGTCAAATACAAGGAACGCACATCACGCCGCCTTCAACTGAATCCGGATTTATTGAAAGCCAAGTTACCTTCCGGTTTTCCTGACAAGGTCGAGGGTCCGATCGTCTGGGAAGGCAAAGACTGGACGAACGAGGATCAATGGGTCTACAAACTCAGTGATAACGAACTACAAGAGATCAATGATGCTCTGAAATATTTCGAGGGTAAAACTGTTCACAACGACTGTTGTTTCCGTTTCTGAACTTGTCGTCTCGCCTAGGTTTGGGAAAGCCTATGGGTTATATCAACCGCGAAACCTTCCCGCTTCCGAAGCTGGGGCCTATCTTGTATGGCCTAGCAAAGGAGCTTTACTCTGGTCGAGGTTTCTTCGTTCTCAGGACTATCCCTGTCGATGACTACACGCTTGCTCAACTCGCTATCATCTATGCCGGTATATCTTCTCCTCTAAGATAATCCTCCAAGAATTAATTCATCTGCCAATGCCAGGTGTCTCGTCGCACGTAGGGTCGGCTCGAGGAAAACAAGATGGGACCGGTGCTGTTCTCGCTCACATCAAAGACTTAACAGTCAGTCACGCACACGAGCAAGGCGGTATTGGAAATTCGGCATACACGACAGACAAACAGGTCTTTCATACGGATGTCGGTGACTTGATCGCATTGTTCGCCTTGGACAATGCGGCAGAGGGCGGGACTTCGAGGATCAGCAGCGGACCGAGAGTTTATAATGAACTAGCCGCAACACGTCCCGATCTTATTCATACACTCGCTGGAGAATGGCCTTTAGATAGGTTTGTTATTGTGGTCGTCGGAATGTAAGAAACTGTTCGCTGATGTCTATCTCTTTGCAGCTTTGGTGGAGACCCTGGATATACCAAGAGACCTCTACTCTATAATGACGATGGCCACATTGTCATCCAGTATTCGCGTCGTCACTTCACTGGGTATGGAGAACAAAAACGGAGCCCCCATATTCCCCCCATCTCTGAGGCGCAAGCTGAAGCCCTCGATGCGCTTCATTACACGGCAGAGAAATATTCTCTCGGCTTGAATTTCCAAAAGGGCGATATTCAATATATAAATAGCATGGGGCTTCTTCATGCTAGGGATGCGTTCCGAGATAGCGCAGAACACACGTGAGTTCAATTGGACACCGCCTGTGCATATAATTGACATATCTTGATCCCTGGATTATAGTCGACACTTGATTCGACTATGGTTGAGAAACGACGAGCTCGCATGGAAGACACCGAAACATTTGGAACCTATTTGGAAGAGGTTATATTCTGTCGGGCCTGAAGAACAGCGCTTCCCTTTGGATCCTGAGATAAGGAGGAAGGCAGGTGGAAAGACAAAGTAAAACAGAAATTCTGTTTTTACGTAGGACTCGTTTGTGTCTGCGTCTTAGTGTTCAAAATTTCGCCGCTGTCTCGTCAGGTGTTGCCCGTCTTATCTAATAGTACTCACAAAAACTATCCACTTGAATATAATTAAGAACCACCGCACAGGGGTATATACTAACTGAAAGACGGACTAGATCGAAAATCAATATTAGTCTACTCGAAATTCCATTCCCCTTTCCTTTCTATACCTCACCGCAACCATCTCCTTGACAGCATTCCAAAGTCTATCGAATAAAAATACATTCCTCGGTGTAATGTGTAGGAGTGTTAGATTTGGTAGTTGCAAACCAATGTCATACCAAGCTTCCTAAGTGTGTAAAGATACAGATGATTCGAAAGTCGGAAGCTTTCTATAGAACAAAAAACTTACGAAAATAGATCCGTCGTTTTGCATTAACCGTCCCGGGACAGCAATTGTGCGGACTTTGAGTACACTCAGTTGCTGACATTCAACCAGTCCGGATATTTGTTCTGGGGTTGGTAGCTGACACCAGGATGAGGATCTAACAGAGCCGAGTTCGACGTGTTCCAGTGTTCTACGGTGTAGGGGTAATATTTGGGTATAAATTCGGTTTACAACAGCAGAATCTTCTTTATTGTCCTGTAGACCAAAGCAAAGCTTGTTCAATCCTGAGTAGGAGGAGAGGTAAGAGAGAAGAAGAGGGTCTCCGGAGAGATCAGTCGCCACGCCTTTCAGGTATACGTCGTTGTGTTTTTGCAAAATGTTGCAAGAAGTACCGAAAGCTGTAGATGCGCTCGAGCTAGGATTGTTTGTAATTCCAAGAAAGGTAAGGTCTTTGAAGTGTCCGATGTAAGCTTCGAAATCAGTAGGGTTGACTACCACTCCAGAAAGTTCCAGCCTCTCCAGTTTCAACAGGGTGCCCGACCTCTTCACTTCGGCAAAGATATCGTGTAATGACGTGTCTTGGGCGTCTGTTGAATAGCTTTCACTGCGGAGCTTCATCTCGGTTACTCGTGGGCATCTTGCCAGGAGGGAAGCGATCTCCGGTAGACAAATGTTAGAGTTATCCCAGCTCCAGTGAATTCGAATCTTGGTCAGGTCGGAGATGGGCCTCAGGGTGAATGAGGAAGGTGGATTTGAGAAGATGCGGAGGTGTTCGAAGCTTTCTATTGATGGAAGTGTGCCTAGGGCACGGATTACTCCAATGGCGAGTTGTTCTGGATCATGCTGAGGGCTGTACTGGTATCTAATCCCAGATTCAATGTTTACGCGTTGACTCATATAAACGAAAATGCACTCACTCGATGCTTATGAGATTTTTCAGGTTCGAAATGGCATCATATATTTTATCAGCGACGATTTTTTTGATGACGGATATTCCTTTTCTTTGATGTTCTTCAGTCCAGTAAAGCTGTCGTGTGGAAATATGAAGCCTTTTCGTGTTGTCGAACACGTCAGTAGAGCGATTGGCGAGTGCTTCAATAATCTCAAGATATCTTGAACAACACGACGGCTCAAAGTTAAGATGAAGGCTTGCGAAGAGGATAGGACAGATAAGGGCATTGAACTGCTTTGAGGCAAGTCGAAGGTTACATAACGAGGTTGTGTTTGTTCTGCCCCGGTTACGCTTATTGAAGCGGACTAGACAACGTAAGATCATCAGTCACAAATGGTGTTATCTAGAACGAACTCACAAAATTAATGATATGGAGGATAATTTCTATGGGTAGGTCATGGAAGCTGACCATGCTAGGCGACTGAAGGAAGATGTTGTAGAGGAACCGTGATAGGGTGGCGGTGTGGTATAAATCTGAACTTTCTGCCGGTTGTTCCTCGGGAACAGCCTGTGGGACTTACCACTGGCTAAATGAGCTTTTAGCTGATCCCCTTCAAAAATAGAAACCATTATAGCCAAATCATTTCCCTCTATCCCAGGGTATGCTTTAACAACATACCGTCTGAGTTAAGCAGTGCGGTAAGCTATCCAAAAAGTGCGATATGAGCTTTCTAGCTGGGGTAACAAGGTTATCCAACCCCCCGACTGCAGGAGTATGGAGCGAGCCACAACATTCAGAGGCATCGCAATGTATGCAGCATCGTGAGTAGATGCACACCAAAGCAATAATCTTCAAGGCACTCGAAGGACGAGAGTGTGGTTGGAGTGTGGATGGCTTGTATGTCTAACTTGATAGCAAGAAATTTTCCGCTTCCAAATCCCAAAAGTTACTGAAATTGGAAAGGATGTTTGAGTAGACAATTGCTTCGAGACAAGCCAAGTAACAAAGATGGATCGACTTGCCAGGTACAATTATCAAAATGAATTGATCTAGCAAACAATGTCGGACTCACTCGGGAAAATCAAAAGGCAATTTCAGCAGGTAAAAAGGTATATATCCTGGTAGGCTATTTGGCAAGGCTCCTGGTTAGAGGGAGCTGGTTAAACCATATGGGATGTGAGATAAGCGGAAACAGAACATCATTACACAGCAGAGAAATATTTTCTTGGCCCGAACTTCCAAAAGGGTGATATTCAATATATAAATAGCATGGGGCTTCTTCATGCTAGAGATGCGTTCCGAGATAGTGCAGAACACACGTGAGTTCAATTGAACACCGCTTGGGCATATAATTGACATATCTTAATCCCTGAATTATAGCCGACACTTGATTGGTCTATGGCTGAGAAACGATGAGCTCGCATGGAAGACGCCGAAACACTTGGAACCTATTTGGAAGAGGTTATATTCTGTCGGGCCTGAGGAACAGCGCTTCCCTTTGGATCCTGAGATAAGGAGGAAGGCAGGTGGAAAGACCAAGTAAAACAGAAATTCTGTTTTTACATAGGACCTGTTTGTGTCTGCGTCTTAGTATTCAGAATTTCGCTGCTGTGCCGTCAGGCGTAGCCTCGCCTCGTCCGGCTTATTTAATAGTACTCAGAAAAACTATTCACTTGAATATAATTAAGAACCACCGCGCCGGGGTATAGACTAGTTGAAAGATGAACCAGAATCGATATTAGCCTACTCTAAATTTCATTCCCCTTTCCTGTCTATACCTCTCCGCAACCCACTTCTTGCGATTATTCCAAGATTTACTGAAAAAAGATACATTCCTCGGCGTAATATGTAGAAGTGTTAGATTCGGAAATTGCATCCCAATGTCATACCAATATCCCTAAGTGTGCAAACATTCAGATGATCTGAAAGTCGAAAGTTTTCTATGGAAAAAGGACTTACCAATAAAGATTCATTGCTTCGCTCTAACAGTTCCGGGACAACAGTTGTGCGGACTTTGAGTACTCTCAGTTGCTGACATTCAATCAGTCCATAGGCCTGTTCTAGGGTTGGTGGCTGACACCAGGATAAGGATCTGACAGAGCCGAGTTCGATATGTTCCAGTGTTCTACGGTGTAGGGGTAGGATTTGGGTATAAACTCGAGTTACAACAGTAGAGTCTGCTTTGTTCTCCTGTAGACCAAGAGAGAGCTCAGTCAATCCTGAGTAGGAGGAAAGATAAGAGAGGAGAAGAGGGTCTTCGGAGAAATCTGTCACCACGCCTTTCAGGTATATGCGGTCATTTTGTAAAATGTTGCAAAAAGCACCGAAAGCTGTGGTTGCTCCCGAGCTAGGATTATTTATGATCCCGAGGAAGGTAAGGTCTTTGAAGTGTCGGGTGTAAGCTTCGAAATCAGTAGGGTCGACCAGTACTCCAGAAAGTTCCAGCCTCCGCAGCTTCAACAGGACGCCCGACTTCTTCACTTCGGCAAAGATATCGTGTAATGACGTGTCTTGGGCGTCTGTTGAATAGTTTTCGCTGCGGAGGTTCATCTCGGTCAATCGTGGGCATCTTGCCAGGAGGGAAGCGATCTCCGGTAGACAAATGTTAGAGTTATCCCAGCTCCAGTGAATTCGAATCTTGGTCAGGTCGGAGATGGGCCTCAGGGTGAATGAGGAAGGTGGATTTGAGAAGATGCGGAGGTGTTCGAAGCTTTCTATGGATGGAAGTGTGCCAAGGGCACGGATTACTCCAATGGCGAGTTGTTCTGGATCATGCCGAGGGCTGTACTGGTATCTAATCCCAGATTCAATGTTTACGCGTTGACTCATATAAACGAAGATGCACTCACTCGATGCTTATGAGATGTTTCAGGTTCGAAATGGCATCATATATTTTATCAGCGATGATTTTTTTGATGACGGATATTCCTTTTCTTTGATGTTCTTCAGTCCAGTAAAGCTGTCGTGTGGAAATATGAAGCCTTTTCGTGTTGTCGAACACGTCAGTAGAGCGATTGGCGAGAGCCTTGATAATTTCAAGACATCTTGAACAACGCAACGGCTCAAAGTTAAGATGAAGGTTTGCGAAGAGGATCGGACAGATAAGGGTATTAAACTGCTTTGAGGCAAGTCGAAGGTTACATAAGGAGGTTGTGTTTGTTCTGTCCCCGGTTACGCTTATTGAAGCGGGCTAGACGACGTAAGATCATCAGTCACAAATGGTGTTATCCAGAACGAACTCACAGGATTAATAATATGGAGGATAATTTCTATGGGTAGGTCATGGAAGCTGGCCATGCTAGGCGACTGAAGGAAGATGTTGGAGGAACCGTGATAGGGTGGCGGTGTGGTATAAATCTGAACTTTCTGCCGACTGTTCCTCGGGTACAGCCTGTGGGACTTATCACTGCACTGGTTAAATGAGCTTTGAGCTGATCCCCTTCAAAAATAGAAACCACTATTATAGGTGCGATATGAACTTTCTAGCTGGGGTAACAAAGTTATCCAGTGTCCCCGACTGTAGGAATACGGAGCGAGCCACAAAATTCAGAGGCATCGCACATCGCAATGTATGCAGTATCATGGGTAAGTGCACACCAAAGCAAGTATCTTCAATGCACTCGAAGGACGAGTGTGTAGTTGGAGTGCGGATGGTTTGTATGTTTAACTTGATAGCAAAAAATTCTCCGCTTCCAAATCCCAAAATTACTAAAATCGGAAAGGATGTTTGGGTGAACAATTGCTTCGAGACAAGCTAAGTAACAGAGGTGGACCGACTTACCAGTTACAATTATCAAAACAAACTGATCTAGTAAACAATGACGGACTCACCCGGGAAAATCAAAGGGCAATTTCAGCAGGCAAAAAGGTATCCTGACTATTTGGCAAGGCTCCTCGTTAGAGGGGGGTGGTTAAACCATATGGGATATGGGATAGGCGGAAACAAAACACACTTTTGTATAAAAACGGGTAATTTGATTTGATTGTCTAGGGCTAAACAAAAAGTGGGGCGAAACTTGTCAATCATAATACAATCTCGCGGGGATAGAGGCGGGTGGCAGTGTCAGAGAGACGGAGCATATAGGTGAGCTCTGGACGCACACGCGCGCAAACAATGGGAATCATAGAGAGAATAGCAGTGGCACTGAGCATGGACCTTGGAACAATGCACATATCGTGCTTTGCTGCAGCGACAAAAGTACAAAGAGAACTGCATGGCGACACTCTGGTGGGTCCCATATATGAGTGTCCTAGTCCTGTCGCAAGTATCCCAAACGTCCGGTCAGTATTTTCGAGTCTGCAGCGAGGGATTGCTAACTGGAATCTATCATAGATGCACAGCCACCACGCCGTTCCGCACACGCAAGACCTCGGCTTCCCGATATGGAAGTGGAGTGTGGCGCTTGCCGCAGCCTATATATTGTGTTTCTTCAGTCCCCCCACCTCCAACTTCCACCTCCTCCTGTTCGCCGTCAACGCCCCCGTCCAGATGGCCATTGCAGCAGGCCGTGCATCTGCACGCAAGGCTGTTAATGCCTTCGCCCAGGGTGGGCTTCATCGGCTTCCAGGCCGCCGGCGCCATGCGTCGACCGTCGCCCATGGCCTGGATCCATGCCCACCAAAGCCTCCCAGGCTGCCACCAAACCAGCTTTTCTCAGCCACCCGCAACCTCTTCACATTTATCGTCAATCAACTCGCCGCCCCTGGCCTGCGAGTGCCCACGTATAGCAATGCTACGACCGCTCGCTCTCTCCATTCAGCGGCACCATCAACAATCAAATCTCGTTTGAGTTTCCATGCCAGGACTGCATTGTCATCTGGCAGTCGTCCTATCCTACCTCGCCCTCCTTCTCCCGGTGTCCGTGTCGCCACAAATGTTGGTCTAGGCACCGCGAGAACTTATGCTACGGCTATGCCAATTTTTCACAACATGGTTCAGAACGCACCCATTGCTGTTCGGGCATTATACGAGTCCGACCTGGACCTCAGGAAGCGTCGTCCTAGGCATACCAGGCCCCGGAGAAGCAGAAGAGCAACCTCCTGTCGCGAAGCAATCTGCTCTAGACAAATTGGTGTTCCCGCCAGTCCTCACTTTGTGCTCGAGGATATGTTCTCCCTCTACTTCAGAGACGATGTTGCCCCCGTTACCACATTTCTTTATGTTCCCCTCTACCGACCCCCTTACTCGCGTGTTCCTCTTCCAGCTGTCAACTCCAGTGATGCGCCACGACTCCTCTTCCCTCTTTCTCAATTCTCAGAATTCCACGCATCTTACGAGGCTCATTCAGCTCGAGCTGACAGACTTTTCGCTCGATTGGACCAAAACAACGTATGGGAGAAGGGTGCCACGTTTCAAGCATTTGGCCAAGTCAGATGTAATGAAGAATCCGGGATTTGCAGTCTCTTCAGGGTCACCTTTAAAGGTTGGACGCAAGAAGAAGTCAAAAAAGTAATTGGGGAGAGTGGGACTGGATGGTGTACATTAGAAGAGGTGCGATGTGACGATGCTGCATCGTCGGTCGCCGATCCGGTCGACGTTTGCGCAATCAACACAGAAGACATGAATCCTCCCATCTCGCTTGTTATGCCAACCGTGGATATATCGTCCTCCCCAGACGAATCGTCTTTGTTACTATCCCCCTCTATTTCTTCGTCTTCACTTCTAAGCTCAGAGAGTCCATCTCGGTCACACTCTCCTCATCGAGAGGCTGTCCCGGATATAGAATATAGTGACCCATGGTCCGATTCTGATCCAGGTATGGCATCAGAGGCAGACGACATCGTGATGGTATCTCCTCCTGCATCTTCTACAGCTAGTGGAAGAAGGTGGCAGGATTTGGGTGC
Source organism: Agaricus blazei (assembly GCA_029719445.1). Classification (NCBI taxonomy): domain Eukaryota; kingdom Fungi; phylum Basidiomycota; class Agaricomycetes; order Agaricales; family Agaricaceae; genus Agaricus; species Agaricus blazei. Next base: position 508,120 of record SSNC01000021.1, on the reverse strand, counting down.
ACTGCAATTCAGTGCACGACATCTGGATATTTCAACGATACAATAGTCTTTCTTTCTTTCCTCTTTTCCATGTACAATTTCAAGGGTTAAATATATTAAAATGACTGACTCATTCGATCTTATAACAACTATTTCGAGCCCCAGATTTGTGCGAAAGTGGTTCCCGAATAACTGCCATGAATCTGTCGTCAATGACCATGCATGGAGGAAGGGATGAAGCTCCGTAGATAGAGCCGAACGACGTACCCGATATGACTTCGTCCGGGGTCAATGAAGTTGATATATCCGCGATCGTTCTTGAGACCTAATTTTGCATTCAGCCATTCCGAGAACTTCTTGCTGTAGACGTCATTCTTCTCCGGTTGAAGATTATCCAAGCTATACTGGAAGCGTTATTGTTAGTATGGTCTCTTAAACAACAAGAGAAATTTTACTTACGACCATCAAGTTGAAAGCGGGTTCGTGGGTACCACTGAAAGTGATGAATTCATTGTGGTTGTATTGAATCGTGATATACGCTTCAGGTTTGGTGAGAGTTTCAGCTGAGAACTTGATGATAGTAGATGTATCCTTGACTTGAGTAATCATATCTCCAAGTATATTCGTCTCAAGCTGCTTACTTTGGAGAATTCGAGAGTGAAGCTCTTGGGATCAGCGATCTATAGTAGAAACAGTCAATTTGATGCAATCGCAATGCTTAAAAATAACTTGTAAGGCGCTGAAGATATACATACTTTAACGTTGGTGTTGAGAACGAGTAAAGGCATTGTTGGGTCTCAGCTGTAGTCAGAAGGGTGCGGTGGGAGAGCTATGGGATGGGTACTGTATATATATATATATGTACCATATGCCCCGTCCGTGACTTGATTTATAGTAGGTTCTCCGTGGATTGCTAAGCCTGTCCATATGAAGGGAATGTTTCTCTCACTTATCTCCAAGGACTCTCACTGCCTACTCGTAGTAAACGAAGAATACCCCGACGATCTACCGAAACTTGATACGTTCTGCGAACTGACGGTTGTAGTGAGGCGAGATCCTCTCAAACTTATGACACGCCACTAAGTGGTATCATGATATCCATAATTCTTCTAGTAGACATGTATTTCCTGCCTCTTACCAGCCGGGCTGCCAGAAATAGCTTGATGATCATTTGACATTTCGGATTTAGCTTCCCTTTCCTGGTGTAATAATTCTGAAAGACTTCGATTTGGAAATGCAGGTCATTTACAAGCAATACGTCTCACGGAGAACTCACAATGCTGCAAAGGGCTTGTCTGCACAATTTTATCGACGCCATTCGTGGCTAGACATGGTTTCATTAAAATATTCCTATTCGCTACACTTAGCTAACTTTCGATCATTTCTCTTCGTCCGTCTACATAGTCAAGGCTTAGTCTTCTCTTCATGGCAAGTCACTGTGATGCGAGCTACCCCTAGCCGAATAAAGTTTTGACAGTAGTACTCATGAACCTGCCAAAAAGAAAAGATCAACAAACTATCAACCAAGGTAGTAGCACATTCCATGACAATTCCAAAACACATACCCAATTCGATCTTTTCCGGGATCCATAAATAAGATATACCCGCGATCATGTTTAACCCCCAACTTTGCATCCAACCACTCGAAAATCTTCTTACTATATTCTGCGTTCTTCTCCACTTGATGATCGCTAATCTTCATCGGCGCATAAGTCAAGTAAAAGACAAAAATAGAATCAAAGGGACTTGCAATAGTGCAATTGAAAGTGGGGTCGAAACTTCCACCGAAGATCATTGAATCGTTATAATTGTACTGGAAAGTGACGTAGGCCTCTGGTTTCTGGATGGTTTCTGCTACGAACTATAAGAAAAAAATACGCGATTTAAGTTAATATCCATTATGAATTCGATTCAAAAATGGCAAGCACCTTCGAGAATTCAGCAGCGAAAGCCTTGGAATCGGCAATCTGTAATGACGATCAACACATTAATCTGAAGTGCTATGCTTCGTGCGTCATTGCACACACCTTGACATTAGAATTAAGAATGATACAGGGCATTTCAAAACGAGAGCTGTTGTTGGGAGATGCGTAACGCGAATACCGCACGTTATATACGTTTCTCAAGCATGTTTCTAAACCCATATACCAGACATGTGTGTCATTTTTGACGAGTACTCCTGCGGGAGGGGTTCATGTTTTGATCTTGATTACACGTCCGACTTGGCCTGACTCGAGCGGTCCCGTATGTGTCCGTTCCCTTACCTACAGAATATCCTTACAAGTTACAACCAGCATTTTCGGGCAACATATTGATACCCTTGTAAGTTGTAATATACCCCACGAGTGAGCCCCATCTCATCTGAACGCTCAGGTAAGAAATAGTATATTGAAGGTTATCAGGCAAACATCGAGTGAACTCAGCGGTAAACGTCCGGATCCATCCGATTCAGAAGCGTGAACAATAAGTATACTCCATTGGGAACCTACTGATACGGCGTATCCTAGGTTTATCCTACGCCGATAGTTACCCGCTCCTACTCAGCGTTCAAAGGGGGCATCTCCTGCTTTCTACCCTTCACTGGCCAGACTTCTTCCATCGTTGAAGCATCCCACAACCTACCACCTCGAGCAACATGAGCCAACTTCAGCGAGCTGCCGATACGATCATTCAGGAGATCAACTCCAGGTGGATAGATAAGGTAATCTGCAAGTTTTCCTTTAGATAACGAGCCTAGAGATGGGAATATCCCGAGTGTCCGAGCGCCAGATGAAGTCGCTGCACGAATGACCTATTCATGTCTAAAGTTAACCATAAGATCACAATATACGGGATAGACTTACTTCATAATTATTGAGCCCTCCTTGGGCAGCAAACCACATCTCAGCATGGTAGTTTAATCCAAGAGGAGGTTCTCCGTGAGCGCCGATGTGGGTCAGGATTCCTTTCTCAACCATTTTGGCCACAGAAGTGGAGGTATTGAACAAGTGATATGCTATACACAGAGGGTGTTAGCATTTCGGTAAAAAAAAAACATGTAAACAGCCGTACATTGAAGTGGACGAGCTGTGGATTCTGACAGGCCCTCCAATATATCGTGCCTTGTGAACTTCCGTAGCCTATCCAGAATTGGTAAATTGGACCAACAAAACAATGAGCTACTCACTTAGCATCATTGGGAACATCGTGTGCGGCCCATACAAACTGTTCGCCGAATGCTCCACCATAATTAACAATATGGGTTGGTGTTGATCCAGTACCACTCAAGGCGAAGAGGGTAAGAACATCATCGTACAAAACAGAGACAGGAATAGCGTGTTCAACTGTTGTCATACCTGTTAACAGAAATTGAGTATTCCCAATTGTTCAGCTTGCGCGAGTTAAGTCACTGACCGTCAATAATGTAAGTCAGATCCCAGTCGTAATTCATGCCACCCTCCGGGACGCAGAGCATATTTAGGTGCGCCGCGGTAAGCAGAAGCCGCTGGCGAGAAGCACTAGTATGCGATCAGTCAACTATGATCTCTTGACAAGAGTAAGCCTGCAACCCTACCGAGATGGAATGTTGTAATTTTTGTAGGATATACTGGCAGGTCCACCCTGTGCTTTAATTCTCAGCAATGCCGAATTAGCTTCCTCTTGAGTTGTTATATCTTGGTGGATCTGGGGAGCTCCGGCTCCATAGATGATGTCGCCCACAGTGTAGATACGGGGTCCGACCATCTGACCACGTTCGACACGGCTGCGTTCAACAAATCCATCAACGGTATCTGCGCTGGGACTTGGATATATTAGTCTTCTCTGAGCCAGTGTACGAGCTATACAAGACTGCCAACTCACTTGTGCAAGGTAGTCACACCATAAGCGAGGAAAGTTTCCAATTCCCAGGATTTGGCTGGGTACCTGTCCTCGAAGCCGTCCCAATGTGCGTGTACATCGATGAACCCAGGTATGACAAACCCTTTGTAAAGGTGTTAGTTGAAGAGCCACGTAGTGTTACAGGTTACTAACCTCCCTGAGCATCGATAGAATCCACATCACGAGGGAGTGCTATTCCCGAGGCGGGACCAGCATAATCGATGACACCGCCTCGGGTCACAAGTACAGCATCACGAATCAAGTCATCTTCAGCGTTGCCGCTCGCCATTGTAAGTAGCGTGGCGTTCGTGATAACGAATAGATCGTGAACACTCTGAGTATTGAGCGACTCCTTGCGGACACCCTTCAAGGATGCGGCTTCATGTTTGAGGCGAGCGATATCGGTGGCGTGTTCAATGATGACCTCCTGGTACTTCACTAGCTTCGTGACACAAGCAATGCCAAAGTTCAGGTGATCTTTCTCCACCTCGTCAGCGCAGTTTTTCAATTGAGATACTTCAAGTGAATGCACGAAAGGGCCTATTTTCTTTCAGAGCTTGCATCTGTGACACAACAAAGATTCACGTACCAAGGAGCCAAAACACTGTTTTACCATCCAAACTCCACGTCACATCATGTCCGCCATCCAAACTCACTCTTACCAGTCCCTTGGTAGCATTTGCAGGCTTAGACCAAACTCCCTCCCCTTCCTGAACCGAATCTCCAGGGGCCAGAAACACGTTGAAGAAGTCGACGAAAGAGATGAACTGCGGGGCTCTATTACGCTCCACAGACGACACTGTTAGCTCAGCCGACATGCGTCCGGAGGCTATAGTGGTATGTTCATAGTCCCCATTTCCATCAGCACTTTTCAGGTCAATTACGAAGGCAGTCTGGGAATCTTGAACAAGGAGCTGGCTTGCACCATCAATGAACCTCATGTTAACACGGTCGTCGGGATCGATTTGCGAGGGGATAAATCGGATGTTACGGATAGAAATCTTCTCTTCGTTGGTTGAAGGAAGTCTGATATCTGCGAGGTAGAGTCCAGGTTTAGAAGTCGCGACAACATCGCCCGTAAGTGTAGTGCCTGACGTCTTGATGAATGCGATCCGGCGTGACGAGCCAGTACATTCGCAGATGACGGGGGAGAAATATCTTCCCAAAGGAAGACCCTCGAATTCATGGGAGGCACCAGTATCAAGATTGGAGAGCTCAAACGATGTGAACTTGGTGTCTGACCAACGAGCATGAATGATCAATTCCCTTCGGCCATGAACGAAGTTAGGGGAATAGTACGGTGCCTCAGGGTGAGCAATAGGAACCTGGTGAGTCTCCTTTGATCGAAGATTGTGGATGTAGGTCAATCCAGCACCCTCAAACACGACCCGCTCCCCATTCTCGTCTACACGAAGGTTCTTGAGAGAACGCACGCGTTGTGTCCCCGCAGTCTCCTGCTCCAAGATATCTGTGCCCCCTGTAAGAGTTTTGGCAAGGTTTTTCTCGATATGGGCCGTGAAGGGTATAGAGGAGGGTTGTTGGCCAGACGCAACTTTCTCTCCCTGGTCATTCACTTGGATGGGGACGCGATAGATCTGCCCGGCGGCCCAGATGATAACGGCATCATCCGAGGGTGAGAAAGCGAATGATGGGTATGTGCCCATTGGTGCGGATATAGTCGTTAAGTCGTAGGTAAGTCCATGCCAAACATGATGGAGAGTGCCCGTTTGAAGATCCCTTTACAGAGTTAGACAACCTGTCAAGTTGCTGGAGAACAGGAACTCACTTGAGGACTAGAGCTTCCTTATCTCGAACACGACGAACAAAGGCAAGTGTCCGTCCGTCACGCGAAAGTTCCGGTCTACTAGCACCACCGGGGTATGCGTCTACAAGAGTTTCGGTACGGCCTGTTGTCAGGTTCCTCTGGAAGATTGAATATATGCCCTGATGAACATCTGAGTCGGGGAAGGAACCATTGTCATAAATTATAGTCAAAAACACATCGTTGAGTGAAACTTACCTTTGCTATATTCAAAGGCATTAGGGTCCCGAACGTTCTTTGAAAAAATAATGCTATCCTGGCCAGACCAGATGAATTGTTCAGGTCCAATCTGTTGGCTCTCATAGTCATCAACCGTCCATCCAAGTGGCAACGAACGACCAAGAACCCGAGAGCCGCTACCGGCCCCGATTGCTGCCTCACGATCCTCCAGAGAAGGGACGTCGTATTCCCAACCCTCACCCGCTCCGAGGGAACGGGAGGATGTGTACCATTTAGTAGCAATAACCTTGTGTCCAGAGGGATGGAATCTGGCGTCTGAGACCCATCTGTAAGTTTCGTTGGTCACCCGGTGGGCTAAACTGATATTTAGTCTACAATGTACTCAATGAGAAATGCTCCTTACCTCCAGCTCGTCCCTCCCTAATCAACCGTCGATACCTTCTCTCCTCCGTCTCGACTACACCCTCTTTCAATAAATCCTCCTCTTGCACTTTAACTTGAAGAGCAGCTCGAAGATCCTCATTCTTGCTGTCAATAGCGCGTACATCCATAGCCTCGCACCCTTTCCATTCCGCAACCCATATATTCTCAACTCCCAATCCAGCATCGCTTCTGAACACGAAACGATCACCCTCCGGGGAGAAATGCGGATCCGAATCCCATGGAACACCCAAAACCACAGGACGCGCTTTGACCCTCTCTCCTCCAACACGAGTTCCAAAAGCTTCATGACCTGGAAGACAATAGATATCCCCGACCATATCAAAGATAATGTCACCAGAAGTCGGGTGTACATCGAGTCTTAACCATGTTCCCTCCGTAACATCATACTCCAGGGTACGAGGATACGGATAGTCAGTAGATATATCCCAAGGCGTCTGTTCTCGAATAGGCCAAATGTCGTCCTTCCATTGCGATGCGGGGTCTTGTGCGACAGTTAGAGGTCGTACAACTGTATTGCGAACGAGAGACCATGGCGTAGGAAGAATAGTTGGGAGCGTGACCGCGACAGAAATAAGGGCAAGACAAGCGAGATACCGGAAACGCGTCTGGTTACGAGTGCCTACGGGTTTGGCGTAAACTGGTAACAGGACTGGCCCATCTTTGGGTCCTGCCTTCGAGGACATGGCAGTAGGAAGTTAGGCTTCAGGGTTACACAGTGTGAACTTCGCACATTTAAGTATCATTTACATAGGCTCTGTCCCTGAAATCATACACATCCCGTAGCCAACCCCTAGATGAAGCGTTTCCTCGGATTCTCTCCTCTTACTCGGTAGCGGGTTATCAAAGTTGAGCTTCTAAAGGACAGCGCGCATGTAACAACAACGTAAACTACTCGGTTCAAAGGAAAAATCAACCAAGCTGTCATGACGATAATGAAAGTTCCGGCGCCTACAAAAATACAATGAGCATTCCCATAAGAATAAGAAAACAAAGTAAGATAAACTACATACCAGTCCCCTTGTCTCGAAAGCTAACCAATCACCTGTCCCGTGGGTAACAAACCCATTTGTTGGCACTTCCAAACCGCAATACCCAGTCCCACAAGATGGAAGAACAAAAATGCGCCCTTCTGAAGGAACAGAGTCGTGACAGCATTAGGATCCTTCCCCTCCGGCGCATATTGTACGAAAGCTTTGCATCATCAAGCGGTCAGCCTACTTCAACAACAAAGTCCGAGAGGGTCAACAACTTACTTTTATTAACCTTGAAGAAGTTCACAAAAGGGCCCCAGAAAAGCATGACGATAACCCCCATACTGAAAATCTGCACTTGCGATCCAGACATGTAGAGCATAATCAGATTCATAGGTATTTGCTTCGCTGGCTGGATAGCGACGCTCCATGCTCTGGAAGCCTTAAGAGAATCCATTGACTTTGGTTTGGTGGCGACATCCTCTGTCTTACTCTTCGACTACAATCCGTGATTAAGCCCAAAAAGTCCAATCGTTCAGTGGTCAAACGAACCTACAGAAACATTCAACTGTTTCGAAAACCCGGGTGGTGGTGGAAGATTCTTCCATCTGAGAAGGGTCAGCTGGGACCTTAAGTCAGACCAAGTGCTCTCACTTTGATGAGTTTTCCAAGTTCGAATAATCCAAGGCGACTGAGGGCATCTTGTCAATGTGGGGGTACTCAGCGAGTTCTGTAGTTGACGCATTTGATGCGTGCATAATCACGTGTACAGCACAACCAGAGTCTCTCAATTCAAAACGACAAATACAACGAAGACAAAAGTTCTATTAGATCAATAACATCCTAAGCGCCATATCCTGGCGGTGGCGGCGGTACACCATAACCACCGTAAACAGGCATACCCGCTGGTGGTGGAGGTGGAGCACCAGGCATACCCATCATCGGAGGCCCCATACCCATTTGCATCTGTGGCACAACAGTTTGTTGGGCAGTAAACCCAGGGGGTGGAGGAGGTTGCGCCAATGCTCCAGCAAACTGCCCTTGATACGGTCCTTGAAATCCAGGCATTGGCGGTCGAGCACCAAAACCCATCGGGGCAGGAGGTGGCCTAGCAGTAACCGGTAGAGCATTGTTTTTCCGAGCCTGAGCAGCAAGAAGACGTTCCGCGGCTGTACCGTGTCGTTCACCTTTGCCCTCTTTTTTGAATGCGTATTGTACAGTTATGGCTTTGTTCATGAGGAATTGACCGTTCATGGATTCTATGGCGGCGTCTGAGGACTCGAAATCGGTGTACGAGACAAAGCCATAGCCTTTGGAGATTCCAGAAGCAGTATCGCGAGCAATCTGAAGGAGAGTGTGAGATATAAGACAAAGCAGCAGAGAGAGATGACACACCTTTGCCGTTGTAGCCATCATACCAAAAGCACTAAACGTGTCGTACAGTAATCTTTCATCCACATTCTCATCCAAATTTCCAATAAACAAGTTGGCCCCGACGTCAAGTTGTTTCTTGTCCGAAGACGCCTAAATTAACGCGAAAAAAAAATAAAGCGTTCAGCATCATCATTGAAAAATAGCACATATAAATGTTCCACGAGGGAGAAACGCTACAAAAAAATGGTATGCAGAAACCTGCAACGAACCTTGTTAACCCGGATTGGCTTGCCCCATAATTTAATTTGATTCATAATCTTACATGCATACTCTGCATCTTCCTCGGTCAGGAATTCACAGAAGCCATAGCCTTGGTGGGCCATTGAGATACGATCTTTCGGTAGATGAACATTCACTTGATAAAAAGAAACAAACTCAGATGAGCCAAGGAGCCGGTCCAACAAGTTAAGATACTCACCGACTGGACCTGCCTGGAGCATGAGCTCCCAAATAAGGGCGTCGGTACACCGTTCATCGAGGTTCCCCTAAGTCAATAAACTGAGGTCACTCTATTTCAAGAATGCGAATGACACTTACTAGGTAAACAGTCGCCTCTTGGTTCCTGTCGTCCTGTGGTCGCGACATGACGACTTGGTCACGGTGCCGCCAACAAGCAGAACACACCTGTTTGGCCTTATTTGCACACCACGTACAAGTTATGTACAATGAACGGTTGATTCCCCAACCATGCGGTCCCCATTCCCGAGCTTTCCCAAATATACACCTAATCGCAGCTAAGATGAAAGCTCGGTTCCCAAACGCTAAGGAACAATTACAGTTCTAGGGCGAAAAGCTAAGTTGTTTTGGTATTGATCATGTATCGATCATGACCTAAGCTTCTGAGACGGACTGACCAAACCTTGACTTTCGGACATTTTCTATCTATATATCGCATTTTCACTCGGCTGTCACATCAGTTGCAAAAAACTATCCCGCTCCAACTCGACGTTCTAGCAATCATATTTTCTCACCGGTCGAACATACAGCCTGACACCCAACAAATTCAACGGGCTTCATAACCCGAAAATGATCCACCACCAACCCATTGGTCGTCGCCTCATCGAATTATCCGCCGAGGCCGAACATACGATCAAGCGGCGTTCCAAAAGCTAAGTCCCGACCCTGCACATATCCCCCCTCTCACTCAACTCACCTCTCTCAAATAAACCCTAATAAAAAACCTCATGGGAGCCAATGGGCATTGTAAGGAATCTAGCACAAATGCCACTGTCGCTCCAAATCGATCAATCGCGGGGGCAACGAACAAAAGAACAAAGAACAGAACAACAAGAAAACCGAGAAAACCTAACTTCGATCAATCACCCATCGCCCGGGTCACCTTCGCATGTAACAACGCCACCCTGTTACACAATCTCGGCATTCTAATACAAATACCAAAAAACTACAAAAAAAAAAATCCCTCACCAACATTCTTTCTCCCCACATCTTCCCTTTCCCCCCTTCTTCACTAATCCAACCTACTACCAGGTTGCAAAGCCTGTGCCTTCGTTTATAATCTTTGAAGACTTATAATCTTCCTCGCTGACGCGCGCGCACACCTACATATATTCTTTGCATTCGCCTAAAAAACGCACACACGCAACAAGAACCTCAACAGAAATGCTATCTTTTAGATCAGCCTTCTCCTCCCTTACGTTCCTGCTCCTCCTCGTGAGCATGGCCATCTTCGCCGTACCCTCAATGGCAGAGGAATCCATTCCTTTCAGCCGTTCCGGCCGCGTAGTTGACCGACGCGTCCCTCGTTCACTCAAACACTACAGGCCGCACCGTCCTATTGCCGCTCGTCTTGATAGTCGCACGTACGGCGATAGTGGTAACGGATACGGTTCTGACAATGATAGCCATGGGTATGGTGGTGATCATGGTGGCTATGGTGGTAATGACAACAATGGCCACGGCGGATACGGTGGTGGTAATGATGGTGGTGATCATGGCGGCTATGGTGGTAACGACAACAATGGCCACGGTGGCTACGGTGGTGGTAATAACGGTGGCTACGGCGGTGATCATAACGGTGGTGGTAATGGTGGCTACGGCGGTGGTGACAACGGTGGCTACGGTGGTGGCCACAACGGCGGATACGGTGGCGGCGGCCACCAACCCCCCGTATACGGTCACCCATCTCAAAGGTCAGTCTCCTCCACCAAAAAAAAAAAACCCTTTCATAAAACTCGTATCCCCAACAGCCCACCCAAGCCAACTCCCACACCATACAACCCTGGTGGCGGCTACGGCGGCTCTCACGGATACTGATAGCTTACTTTTTTTTTTTTTTTTTTAAATAGTCCTCCCTCCCGCACCCGCATTAAACCGTTGGACTTTTACACTTACGCCCTTGCTCCCTCCCCTATAGACAATTTATACCACCATAAAACTTACTCTTTTGTATATGGGTCTGTGGTCCCATTTTTTTCTTTTTTATCTTAAAGGGTTTTTTTTTGTTTCATACGTACCCATGTACGTACGCCTTCGCCAAGTATATATATCACCTGTTGAACACTTCGGCTTCATCATCCGGCAGTCTCCATCCAGCTTTTCCTTTGTGCCGCTAACTGTACTCAAAAAGTTTTCAAAGTCCGCAGTCTAGCCCAAAAAAAAACAATTATGCTCAAGCTCAACAAAAAGTTGACAGTTAAGATTGATGCCGGAAAAAGCTCAAGCCATAGCTTACAGACAACGCATCGAGCACAAGGTGTTGTAAGGCCGGAAAAAAAAAGTACCAAAAAAGCTCCAAAATAAACTACCGGCCGTTTCAAAATATAAAATCCACAAATGATCCAGAATCAAGCACATTAAAACCGACAAATTAAATTCTCCTCAAGATCCCTATCATCTATAATAAGCCCAAAAACCAGGGAATGGGAGGGAGCTAAACGTTCTACACAAGTGAGCCTGACAGGATCATCCGTGGAGAGCGAAGTTGTGAAAATTTGTCAAACATTGTACATCCCTTTGAATGACCTTGACAAACATCAAACGCGATCGGAGAAAAAAATGTATGGGTTAACTGTTAAAGCAGATAATAAAGCCAGTAAAGAGAATGGGAGAGAGGAATAAGAAACTTGAAAGGAACAAAAAGAAAGAGAAAAGACAAAATGAAATATAAGGCAATGAAGGATATAAGACCAGATTGAGGGTGCGTGGCATTGGTCATAATAAGCGTAAAAACTCGGGAGTAAGGGGACGGAGTCGTAAGAGGGACGATACGACAGAGATTAATTAGAGGATCTTGCACATCTTCTTCTTACTTCTCACCATGGGAGGTTCGAGTGCGGCGACAATAGCCTAGTGGCGTACTTCTGAGCACGGAGAATGACGGCAAGGGAAGAGAAAAAACACACCTCATCAAAAACATTCTTCAAACCCTTCTGCGTCAGCGCCGAACATTCTACATACTTTACGGCTCCAAGTTCGCGAGCAAGTCTCTCTCCATGCTCTGGAGTGACAGGCCTCTGCTTCTGCCTCGCGAGCTTCTCTATTACCTGAGAATCATCTCTCAAATCGATTTGTGTGCCTACGATGAGGCAGGGGACACCAGGGCAGTGATGATGGACTTCGGGGAACCATTTTTCTTTGACGTTTTCAAAGGAGGCAGGGGAAGTGACACTAAAACAGACGAGGAAAACGTCGGTCTGGGGATAGGATAGAGGACGAAGACGGTCATAATCCTCCTGACCTGTGGAGGGCGTCAGGACCCAGGACAAGGATGAGACGGGTAGAGTTACCAGCGGTGTCAAACAGGCCGAGCGTATAGGGATCCTCCCCAATCATGACGGTGACAGCATAGTTGTCAAAAACCTGGATAAATAGGCCTGTTCAAAAGCGAGAGAGGCAGGGAAGACGGGATTACAGACTGTTGGGACGTATTCGCTGGGGAACTTGTTGGTGGTATACGATATCAAGAGACAAGTCTGCGTGTGGCCCAAATTAGCACTGAGCAGCGTGAAAAAGTGCAACTGGGGGCCCGAGGCGGACGCACCTTTCCGACGGCACCATCGCCAACGACTACACACTTAATTGTCTGCATGATACAAGGACGCTGAGGCGGGTAGTCAGCCTAGATAACGGGGGGAGATGGGGAGAAAAAAAGCGGTGGGCCGATGGGGGGCGCAGGGCGGGGTCTTATCGCCTTGCAGCGGCCTGCAGGCAAGAAGAACACAGGAGACCTCGTGGAGAGGAAGGCGAAGAGAAGAGACGCGGTGGAAGAGGGGAAATAGGGCTCACTGGGGAAGGGGTGGGGCAGGGGGGCGCGGACGCGACGGGCAGCAGGACGCAGAGGGCGAGCAGGGCGCAGGGCGAGGCGGCAGGAGGACTCGGCGGGGAGAAGAGAAGACGCTCGGATTGGCTGGCAGCGACGTCGTTGCCCGCTGGCACCGTTGCAACCCCTCCAATTACACACACAAACATACACAAAGCCCGCGCTGATGTAAACTACTCTGTCTACTCGTCCGAGCCCAGGCGCTCCCGCACCTCCGGCACCTCGTGGCTCCACACCACCCCGCACCGCTGCCCGACCGCCATCGCTATCGCCCGCACCCCCCGCGCCTGCTCCACCGTCGCCCCCCGCCGCCGCGCCCCGTCCAGGTGCCACCCGATCTGCAGCGGCGTGTCTCCAGCAATCAGTGACGCAACCAGCGTGTATGACGTCTCCAGCGCCGGCAGCACCTCCGTGTGTCCGTACACCAACCCGTACCCGATCACCAGAGACACTTGCCCTGTCATGTTCCAGCGTCAGTCGTCATAGAATCGGCCCACATGCTGTAGTCCGTACCCATGTCAGGATATATATCATCCAACAACGCTTGCACGGTCCCCGCCGTGCCGCCGTATATTTCTTTGAAGAAGCTCTCGCCCCGTTCCCTGCACTTGGTCAATGGCCCGTGGAAATCCCTACGACACGCGATCAATCCTAGATACCCGATAAAGTCGATACCATCAATACATGCCTTTCAGCCTGTTTCGCCTTGAGTTCATCAGGCATAACTTCATGCAACGCCTTCAAACTGTTGATGGCCTAGCAAGATCATTTTACAAGTGAAGGATTGATGAGATGACATTTCCTCCCACCCTTGGGTATCCAGACGTCAATCCCGCCTTGAGCAACGCCTCCCTTATCTTTTGCGCAAGTAGGTATTGCTCGGCAACGGGAGCACCGCCCGCTTTCAACTCTTCAAGAACAAATTGAAAGACGAGAGGCACGGCTTCGGGTTTATTGCTCGCACTATAGGCAACAACAACGGGAATGTACCACGGGTTCGCCAAGCCTACACCCAGGTCAGCAACGGTTTGAAAGGTAACAAACAACACCATCTACTCACCTCCCGACCCGGCCACTACTGGATACAAGTCCCTCAAGTGTCGGAGAAAATTTGCAGGTGCGAGCGCGGCCATTGTATATTTCCAAACGTTCTGATGAGATCGCAAGGTTGTCGTCTTCTTAGATCTTAAAGCCTTTTCTATCGGCAAACCTTTCTTTATATAACGAGCGAGAACTAAAACAGGGGCAGCACCAGCCGATCTTCCATTTTACTCCTTTCTTTAGAATAGGATTATTTTGGTTTACATTTAACCAGATTGTGGTAAATCCCACCGCTTATTATCAACCCTCCTAACATGGTCCCCCCAAAGTTTCCTGATACAGGTCCTCTCACGAGCATGTTGCAATGCCTGATCACCCAGAGTAACACCTAATCAGTATAATCGACGTTTACAGTGTCATGTCCTCAGCTGCAGTGACTGATGGTTTCCCAGCGTGATGATAAGATATTAAGAACCTCCCGTGAGACGTCCCGTATTAGGAAATTTTGGGGGGATCATGTCGGGAGGGCTGATAATAATAAGCGATTGGCTCCCGGCCCCCTGAGTGCAAACATTATGCATGTAAAAATAGCCATACCTCTTCTTGGCATATACACAGTTCACGGATGAGGCGGACTGGTAATTATCCGATTCAGCCTATCGATAGGGATCACAAGGCTTTCACTCCATAGTCACAAGTTCTTGTTCGATAGCATATATTCAGTACAAATGTATAAGAGTTATTCTACACCTTCTACAATTAGTATATTGGCTACTTCCAATTCCTCTAGATCATCCAAACCATCTGTCAGATCTACTTTTCCTTTCGTGATCTCCTCGTCCGTCTCCATCCGATCTCTACAATCACACACTTTCTTAAGCAACTCTCCGTCCGAATCTCTCAGTGCCGAAAGTGCTCTCTCCGCAGCCGCAAATCTCGCGACTGTTTTACTGCTACTCACAACCGGGCCTGCAATAACACGATCGTGGAATACAGCACTAAAAGACTCCAAAGATTGACCCTTCTTCTCTTCATTACTCCTCCTACACGAAAAAAAATTTTCAAGATAAAAAAAAAAAACGACTTTTTTTAAAAAAAAACACGTACCTGAATTTCAATTTATGACACCCAACACTCGCAAGCCATTCCAACACCTCCGATACCGGATCTTTCGGAATAGAAGGACTCAACACCTCCAAAATATCCTCCATCAACCCACAAACAATCCCTCCCGTCCTATCCAAATCATACCCCAAATCCACAAACACCGCACCCACAACACTCTCAAACGCATCACTCAAAGCCTTCGGCGGATCATACCTCCATCCCCTACGCACAATCTCCTCAGCCGTCGTAGATTCCAAAACAGGGACATAGAGATTGATAGCATTATTCAAATCAATACTATTTTGCAATAGATATTTGTGAATGTGAAGTTTCCGAATCGCGGTATATGCTAGAGCGGGTGAGCATATCGCTTTTGTACGTGGAAGTGCAAGTTGATGAGATGTCGCTTTTGGGAATTTATGGTAAAGGTATTCTGTGACGAGCATTTTTATCACAGCTAAATCAAAAACAACATTCAGAAAGACAAGGCATATAAATATATATGATCACTCACAGTCTCCCAAAAACTCGAGTCGTTGATACGACGGTGTCGATGAATACTCGAATGAAGGATGCGTAACAGCTTCAACGAGTAATTCCGGATTCTCAAACACATATCCAAGCTCCTTCTCCAAACCCACAACCAAAGCCGGTATACCATCCTCCCTCACATCAGCTCTCCTACATCTTTCACTCCAAGGCTGTATCCCACCAAACGACAACCCAAGACACACACCAGTCTTCAAAGCCATAGGAATCCCTCCAGCTATAAAACTCGCACCAAGTAACGCCTCAACACAATCCTGCAATCCTCTACGCGGTATCTGCCTCCCTACCAACTTCCTAGCACCCCCAACATCATCTTTCATCCCATCCCCTCCCTGCTCTCCAAACCCCCACTTATCAGCACCCATCTTCTCCGACGACATATACTTCTCCAACTCAACCACCCTCGCACACACCACCAAAAACTTGTTCGAAACAACTCTCGCTCGAAGCGTCGACAACTGTCCTTCATGTCTCCTCGGATACTTGATCATCAAATGCACAGTCGTACAAATATCCAAAACAGCATCCCCAAGCGTCTCCAACCGCTGATTACTAAAACCCGCATCAACATTAGGAAGTGTCAAAGCCTCCATCACTAGTTCATTCGGAATAAACGGTAATCCGATATTCAACCGCGCACTCTCCGCCCGATATGCATCAGTGATTTTATGGCATAGTGCTGGAAGAATTTCAAAGGCCCTGATTATGTCGGGTGACATGTCGACCCAACCACAAGTGTTCATCGGGACAATTGATGGGACTGTGAAATCGGGTTCGATAGTGGGAATACGATATGTTGGGTCTAAAGAGTATCGAGAGCTAGCCCGTTTTTCGATTCGTGGTGCTTCCAGAAGAGGTCCGTCCTGGGGTATCTCAATTCGAATTTTGCGTTTCCATGTCCATCTGTCCGTCCAATATTCATGATACGACGAACTAGTCACAGTTTCTTTTGTGCCGCAAGCGTCGGTGCATCTGTATGTAGCTTCAAATGAACCAGCTGGTGGAGTAGTCATCGGTGAAAGATCGTTTCTGATCTTCTGTAAAACTCTCGTCCGACCAGGTTCATGTCGGTTGAGTACGAGAAGCTTTTTTTCATCACCAGAAATGATATCGGCCCAACTAGTAATTCCTCTCGGATTATCCACCACTCGTCGAATTTGATGGAAATCAATCTCGAAGTCTTCACTGAGAGGAACGAGGTATAGGCCTGGTGGTTCAACTAAAGGGGATCCAGTGACGCGATAAGAAATGCCCAATCCCGTATATTCATGCATCATCTTCCTGGCAGCCACCTCTTCCTCCTCATCGAAAACCAAGGCTTGAGGACAACCGAGCCGGACCAAAACATCTGATCGAAGTTCAACCGGTGGTAACGGTGTCCCCGAGATCAATCCTGCTCTAGGCTCCCCCCCAAGGTATAGAGGATGCAACCAAAGCCTCTCTCCCAACGCCCACGGATATCTCACATCAACATCCATCACCACCGGCGTATCTCGTATTTCCAACGCAAGAGACGCCTGAATAATCTCCTCCTCCCCCAAAGTTTTACTAGGAGCGGGAAGCAGATATTCATCAAAAACGTCAAGCTCATGTAACCGCTTCACAGCCAAAAACGCCACAGCCCTTTTCGCTTCCTTCTTTGAATATTTAAACGGACCGGTATATGTGAGTTGATCGAGGGGTAACGGGATACTGAGAGGGAGTTTGACTGTAGATTGAAATTCGCCGGTGAATTTTGGTTTGTGGGTTAATGTATAGGCGTCGCAGGGTATAAGAGCGCATAGGTAGTTTAATAACCCGATCGCGCTATCATATGAAAGAACTGCCCCAGTGGAAGGGACAACAAATCGTTCTCGCGACGCCAGATCCAATGCATCAAGTTCCTCATCGTCTTCCTCATCCTCCTGCGGCATCGTTATCGCCGCACGTTGTCGACCCTGATAGGCTTTGTTCATCTCAGGCTCTTGAGCCTGCAGGTTTTTGTAGAACTCGAAACCAACTTGATCATCTTGACGTATCATGACAATAAATCGTGAATCGGCATTTCTGGCTCGTCCTCGGGATTGGACATATCCCACCATATGCCGAAATTGGTCGAAACGTACTACGAGGTCGCAAGCCTACCATCGAGATGAATGAAGGGAGGTAGTGGGCAGTGCACGAAAAATCGTACCGGAAAATCCAGCCCCTCCTCAGCAACAGACGTTGCGATAACTGACTCATTTCACATCATTTAGTGCCAGAATATAATCTCACGAGATTTGACACACTTACGGACATTTGCCTCTCCTTTCCTAAACGCTTGTATGGCATCACCATGAAAGACATCTGTAGCCTTCGACACACCATCACTATTGACACCTTGGCCAACAAGATGGGCCGAACGAATCTTCCCCTCCAATCCCGGTATAACTGGAAGAATTTTTGACAAACATGCTGCGACTTGACGCTGCTCCACAAAGACAATAGCTTGGAAGTTCGTCGTGTAGAATTCGAGAAGAATGTCTTTGAGGGCATTCACCTTTGGGGAACACCATATGAGCGGCACTGGAATTGGTACCGTATTAGGGCAAGCTTGTTTCCAAAAGAAGCCCTCGAAGTCCAGAAGAATGTCTCGTATGAGACTCATTTCTTCTGTTGAGTTCCGCTTGGGCTTGGGGGCACTTGGGCGAGCCACATATTCCATTACGTCCATTTCCGTATCCTCAACCACGCGAAGCTCCATTTGGATATTCTGAAGGATATGTCGGACTTCGAGGTACAGATAAAGAGATGCGCAATATGGTCCGAGGTTGTATAGGGTTGCATCATGTCTCATCACCAAGTTTGACCATGGTACCTCGAGATGATCCCATGTCACTGGTGAGATAATGGAAAGACAACGCAAGAGGTCCGGATCGTGAAAGTCGTAATTCTCTGGAGGAACAGGGAAAATGTAGATCATCTAGTCGGGAAAGTAGTAAGGAGACTTGTTCAAGCATCAGGTTATTTTGGACAATCACCTCAGATGGTCTTGGCGCATGGACAGCCAACTCATCAACATGTTCACGTACACTAATAATAACCGAATCCAAATTGGTTTCCAAAGTCAGTAGAGAGCCAACAGGATCTTTCGTATTCCAGATAGGAGACGCAGTCATCCCGAAAATCCTTGGCCTCGCTTCGACCTCCCTGATGTGAAAATACTCTTGCATTATGATATTGTACGGATGGTTTTTGCGAGTGTGGTGACACTCGTCAAAGACCAAAAGTGCAACTTGTTTGAGATTCCAGATAGAATGAGTAATGAAATTAACGAGGATCTGAGCTGCAACGAGTTCACTCCGCGCCTCAGACCGTGATCAATCAGTCACATAGGCTGAAAAAACGTACGAGTCATGACGATTACGTCGCACTTTGCTAGTTTTTTCTTCCATCGCATTCTATCGCTCAGCGAGATGTCCAGTGCACCGTACAAGTTTTCGATGCGCAGTGGCGTGTTATCACGCAGATACTTTGCTTGTTGCTCGACCAGAGCGACTCGTGGGACGAGAAAGATGATCAACTTGTTGCCAGAACTCTCAAGTGCGGATATCCATTTTATGAGTAGCAGTCCGATGAGTGTTTTTCCAGAACCAGTGTTGAGGGCAGCAATCACGTTTTCTGTTTTTGTCTAAGAAAGATTACAGTCGCTCGAGTAGTGGGATAGATAAGGTACCTTTTTGGGCTCGTTCAAAAATTTCCTCTTGATATTTGCGTGGTCGGAGCTCGGATGTAGCATTGGCGATTGGGTCAATGAGCGTCATGTCGTCAAAGTTGACTGGAAAGGATGATCAGAGTGGCGCCCGGTGGTGTCTTCGTGTGTTCAGCGTGTAAAGCGTGAAAAGTCTTTTGAGTGACAGTGACAGATAGGATGTTTGCGATAGACTGAAATAGATATGCGCATGGAACAATCGTATAGGATATAATTCACACCGCGCTTTCGGAAGGGAATTTAATGCTGAGAGGTACGAACAGACAGAGATCAGTGAGTCTAAATTTACACGAAGTCAAAGCTCGCGTCTAGCCACGTGACCACTACTCCTGCGCCCAGATCCGCAGGTTCCGCAGGCAATGCCCAAACCTTTATATATCGCGAACTGGCCGCGCAGGAACTCACTTTGAACCTATAATCTGTGCTAGTATGGCTATCAACCCCGACGAAGACACTGAATTGTACGCCACCTCCTGTGCATCGTGCTTACCCTTATCTAATCTGGTGCCAGTAACGATGCTTTGCGCAAACACGGCATCTTGCCTCCGCGTCCCAAGACACCTCAATCTCCATCTCCACCTCCACCTGCAAGCCTAGAAGATCAATTAGATGATCTAGACGACGCAGAGCTTTTGGAACTAGAGGAAGAGGCCAAGGACGACGAAACTGAGCGCAGGATACGAGATTATCACGAAAAACGGTTAGGAGAACAAAAGAAAGAGGCACTGCGAGCTCGTTTTGGGCGAGTATTTCCCATAGGACGAGATGATTACACCAGAGAGGTCACCGATGCCAGCAAAGTCAACGAACCGGAGGACGACGAAGAACGAGGAACGGGCGTTGTATGTTTCTTGTATAAAGACGGGTGAGTCTTCATGCAATTTCTACGATCAGCGCCTCACAAATTCCCAGGATGCCCAGAAGCGATATAGCATTTCAACACGTCCGGACACTGGCGCAGAAATATCCTCGTACGAAATTCGTTTCAATCGTCGGTGACAAATGCATACCAAATCTACCTGACGCGAGAGTGCCGATGCTCGTCATTTATCGGAAAGGTGACATCCGAAACCAGATTATCGCGTGGGGTGCAGACCGGCAGCGTTCACTTCAGGGTATGTACTTCTTCTGTCCCGCTATGGGATTTGCATTGACCAAGTCCACAGAGCTAGAGGCAATGCTGATCATGACAGGTGCCGTCGATGTTCCAGATCGTCCTTTGGCTGATGACCGCCGCGAGAACAATGACGACAGCGAGGACGAAGACGATGATGATACCTCTTCAAGAATGCGTTCGAAAGTAACGCGTACCAATGCAAGAACGGCGAAAAATATCCGGTCTTCAAAGAATGATTCCGACTCTGATTTTGAGTTCGACATGTAGCATAAATGCAATGTAGCATGTATTCTTAACGAGCCAGTACAATACCACCACGTAGCTTGACCTCGGTAGATTTCTGAACGCATCACAATTCTCACGCATGGCCAACGCGTCTGCCTTGCATCATGTCTTTGGCCTGGCCAAGTCTTTATTATTCGACAGACGCTACTTCTGGACGTTGGCAAGCTTCGTTCTCATAGGCGATGTGGTCCTCACGGAGCTTATCATCAGGCTCATTTCTTGTAGGTCCCCCGCCGAGAACACACTATGGCTAGCTCACGCGTCAACCAGACACAGAGATCGACTGGGAAACCTACATGATCCAGACAGAACTTTATCTCAAAGGGCAGCATAACTATTCACTGATAACAGGACCTACAGGGCCATGCGTGTGCGTTTGGAACCCATCCTAAATTCTAATTAGAACTCAATCGGCTTCTAGGTATCCCGCTGGCCATGTCAAAATTCATGAATACTTGTACAGGTTCACGGACGCGGGACGCGACGTTCGATTCGCGCAACACATTTATGGTGTCTTGTACATCCTCACTCTAACAACGATGTGTGCAATCTATCATAAAGCCCAAAATATCCCGAACTGGGTTCTGCTGCTGTTGCCTCTCAGCAAACGCCTACATTCGATCTTTGTCCTTAGGCTGTTTAATGACTGCTGGACTCTCTTCTTGATGGCACTGTCAGTATTGGCATATCAGTTTAATCTCGACGATACTGGTATCCTATTTTATGGGTAGGACTTCATTTTTTCTGAGTTTAGGCGGTGTTGACGCCTTTCCGCAGTCTCGCACTCTCTGTCAAGATGTCAATCTTATTATACCTTCCAGGCCTTCTGGTCATTATCTTCAAGCGCCGAGGACTTGCAACGACCCTTCGTCAAATGCTCACCGTGATTGCAATCCAAGCGCTACTTGCTTCTCCCTTCCTTTCTGAAGACCCTCGGAGCTACCTGAAAGGTGCCTTCAACCTAGGTCGCGTATTTTTGTACAAATGGACTGTAAATTGGAGATTTGTTGATGAAGAAACATTCTTGAGCTCAAACTTTGCTCTCAGTCTACTCGTGGGGCATGTTTCTGTGTTGGTGGGTTTCGGATTGTTCAAGTGGTGTGAATTGGATGGAGGTGTTTGGAAGGTCTTGAATAGGGGATTAAGACGACCTCGTCTACCCGCTGGACTTTCCCCAACCACTCCTGATTGTGAGTTTCTTCTGATGAACATAATTGGCTGGTTCTTATTTTACGATTGTAGACACCGCAACTGTCTTGTTCACCTCTAACTTGATTGGCATCCTGTTTGCACGGTCATTGCATTACCAATTTTATTCCTGGTATTCAATGCAAATACCTTTTTTGGCTTGGAGGACGCGATATCCGATTATACTCAAGTACGTACACGTTCAGCACAAAGTCTGTATACCAACACTTTCTGACTGAATTGCTATAGGCTTAGTCTCCTTCTCATGATTGAATATGCGTGGAATGTCTATCCGTCCACAAATCTTTCTTCTGCAGTTCTCTTAGCTGGGAATGCATTACTACTTGTTGGGGTATGGTTTGGATATCCTAATGGTGTACCCGGCCAGACTACGTCTGTTCAGAGTAATAATGTAAAATAATGTAGACTTGATTATACTGTATCCGAAAAGGGCCTATCAGTAATAAGATGGACTCAGGCGGCTATATTTGCCATCAATAGCTAGCTACATATCTCTTTCTTCCTTTTACTTCACTCTCACTATATATGGCTAAGAAAAAAGCGGCAACTTCGAAGGCAGATCCTGTTACTCCTTCAACCACGACAAAAGCTTCTACACCTGCAACAACCTCAGTACTATTTCCAGAGTTGTCTCCGAAAGAAGAGCTGGAGTGTCGAACGATTCTTGAAGATCAGATATTAGTTATCGACGTATGTCCAGCTCTTTGTGTCACACCCCTACAGAAGAAATACCTCCTTGCTCAAACAATTACATCACCAGGAATTCTTCTCTCCTGCGGAATGCAAAACCTATGCTAAATTCATTGATAACCTCCCACTGGAGCTAACACCACCGAAGAAAAGAGGGGAAGCTGAAAGAGTCAATTGTATGTTTCCTCTCTTCCCTCTCGCCTGTCTGGACTGATCTCACGACTATTGCATCTCATAGACAGATTTTCTGTGACGTCTTTAGATTTCGCCCAAAGGTTGCATACTATCCTTACACCCCATCTACCATCATTTCCATACCCGAGCTGGAGCAAGCAGAAAACAAATTCGGATAAACCTAGGCTTCCGCACTCGTTTAATTCAAATATAAGGATGTATAAGTATTGTGAGGGACAGTATTTTGGGTATGTGCACACAGTATACCAGGATAAACTTGTTGAAATCACCTCAATTATATAGGCCACATTATGATGATTCCGTCAAGGACACATTAACCGGGGTCAAGTCGGAATGGACATTGTTGATCTATTTGTCTGGCGTGGAGGATGGTGTTAAAGGGGGAGAGGTTAGTCGATACGCTCATTCTACTATGATATTAGTCCGGAATGATCGCTCTACAGACTATCTTTTATAGGGAGGAGAGAGGGAAGCCTAGAGAGAGTATCATACCACCACTAAACCGGGGAACTGCACTCCTGCATAGGTAAAGCACTAGCCTCATAGCCTCGAAAGTCCTAACGTCGACGGCTTTAGGCACGGTCAAAATTGTATGTTGCACGAGGGTTCTCCCGTTAAAAGTGGCACGAAATATGTCCTCCGGTCGGATCTGATGTTCATGGGATAAGAGTGTATGGTCTGTTTTTCAAGAACAGTGGCGTCATCGGCCTCCCCTTGATTTCTTCTTCTTCACTGGCATGCCAGCCTCCACCACATCATCATCTCTATCCTGGTCATCTTTTCCGCCGCCCTCTCGCCTCCGCTTTCGTCCTTTATTTTTCCCATTCATAGCTTGATCCCTCAACTCCGCAGCAGCTACACGACCAGCCTCGTCAGCACGTTCCTTCAATAGTGCGATTTCTTGATCATCCGTCGGCCAGAGTTCCATCTTCTTTCCAATGACTTGTTCTATTCGTTGCACAAGTTCAACGTCGTATTGTGTCACAAGAGTTATCGACTTTCCGGCACGACCGGCACGGGCTGTTCGACCTACGCGGTGAATATAGTCTTTTGAGTGGGTGGGAATGTCGAAGTTGATGACAACGTCGACGGAAGGGATATCTAAACCTCTGTTTTGTTTGATTTCATGAGTCTCCTAATACAAGAAACGAATAGTTTTTTTTTTTGAGCACATACCTGCTTGCGACGTCTGTAGCGACCAACACTCTTCGTCCTCCGCTCTTGAACTGCCCAAGGGCGCCAAGTCGTTGACTTTGTGACAGCTGACCATGTAAAGGTACCGCAGGAAAACCTAATGTCCGTAAGATAATAGATAGCCTGATGAATTGTAAGAAGACTTGTTTGATCTAGGTTTCCTGAAACTCACCGAGAAGCATCATGGACAGTGCGCGTGAATACCATGATAGAATTTTGCGCCAAAGTATTAGCGAGGTAGACGAGGTATGCGTCCTTATCTTTGAGCGGCATAAGAAGGTAGTATTGAAGGAGGGTGGAGACTGTTTGGTACCTTGTAACGTCGTGAGATAGATTCTGCTATATAATATAAAAAGTATACTTTGTCGAGACTTCGACCCGGACAGGGTTGGTCAAGCTTGCTCTTTGTAGCTTCGCAACTTTTGTAGTCATTGTTGCTGAGAATAAGTAGGTGGTGCGTTCTTTTGGTATGAGTTTCAGAATTTTGTCAATACTAGGGCCAAAGTCCATGTCTAGTAGGCGGTCTGCCTCATCCAATACCTTTGATGAGTCAGTAACATTCGTGAACACCATTACATAGATGTACGCACCAAAAATTTGATGCTTCGTAGATTGAAACCTTTCGTCTTCTCAAGGTGGTCCATCAGCCGTCCCGGGGTAGCAACAACGATATGGGGACGCTTGGCTAACGCAATGGCTTGAGCGGGCATATCCATGCCTCCAACAATAACGGCGCATCTAGCACCCATAGCTGATCCTAAAGATTCAAATTGTTGGGATATTTGATATGCGAGTTCGCGTGTAGGAGCTAGTACACAGGCAAATAGACCCTTAGGTTCTTCCCATAATTTTTGCAGAATCGGGAGCCCAAATGCTGCTGTTTTTCCAGAGCCAGTGGCAGCGACACCGATGATGTCCCGACCCTCGAGAGCATGCGGTAGAGCCTCCGCTTGAATTTCTGTTGGTGTCTTGAAATTAAGTTGTTCGAGAGCTTCTAGTAGTGGTTTAATGAGACCAAGAGATTCAAAGGTGGGCGGGGGTACCGGAGACGAAGATGTACTGGCCTCCTCTGGCGCAGGCATGGTGGTTTTTGGGAGATATGTCTTCAGAATTTTTGATATCAGTTCCCACGAGTAATGACGTTCTAAATACCGACGTACCCTGATCATCAACTGGTCAACCTCCCCACTACAATGGCTGAAAACCGGCCCATTGTGACCTACACGACTGCATCTTCTTTCCTCCCTACTGGAGCCTGGAACAAGATCCAGGCTACTCTCAAGGCGCAGTTTCCTCTTCGCAATATTCACTGGAAACCATCCTCAGGGACCTCTCTTCTAACAATTCAAGAACTTGATGTCAGATTTATACCGTTCGAAAGTGTCCGGGATGAACATGCTACTCAAATACCTGTAACGTTGCTGGTGAAACCATTGCTACATATCTACGTCGTCACTTGCGAGGTACTCCATGTCGCGAACGTCTGTGATGGGTTTGTCGATTGAGAAGCTTTATAGCCAGGTGATCTTGAAATATACAAGAACACGGTCAAAAAACAAGTAAAAGATTGGCATAACTCAGTAGTCTCTCGGAAGAACCAGGAATGGCTCATCCTACACCTCGTAAAAGGCGATACACCCCTCCCCAGCGGAAAGCTCTTCCACTTGAAGGGTTCGGTTCTTGACAAGTTGAGGACGGATTTCAATCAGGATAAACGTGATCGGTATGTTTGTTGATTCCTCTACTTCTACAGCTTCACGGGGATCCTAGGTGCATCCAAGTGACCTGGTCTACAGCAAACGATAGCCCTTTAGCCTGGGGTGAGTTTGGGAATAAAGTGAAAGACAGTCTCATGACTGCATTCGATGCTGCTGTAATTTCACGAGAGGAAGAGGTCCGGCGATCGGAGAGTCAACAATCAATGCCTGGCTGGAATTTCTGTACATTCTTCATCCTGAAAGTAAGATTTGCTTATGATGAAGAATGTTCCCCACTTACTGATCTTAGGAAAGCCTCGCAAGCTCTTACGAGGGGATGAACTTTTATGAAGAGGCCTTATTACAGTTCGAGGAACTAGAGGAACTCTTCAATCACATCTGGACAGAGAAGAATTTCTCGTGGTTTGGGCCTCTGATCAATCCTGGTCCGGAGGATGACACTCTACCTTTACTATCAGCCAATAAGAAACCTTATCGCGACCTCATTCTTGTGAGCAACATATCGGTGTTCGACTTACGAATCTATATCCTCGCTCGACAATGTGAGCTCCTGGCAAAACTGGGACGTATCAGCCAAATTAGTACCAACACCTCATCATTCCTTGCAAGATTTGGACAACGCCTCCGTGCCGTAGCTGTGAGTCGTGAATCAATTCTGTGAAAGACACTTCTTATTGATCTACCTACGTTACAAGGAAACACTACCCCTGTACTTCATCGAATCATGGATTTACTCATCCTCTTTAAGTGTTACCCAACAGTACGATGCCTGGTTCCCCCCCTCATCAGACGGCAGTAGACCAAGCGTGTTGTACGCTAGCAAGGGGGAGTTATATGAGAATGCCTGGCATCAGGTAACATTTTCAAGTTCCCCGCTTCATGCGTTTATTCACGAACATCCTAGCTTAACGTCATCGGCGTCGACAGTGGGCATTTACCCGCGAAGCCGCCGTTCTGCATGAAAACACGCGGCAAATCCAGTTCGCCCAAATCCAGTTCAAAAACGCCAATAAGTAACAAGGACCTCTGCAAAGTTATCAGTGATAAGGAAGCATTTTACAAGACGTATATCGATTTGACCAATCGCACCATTTCCATGTATACCAAGGCTGGTCGAAGAAAATCTGCGCTGAAACTTCATGGAAGTTTGGCCGCCCTTGATTTGTATGTTGGCTCTCTCAAAAGACTCAGTAATTAACTTTTGACAATGTTTCTTTGTGTAGGCATCGTGAACAGTATTTTCCAGCGCTCTCAACCTATAGCTCTTTGCCTGCACATTATTCTCCGCATACATGGACCGCATTAGAGTCATATATGTTGTCACGCGCCTTGGATACACATGCCAAGATAGATCAACCAAAGGATAACGAGTGGATGCATAATCTGCTGTCCTACCTCAAGACTTTGATCGAACACAAAGGTGATCAGTTATTGATACATGAAGACGACAAAGCAGAGTATATTTCGCGACTGGTATCGCTGTTGGTGCAAACTGCGCATTGTCTAGAGTCCGGTGAGATCTCATATGTAAAATGTCAAGCTTCACTCACCTGACTCGGAATAGAAATCGATGTGCCCGGACATCAGATATTTTCTATTGAAATTTCTCCCGACGCTGAGCTCGCAGAGTCGCAAGACGGTGCCTACATTAATCCAATTGTAACCAACCGACTTTCATGTGTGCGCCCGAATAATTTCTGATCAGAAGGAGTTCCATGCTGACTTCAAGACGAACCAGGACCTGTTGATCGATAGCATTACAGTAACTGCTACCGGTCGTGAATCAGAGAAGTACGAGTTTGTAGCTCCCGGAATTGAAATTTCTCCTGGATGCAATTCGTTGCGCTTATTCTGTTCTGTATGTATCAGAGGCCTTCCTGATAACCGCCAGTCTTGACCTCTTCGTAGGCCATCTCGACAGGAAAATTTTTAATACGCGCTACTAAGATTCGCATTGGAAACCTTGTATTCCACTGGGATCACAGAAAGGCTAAGTCATCGATGAGGTGGTCTAATACAGTCATTCGCGTGCCGCAAGACGCACATGCGCTTGACGTTACATTGGATCAGTCAACTCGGAGTAAGTGGTCTAGCTTAGTTTTACTGTCAATGTTATTCATGTCGAACTCAGTTGAACTTGGCAAGCCACCAGCTATTCTAGTTACTGTCTCAACGGGAAGGAACAATATTGATCAGTTAAGTCTGCGATTTGTCTGCCCGAATATAGCTTGGAAGTATGCCCAAGTTGTATTACAAGGTATACTCTCCTGTATACCGGTCTGGTGCTCGCTGAATGATTTCTACTTCTGCTCCTTAAGACGAAGGCATCGAGCTGGAAGCGTGTAGTGACAGCCTGGTGCTGCGAGGTCTCAGGGAGGAGGAAAAATACTCCATCTCCCTTCCTCACTCAGATACATCTATACCACATGATCTAGTACGTTGTAATTTATGAGTCAATGAACCTTAAGCTAATTGCTAATCGTGCTTATCTGGAATAGAAAATTAACATCGAGGCCGAATACGTGACGGAAGCTCAGCCATCCATAACCCGTAAACTCTCTTTGACAAGGGTGCTGCTCACCACGCTGCCAATGTCCGTCAACGTCCAGGATTTCTTTAGAGAATCAAAGTTGGTATTGTAATTATCCCCATGTATACTATTAATTTCTTTTTTTTATAGGCTAATCTCAAAGTTCACGATTTCCACAACGAGTCACCAACATATCCGAATAGCTTCGGCAGATTTGGAAATGCCACCTGGTGGGATAGACGGCGTCACGATTACATCACCGTCCTTGTCCCCAAAGATTATTGCGAGTAATTTTTCATCACTCTTGAAAGCCAGCTCTGCTGAAGCGACATAGACAGTGACACCTATGCAGCCCGCGAATTTCATTTTTTCTATAGATTCGGCGTCGGGCGCTGGTACGGCTTTCATCATTGCGAGCATGGTTGAGTCACTTACCCAATTTAGTAAATGATTCTTTAACACTTGTTATAAAGTATCGCCTTCTCCGCGCTGGTGAGTCGTGTATCACGTTTGCCATCAGGGACTGACCTCCTGCTAGAGGTGAAAGATCTAATTGAAAAAGAAGTTCAAGCTATCATGGGCAAGGATGAGTCAAAAGCCCATAATGAGTCTTTGATAAACCATCTTATTGAGGCGCTTGGGAATGATGTTTCATGGGTTGAACTATATAGCGTAACTGGTGAACTGATTGTTCCCGATATGCCACAAGACTCGGACTCGGAATTCGGAGAAAAGTTGGTTATTGTCAAGGAAGTGAGTCACTTTTCCTAAACTTATTGAACGGCCATGTATCAAAATGTGTGAACTTTTCTAGAATCTGGCGCGGCATCAGCACCCCAAAAGTTCTGACAGTCTCGAAGAGATTTGGCGAGAGATCAGAATACCGGTCGATGTACCACAGATGCATGTGTGTCGGGTTCTCCTTCTAGCTTTCTTTTTCTTCTCATGATTATCATTTCCATAATGGTAGATCGTGGCAGCTGCCCGCATGAGCATTCTGGCAACGCCGTTCGGCAGTGTTAACAGCAATGGTTCACCTTCCTTATATGCAGGACAACCCATTTCCGCCGAACTCAAGATTCAGACTTCCTTCCATTGGGGTCCAAATAGAGGCGATCAGGATCAATCATTCGTGATGCGGTATAATGTAGAAGAGACAATTAGAAACTGGTTGGTCAGTGGCCCGAAACGTGGTGAATTTGTGGCGAAGGTCTGTAACATCAGATTTTCCCCTGAGATGAACTGACTCGAATCTTTTGTGTTTCTCTTTAGGAAAACGGTACATTCACAACGCAGGTTACTTTGCTGGCTCTGCACCATGGAGAATTGCCCTTACCCAAGATCAATGTTTCTGCACTTCCTGTCGCAGGTGGTACGGAGACTGGGACCATGTCGATTCCACCAACAGAGACTTACCAGGTTCATGGAGCAGAAAAGGTCTTAATTCTCCCCCGTGGCGGCCGAAGTACATTTGTTATAGGAACATAATAAGACGGATGGCGCAGTACCGCGTCGTCAATGAAGAATGTCAGGATGTTACGGTACTACTAACCATTACTTGCCTAATAAAGCGAATAATACATCGTGGCTTGTTGCTTTGTCTTCTAACATCCTTCACACGGAATGAATGCTTTGTTCCACTAAAACAGGTGGGCTTGAAAAAGTAGCAAAAGCGTTCCCAAGCCTGCCCCAGAGAGGCTCGAACTCTCGACCTTCCGATTGCTAATACCAAGAATCAACCCGGAGTAACAGTCGGACGCTGTAACCAACTCAGCCATGGGGCACATGTTTGGTCGATTATTCATGGGATACTTATTCTTCTTACACCCAAGGTAAATCAAACCCCCTTTCCTCCCCAAATAGAGCTAACAATGGGTGGAGAGGCGCGCTTGGACCGTACCCGAGGCCAAGTACAAATCTCCACTTTTTTAAGGAAAGGATTGAGAATCAGGTTTATGTCCCTAATGTTATTTAGTGGCGATTTCAGAGACGCCCATGCTAAATAATCTAAGCTAGTTATCTACATTACTATCATGCAGTCGCGTTGGTAACATAGTCCCATCATACTATCGCTGCCAAAAAAAAAATGATAGAACAAATACACCCCGCGATATGCGGCTTTCTATCCCGGCGGCACCGGGGTTGTTACGGCAAACATGATAAAGAAAAAAAAAACAAGAGGGTAAGAAAAAATGACGTCACCTGAGCGATTCGAACACTCGCGGTCAAAGACCAACCGCTAATCAGCCACTTGTTTTAGTAGCAGGCGATCCCGTTAACCACTCCGGCAAAGTGACTTGTTGAAAAGGTCGGTTTCGTAATTTTATATAAACCCATCTTTATGGGTGACATGTATTTGATGATGACGTCGTTTTCAAGATGTGCTGTTGAGTATGGTTCACGTAACAGATTCGCACTGTAATGCGAAAAGGGTGGATAATAAACAATCTATTGGTTACAACATATGGATTCACATTCATCTATTGAGATTCTACGAATTCTCGCATATACTTGACGATTTTTTCCGCCTGTTCTTCCGTGATCGCATTGTACAACGAAATGCGGATGCCTATCACAATAAAAGGTTAGCTGTAAAGCAAAGACCAAAAAAGCAAACGAGCAGGAAAACTCGCCTCCAACAGAACTACAATAAACACCAACCATTCATCAGCACCAATTACAACCAGCCCAAAAAAAAAAAAGAACATACCGATGTCCTTTTATCCCAACCATACCTTTCTCTTCCGCACCCTTCAAAAACTCCTTCTCCTTCCCCTCTCCAAGCACCACAAAAACCACATTCATCCAACTCACCGATCCCCTCTTCACATGCCCCTAAAAACCCCCCTCTCCTCTCCAAACCTCAACTCCCATAAACCATCTCCGCCTTCCTCCTATTAACCCCCTCATAATACTCCAACCCCCCAACTCCGCATTCCTCTTCAACACCAACCCAGAAATATATATAGCCAACACCGGCGGAGTGTTATAAACACTATTCCCATCCGCAAGCGTCTTGTACGAAAGCGTAATCGGAACAGGTTGAGCACCCAATTTCGCTGCAGCATCAACATCAACTATACAATCTTTCCGAACAATCACAATCGTCAACCCTGCAGGCCCAATATTCTTTTGAGCCCCAGCGTAAATGACAGCGTGATCCGCCAAACGTGGTATCGGCCTCGACATAAAACTCGAAGAATAATCCCCAACCAAAGGCATCAACCGATCCTTTGGTAAAAGATGAAAAGGAAACGTCCCTTCCTCCCGTCCTTGTCCTTGTCCTTGTCCTTGTCCTTGTTCCTGTTCGGATATGGCATGGTTGAACTGAACGCCATGAACAGTTTCGTTTTCGCAGTAATATATCAAAGCGGGGTTATCAGAGAATTTGAAGGAATCATGAGGCGGGATATTATCAAACGTCTTCGAATCTTCAGAAAACACCCTTCCATCAGCCGCCACATTGACTTGTCCGCCACCCAACCTCAAAGCCTCTTTATACGCAGCGACACTCCACGATCCCGTAAGCACATAATCAAGACCACGCTCTTCCTCGCGTAGATCAGGATACAAAAGCCTATGGCGAGCGAGGAGGTTCAGGATGACAGCGGAGAACTGAGCGGTCCCTCCACCCTGGGTGAACAGGATAGAATGAGTTGACGGAACATTGAGTTGTTGCCTGATCGAAGCCTCGACGCCGGCGAGGTAGGCAGTGAATTTGGGCGAACGATGAGAGATCTCCGCGATGCCGATACCGGTGTTGTCAAAATTAAGCAGCCCCTTTGTGGCCTCTTCCAAAACAGAATCAGGCAAAGCTGAAGGGCCAGCGCCAAAATTAATGACTCGCTCGGAAGTCGCCATATTCGTTTGACGGGCGGTGGGATGGTCGAGGTTTTGATGATATTTCGAGTGAACAGCGGTCCGATCTGGGGTCCCTTTTATAATTAACCCATTCCGCGCCGAGTCATAATGACGAATCTATTTATCGTAGGTACACGCAGTCGGGTGGGAAACGCAAGTGCGGCAAGTCATTTTGCATACGCAAAGCTACAGTACAGTACGCTAATCGAGTCCATGGACAACCAGGTACAGAGAGGATCAAACTAACGA
Organism: Agaricus blazei; assembly: GCA_029719445.1. Taxonomy (NCBI): domain Eukaryota; kingdom Fungi; phylum Basidiomycota; class Agaricomycetes; order Agaricales; family Agaricaceae; genus Agaricus; species Agaricus blazei. The sequence goes on along the minus strand of SSNC01000021.1, from coordinate 475,675 downwards.
AAAGGAGCTGCAACGAAAACAAGGGCACTGTCAGAAGCAGGAAAAAGAGAAGAAACGAGATGCTAATGCGACGGGAGATGAAATGTCATACATACATACGGACAATAAATTACGGAAAAGATGAGTGTGAACAAAAACGAGAAGAGCAGGGTCGATACTAGATGTCGTAAGATATTGATACGGCAGCTGAAAACGGCTAACGCGAAGCCTATCGTGGGATGGATAAACTGAGAATTAAATGTGTAGTGCGATTGGGCGTATTCGGTTTCATGCAGGCGTGGAAAAAAAATGCGAAAACAGAGAGGATGAGCCTTTGCGAGAGGAGAAGCAGGTAGAGGGTTTGAGATGGGTGCAAAAACCGAGACAAATGCGAGAGGGGAGACCGGAGCTCGAATCGTGCTCAACGGAAAATAATGATACAACACGGAAAGAGAGAGAACAGATTTACAGGCCATCATCGATAACAGGCATGAGATGGCGGAAAGTTATATGCGCGGGATCAGGGCGGGAAATATTGCTTGGAGTAGACGGGCGTTCTGGGATATTGCGGGGAAATAAATTAGAGGCGGAACGGAACAAATCGTCGTCGCCACGCTCGGTATGAATCTCGAGAGGCGCGACTCGCAGCGAGCTGCGCTTGGTAGCTGACAGCTTGCGGCGGCGTATCGGGCCAGCACCCGACGGAAGGATAGTTGGACGCGATATGAAGGGGTCGTCTGGAAGGAGCGAAAGATCTGCGAGGTCGTTCGGACGCATATCATCCATGGGCCGATCCATAGAAGCTATCCAGGGTAGCTTATCAAAAGGGTGGATTGGCAATGGATCTGGAGCGCATTCGACGCGTGACGCGAGGCGGCGGCGGCGCAGCGCGAATGAAGGCGGCTTCGGGCGACGCCGCAGGGCTGGGGAAGGGAGCGTATACGCGGACTTGGGTCGCTGGGGGCGGTGTGGTCAGTGGCTGCAGGGACTGTGCAGGGACGAGAGACATACCGGGGCGCGGGCGAGGGGGCAGCGCGGGCGAGGAGGAGCTCCGGCTGGCTCTTGGCGCGCGAGACGGGCGAGGGCGAGGGGAGCTCGAGGGGAGGAAGGAGAGGCATGGGCAGACAGGAAGAGACTAATACGCGGGCATGGCAGTCGAGGACATGTAACAAATTATAATCAATCCATGCCCACTCCTCCCCTCGCTCACGTAAGCATCCTCGCCACCCCACGCTGCCGGAAATATCCAACAAAGCCGACTCATCTTGCCTATCCAGGCCATTGCCCATTCCAGGCCCCACGTATCCGGCATATCCCCGCCTGCTCCCCCCCCCAGCCGCGCCCCTGAGATACCCGCAAACGGCCTCCTCTGTCGTCATCTGCCACTCGACCTCATGCCATCTCCATCCGCTCGTCGAGGGCTGTCACACGAGGCTCACACGAAGCGCTTCCATCACATGTCAGGGTTTACCGCGCTTAACATACTCCGAGTAATACCTGAGTCTAGAGACAGAGAAAAATATTATTGATTTTTTTTTTACATGCGATGAGATTACTGTGAGTGATTGTAACGATGCAACAAGAGAAAAGAAAGTAGATAAGGCAACAACAAGGACCACACCGCTTTTGTCTAATCAATCTCCTCCATGGCTGACGTCGAAGCTGTTGCCTCAGCAGCGGGAGCGGCGCTCGTGGACTCAAGCGCAGGAGGAACATCGTCTTCTTCCACATCGAGACCAAGCGAGATCATGCGGTAGATGCGCTTCGCGAACGATGTCGGGTCATCGAGCGAGAAGCCAGAGGTCAGGAGTGCCGTCTCGAAGAGGAGGAACGTCAAGTCCCGAACAGACTTGTCAGCCTTGTCCTCCATCACCTTCTTCTTCAACTCCTTAACGATGGCATTGTTCGGGTTAAGTTCTAGCGTCTTCTTGGATGCCATGTATGATGACATAGAGGAGTCGCGAAGAGCTTGCGCCTTCATGATGCGCTCCTATATTCAATAGATCAGAGACTATTCATTCATACAGCGAAAACGCAAGCTTACCATATTCGAAGACCATCCAAATTGGCCAGTCACTAGCACGCAAGGAGAGTCCGCAATACGGTTAGACACGACGACCTTCTCAACACGGTCACCCAGAGCGTCCTTGACAGTGGAGCAGAGCTCAGTGTACTCCTTGACCTCGGCCTCACGCGCAGCCTTCTCTTCCTCAGTCTCCTCGAGCTCAAGTCCCTCCTTGGAGACACAAACGAGCTTCTTGCCCTCAAACTCTTTCAATTGAGTGATGGCGTACTCATCAATCGGATCGACGAGCAGGAGAACTTCAAAGCCCTTCTTCTTCAAGACCTCGAGGAATGGAGAGTCCTTAGTAGCAGCGAGCGATTCACCAGTAAGGTAGTAGATCGATTTCTGCACCTCGGGCATGCGAGTAATGTAATCTGCATACTATATCAGCATCTAGAGCCTAAAGACGAATAAAGTGATAGTACCCTTGAGCGAAATTTGCTCATCAAGCGCCTTGGTCGAATAGAAGCGGAGGAATTCAGCAAGCTTGCTGCGGTTTTGGGCATCCTCGTGGATACCGAGTTTGAGGTTCTTGCCAAACGCCTCGTAGAACTTGGCAAAGTTGTCCTTGTCCTCAGAAATCTCAGTGATGAGATCAAGGGTCTTCTTCACAATGTTCTTGCGAATGACCTTGAGGATCTTATTTTGTTGAAGGGTTTCACGAGAGATGTTAAGAGGAAGATCCTCAGAGTCAACAATACCCTTCACGAAGTTGAGGTACTCGGGAATGAGATCCTCGCAGTCATCCATGATGAAGACACGGCGAACGTAGAGCTTGATGTTATTACGCTTCTTCTTGGATTCAAAGAGATCGAAAGGAGCACTACAATCACATATGAGTAAAGAGGCGCAGCAAGGCCTAGACTTTCACTCACCGCTTAGGAATGAAAAGAATAGCCTTGAATTCCAGCTGACCTTCGACAGAGAAATGCTTGACAGCGAGGTGATCCTCCCAGTCGTTGGTCAAACTCTTGTAGAACGACGCATACTCTTCAGTGGTAATCTCCTGAGGGTTACGCGTCCAGATGGGCTTCGTCTTGTTGAGTTCCTCGTTGGTAACTTGTTTCTCTTTGATAGTCTTCTTCTTTTTCTTCTCTCCGTCCTCCTCCTCGTCAACTTCTTCAATCTTGGACTTTTCACCATCTTCCTCCTCCTTTACTTCTTCCTCGTCTTCAACCTCCTGGAACAGGTGTCAGCGATCAGATTGAATAAACAAAGAATAAAATCAACACACCTTCTCGACCTCCTTGGTCACAGCAAGCTGAATAGGATACGAGATGAACTCAGAGTGCTTCTTAACAATATCCTTGATCTTCTTCTCCTCAAGGTACTCGAACTGATCCTCCTTCAAGTACAAGCGAATCTCGCTTCCACGACCGAGAGGAGGGTTGACATTATCAAGAGTGATGGTAAAAGTACCACCGGCAGCAGACTCCCAGATGTACTGCTCGTCATCATTGTGTTTTGAGATGACCTGCACACGTTCGGCAACAAGATATGCAGAGTAAAAGCCGACACCGAATTGACCGATCATCGAAATATCGGCACCAGCATTCAGAGCCTCCATGAAACCCTGACAAGCGAAAAAAAAGGCAAGTCAGACACATCAAATCTAAAAAGTGATGGGAAAGGGAAAAAAAACGGTACCTTTGTACCAGACTTGGCGATCGTACCAAGGTTGTTGACTAGATCGGCCTTGGTCATACCAATACCGGTATCACGGATGGTGAGGATTTTGTTCTCCTTGTCAGGAGTGATACGGATGTAAAGCTCCGGTTCGGTTTCAAGGACCGTAGGGTCAGTAAGCGACGCATAGCGAATCTTGTCTAGAGCATCAGAGCTGTTGGAGATGATTTCCCGAAGGAAAATCTCTTTGTTGGAATAGAAGGTGTCTATAAAAGCATTATAAGCAAAGAACTCACGATGAGGTGTATGAAAAAAAAAACTTACTGATGATAAGATCGAGGAGCTGACTGATCTCAGCCTGGAAGCCAAAACTCTCAGGTGCAGACATTCTGAAAAAAAAAAAACAATAAGCGATGGATATAATGTGATAGATCACAACGAACTTTTGTGGTTAAGAGGGAATTCGGGGGAGTGGGATGGTGAGGTGAAGGAGCGAGACGCGGTCAAGGCGGCTATTTGTATCCCAATTTTTCCAGTTCTCGAAGGATCTGAAACTTTCCAAAAAAGGCAAAGCCCATCTATACTCGGCGAACTTTCTGGAACGCATCACTCTCAACAGCCTTTATCTGATTTTAATCCAAAGCTGATCTAGACGTTCCAATTAGCATTGTATTGTCCGGACATTATTATCGGTCTGTTGATTATTGAAAGATAGTTGAATGCTATGAAACTATGCCCTGTTTTCCCATATGCTGAGCTTTAAGTACCTCCACCATCGCCCTCAATTCCTCAATTTCATCACGAAGCTCGCTATTTTCCTCCACTAGCTTTTTGTTGGAATCCGTCAAAGAAACTTTCTCCGCAACAAAAGCTCTCAAGTTTTGTTCCGAGAACATTGTCCGTCTCTCTGCTTTTTTGTTGGATACCGCAAGCTTCGCTTCCAGAGTTTGCACTTGCCGGCGATACGTACTGGAGATGATAATTTTAGATAAACATGTTGATAATAAACCGAGTAATGGAAGCAATACCGAGCGTCTTCCTCCAACTTTTCCTGAGTCTTCTCATAACTTTGTAGGACTAGTTTTTGTTGTTGCATCTTGTTCTGCATCGCAGTAACCTCTTTCTCTCTGGCATTGAATATCTCATAGTCCCGGTCCCTGTACCAGTATTCACAGATTAGAAAAAATTTCAAAACCCCCACCCAATGACGACGAACCAAAGTTTTTGGATGTTAATGTGCTGTTCGATTTGACGCTCATAGTCTTTTAATCTATCAATCTTGTGTTGGTTCTCCTTCTGCCGAGTCTGCAACTCAATAACATGATTAGCCGCTCCAGCAAGAAGTTTCCCTTGTGCAGCAAACAATGCCTAAAATTCATTAAAATCCACCAGTAGCTCAAAAGGAAAAACGGGAGTACCTTGGCTTCCTTTTCAGAACTGCGGAGTGTTGCACTTTCGGACATCCACGTTTTCTTCTCGTCCCGTAGCTCTTTGAGTTTTTTCTGTAGCTCTGCATTCCACTCCGCATACTTGTTCCTAGCTGACGAAGCTTGCTGTTTATGTTGCCGTAGCTCGTCTTCTAGCGCTTTGACCTGTGATCGGTACTTCCGTAGTTTGTTATACTGCATCCAGATTCTCTTGAGATTTACGGAGTTCATGAAGCACCCAAGAAATTATACGCACGAGTCCTTGGCGTTCTGCTTCTGCACTCCTCATCAATATACGATCTTGATATAGCCTCCCGATATGCTTAACGTTCTCTCTCTGGATCCAGAGTTCGAAATTGAGCTCGTTGCGAAGCAACAGTACTTCCCGCTGCAAGGCCGAGATAGCCTGAGCCACAACACTCATACTTTCATCTCCTTCTTGTGCCCCCTCCGAGATCTCTTCGAAGGTGAAGGCGATCTCGAGGGTAAATTCCCAATCCACTGTTCATCCGACGTGACAAAATCGACGTCTATATTAGCTCTGAGAGCATTGGTGACATGAACCATTTCTGCCAAAGAGATGACAGCTTTGCCTCCGGACAGATCGAGTGGTGAAATGAACCGCGAAGTGTCTTCGTGATGTTGGGGCTGATCCCCTTCCTGCGCATCCACCGGGCCGTTCTCCTCCTCAGTGACGAGCACATCCTCTGTTCCTGCATCCTTTGACTGTTCTTCAACAACAGGGAGCGGTACATCGTTTGAAGCCGTATAGCCATATTTTTCACGAAGACCAGCCGCCAGATTACGGATGTCCATCATCATCGCCTCAGTAGCAATGCGTTGAATTGGATACTCCGCCCAGAATTCAGATTTCGCCAGTTCAGTTGAACCATCTTTCCATATCAACAATGGATGGCAAATATGCTCTCGCAGCAAATTCTATGATCATTGTTAATATTAGGGTAGGAAAAAAAGTCCATTCGACGTCATACCTCACTTTTCCGCCTAATCTCATCCTCATCAAGAGCCTGATTCCAACCCTCCATGTAGGGACTATCAAGATTATATGAAATCAGATACTCCACAGGACCACGCAAGAATTTGAGGACATTAGATGGGTAAAGGTAGTAAAGCATAGAGAAAAAGGGTCGAGGGTCAGGTAGGTGTGATGTAATTCCGCTAAACGTCATCTCGAGTCGTTGCCAATGAAAATCGGGTCGTACGCTGAGCCTCTTCTGTGTGATCTCGACCAACTCTCGTTCTAGAAGAGGATCCAGAGGATCTTCTTCTTCCCCGTTGAATGCTGGTGAGCGTTCTTTCCAAGTAAGGACCCGGGCGAGTGTGGCAAGGAGTCGTGGAATGAAAAATCGGAGTCGTTCACGGTCGTAGATAGCGATATAGGGAAGGCTTTTGACTAGAAATGTCAAGCCTGCACTACAAACTGTTGCTGAATTATCCAGACTTATAGATAAAAAGATGTGACGAAGGAGCACATGTTTGGATAGGACTTGAGCTACGTGGTTGAAGGATGGTTGAGATGATAGTGCATTCAGTAGCGTAAAGAGTTGAAGACGAGTGGAGGGATTTGCGAATCGGGCAAGGATCTCTGTGAAAAGTTCCTGATTTTTGTATCAATAGTGACATTAGGCACAGACTACGAGATTCTACCTCAGCATGTTCCTGTCCATATTTGATAAGAATATCCTCCAAGTTTCCTTTCCAGCAAGCTCTCTCTTTTTGTTCTTCCTCACCCATTCTAGCCCACTCCAACACATCATCCATAGAATTTTCGTTGAACACGTCTAGAAGATAATAGTCGAATAGACGTTTTCGGAAAACCGCCACTCGTTCCGCATAATTTTCTATCTTATCAGCGTAGACGTCATTGTCAGTTTTTAACGCTTTGATGATGAGCTCTTTCGCGAAGTTGACGTGTAAGGTAGCGAGTCTGGGTTCACGCAAAGCAGGTCGGAAGGCGATTTCGAACCAGGCGATTACAGAAGTCGATGGGATGACAGGGGAGAGACGGTGCAATATAGTCAAGAAAATTTCCTCTTGACGTACATCCGAATAATCAACAACTTGGTGGTGCGTAGCTTGCAGGTCGTCCTCGAGATATGAAAACAAGACATCTGGCTCTTTGGAGGAAGAGCATTCCACAACGAAATCATCGACTAGAACTAGTAGCTCGTCAAGGGGTAAGGCATCTGAAGCACCATCAAGAATAGCGCGTATTTGACGGGCGAGGCTAACTTGCATACGGGACCTGGAGACAGACTAGAATCTAGAGCAGAGCATGTAATTAGTTTACCTCAAAGGACCCCACACAACATGTGTCAATATTACCAAATATGGCTTCGGGCCAGTTCAGTATACCGTCGTCGCCGCGCCTGTCGTCGAGCTCGTCGAGTCGCAAGCCCAAAAGGTTCGTAATCTGAACGCGCTTCATGCCCATGCTCCGATCGTCTTCTTCGTTCGCGTTGAATCTCGTATTCAGAGATGGATCCTATCGTGACTTTCGAGATGCACTAATATTTCATCCCAGATGTCCGCACATATCGAGGAAGTCCCTTCTGATCACTCCGATCATGAACTCGTTGAGGCCGAAGCCGAGCAGGAAGAGGATCCCACTTCCAACGCTGCCCTTGACAAAATCCAGTCCCGTTCGGAACGTAAGGCAAGAAAGGCCCTCTTAAGCTTGGGTTTGAAGAAAGTTCCTGGCATCACCCGCGTCACTATCAGGCGACCCAAAAACGTTGGTTCCTGGCATACAGATACGCGACCGCATGGTTAAATCTGCTTGTAGATCCTCTTTGTGATGGCTGCTCCCGAAGTCTACAAATCGCCTAACAGTGACTGCTATATCGTATTCGGCGAAGCCAAGGTACGTAACCCGTGCTTGGAATCGAAGTTCGAAAGTAATAGGGTATCATCGCAGGTTGAAGACATGAACTCGAATGCTCAACTTTCTGCTGCACAACAACTAGCTCACAGTGCTGCCAGCCCAGCCACCGTCGAGGCATTAACAGCTGGCGCGACTGCTGATGATGACGAGCCGCCCGAGTTGAAGGAGGTTGAAGATGATGGACCTGTCGACGAAACTGGCGTTGATCCCAAGGATATCGACTTAGTGATGCAGCAAGTGAGTTGTTCGAGAGCGAAAGCTGTACGTGCACTACGGGACAGCGGAGGCGACTTGATTAATGCCAGTGAGTGCCTCTACCCCTTTGTCACCATCCATGCTAATGGTTCTTTGTAGTCATGGCTGCTAGCGAGTAGATTCATTCATATACCACCATCCCCCACATATTGCCTTGCTATCAATGTAAAGTTTCCTCGCCCGAACGTTGTGAAATTAAAAACCACTAAACACTCCATCGCCGAAATTCGACGTAATAATTCGACCTCTCCCAGCCATCCTGCACGATTTCTACGCCTTGAGTTGATGTGGGTTGCTCAGCAACACCCCCGATTATCAAACCGAGCTCTGCTGCTGCTTGAGAGACAAGCTCTGTTAGTTCACCCTTTGCAAACATGTGATAGTATCTGTTGTACACCCGCTCTTGGGTATCATCCTCAGGTGAACTTGAACTTTGCGCAGTATTCGACTTCGACAGAACCCAAGGTACAACAACGTCCTGCCCTGTCCTACTTTCGCTGCTTTGTGGTATAACCCTCTTTGACAGTTGGTCTTGTTCGATGGCCCACACATAAATAAGGACTCGTCCATGGTTCGGCGATACTGCCTGGAGTAGGCGCTGGTGCTTTCTTCAGAAACATACACATCATTGTGAGAGGAAATGATGTCTTACTTGAACCGCAAGCATTCGCCTGGCAGGCGTGGCGAGATGGTGTATTGTAGCAATTGAAATAGCGAAATCCTGCAGTAAATTTCCCGATGAGCTATTCTAAGTAACATTTACATCCACATACGAAAGCGTGTTTCCTCCAACTGTAATCCAGTACATTCCCTAAGACAACTTCGCGTGCCTTTTCCCCAGCGTTCTGAGCAATTTTGAGTAGATTGATACTTCTATCCAATCCGACGATCCAGGTTTTTCCTTCCCGATCGAGTGGGAGATATTTTCCGTTGCCCGTGCCAGAGTCCAGTCCAATCCAACCGTCTGGTATTTCAGAGAGAAACTTCGCGATGATAGGCCATGGCTAACTCAGGCATGACGTCAAGAAGGCGTAGCACGAAGAAGACCAAGATCCATTACTTTGTACCTAGTGCTTGAAAAATGGCTAGCGATAGTATCATAAATTGCATGAACATTCTGAGTTTCATAAGTGGCAGGATCAATATCAACAGTGACCTCGGTAACAGCTTTTGGTGGCATTTGAAAAAAAGAGTGTTGGTGGTTGGAGGAAAAGAAGGCTATGTAAAAATCATCGGGAATCGCGATCGGAAATAGGAATTCACACAAAACCCATCTCTTCGTCTAACAATTGCCTGAACTTGCTGCCATCGAATGCAGGGAATGGTACGATGGTGTTATGATCAAATTGTGTGATTGTTTCTGCGAGGGTGCTAAAGTTTAATATTATATCAATCAGATATAATACTGAGAGATAAGAAACGAAACTTACTCGATCGTGCTCGATTTGAGATGCCCTTGAGCGCTTAAGGCCTGGGCTAGCTCCTCCTGGTGGTTATGCAGCAGCTTGGTATTAGGTACCACAATTAAAGGTTTCGGTAAACGAAGAATTTCAATAATCGTTCCCGATCCTGCGATGATTTAATCATCCCCAGAAATCTCAAGAGCTGCATGCTTACCGGCGTGGCTGACGATCAGGTCCGCTTTTTCGTACTCTTCTCGTAAGGAGGGTTTGAACTTCCATAGTTCTATTGCGACCCCTTCAAGGGAAAGTTGTGCAGTTTCCCCTTTGGCGACTAACGCGGCCTGACCGAACACCGAATTACCGCATTGGACGGTCAATGTCTCATACCCTCCGGCTATAAATGCCTTGAGTGTTCGCGGAGACAGGGTTTCGGCGATGAGAGCGTCGAATTCTGTTGAGCCGATTGTAATGAATGCGTGCATGTCTGGTGTTGAAGCCCAAGGTTGATCCGTGTAGTTCACCGTGGTGCGGCCGGGAGGATGTACACAATTAAATATCTATAATTTATCTGGTTGAACATTACGTATGAAAAGAACTACTAGTGCGGTGGGGTTATCCGGCTTTCAAACCCTGACGCTGACCCCCCGATTCAAGCGACTTTAACTACAATTTTGCCGGTGGCACGCTTCGACATGATGCGCTCGTATGCTTTGAGGACGTCATCAAAATCAAAGACGGAGTCAACAATGGGTTTCACAGATCCTGTATTGAAGCCAGTGAAACTGAATTCGATTGAATGGGGCAATGACACTCACCGTCAGCAAGAAGTTCGCGGAAGGCTAGTAGGTCCTTGTGATTATTGGCAACAGAAACCACCCTCTTGCAGTGTGAAGATACTCGTATAGCCAGAGAGATATTGCACGCACCTGTATTGGCGCTTGGTTCCCCAAGCCAACGGGGTGTAATGACAGCTGCAACCAGTCTCAAAAACATCCAGACCTGAGAGGCGGAAGTATCATGAGGAAATGGGTTGGTTGTAACGAAAACTCCGCTAGGTGCAAGGTAAGCTTCGCTTAAGGTGTACAAAGCAGGATTAGCAGAGCCAACGGCATCGAATATAATGTTGAATTTGGGGTTGGAGGATGCTCGGCTAGATATCTGGGAAGGTCTATCTTTGTATAGTCGATAAAGCTATCCGCACCGAGACCGCGAACGAAGTCCTCATTCTTGCCGGAAGCAGATGCGGTAACTCGGGCACCAACTGCTTTGGCGAGCTGGATAGCGAAGGCACCAACGGCAGTACTACCGCCATTGATAAAGACAGTTTGATCCGCTTCAAGTTTGGCGACATGAAACAGGGCTTGATATGCCGTTAGTCCAGTTAGAGACACGCCGGCAGCTTGGGTAGAAGTTATGTTTAGAGGGCGAGATACGATGTGATCGGCAGGGACACGAATGAACTGGCTCAAAGCACCCTGACCAGTCTTGAGTTTGAGCACTGAAGAAGGACGGTCAAGGACCAAGGTGGCTTTTTCCCTTGGAGAGAGCCTACCAGCAGGAATCCAGCCGAATACTTCGTCCCCGTTCTTGAAATGGGTTCCGTTGGAGTCGACAATCACGCCAGCAAAGTCATGTTCAGCAACATGGGGCCGCCGAGCAAATAAGCTCGGTAACAGTTTCATCATTTTCCAGCCGCTGTCATGCGAGAGAGGGTTACCGCCACAGAGAGCACAAGGGCGGTCTCCTTACATGGGATTAAGGGCCGCCGCATGAGTGCGGGCGAGAACATCGCCGGATCGTAGTCGCTTCTGCACCGGCCACTTTGTGTCTAGTTTGAGAGCCTGCTGGGGGTGGCCTTGGCGAGCGACGAGCCAGGCCTTCTGGACATCGGGAGAGGACATGGTGGACCGTGGACGCAAACCCTAACCCTGCTGGTGGTTGAGGTCCCGTGATCGGCGATTACAGACACAGTCGCTTTGGGAGCCCGTCCGCCCTTTGCCCAGCGAGCCCGAGCCCACTCAGCCGTCTCTCCCTCCTCACCACGCTCACCTCGACCCCTCGCCCCCTTTCGCCCGAAAAATCTCCCATAGCACCGCCCAGCTACCATGGAGGTAAGCCCTTCCTCCATCGCGTCCATACCCTTACAGATCATATCTCCAGACCCTCCTTGATTTCTCGGGAGAGTTCGATGTTGCTCTCCTCGATAAGGTCGTCATGACCTTCTATTCCGGCTCAGGAGCAGACGTACGTGCTCTTCGGTTTCTCGACGCGTCCTTCCGCGCCCTAATTTGATTTTGCGCCCTGAAGCAACAAATGGCCCAACAAGTCCTCACCCAGTTTCAAGAACACTCAGATTCGTGGACGCGAGTACCAGATATCCTTGAAAAGTCGTCCTATCCTCAATCCAAGGTAGGTTTGCTCGGTTGGTGTCGCGTAGCGCGATTTAACGGCCGCCACAGTATATCGGTCTACAAATACTGGAGAAACTCATCCTAACAAGGTGGAAAACCCTCCCCGATGGGCAACGGCAAGGTGCGTCATGCTGTTGTTGCCGCTACTTTGAAGCCAACCTCGCAAATTCAAGGCATTCGGAATTTTATTATCGCTATCACTGTCAAGGTTGCTTCTGATGAAGTCACTCTCAGAAAGGAGAAGACATACATCAACAAACTCAACCTTGCACTCGTGCAGGTGTGTACATATACTAATGGTAGTGAGGCATTCGCAGGACCAATAGCTATTCTAGATATTAAAACAAGAGTGGCCTCACAACTGGCCAAATTTCATTCCGGAGCTTGTTGAATCGTCCAAATCCAACCTAGCCTTGTGCGAGAACAATATGATCATCCTCAAGTTACTTTCAGAAGAAATTTTTGACTTTTCTGCTGAGCAAATGACCCAAACAAAGATCAGGAATCTGAAGAATCAGATGTGTGGCGAATTTTCTGACATCTTCAAGTTGTGCTCGGAAGTTTTGGGACAAGCTAATAAAACTTCCCTGATCAAAGTGACTTTGGAAACTTTGTTGCGTTTCCTCAATTGGATCCCCCTGGGTTATATCTTTGAGACCAGAGTCATCGATCTTCTATTAACCCGCGTAGGTGGTTATTCTTGTGGTCTCAACACTCGTTTGGTTAATCGTCCGCCTTAGTTTCTTGAAACTCCCGACTTCCGGACAGTGACACTCAAATGTCTGGCTGAAATCGCCGCTCTCAATGTCGGACCTGAATATGATCTGAAATTTGGCGCTCTCTTCCAAATGGTCATGACGTCTATCAACCGTATGATTCCGCCAAGCACCAATATAGCTCAAGCCTATATTGAGGCTGGAGATAACGGTCAAGAACTTGTCCTGAATCTCGCGTTATTCCTCTCCAACTTTTTGTCAAACCATCTACGGGCCGTCGAGAACAACGAACACAAAGATGTACTCCTCAACGCTCATCTTTATATGGTCAAAGTATCTCAAGTGGACGAGCGTGAAATCTTCAAAATCTGCTTAGAGTACTGGTTAAAGCTCGTAGCTGAGCTTTACGAGGAGATACAGAGCTTGCCCATTGGCGAGTCCAGCATGCTGATGGGACTCAGTCTGGGCGGTACCAATGGGCAGAGTATGTTGAACGGCATGTCATTGCGAAAGAACATCTATAGTGATGTACTGTCGAACTTACGGCTAGTGGTCATTGAGAAGATGGTGAAACCGGAGGAGGTGCGTATTTTGACGTAGCTGGTACCGGTTCTAATGAAGGTTTCAGGTTTTAATCGTCGAAAATGAAGAGGGGGAAATCGTGCGTGAATTCATGAAGGAGGGCGACACAATCTCTCTTTACAAGTCAATGAGAGAATTGCTCGTTTACCTGACGCATCTAGATGTTACGGATACGGAGACCATTCTTACAGAAAAACTTGCCAGACAGGTCGACGGATCTGAATGGTCTTGGAATAACCTCAACACTCTTTGTTGGGCCATCGGTTCGATTTCTGGTGCTATGAGTGAGTTCAATTCTGAGCCACATTGTCATTAGCTAACATTATGAGTAGACGAGGAGACCGAAAAACGGTTCTTAGTGACTGTCATCAAAGACCTCCTAGGTCTGTGCGAGATCAAGCGCGGCAAAGACAACAAAGCTGTCGTCGCATCCGACATCATGTACATCGTTGGCCAATATCCTCGCTTCCTTAAGGCACACTGGAAATTCCTGAAGACGGTCGTGAACAAATTATTCGAGTTCATGCACGAAACTCATGAAGGTATGTTCTATGTCAATGTCAATACATTGTTGTCTCATTCTCCAAACAGGTGTCCAGGATATGGCTTGTGATACGTTCATTAAGATTGCGCAGAAATGTAGAAAACATTTTGTCATGCAGCAAAGTGGCGAATCCGAGCCTTTCGTGGATGACATCCTCCGTTCATTACATCGCATCACTGTGGATCTGTCCCCGCAACAAGTTCGTTCGGTCAATTCTAGATTAGCTGATCGTAACTCACGCTTCCCTGCAGGTGCATACCTTCTATGAGGCTGTTGGCTACATGATCTCCGCCCAACCGAACAAACCTCAACAGGAGAAACTCATTAACAAACTGATGGAGCTCCCAAATAATGCCGTAAGTTGTTGAATTATCTGCTGCGCAATTTAGTGCTTAACATTGATTCAGTGGGATTCTCTCATGGCTCAAGCTGCGCAAAACCTCGATGTTCTATCAATTACTGATAACATCAAAATTCTTTCCAACGTGTTGAAGACGAACGTCTCTGCGTGTACTTCAATTGGCAGTTTCTATCTCCCACAACTCGGTCGAATTTTCCTTGATATGTTGGGGTTGTATAAAGCGGTCAGTGGAATCATCAGCGAGACTGTCGCCAAAGAAGGTTAGTACTTATTTTGCTTGGCCGTTGCAATATGTTGAGCCTTATTTTAGGGCTCGTCGCAACGCGAACACCGAAGATCCGACAACTTAGGACCGTAAAGAAGGAAATCCTGAAACTGATGGAAACCTATGTTAAGAAAGCTGAGGACCTTGAGGCTGTCAACAGCAACTTTATCCCTCCGGTTTTAGATGCCATACTTGGTGACTATAGCCGTAACGTGCCTGCGGCTCGCGATGCGGAAGTATTGAACGTGATGGCCACCATCACAACCCGCTTACAGGTTAGCATTTCGTGCATGTGTTCAACCGTTTTCTCACTTCCCACTAGAATCTCTTAACCACACAAGTTCCCGCCATTCTAGAAGCCGTCTTCGAACCTACTCTGAACATGATAAACCAAGATTTCGCGGAATTCCCCGAACATCGTGTTGGATTCTTCAAGCTTCTCCGTGCTATCAATCTCTATTGTTTCCCAGGTAAGGTGTTAAATTACGAACTTCAACTTTAACTAACAAGTATTTTCCGGCAGCTCTTCTCAGTATTCCCCCGGCTCAATTCAAGCTATTTATGGACAGCATCATCTGGGCCGTCAAGCATACGATGCGTGACATTGCGGACACGGGCCTTAACCGTAAGATCATGATTTAACTTATTCAGATGGCCATATACTCACGCTCTCAAACATAGTTTGCCTGGAGATTGTAAACAACTTTGCAAACGCCGCGGACCGCTCAATTACTGATGCCTTCTTCCAAACCTATTACACCACAATTGTCCAAGATATCTTCTTCGTTCTGACAGATGCCGATCACAAGAGTGGCTTCAAATTGCAAAGTGCATTACTCGCTCGCTTGTTCCAGCTCGTTGAGGTCAACGTTATATCAATTCCCTTATACGACCCTTCGAAGGTTCCTGATCCTGCCAAGATGTCCAACTCGATTTTCCTCCGTGAATATATTATTAACATAATGAAGACTGCATTCCCTCACGTTCATGAGTACGTTATTTCTGTATGACTGCTTTCATATTCGCTGACAAGCTGACCACCTGCCACTCGCACTGATTGTAGTTCCGAACTCCAATCTTTCGTCAACAACCTCAAAGAATATTACAACGATCTAAACCGGTTCAAACTAGCGCTCCGCGACTTCCTTATCCAATTGAAAGAGTTTTCAGGAGATGACAATGCCGAGTTATACTTGGAGGAGAGGGAGGCAGAGAATGCGAGGAAGGCTGAACTCGCCCGCGAACAAGCTATGCGGATTCCTGGTATGCTCAAACCAGACCAGTTAGAGGACAAGGATGAGGACATTAACCTTTGAGGGACTGCTATTCGTATCTTACTTTTGGTAGTTATGTATTTGAACCTTTTTTCCCATTTGACCCCCCCTCCCCCCTGCCTTTTACCCTCCAATTTGTTTATACGGTTCTTCTACTCAGTAGTCTGCTTTCAGAATTTTGGCTCTCGCTACGATAATCTTATGTACTTCTAGCCATAATGTAGAACACAAAAACTCTATACCGGTGTAACACATTTGCAAGAAATGACGTATGATTTGGGTATCACGAGATAATTAAGGCTAATGGTATCAGTCAGACGTCACTCAATTGACTACGCTCCAGCCGAGATCTCTCCTCTCGCTCTGCTCTTTACCACTTCCGTCATATCAGCTGTCTATTGCACCATGTTCAAAAAGTAGAGTACCGCCTTGGTGCTTTTTTGTTTCCGAACCGAGCTGATCTATGAGGGGTTTTTGGTTATTCGGTGTTCCTGGTAGATTTACGCCGGCAACGGATGTTTCTGGACATACGCCGGTTAAAACTTCGGTACAGCGGGCTATCAGGAATAATATCTTATCGCAGTGGAGGATCGAACCTGAGACCCTTGAGGTTATCTGGCCGAAGAAGGATGGTTTGGTACACGTTAAATGGTCAGTCTCACACACAGTTCTCGCTCGGAGGATAAGATAAGGAGGAAGAAAAAACTGACTGGTATTTAGTAGAGAACATATATCGATATATACCGTTAACGGAGAACCTATATTCTTTCAACATTTTGATGAAGCGTTTTTTCCTACCCTGAGGGTACTTCACAAATGTGTGTGATACAGCCTTATCGATGCCTAAATCGGTGTATATGTGGAAGGGATTGCTCATTGTCTTTTTTCCCTTCCGGACCATACGGCCTGCGTGTTTTGTTGTTTCGGGTTGGAAACATTTAGATCCCTATATTCTAGCGCCGGTGAAGATCGATCGCGGTGCTATACGATTTGTTCTTGCGGGAGCACAGATAATGTGTCCTGGTCTTACATCGAAGGGGGGAGAGTTACCCTCGGCAGAAGATGCTCTTGCGACGGGAACGTCTGTAGCCGTATTCGCCGAGGGTAAAGAACACGCTGTCGCAGTGGGAATTACAAAATTAAGTACGGAAGAAATCAAAAAGGCCAACAAGGGAGTGGGTGTGGAGACCACCACCTATCTGGGCGATGACCTCTGGAATCTCAAGACGTTGTGACACATGGAAGCGATTTACGATGTATTGGGAGGGGTTTATGAGCAAAGCTTGTTACTAGAGATTTCGTTATGTGCTTTTTTAAATTGAGTTGATATCGCTGAATGGAAGCACGGGATTTGTAACTGATGAGCGAATGACAGCGCAATGTGCTGGCAGCCTCCACACTGAACAAGTACATACTTGGCAGTGTTCCACAGGAAAATGTGATGGGCGGTCTAGACAATTGCAAAAGATGGTACCACAGCGGTGATATGGGGTTCTGGAGAAATTTTATTGCCCATTTGTATACGAGGGCGCTGATAGGATGCGAAAGAAGGAAAGGTGGACCGCCGCACGGAAGCTTGGACTGAGCGACCCTAAAACGTGTCAGCCACAAAGCTTAATATCGGTAGTGGAAGCGCAGGAACCGCGCCCTGTCGACGGCCCATGTCCACGGACAAACTCAATTTGGGCCTGCCTGCCTGCACCTCCGAAGCTTCCGAATGGCCGAAAACGGGCCGAAGGCGGGGTAGACGAGCCGGCTCATCAGCTTCCCCTTCTTCTAAAGAGGCCGATTGCCTGTTTGCGACCGTTTGCGGACCTGGCGCGTCGAGGGGGAGGGGGGCCCCAGTTGGAATTGCTTTTGTTGTGACACGCCAGTCCCCACCCCGCGATGGACGAGTCATTTCGCGACAAAAATACTTCCCCATTTTCCTACTCTGAATTCACGCCCGTGATCCCCGAAGGAAGCGAAAAAATAAGTCACAACAAGCCCGTCCGCCACTTTCGGTTCTGGTGCAGCGGACCAGGGATGAGATATCGAGTGATAGTTGGTTCTCACAATGTCAAAGTCAGTTTCAGTTTACAACCGCTGGAATGTTTTGTTCCCTCTTTATTCTTCTCGTAATAGCGTTTCAGTTTCCGTTTTTCTAATTACCAAGGTTTTTCGCTCTCGGGTGTATAGGTATCATTAAAGAATCTTTGGAGTCATTTCCGAATAAATCATCCTCTTTTTCTATACTCTGCCTGGGTCTGGGAAGCCCTTCCGCATCTGCGATATCGCGTACCCAACTAGCCTTTCTAATGGAGCTGTGCTCAGCCCTGAACATCGTACGCACACCCTATGGTTTCCAATACATTCAATCAGGCATAACAGCAAACCAAACAACTATCTACAGGAATACGCTAAAGTTTCAATATACGACCCCATTTTCTCGAACGAGGATACCGGATTATTCCAACAGTTGCAATTTCAAATCCTCACAGAGAACAAAGCACGTCGTCCCAGTCTTTCCATATTTGTCCCCCCACGCCCTATTAACCAGTCCCCCCCCCCTCCCCCCTCCATTCCCCATTATAGAATGGAGGGTACCTGTTACAGAGCCCGACCATATGCTATATGCCTCATTGCGATATGGAGTTATACGACAATCTCCTCAGGGTTAATCATTCGCATGACCAACTTCTAACGCCCATTTTGTTGGCGAATCATCTCATGGATTACCTCGACAAGTAAGTCCTACCCAACGCGCGCTTCCGTCTCCTGTACTCATTAACTGCTATCGGAAGCAATTCCCATGACAAGCTGCGAGACCGAGTCCCTTATCTATTCAAGATAGGTGCGGCCTTCTTCCGCCTCGGATCGCTCTGACTCATACGGCCACTTATTCAGCCCCAATGTTGCAATCCCGTTTCCTCCCTTCGTCGACTGCGTGGCCTGCTGCATTTAACAATACTTCCTTACAATACCTCCGTCCCCCGATCAACATTAACTCTCGTGTTCGCACATTGACCATAGCCTCAAAGCACCTCAAACGTCAGTGGAGTCTTCAAATGAATCGGGACCACACAGAAGTAGAGTATATTCAACGATAGAGAAGCATGTAAAGTAGCGACAATAAGATATGTGTAATAATGCGAGGACCTTATTATTACGCTACACCGAGCTCAAAACAAAGATACACGAGAAAGTATTGCATATGGAACAGGACAACAAAAAAGATATAATAAAGTAAGATGAAATTGACACTCAATCGGTACTGTAAAACGCGCGGTGCGACCATTCATCGGCAAAGGGAAGAGGATCCAAGTGCAAAGGCTTTGGGTGCGGCGAAGGTTTGAATGAAAGGGGATTATGATCAATAGGGCTCGCACTTGTGTCGAAGAACAAGGAATTGATGGACCGGCCGAAAGATGGGGTGGAAAGGGTGTCTGACTCATCGTCCGACATGTCTTCTATGGCGTCGGGGACCGAAGAATCTTCTAAATCATCGGGGTCATGGTAGGGAAGGGGATCTTCAGCGAAAGATGAAAGAGAGGAAGTAGACGAAGCAGAAACATCATAATTGCGAGGGGACGAGGAATGAAATGGTGAAAAATTGTTCGCATATGGTACAGGCACAGAATTAAAAAATCGAGACTGAGGAAGGTCTTCTGAAGAGGCCAGAGGCGACACCGAGGGGCTGAGCAACTGGTCGTCATCTTCATCGACAGGCAAAGTAGACGCATGAACCTCCGAGTCCGATGGAAAATCGTCATCGTCATCCTCGGCAAGAGTTTCTAGCAACGAGTCAAGCCATTCTGCTTCTGAGTTATGAGCGACTTGGTCAGACACAAAGTTCCTGGCATCGGGAAACATGAACGAGTCAATAGCGACCGAGCCAATTTCTTCTTCTGCCAGCTCTTCCTCCTCATCAGGTTCCTCATTAGAATTAGGGGTTACTTCAGGGTATTCGGACACCGGAATGTCTGACAGTGTTGAAGTTGAGAGAATGGAATTCTTGAGCAGCACCCAGCGATGCAAACTGCACTGGTCCTTGCTACTGACGGACTCGTACAGCTTGGAACGCGTGATGGAATGTAAAAGGGAGGCTTCAGCAGACATAGATGATCTGAGTATGAGTAAAGTCGCGTGTGTCAGTTGTGATGTAATGTCTGAGTGGGCCACTGTCAGTTGTGATGCAGGGTCAAAATGGCATGCGCGACACGTACGGTGAAATGGGGTCAGACAGTTAGTTTGACTGTATGCGGTAGACGACGTCGGGTTCGAAGAGGAGGGCTCCGTTCTTGTTGGTGCGAGCGAGCTTGTTGACCATTGCCGATGATGGAGTGGGCCAGACAGAATGTATTCTGACTTTGAAAAAGTCAAGGACCAGAGGGCTAACGAGGAAAACTTAGGACGACATGGAGAGGCTTGGGGGCGGTGGAGGTGGAAGCAGGCAAGGACGAGGGAGAGGAGTTTATATATATTTCCATCACCATCCCGCACGCCAAACAAAGTGCCAAACACAGCGCCAAACAAACCGATACCCACGCTCCCGTCGCAAACCGGTCCAGTTCGTCGGTTCGAATCGCCCCATAGTGCTGTGTCCCTGGGCCGGTATATATTCATACAATGCTAGCTGACTTACACCCGGAACTGTACTGTCTACAACTCACCATTCCCGCACCCGCTATATCACCCCTCTTCCATCTTGTCATCCCCGAACTCATCTTTCGCTGTGTCAAGGAGCTTCTTGATCTTGTTCGCACTCTTCGGCGATATGTCACGTGCGACCGCCAGCATTTGAGCAGACTTGACCTCATCTCCAACAAGCCGATACACCTTCGCTAGCTGGAATACCACATTGGACTCCTCTGGCGTCATCATTCTCAGCTCCTCCAAGTCTTGAATAGCCGGCTAGAAATCACGCCATGTCAGCTTCAAGTCGGCTCGGAGGATAATCTGCCAGATCACATATTCGGCTACCTACCCGTATTTTCGCATAGACACCAGTATCTTTGCCCTGCGATAGCGAACCAACGCATTTTCAGGCGCAAGCCGCACGGCCCTGTCGAACAGTTCGAGAGCCCCCTCACGGTCCCCACGTCGCTCGACAGCCTGTGAAATACGTAAATGGCGGAATCAGTAAGAGTCATAAATGCCACGCTATCTGGTTGCATACCATCCCGACACATCCCATCAAAACGGCACTCCTTGGGTGGATTCCTAGTGCCTTGCGGTAATGATACTCTGCCAGTCGGACTTTGGACATGCGTAGATAACAAGTTCCCAGTCCGTACCTATCAATTACCTCAGAATTGAGCACTAATAAGCGAATTCCACGCTCACCAAGCATTATAATGACGTGGGTCGGCTCGCAAAGCTGACTGAAAGAAACTAATAGCCTTGTCCAAATCCTCGTCAATGGACTCATGCCCACTCAATGTGTATGCGTATGCACAAGTGGAGTCTAGCTGTGCCGCCCGGCGAAAACATGAAAGCGCCTGCGTTTTCTCCTTTTGCAGCGAGAACAGGTTTCCGATAGCAATCCACGCCTGAGGTGATTTGGGATTGATGTTTAATAATTCCTGTGCTAGAAATGACAAATCGACGGTCTTCTGCAAATGCCACAGAAGGGTCGAATATACCTCCATATCCCAGAGGCGGTACGGTTCCAGTTCTCGTAGCGCCGTAAAAGCACGCTCGGCCTTGGGTAACGGCACTTGTTAGCAATCGAGCAATTGACGACGGATGCCATTGACGCACAGAGGAGTAGTCTTGTTGCTCAAAATGAGCTCTTCCGACCATAGCCAGTACCCATGGTGTGTTCTGGTGAGGTTTCGGAAGCTGATTTAACTCGAATAGACACTTTTGGCAGTCATAAATAGCTAACGCTCGAGTTGCCTTGGCAAATCGTCGTATTAGGTCATAAATATAGTATTCTGCTAGTTCGTTTTCGTATTCCTCCTGGGCTTGCTGTTCTTGTGCAGCCGTCCAGGTGTTTGAGGGAAGAGCTTCGGGCGAGGCGAAAGTGAAAGGGGCGGTGGTGATGGGGGCCGGTTCGTGTCTCCAGAAAAGACGTCATCGTCCTTATCCGATTCCACGGAAACGTTCCGTGTATTACTAGCTTGTCGCCGTCGTTCTCGTGCGGCGGCGTGCTAATTCGAAAGCGGAAACATCAGAATTAGTCCATCAGAAGAACGGATACTTCTGGTCAAGTGAACATTAGACTTGCCTTCGGTAAGGGATGAGGTTGTTTCGCGCCAGTACCGCCTAATAAGCGAGTGCTTCTCCGCGGGACCAGTGTCGGTGCGTTAGATTGGACATTCCCTTTACCAGGAGCATTAGCATTCCTAGAGGGCGCCGCATGCTGAGAACGACGACCGGAAGATGAGAAGATGTTAGCAAATAGCAAGGCCGGGCGTGCGCGTGCCTTTTTCGAGGGGTCGTCTGAGTTCAGTTTACTGGACTTCGACTTGATAACCTCTGCCTGATGCGTTGTCGAACGTAACCGTTTAGGCATCGGACCTCCCTCATCAGCTGATGATAGTGGTCGAGAAGCATGATTCTGGGGGGCGCGTGGACCTGTTGTGACCGAGTGCTTTTAAGGTTTGGCGGCTGGAATTGCTGGAAAGAGTTTTCGAGGGGATAAAAGGAGGAGTCGTTTGTGGCACTTTCGGAAATTCTCAATATAGATAGCTTAATCGAGGCATCAAATTTTTGTACGCACAGGGAGTCCCGGGGACCTTGGGGTAGACCAATTCGAATGGCTTGCGGCTGTCCCTCCGGTTTCCACGTCTTGAACAAATTTCCTCCACCGTTATCTGGGGTGAAAAACCCTACCCCTGTGAACGTTGGTTTAGACTTTAAAGCTGCCTCATTTTGTTGTGTTGTTTTGATCGGGAGATTTCTTGGCGGGAATACTTCATCGATTTCAGGTATAGTGCCTGAACAGGGGGTCTTGTGTAAATATAACAACGGTAAACCATATGATAAAATACGAACCTAGAGAGCATAGACCTTCAAATGCCTCCCAAAGGTAAGGATTAGATGACAAGGCCTCTCGATAACTCTGCGAAGCTTTGTCCGAGAGGTTTCCCTTCAGGGCCATGTTTCCAGCTCTACATCGAAGTGCCGCCTCTTCCGGAAATGCGTGAGCCACCCGACTCGCAGAAAACGCTGTTATCAGACGATTAGACGTGTAAAACGGGATGACAACACTGCACACCTGAATTCATATAATTAGTATCTCGCAGAGTCGTTTCTAGAGCTTCCCTCGCGTGTCTGTATCGCCCAAGAACGGTACAACACCTGGATTTAATTTCCAAACACCCTGTACAGCAATTATCTTCTGCAGTGTTGACCAGACCCAAGGCAGAGTATGTTTGGCCCTCGCGGAATAAGGCGATTGCGTAGAGATGTCTTGAATCGTGATTTGTAGGGTCAATGGCGAAATAACGTTCCGCATGAAAGACAGCCGACTTTGTTAGATCAGCATCAAGGCAGAGCCATATAAGGGATTGAAAACGCTGGCAAAGAGAGGGAAAGAAGGGTCTGGTCGATGGATCTAGTTGCATTATGCATCCGGTCGGGATACAGACAAGGCGAAACGACAGTACGAGAGAGGGGACTATGGGGGCGATCGAGGAGGTGATTCGACACGTAGAAGAGAGAAAGTCAGTTGAGAAAACAAACCCAACGGATACTCATTGTTGGCCGACACGACCTTGATCCTCCGTCAGAGATCACGTGCGCAGCAGTACGCGTCTTATTAGGACTTCCTATCTAGTACAGCTTTTAAAGTACGTTCTCCCTCATCCATACCTCAGTGATGGTCGTGACCATCGCGCTCAGCTTTGGGTTCTGCGGAAAAAACAGTGATCAGTGCGATACGGCAACAAACCTAAATATACTCACCTGGTACACATTGAATGGCATCATCAATACGGAGTAAAGCAACCGCCGCTTCATAAGCTGACTTCAAGCTCTTGACCTTGGCCATAGTGGGCTCCAGAACACCTGCTACTACATTGTCCCGGACCTCTCCTTTAAGGAGGTCAAGTCCATAATGCAAGTACACCTTTTTAGGGTCACCCAGGGGTGAATTCTGAGCTGCGTTGTGACACTGTCGCAGTTTTGCCACAAGCTCCGTGGAGTCTTTGGCCGCGTTCACAGCGAGCTGCTTGGGAATTGAGAGTAACGCATTCGCAAACTCAGCTATGGCGAGCTGTTCTCTTGAGCCCTGTATATAAGTATTAGACCTAAATCTGTAAAATCACCTTATATCCAGTCTCACCAGTGTTATGGCAAAATTTTCCAGGTAGATGCTGAGGGCCGATTCAACTGCACCTCCACCAGGAACAACAGCGCCACTCTCTAATGTTCGCTTGATCACCGATAACGCGTCGTGAAGAGCCCTCTCCATCTCATCTAACATGAAATCATTGGCACCACGAAGTACAATCGACGCGGAGTTGACCACTTTCGTTCCTTTGACTAATATGAGTTCGTCATCCGAGATACGTTCTTGCACGACTTCATCGGCAGTACCAAGGTAGCTAGCTTCGAAAGTCTCGTCCCGTTGAGATTTGCCATGCTAGCGATGAGTTGACCACCAGTCGCCTTAGCAATTCGGCGGAGATCTTCCTTCCTACATCGGCGGACAGCCATGGCACCGGCTTCGACAAACTCCTTTAGACAGAGATCATCGATCCCCTTAGTGGTCAAGACAACATTTGCTCCGGCTGCAAGAATTTTTCTGATCCTTTCCAGTGTAATCTCTGCCTCCCTGATATATTGTTTAGCGAAAGGAAAGATTGATCGCTTCGATGCCCCTGAGCTTACCGCTTGCGAATCTCCTCAAGCTGGTTAGGGTCATCCACCAAAATTTGCACACCAAGTTGCATTCGCGATTTTTGTAGATTGATATCCAGACAAGCAATCTTCGCACCAACAATGCGTTTTTTCATGGCTAAAATTCGGCCCTTAGATCGTTGTGAAAAAGAGCATGCAGACAAACAAAATTCACCTTGACTCGCCACAGTGCAATTTAGAGCATAACCTTGCACAAAGAGGGATTCACGAGCACTGCGCCCGTGGGCTTTGAGGACATTGACAGCCTTGACAGGATACTTGATATCACCACGCAGGTTTATTGTCCTAACCGCCTGCATGGCATCAACGGCCATAGGTGCAAAGAGGTCGTCGTCGCTTAAACACCACAAAAAAGGTTAGAGTCAGTTTTGTAGATGGAAAACGTCGTCAAGATACTCACTTTGAAAGGATTTTACTCGACATAGTCGTTTTTGCGACATTGATCAACGCCTCTCTTCCTAACGAATCGACCTTTATGCTCAACTGATCCTGCAAAAACTTGACAGCTTCTCTACAAGCCAACCGATATCCCGTGATAATCGTCGTGGGATGGATTTTAGCCTTCACAAGTTCATTTGCCCGACGCAAAAGCTCAGCAGCTATGATAACCACAGATGTCGTCCCATCACCAACTTCCCTATCTTGCTTTTGTGAAAGATCAATGAAAACGCGACCAGCAGGATGTTCAACTGATAGTAGCGATAAAATTGTAGCACCATCATTCGATATCGTTACTTCCTAAAACACCAAAAAGACAATTTGACGTGAGTAGGTCTGAGCGCATGCACCAAAAGGAGTGTAGTACACCAATGTTGTCCACGAGCATTTTATCTAGACCAAGTGGTCCCAAAGAACTTTTTACGATATTGGCGATGGATTGTGCGGCAATAACTAGAATGACACGATCAATATCAAGACAAGAAAAAAATGGGGTTCAGGACATACCATTTTGATCACGAATATCTTGTCCAGAGACGCGATCTCCACCAAGAAACGCGCCAGCACGGGGATCTCGTTGAAACATAACCTTGTGAGATGACGAGCGGGTGCTGTTTGTTTGGGGATCAGTTTAAGCCTTGATCTCAGTAAGTTAACGTCGCGCGTACGCGCTGTCTTAGGTAAGCTCTTGTTGGCTTCTAAACTCGGACTGTCATATGCCAATAGTCCCCGGATATACAGCAAACTCGATGACTCCCAGAGTCGTATATTGAACATAGATACATGAAAAAATGAAGTGACAAACTTGAAGAGTTGAGGATAAAAAAAACAAGTTTAGTTGTCCAATCCAGGGTAAGAATAGACACGTGGATATACCTATCCACCAGAAGAGGTATTGGAGGTAGAACAGATAACCAAAAAGATACGATCTGACCAAAGGCACAATACCAAAGATAAACGATGAAAGATGATAAAGTAACATAAAAACATTATATTGAAACAAGTATTGAGAGAAGATGAAAAGAGTTCAGTATGCCATGAAGAGCAGTCAAGCGTCTTGTTATGTTGACAAATGCATAAATGTCAGAAGATTGAGAAAGCCTACACCTAATGCATGATTGAAAGATGGTGAAAACTTGTTGAAGATGTGCTTGAGAGATATAGATGCTGCAGGTTGAAGAAAGTGAGGAAAGGTTGTTGATTAGACGGCTGGAAAAGCCAACCGATGCGTGCGACGATGCTTGTTCCCTGAAGAAAACCGAGTGACAGGGTTGAACGAATACGAAGAAACTCGAGTGAATAGGTGAAATAAGTGCGAGACACTGTTATTAGGTGATGATCTAGGGGCGATCACGGGTGGCGGCCATCCCGCTTCCGATGAGGCCAAGTCGGCCTTCAGGATGGAGCGTGTGGCATGACAGGCGGCCATTCTGAATGCTGTAGTCCCGTAACACGGGTATTATTTCAACAGCCGAGCGTGAGACGGCTTGGTCCGTACGTCTCAGCCCTTGTTATCGGCATGCGAGCCAGCTTCCTTCCCTTGGGTATGGCGGATTTAGTGGGCGGAGGACAAGGACTGTCACCAATATCAGTGTCAGTGTCATCGGCTTCGGTAGTTGTGTTTGCGTCCTCCGGTAAAGTTGACAGAGGACCGCTGCGACGACCGCGGGCAATGTTGGCGGCAGCGAACATTTGGGAAGAACTCGAAACAGTGTTGCGTTTCGATTGAGTATGTTGAGGCTGAGAAGAGCTAGTACTTGTAGAGGACTTAGTTGCGCCCTCACCATACGCATACGACTTGTGCCTTCCAAATTTGACTTTACGGAATTGATCCAAGTCTTCCCTCCGCGAAATCGCATGATTTGGATCGTCCATCCTCACATAAGCAGGCGGTTCGCAGCGGTGACCGAATACCTTGAAATAAGCACAATAACCTCCTTCGAGGATATAGATTTCGGGATAATGAATTTTGGGGTATACGTGATTGTTTGAAGCGCGGTCTTTGGCGCGCAAATGTTTCGCACTAGAAGAACGATGTTTTTAAACAGAAGGCTTCCTGAGCTTCTTGTGCTACTCACAAGGTAGGCGCCCTCTTGGCACTAAACTCGCAATGGAACACAAGGATTGTTTTCCTCGTCGAGTCACCACTGACTGATGGCTTCGGTTTAGTCAGGCTTCGTCCCAACAGTAGCTCTTCGACAGCCGAGGTGGTATTGATATTGACAGCCCCAGGGACATGTCCCCCATTGTACTCGTAGTCAAAGCGGCAGTCAATAACATGATAATCATGTATTTGTGATTCAAATTTGCCATTGATGAGGGCATGAAGCTAGAGAGGTCAGTTTGAATATCCAAGTCAATGCAATGACGTTGGAACATACAGTTTCAGGTTTGATGCGCATAAGGCCGTCCTCGGTAACCTTGTGGCAGGGCAGAATTTTACCGTGGGCCTCATTGTCACCAAATCCTCCTAAACCAGGGGCTAAGTATTTAGACATCGGACTACTCATGAGCCGGCTAGGACTGTCTCGTACTGCCATTGGAGAAGGGTGAGTGATAGACCTTAGGCTTTCTGAACCATCGCGTCGTCGAAGCGTTTTGCCTTGCTGCCTTTTGGTGTAAGCCTGTGCAGGTGAGGACGGATCGAGATCATCAAAGGATGAATCCTCGGTGAATTGGTCCGCGACTAAGGAGGGGGGCAGAAGGGCAGAAAAAGCACGGCGCGCAGGAGCACCCCGATTGGCTTCGTCAGACTCAATATCAGCACCCAAGGGCACAGCTGTCGTTGGAGGTTGGGCCATGGAGGAGGCAATGGGACGACGACTACGTCCTAAAATTAGTGCTGGTGCACCGAGACCCCGCAGTACCGGTTTCCCGTTGCCTAGCCGGTCAAGTTTCGCTTCGGATGGTGAAGAGGGGAAACACGGCGAAGACGTCAAATCATCAGTTCGACGACTAGTGTCGGGAGAAACAGAGCGACGTTTCTTAAGTTCACGAGCGGGAGATTCGAACGATCGACGAGGAGAAAGAGTATTGTAGAATAGCGCATCAAAGGTCGCCTTAGTCGGACGTGCCGTATGAGGGACTGGTGAAAATGACAGAGGAGCATTAACCGACTCCGTCATGGAAAACGACGTGTCAATGTCCATAGCGTCATCGGCAGGAGAGGTTGGCTCAAGGCTCCTCTACACCCAGATTTGTTCAGTTCATTGCGAGGTGAAGTTTTTAGATATCACGTACCTCTACCTCATGGTCGAAGGTACGCGCGTTGGTAAGCCACTCGGTTGGTAAAGCAGAACGTTGTATACGTTTATCTGCCGTGCGTGTGGAAGTATTTGAAGGGTCCGCTTTATTAAAAGGCACGGAAACATTTTCGGTGCTTGGTAAATGATTTGACGAATTATTGCTAAGATCGTTTCCAAAGAGTCGCGCACCGCTGGTGTATGCACGGGGGCGAGAACTAGATTTCTGACGTCCAGAATCATTAAGAGGATTTTTAGGCACGGGGCAGGAGAAATGTCCATAGGTTCGGCGTAATCGCGGTCCGGAGTAAGAGGTACAGAATCTTTCTGAGGCGAGTTAAGCGAAACGTTTGATGCGAACGAAACTTCTAAATCCGAGGCAGAAAGGTCTTCAACTTCGCGTCGCGGAAAATGTTGACTGCGTTTGTGAGTAAGTGCAGACGGCAACTTGAGAGGTTGGCTCGATGTTCGAGAAAAAAAAGACATGATGCGATTGATTGCGAATCTTGTTTAAGGAGTTCTTCACAGGTCTTTTGTAAAGCGAGGTCAAACTGAACATAAAGAAGGCATAACAAGATTGGTTGATGCCGCACGTAAATCCGGAAATTTTGATGTCGAGAGGAATAGAGACATGGACCATGTTGGGGAAGCAAACGAGGAATGTTGAGCTTCATGCGATTAGGGGAGCAAACAAGACAAACCAGCTTCCAGATAAGGCTTTTTGAATAACGACAATTGAAGCAGCTGGGCGGTTAATAGTGGGAATCAGTTTCGGGAAATGATAGAAGAAAGTACAACGAAAGTTGAACATCAGCGGCCATTGCGCGCTCCGAAGAACACATATCCAGCCAGCTCAACCATCAAGTAGAGCAGTTGCCAAAGTATAGGCTTCCCAAAACTACGCCAAGACATAGTACTTACCTAGGATCTAATGAATGTGGATACGGAGGGGGCCGCACCTGGAACAAGTGAAGATGATAGGCAAATTAAGCGCTAAAAGGTTGACAAAATGCGAGAAGTTCTCACGACGTAGGCTAAGTGCAAACAGAAGCGTAAACAATGCGAACTTGAGTTTGTGGACAATTGTGGGTCCAGTACCCCTGCACAATGATTGGGTATAGTTAATTAAATAGGAGGACAATGCTCACTGAAAAGATATGAGGTAGCCCCGGGAAAAAAATAGTCTGAGGGAGTCCAGGCGCTATTACAACCTGCTCAAGCGCGTGGCCACAACGTGTGGAAGGTGCGGAAGCAGGACTGATTTACTCATGTCTTTATTTGCGACAGGTTGTTCAATGTTCAACTTTCTCACGTGACTCATTTATTTCTTTTCTTTGTTCATAAAAGGAAATTTTGGAACTTGTTCTGGCGGTTGCCGTCATCGTTAATTGATCAACCGAAGCATCATCACGACATCTATTGTTTCCAATTAATGTGCTATTTTGTTCACGTACAGGCTTTCGCTGGGATTGTTCCAATTGATATTTGCCCACCTGCGACCAGTCCGTTAATTCCCATCAAACCATAGAAGGAACAAACGCACCAGGGAAATGTTGGCATTATATTCTCGTGATGAACCTCCGGATAATGCTTTCTAATTGTTTCATCCAATTGTTTGTAGACAATCTGATGGAAGAACCCGTGTCAATCGGCGGCGTTTGAAATGGAACACTAAGGTTGCTAACCTGATATCCGGCGCCATTCATATGCAAACCATCAACTAGGAACTGATCCAAAGCTGCCTCATCTCTATTAGCAGCCTCCCAAATCAATGTCCAAGCATCCACTGTCGTGACACCTTGTTCATCACCAACCTCCTGAACCGCCTCGGCATACGTCCGGGTCGTGTCGAAAACCCGATCCAACGCCAACGGCGGATTACGCGACTCCAGATCAGCGCGTCGTTGATGTGTATTGACAGGTGGGGGAGTTAGAAGGATAACCCTGGTCCGGGGCGAAAAGTACTCCGAATCCGGTGATTTGACCATCTGAATTATCTTTCGTATATTGTCTTTAAATTTCTCCAGCGGAACGTGCTGAGGCGACGGGCGTATGCACGCATCATTGGCGCCAAACCAGACGGTGAGGACTCTGATATGTGCGGCCTGTGAGGACGAATGTTTTGGGAAGCACTAGGCATGCGGTTCATTTGTATTTATCACCCCAAGCCAGTTTGCTTTGTTTTACCTGTTCGAATACCGGTAATGCCCAATCAGTATTATAACCAGAGAGACCGCGGTTAAGTATATCTAGCTTTCTCGCGTAGACATCTATACTAAAGCTAGTATCGAGTCCGATTACGATCGCGATTCAAAGGACTCACGCGACAGCTGTTGACCCAGGGCATCTAGGCCTGGTTCCCATGCACCCTGAGTGATGGAGTCTCCGAAGAGCATAAAAGCATCTTGAAAAACTGTAGCCATAGTGCTAAATGCTGGAAGGAAAGGCTTTACGAATCTTATCTATCTATGCCTTAAGTATTCTGAGCGCGGCAAACACCGAATGACTCCTAATCATGAGTGTCGATGAGCAAAATCACAAAATACCCCTCCGGGTGTCTAATAACACCGTATATCTCTGGAACATCGACGGTGCGGCCTTCATCTTGTTCCGAAAGTACTGACCTACAATGTAATCAAGGCAGATATTGCAAAGCTTCGTAGCAAACATCACATTTGTGGTATCTTGACAGGCACACTTCCTCATCTGTCGCAGCAAAATGCCTTCTTGGGGGTACCTTTAATCCTTCTTCCCGAAGAGGTTGTTTTACTAGTAGAAAATGGCACGTCATTTTCTCCGCAACTTTTTTTTTCAACGTATGACACTCATCCATTGTTCCAGGAATAGCTATCCTCATAGATGACCCCAATGCCCACATGCGACCCAGTCTCGCGGAATTAGAGAGCTGGAACGAGGAACAGCAAGCTTTATTCCGGCAGCAAGTCGTTGCCAACGAGTCAAAAGTTGCAAAGCAGGAGCAAACTCGATCCCTCACAGAAGAGGCAATCCGGAAACGGAAAGAACGAGAAGAACGAAAGCGTCTCGCCGCTCAAAAGCTCGCACAAGAGGCCACCGACGAGATTGACACCTTTTCCCCTGCTCCGCAACCTGCTACGAAGGATGAACCACTAGTAGCAACAGAACCTTCAATCCCTACGGGAACATATACGATCAGCATCCCAGCAGTCTCAGATGAATACCAATGGTATTCTCCTCAACACGCAACCTACTCGACTATCACATCGGCACAGCAAGCCGGAGCCTGGTCGTATCCTTCCGATCTAAACGAACGCGCAAGGTGTGGCGTCTTTCGCAGTTTATGGGAGCAAGGTTATTTCATGGGAAGCGGGATTAAATTCGGAGGCGATTATCTCGTCTATCCAGGTCTCAATACACCACATTCTGCTCAATGGCTCCTTTTCTCATCGTTTTTTTCTCATAGGCGATCCGCTAAGGTACCATTCTCATTTTGTGGCTTCGGTAATCGAGTCGCCCACACAAACTCTTCGACCAATGGAAATCGTTGCCCACGGCAGATTGGGTACTGCCACGAAAAAATCACACCTCCTATGTACATGGGACGATGAAAAGAAGCAAGTTTCGTATCTCTCAATTGAATGGGCGGGCTTCGGTTGATGAAATTGCAAGTACCTAGATTATCATGTATTACATTAACAGAGCATATAGAAAGCATGTGTAACATCTAATCCAACTTTCTACGGGGTCCAATGTTAACACGGTTCTGGATCGACTTCGCTGACCGAGTTGGGGCAGACTTTAAGTGACCTAGTTCAATACCACTTCCTTCCTCCATACCATCGGAAGCATCAGCCTGAGTACTTTTACTACTCACATGCCTTGGTCTCGTTGGTGGGAAGATTATATCGAGGAACTTTGCGACAAGATCATTGAGAAAAACCACAGGAGCGAATATACGAAGGCGTATAGGCACGAAAGGGGATGGATGCCGGATCATGTCGTTGTCCGTTTTGCTTGTAGGGTTATAAGGATTGATCGGGGCTGGACGCGCGTGTGTCGCCAAGATAATGTACTAGAGAAACGTAGTGAGCTTGTGGATCCTGTTGGGTAAAGGTAGCCCTACCAGAGGGTATACAAGCGCAAAGAGAGCGAAGCTTGCGAGCCCACTTCCCAGCATACAAATCACGGCAGAAGGAAATCCTGTCCGACGACATGAGACTCCAAACCAGAAGTGAAACATTATTGACTGACCAAACGCAAAATAATATGCCCAACGTTCCTCGAGGTGTCGTATACGACCAGAAAACGAGAATCCTCTATTAATCCAAACCGATCTAGGAGTTTGAAAAATGAGAACGCTGAGACAGAACATCATCGTAACAGCAGCCTCACTCAAAGAAATAGTACCTGGGGTCATTCAGTATCTTCCAAAGACATTGAAAGGACTATGGCTTACGAATTCACCCAGCACAAAAAAGCGAACTCTAGACTGGATCCAACATACGGAGCCTTCTTCAGACCATAAGAAACCACAAGCGAAGTGAATACCATCACAACCCGGTAGGCGGATGTAGCTAATTGGTTGAGAAAGTTGGAATAGCTCCTGGGAGGTTGAACAACTGCGCGGGACCCAAAATGTAGAAGGAATGTCCGCTTGGCGATGACGCTACACCATGTCATCTATAAACACATTACAAGCTCACATGTTAGCAAAAACCCAAAAAAACCCAATGTCCGTCGGTGGAAAGGGGGTATATGGAAAACGTACATTGAGATAGAAAGCAATCCCGACCACAGGAAGAAGCCATAATATTTGGTAAAAACGCCCAAGGTTTCGGTGGAGCCACCTCTCTTGGTCTTTGACCAAGGGGTGCAAGAATATGTCATAGGTGTATATCGAGGTCACCGACAGAGAGTTGAGCAATACTGATTTGAATATATTTGCGCGGATCTCTGCATCGCTATACTACCCGTGAGTCTGAAATACTTTTCCAGTGGCTAGAAGACAACCGTACTTGGTAATCGACGAAATTAGTGTATGAACGCGGAACGAGTCGTAAAGTCCTCGAAGAGCCCATGTGAGTTGCAAGATGATGTTCTCATGCAACGGGATGAAATGGGGATACGTGGAACGGGCACTCATCTCGGGAGGTCAAAGTTACGAGGAAGGGTTCATATGTTGCGGACGAAGTGCTGGCACACTGCGAGCGGCGTGTATTTAACCCTAACCCCATGTTAGGTTTTGTGGCGATACCAATGAATGTACCAGAAATATTTCGGAGAATTAAGTCGGGGGATAGATTGATTAAACGGACTATCCAAGCTGCCACGACCGAACAGCGCGACAATGTAGTGATACAGAAAACCACAAAACTACAAGTACAGATAAAAAATTAGCAATAAAGGAAAATAAACTTAACCAGACCGTCAGCTACCAAAGATGAAAGGGCATAAGGGATAATGAAATAGACAGCTAGGGAGTCGCTACTCCTGTCCCAACACTATCTTGTCTACTTTCCCGTTGTCTATAGCTTGATGAGGCATTGGAGTGTATGAAAAATAAAAAAAACCTACTTTTCTTTTCGTCCCTGCCTTTGCTGAAGATCCCTTTGCTGCAGGCTTTGAAGTAGGTTTCTTCGTAGGTGCTTTCCTCGAAGGTGCCTTTGCAGCAGCCTTCGCTTTAGCGGGTGCTGTCGTACCAGTGACGGCCTAAACAAATTGTTATGTAAGAGGAGCAAGAATTATAAACCGAGTGCTCCAACCTTCTTGGCAGCACCGCGCTTAGAAGCTGTAGTTGTCTTCTTTGTTGTTGGAGCCTTTGTCTTCGAAACAGCCGTCTTCTTGGTTTGTGTAGCTTTCTTCGATGCTGGTTTTGCTTTGGTTGTTGACTTGCTTTTGGGGGCTGAAGCTTTGGTGGCGGAAGCCTTGGTCGTGCTCTTTGCCGAGGCCTTGGTTGTACTCTTCGTTGAAGCCTTTGTGGTACTCTTTGCCTTGGTTGTAGCGGGCTTCTTTGTGGTAACAGCCTTCTTGGGAGCGACGGCAGTTTTAGGTCTAGCGGCTGGTTTGGCAGCGGGTTTGGAGACAGATTTAGAGGTGGGTTTAGAGGCGGGTTTCGGCTTAGGAGCGGGATTGTTCTTGCGCGTTGTTAGAGAAACGAATTTGAACATCATAATTAGATAAAGTTACCTCTTTTTCAACAGCTTTGACTTTAGGTGTCAACTTGACACGCCCTGAAGCACCTGAAGCCGATTATGAGTCACTCAAAGGAGGATCATGATGAAGATATGTACCCTTGGGAAGCAGGAAGACATTATTCTCGGCACCCTTTTGAAGGGCTTTGGAGAGTTGTGTAACTTGGGCAGTGTTGATCTCAAGTTTGTACTTGGATTCTACGAATCTGAGAGACCGATCTTAGCGCAAAGGCCGACATGCAACATGATACAACTCACTTCTTGATTTGTGGTCGTGAAACACCGTTTCTAGCATCTTCTGGATGCGCAATGATGCATTCCTAAGTGATAAGGTGAGTATAACTAATCTAACAATACATATATTATATGTAGTACTCGAAATCGTTACTAACTTTGATCATATCTATCCAAGGTGGGTGAGCGGGTTTGGTCGCCTTAGTTGGCTTGGGCCTAGCGGCGGCAGGCTTCTTGACGGTCGGGACAGATTTAGATTGTGTTACTTTCTTAGGTCTAGCCATTGTAAATGTTCCTTAGGTACTTGGTATGAAGAGGGAGACGATCGAGCAGATAAGGCGCTAGAGGTTTGGCGGAAGGCGAGTTTGTGAGAACAATATTCTTGGGGAAAAGGAGGTCTGATATCATTAAGGCCCCGGATATTTATACCTTCCCCATCGCGTCCAGCACGTGATCAGTCGCGTCACCAATAAACAAGGTGGAAAACACTACCCAACAGCGAATCTGGTTTGTTTTGCGCGCTGAAAAAAATAAGCAGGCTACCGCAACAAGCACTGGAGCCTGAGACTCAGACCTTTCCATTGGCGTTGCAGTTCTTAACGAGTAATTGCGTAGAAGAAAGGTATAATCAACAAAAGTTATCATCGATCGTCGAAGTTATTTTTGTACGTCACATGACTCGGAGTGCAGATCAATCCACGAGTTGTTTCCGTCCCGTCATGTCCGTGACGCCTGCCCTCCGAGCTGCTGCTCGTTCTGCTTATCGGACTCTCTACAGAACAGCCTCTGCCACATTTTCAGGTATGTCATGTGTTTACTGAACAAATGAGCTGTATTAATGGCTGTGTATACAGGAGATGAGCCAATTTTGACTGGTACGTGGCGCAGAGTATTTGTTGTGTTAACATGTGAACAAGTGGACAGCCTTTCGGCAGAAGATGCGAAATGATGCAATTCAAGCTAGTTCAGTAACTACTGCACAAGAGTATGAACAGCATAATCAATTAGCGAGAGATGTCGAGACTTTCTTGCGGAAGAATATTGTTCAAGGCATCAAACAAGGCGAAGAAACGCAAAGTGGTGTTGAGACATGGCGTATGAGCCTTTCTCTCAGATATGCTGCTCGTGCTCACTGATGCATCGCCTCAGATCTGAAAATGACAAAAGAGACTGAGCTAGGTGACAATGAATCGATCAAGAACCCGAAACCTCTGGAATCCAATCGCAGTGCGAGAAAGAAGCAGTCGTATGTTTCCAATTTTAATGGGTTGCTGTTTCGCGAGTAAACCTGATCGTAGAACTTCCTTAGATGCTGTTCCGCCTGAGACTGATACGACCTCGGCACCCTCGTCCCGTCATTTGAATTATTCAGCACTTAAGAGGGCCCACCAGAAACGTGTTGTTCCTGAATTGCGAGAAGAAGATATCGAAGAAGCGTTTGTTCGTGGTAAGCATCGATACACTATAGTTTCGACGTAAATTTACATTCTGCGTCCCACAGGAAGCGGTCCTGTAGGTTTTGATACCAACGATACTCCTCATAGACGAATTAGTGATATGTGTTTGTATATAAGGGAGGACAATCTGTCAACAAGACCGAGAACAATGTCCAGCTGTTGCACAAGCCAACTGGGATTCGAGTGACATGCCAAGAAACACGGTCTTTGGCGCAGAACAGAAAGATTGCACGAAAGCTGCTTGTTGAGAAGGCGTGTTGATTTTTCCTAGCTTGACTTGTGCACTGGCGCTGATGGTGCGTCCGGTAGCTTGACCGGATAGCCAACCCTGGGCTATCGAAAGAGGAAATGAAACGTGCGCGACAGATTGAAAGAGAGCGGCGCCGGCGCAAGAAGGCCAAGAAAAAGGCGCTCAAGCGGGAGGGGGATACAGCTCCGTAATAGTTACATAGTGTACGATGAGTGATCGGAATATTCCGAACACCACTGAGCCACCTCTTCCTCCTATATACTCCAGTGAGATCTTATCGCGCCATGGTCGACCAGGGTCTCCACTCCATGGCCACGATAATCAAGCGGTATGTTTTGGCATCTCAGTCTGCGCGCGACCGATCGCCCACCTTTTGTCAGATTGGAGGCTGCGACTTCCCGTCTCGAGGACATCGCTGCCTCCCAATTCGCCCCTACTACTCAGTTGGCTCCTGCTCCCCAGCCACTTTCTCCTGCTATACCCGCCCCGCTGCCCCCTCCGCCTCCTCCTCCGCCACCACCTCCCCCCAGCCTGTCATTCCGCCCTCGCTAGACCAGTTCCCACCTGCTGTGGTCGCTTTCGATGAGAACGTCATTGAGGCCAAAGTCAAACCGTGGGTTGAACTTTCAAACAGCCTAGAGATTCCTGTTCTTGCTGAAGTCGTATGTTACTACTTAATACCGTCCTAATCCACTAGCTCATGCCAATCATTTGCAGGCGACCCTAGTAACCAAGGAGTATAATGAACTCCGCAACTTCTTGGTCCTTGTTGGCTCTTGTCGAAAGCCTGAGCAACATCAGATGGAGTCCTTGCTCACTCCCATTCAAGGCACGATCGAGGTTTTCACCAAAGTCAAGGACTCTAATAGGCGGCAACGAGAGATCTTTGGTCATTTGCAATTCGCGTCTGAGATCGCGGTTGCGGTCGCCTGGATAATTCACGTACGCTAGCTCTTATCGGTATTCAATATCTAACGGGACTGACTCTCTGGCTTAGGACAATCCTGCACGGTATGTCAAGGATGTCAAGGAATCATCAGATTACTACGGACATAGGGTGATCAAGGATTACAAGGAAAAGTGAGAAAGGTCGCCTGCGCTCTACTCTAGTCTAATCCATAGCCAGGGACCCCCGACATGTTGAGTGGTGTCGCGGATTGACAAGCATACTTGACGCCGTCCGCGACCATGCAAACGAGTTTTACAAGACCGGCATTTTCTGGAATCAATCGGTAAGAGCCAAAAAATATACACCTGCGGCAACTCGTAATTCGTTCAATTCACCAGGGCCCGACCGTCGACGAGTTTAGAGTTCCTGCGGAAGTTCCGCCTCCTCCACCTCCGGCACCTTCGTTTGATGCGGTCCCTACGGCCGCCCCGGGTGCTGGTGGCGTTGCTGCCGTATTCGCTGAACTCAATCGCGGAGAGGAGGTCACTAAAGGTCTTAGGAAAGTCGACCGAAGTGAAATGACACACAAAAACCCCTCCTTGAGGGCTGGGCATACAGTTCCTGGTTCTCCCACTCCTCGTATGTACGAGCCGTGTGCATTATACGTACTTACATGTTCATATCTTTTTTTTTTCATAGCTGGAAAGAAGCCTGCGCGTCCCATGAAGCCAGCTGCATTGGCGGGCAAGAAACCTCCCAAATTCACGTTGGAAGGAAGTAAATGGTTGATAGTACGTCATTGTTACTACTTTTGTTCAGGATCTTGATTTGACATTTTTTGAATAGGAAAACCAAGAGAACAATGCTATCATTACCGTTGAGGAGACTTCATTAAATCAGTCGATCAACATCTACAATTGTAGTAACACCACTGTGATCATTAAAGGCAAGGTCAATGCTGTCACTCTAGGTATGTTATCTTTCTGTGGGCACCACTCCCAGACTGGTAATATTTTTTTGGTAGTCCGGAGCTCGAAGACTGCAGTCCGGGTCGAATCAGTGGTATCTTCTATCTCGGTCACTGCCTCTCCCTCATTTGTTGTGCAAGTCACTGGTACTGCTCCAATGGTTCAAGTAGATACCACGGATTCGGGTCAGATCTACCTTTCGAAGGAGAGTTTGACAGCGGAGATTACTACAGCAAAATGCAGCGCCATTAATGTCAGCTTGCCGGTCGAAGGTGAAGAAGAGGGTGTGTTTACTGAGCATCCAATCCCGGAGATGCTGAGAACCGTTGTAAGAGATGGGAAGTTGGTGACCTCATTTGTGGAGCATTCTGGGTAGGAGTTAGTTGCTCTGCGTAATAGTTAGAAGATATGAGTTGGTAGGAAACAATCATTTTGATGGGCCAAGCTTCTTATGATGCGATAATTGATAATCTGCCACCGGAAGCATTGGGATGCTCATCAATGATAAGGAGGTAAAGACGCCACAAATTGTTGTTGCATTTAAGGAACATGTTTCTCAAACCTGTTATGGTACGACTGAAAACGAGAGACATATAAGAACGAGGGTGACAGCGACAAGCTCGGAGAGACCTTTCAGATAGATTAACTTGATCCCCAAAAAACTACACTAACGTACTTGGGGTAGCATTATCTGGTCGGACCCGGAAGTAGATTCCGGAGAATTAAAAGAGTATGAATCTCTGGCCCGCGGAGGAGTAGAAGAGTGTGTAGTCAGCTCAGAAGTTGTGAGTCATCGCGGCAAAATCTCTTGGCTAAAAGCAGTCACGTATGGCGCCAAGTCGATTCATTCAGAAACTGCGGACACACTTGGTCCAGCCTGTTGGTGATGAGTGGTCGCAAATTAGAAATCACGGAGGGTTTCGGTATGTCGGACGTGAAATTTTGAAATACGAGGATTATTCAAAGCCCAGGATCAGAATCGGCATGTGGTTTCCGTTATTCTGGAATTAGGGCTTGAAGCACGGCGTAGACTTTTGAGTACTTCCAGACTTGTTGGTCAGGGGCCTTATCTTGGCTATTCGGCATAGCACATTAATGGCAATGTCCGCGTTCTTGGGAATCTCTGGAATTTCTGTAGGCTATGCCGTTTGTGATGGCTACTTCTGTTCGCGTTCCGCAGCCGAGGGAGAGGGACAACGGGGGGGACGAGGCTGTCCTGTGACTATGTACAAGGGGGCGAGACCGAAAATAGGAAAAGTCGTGGGAAGATAATGACGTATGAGATCGCTTACCTGGATCTGAATGGAGTGTCGACCCAAGCAGCGGCATCAGGCTGGCACAGTCTTCTGCCCCACAGCTTCATGTGCGCAGTTTACTTTTCTGTGAATCATCGCCTCAGACTTATCATTAGTAGCAACTGCACCGCCACCATCAAGTAACTCTTGACCTGCATCTCTCTTCACATAGGTCAATATGGATACTCCTGGATGGCATGCCTTTCGACGCGCTGACAAGGTAAGCTGCCGGCAGAAAAATAGTAGTCGCCCATTTTATTCACTACTCCATCAGGAATCGCAATACTATGCTGCGCATGGTGGCTCGTATGGCCCTGTTGAACAGGTAGGGCCGATGGAAGAAAGCTTCATTGGTGGTTTCTACGGCAGTCAACACCCTCCCTCTCCTGGCCCTCCGCCTCCTTTACCTCCCAGAGATGGTTCGTCGTTCTATGCCGGCTACGCACCTCCGATCCGGGGTCCCCCCGCCCTCCAATGCCCGGGTTTCCAACGGTTCCCGACTCCAGGCCTCCAGGCCCGGGCTACCCCCCTCATCCTCCTTTCGACCAACCAGCATTCCCCTCGCATGCGCAACAGGCGTATGGGTCAGAAAAAATAATGCATTTGAACCCAGCTGAGCGGTCTCAGATGCTAAGAGTTGCGAGGATGAATCCTCACTTACAGGTTCGTTTCAGCGCATCTGTTCGCGATGTCCAACTGATTATGTGGTACGGCGGCAGTTCATGTGCGGACCGCTGTTGAGGTAAACCTGATATATCTTGAGACAAATGGGCACTTACATCCAGCCTCATAGATTTGATACAATCGACTCGCAAGGAATCTGGCGCGGTGCCGCTCTCATTGTCACATCAGATTCTGGATCTATCTACGATCCGTATCCTAAACTTTCGTATGAATGGGACCCTGACAAGTTCACGACGTCAACTCTTCGTGCGCACGGGGGAAGCGTGTCTCAATCAGCTCCCCCTGGTCAAATGCCTCTGGTTCTCAGGATGGCCATCATCCCGCTTTTGAGCTAGGTCCACATCCCGCAGATCCTCACTCTACGATGTGGCCCATCAGTCCTTCTGTCTCCTC
This sequence comes from Agaricus blazei, assembly GCA_029719445.1. Lineage (NCBI taxonomy): Eukaryota > Fungi > Basidiomycota > Agaricomycetes > Agaricales > Agaricaceae > Agaricus > Agaricus blazei. Next base: position 434,992 of record SSNC01000021.1, on the reverse strand, counting down.
ATCGAGTTCGACAACAGAAAACATGAATCCTAATCTAAGGAGAGAGGAAGCGTTTGGACAGGAATTGTGGGTTTATGCTGGCACGGGCGGGTGAGTTTTACGTTTATGTCATGTTCATTGTCGTTTACGTTCTTCAGTATTTTTACCTTCTGGCGTTTTTTGATCCAAATTCCATTGGCTAACCGTGAAATGGAAATCACATATCGAATCAATAACGGACAGGCACTCAATTTCTTTGTTCCTGGCCGAAACCAGAATATGAGGTGGGCTGCCCATTCAGTAAGTTGAATATGTATCTTCTTTTTCCTACCATATTTTGATTTTGAACCTTCAGTGCAATGGGTTCTCTGCGGGTGTCAACCCTGATGATTTTCGAGGACCTGGCTTTCAGTCAGGCTACGATCCTCTGTGGGTAGATCTTCTAAACCACCATGCTGAAACGCCATTCCACGCACTTGTCGGCGGGGGGGATCAATTGTATTGCGATAGCTTGATTCGTGAACCCGAAATGCAAGACTGGGCTGCAAAGTTGAAGCCAGAAGAAAAAAAGCAGTACCCTTTGACGGAAGAAATCAGAATCTGCATTGATAGGTTTTTGTTTAACCATTATTGTCAATCATTCAGGCGTGGTGCTTTTGCCAGAGCTAATAGCTCCATGTGAGCTGCCTCGTATTTGTGCGTTTGTTTCACTAATCATTTCACCAACCTATTCTCTAGTCCAATGGTCAACATGTGTGGTATGTCTGATCTTGATACCCTTGGACCGTGATACTCAATTTGGATCTGGTTTTTAGATGATCATGGTGAGTTGTGTTTTTGACCTGAGCCATTAGACGTGTTAAAAATGCTTTCGTAGATCTGGTATGATATGCGTCCTAACTCTAATTGTTCTTGTGAAATTGATCTAACTTCACAAGATTGACGGGTTCGGAAGCTGTAAGTCATCGCGAATCTCAAGCTATGAATAGAGCTCAATACTGTAGCGTAGATCCCGATGATCTGCAGCGAGCGCCGGTGTTCCGACAGTATGTAGCCTGCGCTTCTCCTCAAAGACCGCGTTCAATAGATCTTACAGTATCGGTGACCGTGGTTACTTCTTTTTCTTAATCTTCCAGTGTTTCGTCAACCGTACGTCTTTCTCATCCTGTTATCATGTTTTACTGACGAGATCAGCGGAACTGGATGGTTTAAGTGACGCTCCGGGTAAACATGTCTTCCAGTCGACTGTTTTTGGTCAGATGGGACCGTATATCAAGCAACCTTCGCACTCTATCTTGACCAGTCTGGGCCCTCAAGTGGCATTGTTGGCGTTGGATTGCAGAGCCGAACGAAAGAAGGATCAAGTCTGCAGTTCAGTTGAATATGACAGGGTCTTTCAGCGCATACGAGCTCTACCGCCAAATGTGGAACATTTAGTCATCCTTGTAGGCATACCAATTGCCTATCCTCGCATGGTTTTCTTGGAGTCTGCCCTTGAATCGAAGTTCAACCCATTGGTTGCTCTTGGTAGGAATGGCAGCCTGGGGCTATCCGGCTTCGTCAACAAGTTCAATGCAGACGCAGAGTTACTGGATGACTTAAATGACCATTGGACGGCTCGTATGCATAAGGTATGTACGGTTTTCATTGGAAGAACGGACGCTGAATTCTTCCGAATATACAGCATGAGCGCAATTGGTTTATTGAACAGCTTCAGACACTTGCTAGTAAACAACGGCTTAGGATATCTTTTGTGTCTGGAGACGTCCATTGTGGCGCTGTTGGCGTGTTGAAAACCTTGAAAGGGAGGAGGGGTGCAGAAATTCCTGCGCAGACTGATCATAGGTATATGGTCAATGTCGTGACAAGTACGTGAATGCGTTTAGATCTGTGAGGTAGCACAAGTCTGACTGAAACCGAAAACAGGTGCTATCGTGAATACACCTCCGTAAGTGATCACTGCGTAGTGTTTGTGTATACAAGGTTGAGCGCACACCCAGGCCGGGCGGTGTTCTGACTATGGTTAATCAACTTGCGACTAAGCAACATAAAACCCTCCATTACGCTCAAACCGACGAAATAATGGTAATGCTTGGTTGAGTAACCTTTTTGGCGGCCTCTAATTGATTGAAATAGCTTCCATTGTTTGGCACCGATACCGACGGTACTTCCCGCAGACAAAAATATGTCATAGGCCGAAGGAACTGGTGTTCCGTCGACTGGGGTACCAACGATGGAAACCTACTCTTTACTCTACGAATCGAAAAAGAAAAGGGTATTGGTACCACTGCTCCGTAAGTTTCTAATTGTTCTTGAACTACCGACCGTCTAAACGGTGTTCTGGGGTTACATAGCTACCCGACTTCCGCGCCACCTCCAGGTTGGGCCCGTAAATGAGCTAGGGAGATGACAGCTATTCATCACTTTCTATTGCCTGCGAGGTGTTCATGTATTCGGTGCGAGCTGCATTCACTATCAAAACTAGGGACGGTGGGATTAAATTATGGTGTAATAATAACCGATGCCTACTTGTAGTTATGAGTCAGAGAAGTGAAGCAGGTTGACTGCCTTGGTCGAACAGCCGATGTCTTCGGTTGGAAGATATTGATATTTTCATGTTCTTGTGAGACACCCCTGAGATCAATCATCAGCTTTCTCCACCGACCAGTCAGCTAGCCACGAAGCGCCGATTGAATGATTTATATCGTCGGCATGCGAGCTTGCCGTGAGACCAGTGAGTAACGGACGTTCTTCGCGAATATTAACGGATAAAAATCCTAATTCTGTAGAATATCTATTATAGTCTGATGACTGTCTTCCACATTGTTCGCGACTTCGCGCGAGGAAAGGAATTGCTGTCCATTGTTATGGATTAGGCCGCCTGGGTGCCCCCGCTCTAATTCGCTACAGCGGCCTTCGACGGGATTAGTGAGGCATCAATAACGATTCGTTGTTATTCTGATATCGCGTGGGCGGGTTCACAGTTGTTTCCCACTATCACCCCTCTACGACACAGCGCCAAGGCGCCCCTATGTGGGTTATCAATTCCAAAAATGTAGCTCGTGGTACACTTTGCTTGCGAAACTTAGGCGTCTGCTTCGGCCAGCCGCCTCCTAGCCAACTCCATGAAGAATTCTCTCGTAATTTGACAGGCAGAAAATTCACTTCGAATGAAACGTCTGCCAGGGGTCGAAGGTCGCTTTGTCTTACAGCTGTCCAGCGAGTCAGACTGTCACCGTTCCCTGTGTCTCTTTTTACCTGCCGAGGTCATATGAAGCGTTCCATGTGTGCGAGGGGCCAAAGACCTCCGCAAAGAAGCCAACGACCTTGTGCTACTTGTAGAAGGTGAAGATCGGTGGTGGGATTGTGGGATTGCATGTATGACAGATGCATGAGAAAGTGCTGATACAAGGGATATAGCATCCTAGGGATTTGGGATTTAATGTAAGGGGAGAGTGGACGATTCTTGTCTTCGTGCGGCACCCGAACTACGATGAAACTCACTAAGAGCTTGGTATACCTGGCAACGTTGAGTGGCCTGGGTATTGGAGGACGAGCGTTGGTCTTCCCTCGTGGTGGCGATCCTTGCGCTGCTATTGGGGGCCAGAAATGGGTCTCTCCAAAGGCCGTTAGGGACTGTTACAACTTTTTCCCAGTTAACCAAACACTCAAGGATAACGTGGGTTTTTTTTTTCGGCTCTTGTGATTCTATATTCACGAGGTTGTTTGGATAGATCATTGAAGTGGTCAGCAAGACTTTGGCGTTCCACACTTCGGTCAACTATCAGATTCAAGCTCCTAAGCCATTCGATCAGGATGTGCATGAAGACTTGTTTGCGGATTTGGCGAGAATCAATGCGACGAACTATAAACATGACCTCGATTTCCACATTGATATGTCTCGGACTCTGAAGAGGCTTGATGACGGTCATTGTGTCTATATCAACTCGTGCTATGTAGGTCTTTCCTGTTGACCTTTTTTTTGCGGCCCCCTGATGCCACTTGTTTCTGCAGGATAGTATGTAAATCATTTTAGGATGAACGGCACACGCCAACTAACCGTGCTCAGGTTTCTTTATCAACTATCTTCCTATTCCACTGGTTCTATTGACGGATTCTTCCGGGAACCAGGCGGTTCACATTGCTCCTGAAGCGTTCCAAGTAGCCTCCGCGGAATTTCCAGACGAGATTGACGTCTGGCAGAAGGCCCTTCCGGGTGGACTGAAAGGCGGACTAGCATCAGTGCGTCTTTTTGCCTCTTGTCTCTACAAAGTGCCGTGTGTTCAACTTCCGTATTTGCCCACTAGCTTTCTGGTGCAAAGGTCATCACGATCAATGGGAAAGATCCCAACGTCGCGGTTGATGCCAATGCCAAAATTACTGGTAGCTTTCAAGGTTTAGGCACACGCCAAAACTCGTAAGTGGGCTCAGAATATGCCACTGGAACCTGTACTCATGGATTCAATTTAAGATTCTTCTCGAGTTATAATGCAGGAGATAGCTGGGCGTATATTATGGGTAACTTTGCACAACAGTCTTTGCCTTTGGACGACGAGGTCGACCTTGAGGTTCAGCTTAATGGAGCGTCTTCGACTGTCGAGATAACGGTGAGATTTAACCACTTTCTGTGGACGCACGTAACTTAGTACCTCTGCAGTTGCCTTATAGATCTCGATTCTCGGGTTCAGCAAGTCAAAACTTCGTAGATGCCGAATCCTTCTTTTCAGGGCATTGCTTGGCTGGACGAGGCACTAATGGAGTTGACCTCAACGCTCCGAATGTGGCCTCAATTTCAGATGCTGAGAAACCAGTTGGTCAATTCCAGCAAGTGCGTCGGACTTCGACGAAACCACGCAAGGATAGAACCAATATCATGCTTGATACATTACCCTTTAGCGATGTCGTGCTTCCTCCTGGTTTAGTCCCTCCGGCACCTGTCAACGGGAGTCTGAACGCTGCCCAGTTCTTCTTGTTGGATGACAAGAAGACGGGTGTGCTGGCCCTTGGAAGCTTTGAAGACAACAGTTTGGATGATTTGACTAACGCTATGCTTAATGGTCTTACGAACCTCAAGTCTCTTGGTGCCACACAGCTGGTAGTCGATGTTGTATGTGAAATTACTTGTTGGCGCCCTTTCTTGGCTAACTCGATGCACAAAGTCTAACAACGGGGGCGGTTTCATCTGCGCTGCACACGTGAGTCTCCCAAGATTTCCTTAAATTTTGACGTAAAACTGATTCTGTGGCCAGTGGTTACATCGCATCGTGAGTCCTTTATATCGGCATTCACTTGTATTCTAACCCTTGAAACAAGATTGTAGGCCCCAAGTCAACCTCCGTGCCCCAGGCTGGTCTGAATACCACCGCACGTGCCGGACCTCTTGCACAGCAGATTGTCCAGCAAATCGTTGACAAACTTTTGGATCCCTTCGACCAGCTACTCTACAATCCTGTGAATTGGAGAGATGCGAACGACAACTTTTTCCCTGCTAACGATAATTGGCTGGTACCGCCAGTTGATAAAGTCATCAATGGTCATCAGGACGCTTTCAGTCAACAGTGGGTTTCTATCCTCAAGAATCAGAGTCAAGTCGCTGATTTTTGTGGTAGGCTAGGTCAGGAATGTCAGCCTGAGGGTTTCCCGACCACACCTCCCAACGAGGCTTTATTCGATCCTAAGAAGGTTGTTATCGTCAGCAATGGCCGATGTGCTAGCTCTTGTGCACTGTTCAGTGTATGTTGGAACATACATAATCATCTTTACTATCTCTGACCATTTTTAGATCACAATGTCAAAGGAGGAAGGATCGAAGACAGTTGTCTTGGGCGGCAGAAAAGATGTCCAACAACAATATTGTGGGACAGTTGGTGGACAGTCAACTGACTTCTCTACCATTGACACGGAGATCAAGGTCAGTAGACAGAACAAACGCACAGCGGCATGACTGACGCAGAATTGGCTGTAGACGACTCAACTCAAGGATAGCCCTCTTGCACCACCAGACTTGTAAGATGATATGGTAACCGGTAGTTTCATCTGACGAATATTATTAGCCTCGTTAATGGGGTCCAGGGTATTGCATGGAGACTAGGATTTGGAATCGAAGATCCAACTCAGCCAGAAGGTGAGGGGGAGATGGTGTTGCAGTTTTATCATGCTAATGAATCTTTGTAGAATGGCAAGATCGTCCAGCGGACCTTAATCTACCGCTGACTGCAGACATGTACGTTAAACTCAACTGTCCTTGAACGGTCCTGACGCGACTTTGGTAGTGTGAACAATCCGCAAGCAGTCTGGGAAGCAGTAGTCGCGCGCTTGCTGTAATTAGTGGTCTTCTAACTTATATGTAGTTCAGTATCCACGTGACATATATTTTTCAATTTAAGTCTGAAAAATTGACGGTATTCGTCGCGTCATGTTGCGAAGAGTGGAAAAGGCTACTCGACTGCTCTCTCGCCAGGCTCTCCCCCGCCCCGCCCGTCTTTACTCGACCCCGACGAAGAAAGCCAGCGCCCCGGCTCTCGCGACCGCGGAGTCCCCCAAAATCGAATTCCCTTCCTTCATCGTTCACCGTGGGGGACCTGCTCCCAGTCCAAAGGATGAGAACCGCATTCTCAATGACCTCGAACGCTTCCTTGTTCGCGACCATCAATACACTGTTCTCCCACCTCCTCCTCCCGTCGACACACCCTCCTCAGGAGAGACATGGTACACTGACACCCTCACGCAAGAGTCGATGAGTATTATGGATGCTTGCCTCCACAATCTATATGACGTTCCTCGCGCCAAGATTATCTTCGAGAAGCTACGACAAAACGAGACAAAGTCGCTGCTCGAAACAGGCATGTATAATGCCTTTATTGAGGCTTATTATGGAATGGCCATCCACAAAGACCGAGAGAACAGCACGCAATGGCTTGACGACATTCATGGACTTTACCAAGTTCTTGAATCAGAGGTCGAGAATACTGCTCCAAACAAGGTTACTTATGGTCTTATGCTACGCGCATGGCAACAGTAAGCTGTCTTTCATTGAGTTTAAGTTTCCTCGCTGATTATACTTCTAGTTTCAATCGCGATTCTGCCCCTGGGCGTTCCTCCAGCCGTGTCAACCTTCCGAGCCCTACTCAATTACTCGAGAAAATGCACCGGAGACAAATTTCACCCCTACGTGTCGTTGCCGAGTCTGTGTTCGACTCACATCTTGAAGCGACAGAGGCAATCAAGACGTTCTCACAGGCTGCAGTGAATCTGAACATTCCCGAAGTCATTGCGGAGATTGGTGAAGCACAAGCCCTTGTCGTTTCAGAGGATGCTCTCAAGGACGTTCCTGAAGTTATGCCTGTCATACGACCAGCTGTAAGTTGGATTTGCTGTAGTCGATTGTGTTTGGTGCTCATTTCTCGCGTTGCATAGAAATACGATGGTGAGGGAAAGACCGTTTCCGAACCAGAAGTCCCTTTTAACATTGCCCAACTTCGCCGTCACCTCGTTGAGATCAATCAAACTCGTCGTGTTCTTCCAGAGGATGTCATGGCTCGTCAGAGACACCTCGAAAAATCTGCTTATGACGTTGCACTCGAGCGTCTCCAACAACAGTCCCAAACACTCGAAACCCTGGGTATACACAATCCTGCTCTAAATTCATCGACACTGCAGGGTTGGATGTGGGGATGGCATTTAAAACTTCGTGAGCGAATTAAGGAGGAAATTCAAGTTATCAGTGAAGAGGAAAGTAGAAGACAGCGTTGGAAAAACGGACGTACGCTTGGAAGCCCGGAAACCTTAGCGCCATATCTGAACTTGGTGAACCCAGAGAGGCTGTCGTTGATTACAATCATGGAAATTATGAGACTACAAGGATCGAGTGGACTTTCGGATGGGATGAAAACGACTAGGGCGCTGATCTCCGTTGGGAAAGCTGTCGAACAGGAGCATAAAGCACAGGTGATAAAAAAACATAACGTTTATAAAGAACCGCCGCCGCTAGAGCAGCCGCAGGGGGCAGTATCAGCAGATAATGCCGCGGGTAGCGGGTCTCCTGATGTGGATTGGTATAGTCAGTTCGGGTACGAGAGTCTGAAAGAGAAAAGACTCGCAGTGTCTAAAGAATTAGAAGGGGAGGAACATGGCATCGGCTGGAGCCAAGTCACGAGGTCAAGGATTGGTGGCATCCTTGTGGATTGTCTTATGGAAGTGGCGGAGGTAGAGAGGACTGCAAAGCTCGACAATGGCGAAGTGGTGTATGTTGTACCTTTTGTCTAAGTGGAATTTGTCTGACGATTTCCTTTTCAAGTTCGGAAATGCAACCAGCTTTCCACCATGCATACGAATACCTTCGAGGAAGCAAGCTTGGCGTGATCCGATTAAATCCAGTCGTGAGTGAGCGACTAGCACTAGACCCCGTGAAGGACACCCTTCATCCACGCCATCTACCGATGCTTGTGAAACCTCAGCCCTGGGTCAGTCATAATGTTGGCGGGTATCTTTATTCCAAAAGTTCGTACTGTCCTCATTTCTGTATATCCAAGTCTCAACGTCTCTGTAGCCCACGTCATGCGATTCAAGGACTCAGTTGAACAGCAAATATACCTCAAGGAAGCTTCAAAGCATGGTCAAATTGAGCTGGTATATGCTGGCCTTGATGTTCTTGCTAGCACTCCTTGGAGGATCAATAAAAAAGTATTTGATGTCGTTCTTCGAACTTGGAATTCCGGAGAAAGATTGGGGAAAATGCCGCCTGCGACTTACGATCACCCTGAACCTGATCAACCCGAAGCTGGGCAAATGGGTGATATGAAAGCCAGGAGCGCTTACTTGACGCGGCTAAAGGCATATAACCAAGCTAAGGCGAACAATCACTCTGATCGCTGCAGCGTCAACTATAAATTGGAGATTGCTCGTGCTGTATGTCCAATTCTATGTTTCTCCTGGTTTTTACTGATTAGTTACGATGTACAGCTCTTAAATGATGCATTCTATTTCCCTCATAATCTCGATTTTCGCGGCCGTGCCTACCCAGTCCCTGCACATCTCAACCACATTGGTGACGATCTCTGTCGTGGTTTACTGACCTTTGCTGAGGCCAAACCTCTGGGCGCACGAGGACTCCGCTGGCTCAAGATTCATATCGCCAACCTTTACGGCTATGATAAAGCCAACTTTGACGACCGGGTGAGGTGGGTTGATGAACATCTCGACCAGATTTATCAAACAGCGACTCGTTTACTCGACGACCCCGCGACGAAGGAATGGTGGCTAGAAGCGTCAGATCCATGGCAATTTTTAGCAGCATCGATCGAATTACGCGACGCCCTTGAATCTGGAAATCCTGAAGCATTCGAAAGCAGTTTACCCGTGCATCAGGATGGGACATGCAATGGCTTACAACACTATGCCGCTCTTGGTGGTGACGTCCAAGGTGCTAGACAAGTAAACTTGGAGGCAAGTGACAAGCCGAGTGATGTGTACAGTTATGTTGGTGCGATGGTTGAAGAAGTCATCGCAAAAGACTGCGAGAAAGGGGAGAAATATGCTTTGATGCTGAAGGGGAAAATAACCAGAAAAGTCGTTAAGCAGACTGTAAGTACAGGTTAACTTGGTCGCTTTGGATTTGAACAGGAGCTGATCACTGCACAGGTAATGACGACTGTGTACGGTGTGACCTTCATTGGTGCCAGAGATCAAATTGAGAAACAGCTGAAGGATCGAAAAGATATTCCGGGAGAAGAATGCTGGCTCGCGGCCGCATACCTTGCTCGTGTTGTCTTGGGATGTATTGGGAACCTTTTCAAGGGCGCTCAATCCATTCAAACATGGCTCAACCTCTCGGCTAGACTGATAGCCAAATCAATTCCCGAAGCACGTATACCTGAGCTTATGGCTGAGTGCCTTGAATCACCGGATGAGCGTACCAAACGACTAGCGGCGACGCAGACTTCTGGTAAATCTAGGGCCTCTAAAGCAGCTGCGGCGAAGAAGGGGCAGCTACCGATGAACAGAATCAAAAAGGAACTCATGACGAGTGTCATTTGGACAACGCCGCTTGGATTGCCAATTGTTCAGCCATATAGAAAGATTGCCCGGAAACAGATCAACACGTCCATCCAGACAGTCTATATCTCGGATCCGAATAAACTAGCCGAAGGTGAGTTGTATTCTAGTTTCTGGTTTCAACTTATAATAGTAATAATGTGCGTGACAGTAAACTCGGTGAAGCAAGCATCGGCATTCCCACCGAACTATATACACAGCCTTGATGCAACGCATATGATGTTGACTGCGCTTGAATGCAGGGTGAGTCTGGCTTTCACCCCATGCGGATATAGATATCTGAAATTTGTCTGGTATTAGAAAAAACGGTTGACGTTCGCTTCAGTGCACGATTCGTACTGGACGCATGCAGCTGACATTGATGAGATGTCAAGTACGATTCGGGACACGTTCATCGCGCTTCACTCGTCTGATGTCCTGAAGAAACTACGTCATGAGGTACGTCTCCGTTCAACAACTAGGTTCAAGATGATGCTAATCCGGTCGGTTTAGTTTCTCAAAAGGTATCAAAATTACAAAATTCCACTTCTCCATCTTAATGGAAAGTCTCTTACCACCAAACTGTATAACGCTGGTAGCAGAATTTATGCTACACCTGAGCAAGCGAAATCGCTCGCTGCCTTGAAGGATCTTCTCGTCGTTTCAGAGGATTTAACGTCTACAGTCGACGAATCACGTGCTCCAAAGGACGCAAAAACAGTTAAACAGCTTTTGAACGAGCTTGAGGCGGAGGCGGGACAGTCTAGCTCCAAGAAGAAAACGACTCGAGATGAAGACGAGGAATACGATGAGGCAGAGGAAGATGAAGACGATGTTACCCATCAGACGAAAGCAACGAAAGAAAAGAAGTCGCAACAGATGGATGCAGTCGTCAAGTTGATGGGCAAGTTTGTCAATATGACTGACCTACTCCCACCACTGCCTGAGAAGGGAGAATTTAACGTGGAAATGATCAAGCAGTCGCAATACTTCTTTTCCTAGATCTTTCATGGGTTTCAAATGGGTTTATCTAAATTGGTTGTTATTTCGTTGCTCCACTTTTTGATTCTCAGTATTTACTGCTCTCATCTTCATCCACTAGATGCTCCTTGCATGAGGTTTTGCTATTAATTGCTAATAATGATATCTACATACCCACCCCGAAAAATCATGTATCCTAGAGTAATGATTAAATTCCGAAACGTCATATGGAAGACTGGGTATTTCCGAATGCTGGAGCGTTCACAAATTAATGCTCCAAAGGTGTCGGCATCTCGTTGATTTCATATGAATATCCACATCCTTCGCCTTGATGGTGATCCTGATTCCCGAATAGCGATGTTGTTGGCATGATGACATAAGAAAACAAAATATGCAATCGAAGCCCAGCCAATACGTTTAAAAGCTGGTCGAGTATCGAACACAACTCTCGTCTTCCCCTCATCTGCCAAAAAATTCAGCGTAAGACACTGCAATGGGGTACACACTCTGTGTTTTAGGTCCATTTCTCAATACACATAACGGTGGCATGCATCTAATCAGTATCCTTGATAGGATGCGGTACTATGGGCGTTGCCATTCTATCTGGCGTGCTCGATTCCCTTGATACTTCCAAACGCTCTCTTACCAACGGCGCCCCCAAATGGGAGGCTCACACTCCTGGCACAGTGTCACCTGTTGACTCACAAGATGCTGCGACCCCTTCTCGCTTCATCACTTGTGTGAGCCGTGAATCGTCGGCCAAAAAGCTGATCAGCCTATTTGGAAGTATGGGCGAGTTGGCTAAGCAAGTCGAGGTCCTCGCATCGAAGAACGTCTATGCTGTTAAACAGTCTGACGTCGTTCTCCTTTGGTATGTATATACATCTAATTTGTGTGCAGGTACTGAAGTGTTTCTCAGCTGCAAACCTCAAGTCGCGCAGAAGATTCTTAGTGAACAGGGAATGAGCGACGTTCTCCAGGGAAAACTCTTGATCAGCATTCTCGCTGGTGTAACTATTTCCCAGCTTTCGAATTGGGTACCATCTTCAACACGAGTGGTCCGAGCTATGCCGAATACTCCTTGCAAAGTACGTTACTGGGAACAATTTCCACCCCCTTTCTCTTAATTTCCCGCTCCACAACCCCGTTTCTAACTAAAATCTTTTTTTATCGTTTCTCCTCTGTCCCTTGCCCCTCTTTCCCTTCACTTTCCTCTTTGGGGGGGGTTGAATATCGGAAAAAAATAAATAATAATCAAAATCAAGATTCGCGAAGGGATGACTGTTGTTACGACATTGCCACCCTCGCCGGAAGAGGAAACCGACAACGTCATCATTTTGAAAATATTTTCTTCTATTGGAAGATGTAATTTCCTTGATGAGAAACATTTTGATGCGTGCACAGCTTTGGCGGGGTCTGGCCCCGCTTTTGCATGTGTTCTCATGGACGCCATGGCTGATGGTGGTGTGATGATGGGATTGCCAAGAAGTGCGGCTCTAGAACTTGCCGCCCAAAGTCAGTGTCATTTTCCTTCCTTCCATATGATTGATGTTTTTTCTTTTTGCTGATTCTTCCTTCCTTTTTTTCTTTTTGATGCATAGCCTTCCAAGGTGCTGCTCGTATGGTTTTACAAAGCACCCATCCTGCCCAGATCAAAGACTCCGTCTGCAGTACGTCTTTCCAAATCTTCTTACTCCATTTTTAGATGATCCACAACTGAACTACGTCATACACATTAATAGCTCCTGGGGGATGTACAATTGCAGGTCTCTTGGCTCTTGAAGACGGCCGAGTCCGCTCCACAATTGCTCGTGGTATTCAAGTAGCCACTGAGCGAGCCGGCGAACTGGGTCAACCAAAGAAATGATGATGTGGACTCAAAAAAGATAGATAGATATAAATGCCACAGTTGATCTGGACATCTTTTTTTTTCCCTAGCCGCGTGCTACTTTTTGTATACATATAGACTCGTCATATGGAAAAAGGATTTGGATATCAAAAGAGAAGAAAGGAGAGAAAGAGAATGTATCCCAGCCGAGTGATTCGTCCGCTTTTGGAGGTATACGGTGGACCGTGTTTGGCCGATTCATCGGCTTCTACTGAGAGAGAAGTTCGATGATGGGTTTATATAGCTCCCGTAAAATGAGAACGAGCGTGTAGGTTATATGGACGCCGTCCAGAGTGTTGAGGAGCAAAGGTAAAAAAGAAAGAAAGAAATTGTCACCCAACGTATCTTCATCACATCGTAGGACATCGAGTTGATATGAACAACTACGGGGGAGGGATATCCTCTTTCAGTACCTAAGGAGTCGTCAAAATCGTCGCTCTAGCTCTTTTCGAGATTTCGAACATGGCGCTCTGGTTATAAGAGCGCCATCCAGGGGTATTTGAAAGAGCAAGCTTGACCTTAAAACGTCACGAACGAAAACCTTGATATATATATATATATTCACCTACCTGTCATTCAGTATACCATTCCCTTAGGAAACAGAAAGAAAAAGAGGCAGACACTCACGTATGATATACTACATACCGAGGAAAAAGGTTTATACAAGTAGCATGTATTCAACCCTTAGGGCTAAACTCTCCACATATCCGAAGACATCGCCTCAAGAGGCCGAAGAGGAAGGAAACAGAGATGAACAAAAGTTTTTTTTCTTGCTCATAAGAATGAGCACCCATCCGTGTGATTGGAAAAGCAGATGGATGCCAAAGTGAACAGAGCGTATGTGGGAGAAGCAGAGAGAGAGAAAGAAGAGGAAATCGCGTGGCATGGTTTCAATGATTGGGTGAATAAAATGCAATTGCAGGTATAGAATACAAGTGGAAGCTATAATGATTTGTTTTAAGTTTTGAATTTGAAACTGCGAGGGGAACAATTGTCGTACCAGTATAAACAAGAAATCGGATCACCGATCTACGGAGAAACAAGTATGTCAAGATCGGGTATGCAGAAAGTCTTGAAAACTTACAAAACTCGTGCGTCTCGTCTGTCCTCTTCACTGTTTGCTGTTGACAGAAGGGATATCAAACAAAGTGTCAGCCAACGAATTTTTTTTTTCGCAACGTGATGGAAAGTCGTTGCCAAACAAGACCAAATTTACTCACCTTCCAAGCTTCCTCAAAATCTACAGGAAGAATAACATATCGATTTTTGCGAACAGCTAATCATCGACACATGAGTGGATATTCTCATTCTGTACCACTCGACGAAAAGCGTACCTTGAAGACCAGCAGCTTGGACTATTGACGCAATTTCTGCTGACGACAGACGATCTGGTCGGGAAACATCTAACGAGCGAGTCAATTACGTGAAAACGCGAATGCAATTGGGCATACAATCTTCAAGGTCAACGTCGGGACCGAGGTTCATCTTTCCTGTCACAGTTTGGAAGATTAGACGTTTCTCTCGTCGGGACGGTAGAGGAAATTCAATCTTTCGATCCAAACGACCGGGCCTGAGAAGAGCAGGGTCCAGAGTATCTGCACGATTCGTAGCCATAATCACCTATCCAGAAGTCAATAGACCGCAACGAATAAAAATATCAAAAAAACCTGACCTTGACATTACTGCCCTGGTCAAAACCGTCCATCTGGTTCAAAAGTTCAAGCAAGATACGTTGTACCTCACGATCTGCACCAGTTTGCGCATCGAAACGTTTGGTGGCGATAGCATCGATTTCGTCAATGAAAATGATGGCGGGTGCGTTTTCTCTTGCTAGACGGAATACGTCGCGAACCATACGGGGACCTTCACCAAGGTATTTCTGGACGAATTCACTTCCGACTACTCGAATGAAGGAAGCTGTTGTATGATGCGCCACGGCTTTGACAAGCATAGTTTTTCCGGTACCTGTGGAAATGATCAATCGCGGATAAAAACGAATATTTGATGGGTAACTTACCCGGTGGACCGTAGAGTAAGACACCGCGAGGCGGGTCGATTCCAATTTTCTTGTACAGATCGAAGTGGGTTAGTGGCAATTCGACGGCCTCCCTGATCTCTTGTTTTTGTGAATCCATACCACCGACGTCCTGATACG
Organism: Agaricus blazei; assembly: GCA_029719445.1. Taxonomy (NCBI): domain Eukaryota; kingdom Fungi; phylum Basidiomycota; class Agaricomycetes; order Agaricales; family Agaricaceae; genus Agaricus; species Agaricus blazei. Next base: position 419,957 of record SSNC01000021.1, on the reverse strand, counting down.
CGACGTCTGGCTTTTCCTCTTGTCCAAGCATAGCAATAGATGAATCGGCTTCTGGGGGAGGATATCGACAAGGGCATTCGAGTGTCGGTGTAAAGCCACTGAGGACGAGGGTTTCAACAGCTCCCTGTCTAGGGTTGATAAGATCCTAACGACATAGTTGGATCCTGTGGTGGACCCAACAATGCCGGTGTGTTGGTCGATGGGTTCTAAGAATTGACCGATGACAAGTGGGACAGATTGGATACGCTTGACCTCTTCCTGGGCACGGATGAGTTCACGTTTGAGATTGGCCTGTTCGTCTTTGATGTATGATTCCTGGATATCTAGCATATCAAGATGACGAGCAAGCTTTTTGTATTTGATGTAGAGATCCTCCTCTTGGAGTTCCTGGTAGAGCGCGGTTTTCTCATTGACGACGGAGTCAAAGGTGGGTTCCTAGACGGATATGAGGGTGCGACGACGCAAGCAACAAGACGAGGACACGCACGGATCGCTGGATGTCAATGCCTATCTGGTCCATGGGTTCACAGTTGCGAAAGAGAATGACGCGTTCGCCATCTCCAAACTGGGCAACACCCCGTGGGAAAGGTTAAATATATACCGAGGCAGCCGCATCCTCCGTTCGTCCCTCTGCAGAAAAATGGCCCATGTCGTCACTCCCCTCGACCAGCCCTCGAACTACAAGGACTCGCAGGCGAGAGTGGACCGCTCGAGGCAGGCGGAACTCTTGGCCAAGTCATCTACGCTCTACGTATGTGCACCCGTCTTCTCTCTTGGCTTGCACTCCAGGCTGAAATCACTTGTCTACGCTAGATTGGCAACCTGAGTTTTTACACGACGGAAGAACAGATCTTTGAGCTTTTTTCAAAATGTGCCAATCCGGAAGATGGAGGCGGGATAAAACGTATTATTATGGGCTTGGACAAGAACACTCGGTGCGTTTCCACGTATAAAGTCTATTGATTACGGCTATGCCAACCTTATTGGACCCCTCCTCTCTCCCAGGACACCGTGTGGATTCTGTTTTGTGGAATACTACACACATGCGGAGGCGCTTGCATGCATGAAGTTTGTCAGTGGAACTAAACTCGATGAACGCATCATCCGTTGTGATTTGGACCTTGGATACAAAGAAGGTCGACAGTTTGGACGAGGAAAAAGTGGAGGCCAGGTTCGTGATGAACACAGACAAGATTATGATCCTGGTCGCGGAGGATGGGGTGCCCAAGCTCAAAGACTAGAAATTGAAAGACGCAGAGAGGTGGAGGAACGGTATGCGGATGCTCAGGATGGTCCAGGCGCTGTGGCTGGCGGTGGCGAAGACTGGAAAGACCAGGGTGGTTCTCAAACCGAGAACAAACTCAAGCGCGGACGTTCGCCGGATGATGAGGATGAACAGGCAAGGATGGTGAGTGGACCGCGTTGCAAGGCAGGCATTAACATGCTGATACCATCGGTCCTAGGGTCAGCGATCTCGACTGGACGAAGACATGATGTAGTTTTGTTGTGTAGGTTGCATTACGTCTATATATTCTTATTGGACTATATGAACACTAGTAGATAATTTTGACCGATATCAAAAAGTCGTTTGCATGGTAAGTAGCATGCATTGTGCGCACAAGACGATGGGCTTCCGTGACCGAACTAGTAGTGATAAGAAACTTTGCAGTCAACGTGAAAACATCGAGTGGCCTGAAACGACGTTAGTGCCGCGCATCAGACCTAAAAGGGTTATATCAACTTACGGCGTAATTTTCTGAATTTGTGGTAATCCCTTGTCCGACCGCGCAATCTCAAAGTCCTTCAACAGCTCTGCCAGGTCTTTAACAGTTGTTTTTGCCGGTAAACCAGAGAATATCACGTTCATCCCGTTATTGGCAACTCCAGCACTAGGACCATTGCCAGCAAGAGCTCCCCGGACAGCTGCCTGGGCTCGCCCCTCTTGGCCTCTCATCCTCTGGGTCCCTTGCTCCTGTCTTGACTCTGGGACATACGGTTGCGAAAACACGGGAAGCCCGGAGATGGTGAGGTGCCGAAGGGCCTCAAGGTTGCGAGAAAGGTACGTAGAGTCGAGGAGGGTGAGAATGGCGCGCTCGGTGGATTTGAAAAACTTGTAGTCGAGGGCAACTATGAAGGCCGTGAGCACACACCAGAAACGCAGACAACACTGAACGCACTGTCCGATACGCCGACGACGCTGGCCCGGGAGATGGCCCTGCGGATGTCCGAGGGGGTCGCGGTGCGGGGCACATTTGTGAGGAGGATGTGGATTGGGCGGGCGGGGGCCGGGTGGCGATGGCGGGGCCCGCGCGGTCTGAACGCAGGCACCGTCCGTCCAGCGACCTGCCTCAGCGGCTGCATGTCGAAGAAGTCCTGTCACACCCTCTTCATCCGAGGTCACCCTTCCGCTGTCACGCAATGTCGTCCCGTGCAGACCACCGCCGCCACGAAAGAGACTGGGAGCGAGCCGACCGGGACCGGGATCGCCATTCTCGCGGTGCCGGGGCCAGAGGTAGCGGGAGACACAGGGACGAACCGAGGCGGAGATCAAGTCGCTCGCGCAGTCCACGCCGGGGGGAGCGACGAGGTCCTGTCCTGCTCTTCTCTTCTCTTTCTTCTTCTTCAGCTGAATTCTCTACAGACCGAAGGGACTACCGCAGAGACGGCGACCGGGACAAATACCGCGACGCTGACAGGAGAGACAGAAAAGACGACAAGCGGAGAGACGACCGCGAGTCGTCCTCTCGTGGCGATAGAAGAGACGAAGGACGCCGAGAAGACACGAAACCTGCTCCTAGCCAGCCTCCCCAACACAAAGACTCTACTCCTACACAACCGCCTCCGCCCGTCCCCACCAGCAGCAAATCGATCGGCGAGGAACAGGAAGAGGGCGAGGAAATGGATGTCGCTGAAGAGGACGACTCTGGTATGATGGCAATGATGGGAATGTCTGGCTTTGGTTCCACCAAGGTATGTGGCGAGTTGACGCGAAAGCACCGTCTAACGGCTCGCCAGGGCAAGCATGTCACTGGCAACCAAGAAGGCAGCGTGAGCATCAAGAAAATACGAACATGGCGCCAATACATGAACAGGTACGCAATGCTGGAGCTTACGCACAGACTAGTGGATCACACTCTTTCTTCTAGGCGTGGTGGATTCAACAGGCCGCTGGACAAGATTAAATAATGCTGCAGTTAAGTGTTTTGCTTGTAAACTCGTTTACGTTTTATCTTAGTGCCTGACAACCCACTGGGTCGAATCAATTGTATACAAAAATATGACGGAGATTAAGACATACAAGGTGTAAGGAAAAGAAAAGACAGAGAAAATATGAAGTAGCTACAAGTGGCTTGAAAACACCATACAAGGTCTCACGCTGAAGATTGACAAATGAAGAGGAAATAAAATACTGGATAATACGTCCCCGGGCGGTAGTCCCTCTGGTCGTTGTCGTCCCGCGGAGACTGAGCCTAGCTAGAATCCGTGAACCTTGATGGTTGATTTCTCAAGCCCGTTTTCGATCAAAAACGCAGATATCTTGGCACGCTGATCTCCCTGGAGCTGGATGACTTGACCCATCTTCTCGTCGTCAACGAGAGTTCCATTGCAGGCGAATTCCTGCCAACTCATATTAGGCGACTCGGAAACACAAAACTGGCCCAAAAATACCTTTTTGAATGCCTTGAGCAACTTCTTGAGGTCGTATTCTGCAGCCTGTGATAAGCATTGGGACTAGAGCAACATAGATATCACTCACGCTTGGGCAAGCCCTGCAAAGTGGTCAGAGTCTTCCGTCCATTTCTTTGCTGGATACGGATATGGATGTAATCGTTTTGCGATCCTACGTCCTGGCTTCCAGCAAGAGGATCGCCTTCATCTGCAAAGGGATCTACGAGAGCATAAGCAAGGAGTTATGTTGAGCACCGCGTGCATGTATAAAGACACACCGAAAGTATTGAGATTCTGCACGCTCATGCGAGGGAGGGGATGGAGATTGGGAGGAGGGAAGGGGGAAATGTTGAGGCAAGAAAGTGGGAAGAACTTAGTCAAGGTGACTCTTTGCGGAGCATTATGTAAGCGATACAGCTCTCCTTACTCGCATGCCGGACCCTCAGAAGCGCAAAAAGCCGCCAGCCTTCCATCACTATCCGCCCGACAGAGGTCCGTCCTGCTGCCCTACCCCACTCTCATCTCCTGACACTGAGCCCTCTCTCTTGACCAGCCAGGAAACTGAAAAAGGAGTGGGTCGAAAGAGCGAAAATCAAGAGCAGATGGAAGGCGCAGAAGAGGAGAGAGGGGATTGTGTCTCTCCGTTCAGGGAAAATTCCACAGGAAGGGGAAGATCAACGGCAGGAACATGCTGATGATGATGAGTATGGGCATGACAAAGGGAGTGAAGGATCGGTTCATTCTGATTTGGACTCGGCGGGCGCTGAACAGCCTGGAACAGCCTTCGGCGGCCCGCCTGATTCTGACTCCAACAATTTATCTCCACCCCCACGCTCGCCGGGTGCCCGCCAGAAGAAATTAGGAAAGCAACAACAACAATATCAGCGTCGTCATCGTGATAATGTTACTACCCGAGACGACGCCACTACTAGCTCTAACACCGATGACAAGAAAACATCTGTCCGCGATCTTTTCCAAAAGGCGTACTCAAAATCATCATTACATACATATAAATCAGATTCGTTCAAACGGGGACGGAATTCGCATCATAATCGAGGAGGAAGAGGGTCTTCCAATAAAACTCGTGGTACTGGTGCCCCCTCGAGGGGAAGAGGACAGCCTAATATGAAGTTACGCATGAATGCCATGCTTGCGAAAATCACTGAGCAAACAAAGACGCAGTGAAATGGCTACTTCGAGGTAAGTCGGCGCTTATAACATGGTATATGGGGTCTCATTGTTTTTTTGGGTTTGTGATTATCACCAAGTAGAATGCTATTATACCTGCCTAAAGAATCTCGACGAATCGGGACCTGTTGAATGTAGATAATGGTATGATCAACACGCTTGTCCCTCGTTTTCTGATGGGGAAACGAGTCGTGGCGGGGTGGAGTTTGACAATAGTCAGTCGGCCCTTGGTTGACCCCAAGCTCTTTTTGTTCTTGTCTGTGAGGGGAATAGACTTTGACAGTTTTGTGTACTATTTTGATGTGGCGTAGATGAGAATGCTGATTCCGAGCCATTCGGGCCCGACTAGGAGGTTGGCTTGCAAGCCAACATTTACAGAAACAAGGCTATGACTAGGCTTCATTCGGTAGTGTGAAGCATAAACATATAAATTCAGGTGTTGTAAGAGCGGGTTCGGGACGTGATATGAGGTTCAAAAATAACACTGTAGATCCGAGGAAAATTAAAATTACACGTAAATCGCATGTATGTACCGGCCTAATGAAGACTCGGTTAGATAAATCAAACTTTCAATAACGTGAAAACATACCTTTTACTGTGACTGCGTGTTCTCTTTGTTGTCTTCCACTGCCATGCCGTCTGATGCTGGACCCATGAGTCCGGATCTGACAAACCTCTGTTCCAGACTCCCAAAAAGTGGTCGTGAGGTGGAGGAACTTGATTGAGAAGGTTGGCTGGATGCTGTTGTAGTCGACTCTGATTGGGAATTGTAGTGCTCTCCGCTTAATTCCGTGACAGCAGTCAAAGCTGTAGGACGATCGCTCAGGTGTCCAGGTCCGGGGTCATCCATTTCATCTACCATTCCGAGAGCTTTGCTTTCCAAAGGTTGTGCAGTGGAATCATTAATAGATGCAGCACTTGCCAAAGTGAGAGGCGATGGTGGTGGACTACGTGATTGTGATCTGCGAGCATCTTCGTGTAGGAATGGTATAGGTGAGAATAGTGGGGTTGAGGGTGCGGATTGTCGAGTGGAGCCTAGGACTGTAGCTCCACGTCCGAAAGAATCTTTTTCTTCTTCTGTGAGAGGAGGGAAGCTGTCCCACTCTGAAGTCACGAGTATCGATTTCTCGACGGCGCGGAGGTATTTTCCGACAGAGTTGTAATGGCTTTTGGGTTTGACACAGAGTTCGCATAGGCGTTGTACGGAGAATGGCGCACTTTTTTTTTTGGGATTTTAGCCCCCCTTGAAATTAAATGTGCCGTAAGAAAAAACAGACGTACGAACTGAAAGTATCGAGTTGTTCGAAGATGTATTTCTTAGATTCTTGTGCCTCCTCTGGTTTCATATAGCTGACGGGTTTTTCGTTCAAGTGGACGCGGACTGTTCTATGTGGTGGGAACGGCGCGATCTTGAGGCCTCCATTGGGGGTCTGGACTGGACTAAAAGACGGTGGCTGCGGGCCTGATTTTGTTGTTGAAAGAAACGATTGGATATTCTGCTTGCGGATTAAGTATTCCACTGGGCACCATTACAAGCAAAACAATATAAAGCACCTCTTCGATTCTGAGCTTCACAGCCTCGCGTATAATTGACCAGTCGTCCCTGCCGAAGGGATCAGCAATAGTGAGACGCGGTAGTTTGAAAGGGACAAGCAAACTCTACGATGTCTGTAGAGGCGATGTTTTCGAGCATCGCCTGGTGCTGCGCCATGATGGAGCTGATCGAGATTTACAATCATCACCCTCTCTGCCAAGGTCACCGACATGCCCCACAAAAAGGCGCCCACAGATCACACTCTTCCCCTTCCCTTCCACCATGAGGCTCTTCGCTCTCAGACCCTCTCAGTCGCGCAATAGGAATGTGCGTCCCATGACTCCAATTAGGCGGAAGAAACTCTTGTTTTCCTATCTCCCTGACTGGTGAGTGTTCCGTTGGGTGGCCTTCCATCACATCACCCCCCTAATTGGACTTAAAGGCTTCTCACCATAATTCTGGCGTATGTCCATGCTTTTGACTGCATAGCGGCTTTAATGTAAACCCTTCCTACAAGTGGTATCTTCTTCTCACTCGACAAAGTTGAAGGATACCGCAGGGTGTTCTCGTTAGCGGATACTTCGTAAGTTGCTGCACTACCCTCGGATCATCCACCACATCCCTCTAATTCAATGTTCTCCCTCCCGGTAGACTCCGCCACCCGTGAGCTTGACTTTTTGGTCTTCAGAGTTTGAACTCAATTATTGTCTCCTTGCCAGTTATGCCGTGCACGAGCGCGTTCCGGTAAATGCTTTTGACACATTGATAAATATCTCTATTGACCTTGTCATTCTTTAGAATATCGCTCTATATTTTATCTGCTTCGTCGCGCCGGTCTTGCTTCAGCCCGTCGTCAATCTTCTCACTGTACGCTCATGGTGGGACTTTCATAATTGTAGGTCAATTAAATGCTGTGGCTTTGCACTGGTTAACGCGTTTTTTTCGCGTTTCACAGCGACCCTTGGATGTACGCATTTTTGATGTAATTAACTAAGGTGCTGCGGATGCTGATCGGATGGTCACTAACAGTAATCCTCGCACTTTCACTGGCTGGTTCTGTGACACAATTCTCCAAGATAACAGTCGGAAGGCCCCGTCCAGGTACATTAAATCATGTCGGAAAGCCTTGAATTGGTACTTAGTTTGCCTATAGACATTATTGATCGTTGTCAACCTCCTTCTGGCGCTGTTGACCCGACGTTTGGTTTGGCGAGCTGGCAAATATGCACTCAGACGGATAATGGCATACTCAGAGATGGGTTTCGTAGTTTCCCCTCTGGCCATTCTAGCAGTGCGTCAATTTACTTTTGTTGGGAGATTTGAGTTTTTAGAGATCTTTCAGTGTCGTTTGCTGGACTTGGTTTCTTGTCATTCTATCTCGCTGGTAAACTGCATTTATTTGATAAACGAGGTCATACTGTAAGTGAAGCCGTCAAGCATATTCCCTAGCATATAATCATCTTTTTTAGGGCAAAGCCTGGTTATCGCTAGCACCATTTTCTGCTGCTGCCCTTGTCGCCATTTCTCGTACCATGGATTATCGCCGTAAGTATAGGATGTTTTTTCACTCTTGATGGATCTTGACAATGTAATGTAGACCACTGGCATGATGTTCTTATTGGCTCGCTGCTTGGTACCATTATGGCATTCTTCTCCTACCGCCAATACTACCCTCCACTCGATTCTGAAGTCTCGCACCGACCTTTCTCTCCTCGCATCCAACGAGAGGAAGATGATCTTATTCCCACCCACAATCACAATGCCAGTGGTAGCAACCTACCTTTCGTTCGTCCCCAGGTCCCAACTCAGGGAAGCAGTCAGTATTTGCCAAATCACGAAGAGGAGTACGAATTGCAAGGGACTGTTCCGCGGCCGCAGGTTGAGCCACTTGAGGAAATATGGAAGCGTGAACCTGGAGTAGCTGGTGGAGATCGAACACTTAGTTATGAAGAAGGGGAGTCAGAGTATCGGACAAACGATGCACCCTCGTTGCCGCCGATTAGGACGGTTTCGCCTCCTCAGGCATACGTATATGATCAGAGGGCACCGCCGGCTTAAAGCAGAATAATCTTTTTTTCTCGCGAGTAGTGGCGCGAGCATTGTCCGCTTTGTGAGGGCCCCCGACATATGGATACGCTAGGATGTTTAAAAAGCCACTGGCATTTACAAATGGACTAGGATTGTAATACTTTTCATTCGCATCGATGTGATGATCCACTGCAACCTTCACAAACCTTCATATAATCGGCAATATAATCTCCCGAAGAACCCGCCCCTTCGGTCCGCTGTCAGTATAGCAGTAATTGTCCGCATGAAGCTGGACCTTGAATTCAATTTCCACTCGGCGCAGCCTAGACCACTTCCTTTTACATCCTAAGGCTCGGAAAATCATGGATCTTAAGCCCGTGAAATTGTGGTTTAGATGGAGTGATATTGTCAAGGGGACGCTCTTCACTGATTCACATTCGGACCCACAGGGCTTAACACCGGCGTGGAAACATATCACACGTCCTGGCACTGGGGATATGACGATCGTGCCGCTGATAGAGCTGGCGGCTATCAAAATCCGAGTCAATGCTTGGCTGTCACCCTTCACAAAGGTGTCAGAAGTACCGGGACACGGGAATAGCGCTGACGTTGCAAACCAGTGTTGTCGGGGCTCTTCACTCTTCACAATCACCTCGTCTCATCCTCCGGTCTCACAATGTGATGTAGATTTCCCTATATAATCTGCGGAGGGTTTGTTTTTTGAACAGCTTTTTCCTCCTCCCCCCTGCCTAACTTCTCGTGTCCGTCCCCTCGATGACTTGGCAAGACCAATATACGACTCAACTCCTTAAAGCCCTTCGGCCTCTTCTTGCCGTTCCTCATACACCCTATCATCCTACACAGCATGAGCTGTCACGTCTTCGACATCACGCGAAAGTATGCGATGAGCTCGCATACGCACTTAGACAAACTGGTGCTCAAGTTAGGTCGTTGATTAACGCCAGTGCCTCACCGATATTTCGACTCCCCAACGAGATTCTATCCGAGATCATGCTCTGGGCGTGCGATATCCCTGAACTGACCCAGTTCAAGCCGTTTAAATATCAGCGGTTTGGGAAACATATGTCGCCTATGGTGTTGGGACAGGTGTGCCACCAGTGGAAACAAGTCTCGCAAAGTGATGCGAGGTTGTGGACGTTCTTGTGGGTGGATTTGACGTTCGAAACGAGTTTACGGGATGTGGAGAGGGTGGAGCATTGGTTCAAGATGGCCAAGGGGCTTCCCGTTGTGGTGAATATTTCTCATAACGACGATACGAGATTGGTGGATGAAGTTCATAGCGAGAAGCTATTGTCGGACTGGCAACCTTGTCAACAGGTCCTTGAGACTCTGTTCCATCATTCACCCCAAATCGGCTCTTTGTTCTTCGGCATCTTGGATGGAGGGTGGGGTGATTTATTGAAAAGACCGCTTGATTTTGCGCGGTTGAAGCATCTCACTATTTATGGCGATGTTGACCCCGCGTTTGCACCGGCGGAGGTGTGTATGTTTTCCAGTGCTCCAAGACTCGAAAGCGTCGATTTATGGGCTGTTGAACCCGGTACTTTACGGCTTCCATGGCATCAAATCTCTAGTCTTCGTGTTTCCTGGACCAAGGTTCAGGATTTGGTTACTATCCTACGCCTCGCACCTAACATCTGCTCGCTGCGTGTCCGCAATCTTGAATCTGCCAGTGATGAAGAGGAGGTCCTTACGGAAGAAACTCGATACGACCCTGTTTGCCTCCCTCTACTTCGTACATTAGAGGTAACCGACGACCCGGCTAACGTAAACGTTCTCGATCTTTTCCGGATTCTGCGATGCCCAACCCTTGTCGGGTTCAAATACAACACGTTCGGCTCTCCATCCTATTCTTCCAACATCATTCATCATCTTATACCCCTCCTCCAACAATCCAATAAACTTCACTCCCTTGATGCTTCGGGTATCTGCTTTCAGCGCGATGATCTCAGGCGTTTGCTTCGTTCTGTGCCGACCGTCCACAACCTTTATTTGGACATCAGCCAGAACTTCGAGGCTACGTTTGATAGCAAAGCAGTGAGCTTCCTTCAGCTCCTCCATCGACATGACACCAGCGGCGAACATGACACATTTCCCCAACTTCGTCACCTCGAACTCGAAGTCAATCTCAACCTACCCTTCAACTCGCTCTTCACTGCGCTTGAAACGCGTTGTCCTCGATTGTGTAATATTGCTGCATCAGTGCCGGAGGAAGGACATCGCCTCGAATCTGTTAGAGTGAAGATCCATGCGCCTGTAGGTGTTGTTGCTCCTGTGGAATGGAAAGTTTGGCTCGAATCGTTGTGTGCGAGAGGGTTACTTGTTCAGTTGAATATTCCGTTTGATAAGACTCCTATAACGTTTGTCCCTGCTTTACCAGTGTACTATCCTGCTTTACGAAGTCATGCACTTGGTTATGTCGACGTTATCTGATCTTTTCTTTCTTTTTTCGCATTTTTGTCGTCTTCATGCTTTGTTATTTTATTCGTTGCTGTTGTCGTCATCGCTGTCACCATTTTTTTTCTTTTGTTTATACCCTTATCTCATATAGTATACCCGTACGTAGTATAACGTACTTCAAAACAATTATCAATTTCCTTAATTTTTTTTTTTGTTCTCCCGTTTTACGTTTATAGAACCCCTTTTTCACGCAGAAGTCTTATCTCTTCTCTCTCTCTTTTTTTTGGGGGGATTTATTTTTGGAATACTCAAATGTACTCTTTACTTTCATAGATTTGGAAAATGCCTTTCTTGTTTTGATGTTAATTGAATATGAATGCGGTTATATGATCGATTGAATGGTTGGATTCGATTGGGAAGTCAATTCGATGACGAAACCGTGAGTTTACGAGAACATGTGGTCTGTTAATCTCTTATTTTTTGCTTTCTTATTGTTTTGGGTGGAGTCTTATCGTGGCTTTATGGTTTTGTGGTGTTGTAATGTCAAAGTTTGATTAGGACACATGATGAAGAGTTGTGGAGTACAACCCTTTAGACCACATTGTCGTGTGCCTTTGTCTATATATATAAATTGCAATAGAATGATCACAAAGGTGGCGCACTCAGTCCCAGTCTGTATACAATACGAAAGTGGCTCTAATACAGTCAGGTCTCGGAGGCCCCGGCTAAAAAAAAAACAGAAAGAAGCTGTACTGTATCATCTGACTACAGAGAAGAAGAAAAAAGATTCCCGAAGAATTCCGAACAAGGAAAATTAAATTAGAAAGAGTAAATCTTGTTTCAAAAAATTCACGTAGCATTCTATGACAGCGCTGAGATTGAAATTTGATTTACTATGTACCTTGTCGATTTATCCCCAATCCCCTATCCGGCAACCAAGGACATGAGTAAAATAGAACCATGCCACGCGTCTAATCTTGATGGCTGTAGAGAGGGGAAAAAAATAAGAAAAAAAATTTGAAAGATGTAAAGAAGAAAGTAAGATATAGATAGAATCAGAACCCCTTCAGATGGATTGAACGAACCTGAGATATGGCCCTAAGAAACACGAGCTCTCCTACACGATTGGATGCTATCCTTTCGGATAATCATCAACCCAGCCAAACTCCTTTTCAACCAACCCTACCCCCTCAGTGTCATCGAAGGTGAGAAGGTAGGGGCGCCAGATGGAAGGACTTGTCGTGTTCTGATTTGAGGGGTACGGACGATACCGAAAAGTGTCAATCATAGACCTGATCATACCAATCATTGGCAAGGTTGTTCCCGGGAGACGGTGGCCGCCATCGTTGAATAATTACTTCATCTGATGAGGCCAAGCTGCTTTTTGTTTCAGCGTCAATACCACCTGCTTCATCGGCCGAGTCGTCGTCATACTCTGTCCCGAATAATCCGATAAACGGTTGATCGTCCGAGTCATCATCGTCATTCAAAAGTTTGGAGAGGGCGTCCAGATCGATACGACTGCCTGCTTTTCGTTCAGATTCCGACATCAATCCTTTTCGCTTTCTAGGCTTGGATCGGATATCCACGTCCTCTTCAACATCTCCCCATTCCTGCAGATGAGCAACGATTTTCATTTCTTCTTCACTCCGCATTAAGCCCTCTAATTCCCCTTCATCAAAAAGTTCTTCATCGGTAACATCTTCAGCATTTCCCGAGATGCGATTAAGATCTGCAATCTGGTGGGTTTGATGCTTGCCACGCGGGCTGAGAGGAAATACGACATAAAATTGTAATTGTGTTGCGGCGCAGCAGATCTTGGCGAGGTGTGAGGCTCCAGTGGACGCAAGAGTGAAAGATTAGGTGTTGGACCAGTGATCGGATTAAGAAGAAATTGCATTGCCTTCTGCGTCTGGTGGCCTGTTTTCAATTTCTTGCGAGGCAAAGTGGTCTCATCTTCACGGGTACCAGCTCTTTTGGGCAGACCATCGCTGTGCGCGAAATTGAAAACAGGTTGTCTGGTCTTTTCCGAGGTATCATGATGAAAGGCTATTATATCCTTAGCCGCGCGCGCAACAACATTACGCTTAGCTACCGCCGCCCGACCATTTTTGGGGTGATATTTGTCAAGCCATGGGATATTCTCTGTCAGGTGAGCAACCGCGTCTTGAATAATTTTGTAGAGTGTCATTACAATGTTCTTTCCAACGTACGAGCGTGTACTCAAAATCTCAACAAGGGGCCCAAGTTGCCTGATAGCGGAGCGTAATTCCGATTCCAATGCCAGTATAAATATAGCGCACGCGACAGGTGGCGTTGGGTGTCGAGTTACCGAAGGGGATCCGATTCGAGTCAGGAGGTTGCTCAGAGAAGTGGCAGTTCTCGCGGCGGCGTGCAAAGAAACTGCAGACAGTTCCTGTCTCAGGCCGGGGTGCAGAGAGCTTGATGCATCTTGTAGAAGGGAAGACAGGTGTTGCTGCAACATTGGGATATGTGATCCAGAGTCAACTCGACCAAGAGAAAGACCCAGTGCGGTTGTGACTGAGACCAAAGTCCGTGACATGGTAAGGAATGGTTGATCCAGCAGGTGCGCGATTTCATGAAGGCAGTCTGGCCGATTAGATTCCCGTAAAGCAATAGCTAGGCAGGTTCCTGCGACTTGTTTTGCTCTGCGACCCCAACGAACTTGCATCGCTTCCCTAGCCTGATGAAACAGAGTCATTGTACGCGGGGATAGACCGGAGGCGTTAAGGGAGCGAGCGAGGGACTCTATGAATTCTAGTATCTCGGCCTAGGTGGCATGAGTCAATAAATAAAATTATCAAAAGAAGAGTACTTACGGTATTGCGGCTATCTCTGGCTTCCTTTCCATGGTCAGCAAGGGCCCAACTGGAAGAAGATCTGAAGCGCGGTCTAGTGCTGATGTCCCAGCTATCGCCATAGGAAGTCGGTTCGTGCGGGAACTCATACTGAGATGTGAGGACTGATTGTGAAGGGTCTACCAGGGTTCCACAGGAAGTGCAGACGGCTGAACCGGCAGAATCGTCCCAGGCTGTGATACCGTCGCACTGGGAACATGCGTTGGCCATTCTACCCGTAGTGTTGGGCCTGACAGGCGTAGTGATAGTCAGCGGTTGACCTGCAAACGCGGGCTTCACGTTCGTGACTCTTAAATGATGTCACGGGATATTCACGTGACTGGAGTCCTGTGGTGAGTGGGGGCGGGGCGCAGTGGCGTCTGACTGTCCAAGACTCCAGTCCAGTCTCCGGGTGTGGCATAAAGGACCCTGGAAGATTGCACACGTAGATCCAGTGCATAGTTTCGGGAGCCAAAGTAAGTGAACGCGAGGGCATGTGCACAACACGAGGACACGAGAAGTAAGACAGCTGCAGCCGGATATTACGAGGCCTGAGGAGATTATCCATACTGGGTAATTGCCCAGTTATCTCCTCAAGACATGTCTTTATTTGACCACCTCTCCCTGGCCGTATATATTTGATTCATCTTCTTCATCTCTTCTAGACATGGCCCATACCGCCCATTCTTTCTCCTCCTTGCCCTCTGCCGACGTTCGACGCAGGTTGTCTTCCAGCCTCCCTGCGAAGCAGCGGACGGTCGCCGCGACCTTCTCTAGCCTCACGGTGCGTTTGTCAATGACGCTCTGCCTATCATGTTTATCTAAACGCCCGTAACATCTTTCAGCCCATGTGGGCCGGCATCGCCGGTGTTATTGTCAATGATAATACCGAGTTTGAGGTCGCTGTTTCGGTTCACGATTCGGTCTACAGTACCGACTTTGCGTCCGTGGTTCTTCCCTATGACGCTAACGACCCGGGAAAAAATGCTCAAACTATCGAGCAATATATCCTTCAAGTTCTGCGCAGGTTTGCCGTTGAGCACTTGTGCAAGTTTCTTGGTGCTGGTATCACCCTTGCCCTCCTTAAAGAGGTCAGCCGTCAGCTTATATTGTACTCAAACTCATCCTCATGTCTTTCAGGTCCCCAATGTCTGTACGAGACTATGGCTGGACCTAGACATAGTTCCTTTCGTCTTCAATATTAAACAGTATCACACTGATTCTTTGACGCGGCCCAATATCAAACACCGCATCTCATCCACGACTGGTTCTTACGTTCCCTCTGGAACGGAGACGCCCACAGTCTATGTGGACTCGGCCCATATGGGCGCAATGGCGGGTCTTCAGACTGGTGTCTCCGGGCGTCTCCCCATCCCACGCACGCTGGACGAACAGGCCGACTCCGCCGCTCGCAAATGTCTCATGAATTATGGACCTGGAAATAACCCTCGTCTGAACATCGGGCCTCGCAACCAAGTCCTAGTCGATGACGGTGGCAGAGTCCACCTTCTTGACGATCTTGACGAATACAAAAATACCGTTGGACCAAGGTGAGTACATTGGGTTCTTAATGCACAGTAACCGCATATA
Source organism: Agaricus blazei (assembly GCA_029719445.1). Classification (NCBI taxonomy): domain Eukaryota; kingdom Fungi; phylum Basidiomycota; class Agaricomycetes; order Agaricales; family Agaricaceae; genus Agaricus; species Agaricus blazei. The sequence goes on along the minus strand of SSNC01000021.1, from coordinate 404,669 downwards.
CTCTTTATCAGGACTTGGAATGCTGTCATAAAACTCGCTGATGAACTGCGGGAGAAAAAAGTGAAGATCGGCTTCTTTTCTTCTACACCTCAAGGAGGTGAGGGGTTCAATCTATAATATTCTTACAGTATCTAATATATTTTTATTAGGTGGTGTTGCTCTCGTGAGTGTCATGCCTACTGAATGCCATTCCTGAGAGTTGACTTGTCAATCACAGATGAGACACGCCTTGGTCCGTTTCCTCACAGCCCTCGACGTAGACGTGGCTTGGTGAGCATTTCAGTATCATTTGTTTTGAACGCGTCAACTTATCGCCACATCTCTTCAGGTACGTGCCAAATCCATCTCCCGCGGTGTTCCGGACGACAAAAAACAACCACAACATCTTGCAAGGTGTTGCGGCCCCGGACCTACGTCTGACGGCCGAAGCCAAGAGCGCATTTGATGCATGGATTTTGAAAAACGGATTGCGTTGGACAGCAGAAGGTGGCCCTCTCGCTCGTGGTGGCGTCGATGTAGCTTTTATTGGTACTTTTTTCCATTGCATTTCTCTTACCAGTGCTTAATTAGCATCACAGATGATCCTCAGATGCCGGGTCTGATCCCCTTGATCAAGAAAATTAGGCCAGAACTTCCAATTGTCTATAGGTCCCATATCGAAATTCGAAGTGATCTTGTACACGTTCCTGGATCTCCTCAAGAGGAGGTTTGGAAGTATCTGTGGAACAATATACAACTAGCCGATCTCTTCATCAGCAAGTCACTTGCTTACTGTGTTTGTTCTTCCCTCTCACACTGAATTTCTGTAGGTCATCCGGTCAGCAAATTTGTCCCGAAGGACGTCCCTCTCGAGAGGGTCGCCCTGCTTGGGGCCGCAACTGACTGGCTGGATGGTTTGAATAAGGAGTTAGATCCTTGGTATGTAGTGAGAATATTCGACGTCCGTCTACAGCTGATGAGCCAATCCAGGGATTCCCAGTACTATATGGGAGAGTTCCGCAACCTCTGCGTCAGGGAGAAGATGCATGAGCTCAAGTGGCCTCAGCGTGATTATATCGTCCAAGTCGCTCGATTTGATCCCTCGAAAGGTCCGTGTCCGCGATTGATCCTTTGGCGGCAAAGTCTAACGGTACCAACAGGAATTCCCAATGTCATAGACTCCTACGTCAAATTCCGCAAGCTGCTCAGTGAGAAGTCTCCAGAAATGAAGGAAGAAGAACATCCTCAGATGCTGATCTGTGGGCACGGAGCCGTCGACGACCCAGACGCCAGCATCATCTATGATCAAGTTATGCGACTCGTCCTCTCAGAGCCGTATGAGGCATATGCAAAAGATATTGTCGTTATGCGTTTGCCTCCCAGTGATCAACGTAAGTGCCGCTCGAAAGTATTCGCGTGTTGATCATTCAACTTAGAGTTTTATAGTGCTCAATGCCTTGATGTCCAACGCTAAAATTGCACTGCAGCTGTCGACTCGCGAAGGTTTCGAGGTTAAGGTTTCAGAGGCTCTTCACACAGGAAAGCCTATCATCGCCTCGAGAACTGGTGGGATTCCCCTCCAGATTGAACACGGTAAATCTGGCTACCTTTGCACCCCCGGCGACAATGCAGCTGTTGCGGGACATCTTTATGATCTCTACACGGATGAAGTCCTCTACCGAACGATGAGTGACTACGCCAAGACCCATGTTTCCGACGAAGTTGGGACTGTTGGGAACTCCGCTGCTTGGTTATACCTGGCTGTTATGTACACCCGTGGTATCAAGATCAAGCCAAATGGCGCGTGGATCAATGACCTTCTTCGAACGGAGACTGGAGAGGAGTATGTAGAAGGAGAACCGAGACTTCCGCGCGGTGGATTGCAGATGCAAGGTTGAGGGTACTCGTCTCCTCAAGCTAATTGTACAGTATTGTAGTCATAGATCATATGTTTGTAGTAACATTTAGCGCTGATGTAACATACCTGGTTCGCGTGAGATGATCTATTACACATTAACATTGCAAACCCAGAACATCCGAACCTTAATTGAATCTTGGCCTTGAACGTTCAACGTTGAACCATGATCTACATGGACCTTGACACCCATTCTCCTCCCTCTCGGTACCAGCGTTGTACCTCGGTCAAACGTGCGCGGTCGCCAGACCCCTCTATCTTCGAGGATCGCCCTTCGGTGAGATGCCATACCTGAGAGAGGTTTGTTTCATCACTCAACTTTTCCAGAAACGTATTCATTTTGCTGCCTTTGATGTCCAAAGACGTCTGGGTGGTTATTCGACAGGAAGCAGCAGACAATCATCTGAGGATTGGGTTCAGCAAGCTCGAGGCCTTTCGATTGACTGCCCCCTTTATCCAGAACCCCCCATTTCGGAAGAGAGGGCAAAAGATGAACAAGTGGAAAATGATGAGCATATGGTTAGGTTTTCGATCCGTCGTTGGATGGGTCTCGCTAATTTTTTATTCCGAATGTAGATGTCTCTATCTAATAACCAGAGCCCGCAAGACCTAGGCAAGCAGCAACTCCCGCTCCTACAATTATTTGAACACACATCGTTTCCTTCTGCACGACAAGCACCTATTATGGATATGTCTTGTGGTTTAAGTGGATCTTCAATACCTTACATCCCTGTGGGCTCGGTTGAGGATCCTTCCTTCTCAGCATCTGTCAAACCGGACCAACAATATCAACAAACCCTTCCTGGAACTGATCTTTCAATGAGCCCCTCTATTAGCGTATTACCGCAAATTCCCTTGGAACAACTTGGTGCCCAGGCATATCTTCATACACCCTCAATATCGGCATCGGATTCTGGTATGAGTACACCCACATATGTTGCACCTCCGAAACTTGTATCGCAGAAAAAGCCACGATTTATGATGGGGCCACGCGCGGATTGTGAGAAATGCAGGATGGGAATGAAGGGTCATCTCGTTCATTTGGGTTAACTTCGGGATTCCATTAAAGGCTGGCGGCTCTTGTGCATATTTTTTTTCACTTACCACAACTACCCTCCACATTTATGTTTAAATTCCGTAGAGGACTTTTACCCGAGTAATTTACAATAATAGTTTTTGGACGGAACGCGTAATGAGAGACGTCATTTGAGCGTGTTGATGGATTTTGCTGCTACGGGCCTGGCGGGATTTGATCCGGATGATAGCCTCTGTGTAAAGCAAGCACAAATAAAAACATGATCAAGACTTTTCGGGATTGATCAATTTCAAAAAAAGTTGGCCTGGGCGTTGACTTGCGTCCCATGAGTACCACCCTTGCTCTCTTCTGGCATCTTTCTTCAACGGACAAGAAAGAGCGGCTGGATGCTTCTGTAAAGCTCGTCAGTGCGCTCGAGCAGTTTCAAGCTCAATTTGTTCCTCAACAACCGTCTCAAAGCCATTCGGATGATGAAGAGGACCAAGAGGAAGCAGGGCAGGTCGACAAGCAAAAAGCAGACGATTTGGATGCGCTGAATGCTCAAGATGTGTCGTACTCTATCAGGAGGTTGGTCCGAGGGTTGGCTAGCCCTAGAGAGAGCAGCAGACTGGGATTTGCCGTGGCTTTAACCGAAGTAAGTTGTTCGACCAAGTTGTATCAAAAGGTCATGTTAAACCTGTTATTTTCCTTTTGAATAGCTGTTGTCGAGGATAGATACTGTGACATGTGCTCAGGTCGTCAAACTCGTCATGGATAATTCGAAAACGCAAGGTTCGATGACCGGCCAGGAAGAACGAGATGTTCTCTTTGCGCGCTTGTTTGGACTTATGTCTGTCATACAGTCTGGTCTTGTTGTTCGGACAGGTTCATTGAACGTTTCTGCGTCATCTTCGACTGAAGTTTCCACACTCGAGAGTTTCACGGACGTTCTCACCCAGCTTGTCGCTCTTGGGGAAAAGAAATCATGGCTTCGGGAGAGTGCATGGTTTGCGATCATTCTGGGGGTTGATGTGCTGCATGAAGCGAAAGTGGAGTGGAAGAAAGAGGCTGTCGATGCGACGATTCAGCATGTTTTTGTTGAATACAAAATATGGTCACCAGAAAAAATTGCTCTCGCCCTGAAAATGCAATCATTATTCCCGCAAGAGAATTGGGCCACGTATTTCGCCCCTACATTCAAAAATGGTGATATTTTGAGTTCAACCAACATGCAAATGTTGGCAAGAGTTTTGAAGGCGAGTTTTCCATGTCTTGTTCTATGTTTCGCAAGCTGAGTCTGTCGAGTAGGAATCTGCGGTAGACGGTGATGAGGAATCGACAAAGTCTAGTGGTGTCTCCTGGAAACCCCAGTTACATTTCGTGTGGCAGTATTTATTGGACCAATATTTGCCTGGTCCAGATTCTAAAGACTCGCCGAGAGGGTCCTTCCAAGAGTTCTTCCGGATTGCTGTGGATGGTATGTATCATATTTGAATGCCCACTTTCTTGATTTGATCTTATAACTGTAACAGAGACATTGTTTTCCTCAACGGCATCACCACAACGAAAACACTGGGGGTTCCAAGTTTTTCAAAAGGCTCTGAGCCGCATCGATGAAGAGCACATGCCAATGCTTTTCACAAAGAATTTCATGAGATCGTGGATAAACCACCTCTCTAATCGCGATGGATATCTACATAAAATTGCGCAGCAAACTGTGAGCTCAATCGCCCTTCTATTGTATTATCGACTTAGCAGCTACTAGGCGACTGAGGTTCAAGCTTTTGTCAAAAGTAACCCTCATTTAGGGTTCAGCCTTATCCTTCAATTGACGGGAGTGCACGGAAGCCAAAACTTTGACAAGTTGACAAAAACGAAGACGCTTGGCTCTGTCGTGTCGTCACTCGACCCTGAGGGCATTCAGAAATATATTCAGTGGCTGTTTTCACGAGTGGACGATATCGACACTTCTGATAGGTGAATATTTCCCTCATGTCGGAATTAAAATAACTGAGCATAAGCGAAGCAACGACGACATACAGGCAATCAATCATAGGCGACAATGGACTATTGAACAGTTATCAGCCTTGATTCGCAATAACAGCGTTCCCAAAAGTGATGAATGGGTTCAGTCTGTCCTTGACTACCTTATTGTACACGGTCTGTTCCTTGTTAATAAGAAGTCGTCAAAAAGCTCGGTCCCTGCAGTCAGTATACCATCACAAACATTAGACAGGCACCTAACATTTTTTCAGGCTCGGACTGTCGCAAAACCACCGTTTTCAGATGAGTTGCGAGAGCTTTGTCGAAAACATGTTTTGAGTTGTGTGAGCGATCTCAACAACCAGGTGTCTCTAGTCCAATCAGGTCTGAAATCTTTCTTCATGTATTTCTTCCGCAAGATTGACATGCAATGCAGGTAGTACGACAGAGAAGGTCTCTGCCGTTGCCTCGGACGGTGATTTTTGGGTTTCCAGAGCTTTGAAAACCATTTCATCGCTGGAGAAAGAGAGCAAACATGTGTCGATCCTATTTGAGGCCGGAGAAGAAGCCCAAGAGTTACGCCAAAAAGCCCAAGAACTCGCGGAAAGGCTGAAAGATGTACTGCTTTATTACTTTCGGTGCTCTTTAACATTTGATTTACCCTTGATTAGGTGGGTGGCCCAGAACAAGAGACTGCCCGTGGTGCGCGACTTTTGTTGCTGGCAACTACATTACAACATTATTGTGTGAATGAATCTGAGGAGACAGACGGAGAGTCCTTAGAAGTGAGTATAGTCTATCCTTCCAATATATGTTTTAACGCTCCTCGTTGTCAAGGTTTGTATAAAAGCGATAACACGCATGTTTCCTGAAGGCAAGAAAAAGAAAAAAGCAAAAAATGATATCGACGCAAGTGATGAGATTGACGAACCAGTCGATGTGCTTGTGGACACTATCATTGGCTTCCTAGAAAAATCCACAGCCTACCTCAAAACAACGGCAAATAAGGTTTTCAGCCTCTTATCTGGCTCAGTCAAAGAGTCTACTGTGGATCTAATTCTTACAGTGAGTCTGGCAGAGTGTGTCGTCCGTGAATTTAGGGCCTGAATATCTTTTCCTCTAGCAACTAGAAGGACGATCCGTTGGGCATGAACACGAACAGGAAGAAGAAGATGTGGAAATGGATGGGGCCAGCGATGAAGACGAAGATGGTGATAGCGAGAGTGAAGATAGCCAAGAAGATAGTGGAGACGATGGCAGTGAAGATGACGATGATGAGGACGTTGATGATGAAGAGACGCTCGCGCTCCGCAATAAAATTGAGCAGGCTCTACGCGTAAACGGCATTGAGCCCGCAACGGGGGATACAGATAGTGAAGACGAAGAGCTGATGGATGATGATCAGATGATGGCCATCGACGACCAACTCGCGAGCTTCTTCCGACCTGCAAAACGTATGATTGTAACTTGACTTCTCCCCGACGAAATTACTCAATATCTAGCATAGTTGATGCCCAACGCCAGGCGACTCACTTCAAGAATCGTGTACTCGATCTCGTTGATACTTACATTAAGAAGCAACCGTCAAATGTCCTCATACTCCGCTTCATCACCCCTCTTGTCGATCTTATTACTACCACTGGTGCCGATGAGCTCCAACTCTCCGACAAGACGAGAGGCATACTTTGCAATAAACTAGTCCCAAATCTCAAACAGCTACCCTCTGACATACCAAAAGAAGTCGCTATCAAAGCATTCGTGGACATTCACACAAACGCACGCCGAATTCGTGTCCCTGGCTTGTCTACAGCTTTCAAACAGATAAACCTCCATCTGACACGAATTCTTCTCAGCCAGGGAGCAGAAGACGTCGTCTTGGAGAACTATCGCGCCTCGTTCGTTGATTTCTTCACAAGGAAGAATACAGCTCTTCACTCGGACTTCTTCGAGGGATTTTTGCGTCATTACCGCAGCCTTGGGTGGAAATTACGCGAAGACATACTTGAGCTTTCAGGCAAAGCTCTCAACGGCCATCGAAAAAGTCAAGCTTTCCAATTTCTACTCATCCTGTTCCCTGTCATCTCAACTGAGGTAACTAACCTGTTCCTGCCATCCCCGTGCTGCCAATGACTAAAATGAACATCCAGCCAGATCGCAAGGCCGAGTGGGCAGCGTTTTTGCCGTCACTTATCTCCGGCTTACATGCCACTCTAAGTGCTGCATGTGGCGGGGAAACGACACTGAGCTCTGCTCAGTTCAAGGCGGTCTTGAAAGTAGCGGCCGACGTACATCGCCTGACACAACGCCTTGCACCAGAGGAGCTTGTGGCCTGGGACGTTGACACCTGGATATCACTTGAAACTGAGCTAGTCAATTGCCAACAGCTCAAGAGCGCATCTGGTCTTCGTCAGATATGCAAACAACTTATTGGTGCCATTCAAAAATCCAAGTCCGAACAACAACCTACAAAACAGAAGAAACGGAAAACCACAGACGCCCAAGCAACCTCAGAAAAGCGGGAAACGAAACGCAAAAAGGTGAAAAGCAGCACGTAAATAGATCATGTAGATAGAGACATAGATTCGATGAGGTCTTTTAGTTCCGTCAATGCCCATTCGAGTTGTAACCCTTGTTGTTCCTTGCAACGTTTCACGAGCTTCAAGGCTTTCACTACCCTTCGTTCCCCCCCGCTATCAATTCATTTGTTATGATAGCACGATTGATTACTTACCTATTTTGTCTGATACGTTCTTCTGTTGTATGTTGAAATTCCCGTGCACACGTCGTGGCAACTTCAAGCAGAGATGCAGGCAGTTGCGCGAGGCGCCCACACTCAATACCAAAAGACTCTGTTTTCAAATATCCATTAAAATCCGAGACCACTCCATAAGTAGTTCTGGGAATCATACCTGTAGTAATCCCAGGTTCCACTTTATACAAAAACGTTATGTCTCTCGTGCCATCGATTCGAGTATCCGAGACATGATAACCCATGTGGACGTTCTCCACATCCTTTGGATACTTGCGTTCAATCTCAGACGCAGTGAGAGGATAGTGCGTGATAAACAGCGTTTTACTTCGAGTGTGCTCTACGAGTTGCTGGAGAACAGCACCTGCTATCGCCATCTAAACTTTACTCAGTGAATGATTTCGGAGAAATCCTAAGATGAGCTTACACCATCAAAGGTGGATGTCCCTCTCCCAAGCTCATCGAGTATGACCAGACTTTTCGATGTAGCCGTATGCAGGATATCACTAGTCTCAGACATCTCAACCATAAACGTCGAACGCCCTTTAGCCAAATCATCGGAAGCTAATCACCAATAAGATCCAGCCAAATGAGAAACATCCAAACAACTTACCGCCCATGCGAGTAAGAATCGAATCATGCAGACCCATCCTAACGGACTGCGCCGGTACATGACTACCAACCTGTGCCATAAGAACAACGAGAGCAATCATTCGCACAAACGAGCTCTTGCTGCACGCATGACAACATTCAGAGTACATTAACACGAAAGAGACGAGTCAAACTCACCCGCCCATATTCGGCCCGGTAATGATCTTGCTTCTCGGTCGACCATAACCCATGGTGACCGAATTAGGGACAAAAGGCGTATGCAGTACACTCTCGATCATAGGATGCCTGCCCTCGATGATTTCCAAAGAATCATCCTCTGTAAAATCCGGCTTTACATAGTCTCTGTCAAGGGCAACCCGGCCCAAACTTGAAAGGCAGTCTGCAACCGCTAGCTTATTCACTATATCACGAAGCAAGCTATAACAGTTATCAGAGATTTCAAGGAGGAACTCCTTGTACGCCTTTTGCGACTCGGCCTGACGGAAAGTCGAATTGAACATCGCAAACAAGGCTAAACGGTAAAGAATATACCTGCAGCATTTCCTGATAGCGTGCCCGTGCCTGGACTTTGCTTTGAACTGAAGGTGGCTGATACCTCACGAGTTTGGCTGTCCTAATGATACGTTAACACTCATTGTGGTAATAAAAGCTACACAAAGTCAACCTTGAATGCATGATCCAATTATCTGGAATAGGTGGACTGTTCGCCCTCTTGATTTCGACCAGGTACTATTTATCAGGTCAAATTAGGGTGACAAGTTGAATTCGCCCAGATGTACAAACCTCATCATTGAGATGACTCGCCCACTGAAGCGATGGCATACGTAGCTGCCTTCGTACTAATTCCAGAGTATCAATAACAATCCCCGCTACAACAGGCCAAACTCACGTCTCTTTAGTTCCTCCACCAATTCAGCCTCTGCGGATTGTAAGAGCTTGTTCAAATGAGTATCAGCCAGACTAGATCAAACAAGCACATACCACAGCAGCATCTACAAGGCCAGGAAATTTATCTGGCTCCACCCACATCAACTCTTTCTTCCCCTCTAAAGCCTGGTCAATCCTAATTGAGTCAAGAAAACCCTTGATGGGACTCCTGAGCTTCGGCAAGGCATAAACAATATTATTTAGAATAGGTGATTCAAAGCCAACATCGGAGGGCGTATCAAACCCTTCAAAGGCATCGCCAACTTTCTTGAAAGCCAGCAGTATAGTGGCGAGCTCTTTCGGCGTGCACTGCAACAAACACCCTGGGGGTCAGCGTTACTAGCTATCAGACAACAGAGGTATCACCTGTCCATACTGGATCCTACAAAGGCCCCTAGCCAAGTCAGGTAGACGCTTCAAAGTTCGCCGAAGCGTCTCAAGCTTTTCAGAATCACTATCCCGAACTTCCCTAACGGCATTGACGCGTTCCTGTAAAGCACTACTACAATTCGACAGCCGCGTTTGATCGTTTCACAGGACTTACTTTCGATCCACAAGAGGCCGACCAATCCAGCTCTTGAGAAGCCGAGCCCCAAACTTTGTCTGTGTTTTGTCCAAAACTTCCAAAAGTGAGCCTTTCGTCGTGTTATCTGTCGTATTCTTATAAATCTCCAAATTAATTAGGGTATTTGCAGCAAGTAGCATATGTGTTCGAGTAGTGAATTCACTGAAAAACTTAGTTTCGAGTAACGCGTCAGCGATTCCGAATTTCGAGAGATATTTGACAGCATGGGCCAAGGCAACAACCACACGTTGCGGAAAAGCAGTCACTTCCGCCATGAGCTTTCCTTGGCAAACATATGAGTTGTAGTACATAAATTGTGGTATGAACGCCCACCTGCTTTGAAGCTTTCCGATGCGGCCGCAGTATGCTTTTTGTCCGTATAGAATTTGGAAACCGCTGAAAATGCATCTGAGTACGACATGACCTGTTTGATGTGCTCTACGCGGATTCTATTGGCCGTTGTGGTGTCTCTGCAACGAGCATTAGATGGAAAAGCCTAAGAAATAAGGCCAAGCATACCCGGTAAAATATTGTAGCATCTTTGTCGTCGCATCGGACACCCCATTTTGGGGTAGTAGCAACTCAGTAGGACGAGCGTGAACTAATCTCGTCTAGACGACAAATGAGCTTCGCACGCAAATCCCTGTAGAGAAGCTTAGCATACCTCGAGCTCAATTCGCATGAGTGTATCTTTACACCCCATTCAGACAAATTGATGCATACACAAACGTATTGCCCTACCTTCGAAATCATCCCAAACAACATCTCCAGTGCTCGGACAAATTAGAATTATGGATATATTAACGTCTCCTGGATTAGTCTTCTTCGGTTCTTCAATTAAACACATGAATGGTGGAGGTGAGTAAAGTTCCGAGTCGTCCTCGTTCATCATGTCATCAACATAGCTGGTATGGAACGTCAGCAACCATTCATCCGTAAATCACGCGCACGTACGTTGCTGCAGTGTACAAACATGTCAACTTTCTATCGAATGGAGCGTTTCTGTTATCGCTGACTTTCTTCAATGCGGCCGTTTCAACCTGGTTGACCACGCCAACTCTGTATCCTCGCGCAAGCAATCTGTGTATACAAATGACGTGAGTATTTTGATATACTATCAAGATTATCACCAACTTCTTGAGATGGACATTCAAACGCTCTATTGGTATGGAAGCAACCAAGAAGTTTCGATCATTATATGCTACCATCCCGAGCTCCTTGGCTGCAGCCTATTGTCCCGTTAGTGTCTCGTCTAAGGATTGTGATACGCAATAGACCTTTGCGTCATCTCCGAAGAATTTGTATTTGTACCCAACTTCGATCATCAACAGAGTGCCCGAGTTGTCTTCCTTCAACTTCAGCACCTGAAACACAATTAGTTTACATAATAAAAGACGACCAAATCAATAGCGCGAACCTGTAACTCTAAAGGAGTGTATGCTTCTCCGCTTGGGCCAATCTTAGGTGGCAGCTTCTTGCTCTGTCTGCCCGTTGTGGCGGCAGTCCGCCTACTCCCTTCAGGTTTGGATTTAGACCCGACGGAATTCTTCTGCTTCCCTTTCCCTTTTCCAGCCGTGGATTCCGGATGAGAGAACACACTCATAAGCTCTTCAAATGTGCTGTCCGGATCGGTCCTTGAATCTTCATTGACTAAATTACCCTCATCTTCCATGTGCATCGTCGTACTTTCGGAATCTTCGTCAGCTAGTGGAGTAATTGAATTTGCTGATTCGCCCGGCCGCGGCTTAAATTGCCTATCGTCTGTCAAGAGCTTTTTTTTGAAGGCCTCATGTCGTTTGGCCTTCTCAGCCTCTGTCAGTTTATTCCTGTCAGGTGATGCTATATCAGGAGCCGAGGATGGATGCGAGGTAAATGCCCATTGGTCTGCCATTCCAGTTGATTCTACGCATGGGTTTAATCGTGTGTGTGAAGAACTCGGTTGAGAGAAGAGAGTTGATTGGGTATATGTGGTCGTTGCGTTTCCGGATTTGTTAGTTTTCGTTCTAGCAGAAGGTCCAGGCTGAGATTGAGAAGAACGGACGACTTTGATTTTCTTAATTGGAGGTTCACTGGTGTGAACTTCGAGAGCATCGTCGTCGGCATCACTCGTGAGATCAATAGGTGACGCTGGACGTTCGCGTCGTTTCGACGATTTAGTTGGGCTGGGGGGAAAGAAGGATGAAAGAATCGTCTGGGAGTTTTGTTTTGGGGCCATTGAATGTGACGTAGAGCCTATTTCTAGTGGTGGAAGTCAGACGACAGAACTAAATGGTCGCGTCGCGTTCCAATGACATATTACTCACGTGATGAGCATTGAAAAAAGAATTCGGATTTTCAGGCACTTGGTAAAGTAGCCGAGTGCAATGCTGCCGCTACGGCGACATGTCTTTTCGAATATCGCGAGCCGCGTTGGACTCCGTTCTTCACATTGGCTTAGGTCGCCTAGTCAATCTTTGACCGGACTTCGATGGCAGTCTACGACGTGTCCTCAACCCAACGAGAACGAAGGTCCCGCTGTGACCCAGACGAACCGTATGTCTTCCTGTAACTGTGGAGGGTCCCGTAACTGAATACCAGGTCCTCAAACAGGTGCTGAGGTTACCATGAAGCGATTCTGGAAAAAGGTCGACATTGAAAAACGAGGTGATTCCGTAGTCGTGACACTCGACGCGCGACCGCTTAAAACGCCTTCCGGGAAGCCCCTTCTCGTTCCTTCGACAAAGAACCTACTTGCAACTCTCATAGCCGCTGAATGGGACCACCAGACTTCTGTCATCAAACCACATGCTCTTCCAATGGTCAGCTACCAAGATGTATCTTTGCTGCGCTCATTAACTAATTTTGGCTGTAGACCTCCCTAGCGTCGCGGGCGATTGATGGGATGTCAGACGCGTCTACTCGTGCCCAAGTCCAAGAGGCACTGCTCAATTACCTCGACACGGACACCATATGGTATGTCGCTTGAGTCGCTTACATGTAAAACTGTTAGACACATTTCCAGCTTTTACGAAGATTCCACACCGCAATTAGAAAAGCTTCAAGCAGAGCACTGGGACCCACTCTTCAAATGGGTCGAGAAGACGTTTGGAGTCCAACTGAACAAGAACACATCTATCCTGTTCAGTGAACAACCTCGAGAAACACGGGAGAAACTCGGAAATGTTCTGAAGAATTTTGATCAATGGCAAATGGCTGGTAAGGTTCTAGCCGTTTTCCAAGCGCAGGTCTGGACTCAAGTCTTGTTTTTCTTAGCCATGGAGCGTGCGACATATACTACCAAATCGTTCATTATCGCACTGGCACTGGTTTTCCGGAGCGTGACTCCCGAACAGGCTGCACTTGCTGCTTCGGTTGAAGTAAACAGTCAGATCGAGCGATGGGGTGAAGTAGAAGACAGTGAGTATGGTTCCTTCGGCGTTTGCCTCCACTCGAAAAGCGCAGTGCGATCTTACGCTAATCTCTTTCTCTTTTACATCTAGCTCATGACGTTGATTATCACGACGTCAGACGGCATCTTGCCAGCGCAGCCTCGCTTTTGTGCGGCCCGTCGAAGGTCGTTTGAAAGCTGGCACGCTATCAATCTCATTCTTCCCTTCCTCAGAAGCGAGTCTATCGGATAGAATAATTCGTAATTTCATATTTAAGTCGACGGCGAAAATAGTTTGCCGAGCCCTTCTGGCTTATCTTGAAAGCCACCGACGCAATGTCAGACGAGCATTCCAATAGATATGTTGGCTAGTTGAGATGGTGTGCCACGAACAAATTCCTGGACTTCTCTTGCTCCTTTGGACGGCTGGAGTGATCCGATGGTGGGTTGGCCAATGAGCGTAGTTGCTTTACCCCGACAATAGACCGGCAAGGCAAGAAAGGGCGGGAAGTGATCGGAATGATTGCGGGGAGCCATGTGACAGTTCCTGCTCATCCAGCTGCCACGGACGTCCTCCACCCAGCTCGATGCCCTGCCCAAGATCCGGCCTCCTGCGTCCCGGCCGTCCGGAGCCAGCCCCGTATATATAGGCGCCCCCTGTCTTTCGCTATTCGGACAACTAACCATGCCCTCCACAGACTCCCAAATCCTCGAATCCTTCGACCCCTTTGCCACCCACCCCTTCACCAACGGCTGCGGCCTTGTGCCCCAGCCTCCTAAGCCATCGCAGTACCCCATCCCCATACCGTCTCCTCGCCAGACTTACGCCCTCTCCTCGTCGTATTCGCCACCTACCGCGTCTACTTCGCCGGCGTCCTCAATGACATCAGGCTCACCTTCTTCACTCCTCACCGCCCCCCAGCCGCGCCGGCACCCCACAAGCACCAGCCCCCCGCGTTTCCCAATTTCCTCGTCCCAGCAGCCTATTTTTGTGCCTTTCCGAAAGGAAACTTCATCTCCGGACCTTGTCCTCAAAAGAAAAGTACCCGTGTCCACCGCCAAGAGTGTGGGCACGCAGACACCAACGACGTCACAATCCTCATGATAAACCCACTACACCACTATTTAGACCTGTCATTCCACATACCCTTTATAGTGAGTACAGTCATTCCCTCGGGATTGTCGCCTTCTTACTCATCGCCCGTTTAGTATGTAACGGACTGCATACTGTCAATCGCTTTGTTGGAAATTGCGGTATTTCTGCGACGGACTATCTCAACTCGACGTTCTTCTGGCATGCCTCCCACAAACTTCACACCCTCTGTATCATTAGTTGAAATATTATGAGAAACCGTCTCTGCATCCAATCATTGTTTTTTTCGGTCCCCATCTGATCCTCCGGTGTCAATGATGATGGCCCTAACAAAAAATGATCTCAAGATCAATATAACTTTCAGGGTAAAGGCATCCGAGGAGAGTCGCATCCTCTTACAAACATTTCGCCAGTCGCGCATTCCTACAATTCATCCAGACTGATCGGACATAGTCAATGAGTTCAAGAACTGCTTATACCATTTACCCACATAGTTAATGTACGGCGAGTTTCCGAATATATTCCAAGCGAATGAAATGGCGATGACGATGATGACTGACCGCCTGGAGACGCCACCCAACCGTTGTTCGCTTAAAAGTCATTGAAAAATAAATAAATAATGAATACAAAGTCTTACGACTTGGCTAGTTGCCCTATTTTTGCGGAATTATTCTCACCGAACCCCTTACACATGTACAGCCTCGTGCTCAGTAATATTAAGAGTTTGAGAGAGAGAAGAGTCGCTTCAAGATATCAAGGGAATGTTTCCTTCCTTTCTACCGGCCTTTTCGAAGTAGGATGAACGTGATTGACTCCCTGAACATGCGTCAAATTCGCTGGCACTTTTTTTGACTTTTGTCTGCATCGAAGTTTTGCGGGGTTAGACTGCACGCTAGAATCGTGAGTAGTAATCTGTTTCCTGTCCCCTGACTTCGAGTCATCCTCGTTGTGTCCCTGATATTTCCCTGAGCTTCGAGTCGGACCTACTTGTCAGGTTGTCTCAAAGGTGATCAGAATTCCGCAATGATTCTGGGGCTCATTCTGGGGTTATTATTTCCTAGATATAATTACGAGACTGCCATGTGAATACAACGAGAATCTTTATGAATAACCGAAATGCTTGAGTTACGCCATACGGCTGGTTACTTCAAAGGGGTGACACCTATGATCCCATCGGTGACTGAGGGCTAGGTAGCCATTGATTCGCGGATTCATAGCCGATGTATTAGTGAAATCTAACTCTTGATTCGCTAATCCAGGTAGGAAGCTAATCATAACAAATCAGATTATCTATCGTGTTAATCCACTCTTGCATGATTTCACCAGTACCAACTTCTCCCTTAATCCGTCAATGTCAGCCCGCGGTGGAACGCCAGTACACTCATTTTCTGAACCCACCGGTTCGGAACATCAAGTGGGAAAATCCACTCGCGCCGATCCTCCGAGCCTTCCTGCTAATTATATCTACACGAAATACTACTGCGAGGAGAACGTGTACTTCTTGTGTAGGGATTTCCTGGAACGCGAGGATGTATGTAAACGATGGGATATTTGGGTAATTTTCATTTCGAACGAGTCCAGATCGGTATGTCCCTGTTGAATCGTTCTTCGATGGATTGCGTCCCCCCTGTCTGTTTTCTCTTTTCGGGGGGTGGAATATCCCGCTGGAACGTTATTTCATAATGATGGTGGAGTGTTGGCCAGGACCCCCTAAGCCAATCGCGGTCCAGGAAAGACCGAAGACGGGGAGGGTTGGGGACCCATGGGCAGTGGCTATGGTATTCATCAGCGAAAAAGGCTCTACGGGATCTTTATTCTGCCAAGCCACCTCGCTGGGCGTTAGCCCGATAAATAGCGCTCTGGATTCGTGGGGCCTTTTTCCTCTAGCAACTCTGGTGATCCGAACCAATTCTGACGCAACAGGGGACGCCTTTCTTTTTTTTTTTTTTTTTCCAGGTCGCCTTGCGGAGCCAGAAGGCAGCTCGCGAGCAATATAAACCTGTCGTTTGGGACTACCACGTTATCCTCGTTCTTGAACCGAACCAATCATTGAAAGCGTCTGACCCGACCGGCGAGCGGACTCGTAGTTGGGTGTATGATTTGGACAGTATGATTACACCGATGCCTTGCACTTGGCTGGGTAAGTCTCTCGACCAGTAGCGCTGCACATTTGCCTAACGACTGTGATCCGGTAGAATACACCACGAGGACATTTTCGGCCCAACTCATTCCGTCGCTTCAAAGGTGGGTGGCGTGGTGTGGTCCCGTATTCGCTGGAGCTGAAAGAAACTGCTAGCATGTTCCGGCTCATTCCAGGCCATGTTTTCTTAAATGAATTTGCGTCAGACAGGTCACATATGGTATGCCCTATCAAGCTTGAGTTCTTCGTCATTTAATCTGGGCATTGTCATAGTTGAACAAAGGCCAAGACTCGGAAAGTGAGCCAACCTATTGGGCGCCGCCGCCGGAGTACGAGCCCATATGCGGAGAGCTGGCCAGAGAGGCAGGAGTGACGCACAACATTTTGGAGAGGTTTGTGGCGATGGACGGGGGCGGGGAGGAGGCGGTGGTGAGCTTGGGAGAGGTGTTGGGGAGGTTCTGATCTGGGATGTGACTGTGACGATTTCAGTTGAGGCCCGGTTGGCTGCCATCTCCATCTTTGCTTTCCGTTTTTTCTTTTCTGTTGTTCTTCACATCCGCTACCTTCCATACATTATAATGAGCTCCGTTCCTTCATCCTCCGCCTCTCTCAACGGTCGGAATGGCCATCCTGAACCTCCAAGCACCTCAGGCTCCGAGACCTTCGAGGTCAATTCTGCCTCTCCCACTTCAGCTCATCCTGTAAATGGCTTTGCCTCGTGAGTAGCTTTCTTCAGAGACCGCCCTGGCTCCAGAAATGTACTCTGTCGTTGCCCCATCGCACCTTATTCTGCCATCTACTCCGTATTTGCAAATGCCACAGCACAGTGCTAACCTTCAGTGTTTTGTCCTCAGATCTCCATTTCCGCAAACCCCACATAACGAGGAGATTGTTAGTCATTTGTACCACTCAGGTTTTCAAACCGGTGTAAGCGACGTTATTTTTGTTCGAGTGACAAGTTTTCATGCTTATGTCGGGAACATCAGAATTACGCAGATACCATCCTTGTGAGTCCTAGTTATTCTTTGATGGCTATGATAAATCTCATGATTTATTCTTCTCTAGCATGTACACCAGAATGTATACCGTCTTCATGCTATCATCCTTTCACGCTCGCCATATCTCGCCCACCTTATGTCAACATCGCCGCAAACCAGCGGTCAGCGCGTTATATACGTCAACTTAGAACAAGAGCCAGAGATAACACAGGAGGTACGCGTAAAACTTTGTTCCGCAGCCAAAGGGCTTACGTATTGACTTTTTTTTTTCTCCCCTGCCCGAACAGGGTTTTGCCATAGGTTAGACCACAGCCCTTTCTTTTTAAATGAAAATTGAATGCTATAGCTTACTATTTCTGGTATTTACAGCTCTGGGCTACCTCTATTCTTCCATTTCCATGGGTATGATTCAGCCTGAAAACGCTCGCGCGGTTCTAGCTGCCGGTTGCTTGCTTGGCGGAATGCAAGAATTATGCGCATTTGCATATGACGTCTGCAGGCGTTCTTTGTCAGTCGAGACGATTGATCGGTGGCTCCAATTCGTCGAGACTGTTCCTTCCTCAAACGATGGTACTGCGACACCAGAGTTGCCTCAAACATCCGTCTTTGGAGTGTATGCCCAGAAGTTGCGGGATGATGTGTTCCACTTTTTGGTCACGCTTCCAGAGACGCTTGAAAATGCTCCGCCACAGCAACCTAATTCTTCCGAAAATGGCACCCCGAGTCCGCGTGACCTGTTGTTGCAAGCGTACTCCCGCGTGCCTTTCGATCTTTTCAAGTCGGCGGTAGAGTCTCCAACCTTCCGTATTGGTAAGTTTTTTTTTACGACCATTGGATGCGTCCCTTGCGCGTATCACTCGGCTGATTAATTATTTTTTTACGGCAGGCTCTGACCAGGCTCGGTTTAAATTCGCTAAGGACGCGATTGAGCTGCGTAAACGCGGGATTTCACGGGGTTCAGGTGCGGAGGAGACGGTGGTACTGGCTTTCGGAGGGGCCAATTTTGGAGGTAGCGCTGTGCATATCACACGCAAGTTGCGCAAGCGGCCGCTGTGGAAAGTCAACTCCTAGACTAGCCCGTAAGTAGCGTGCGTTAGAATGTTCTTTTTTCCATGGTTTATGGTTGAATGTGACCGAGAGCATTTTTGAGAAGACTTACTTGGTGCCACGATCAAATCGATATCTTCCCATACAGGTAATCACGAGGGCTACTTAGTTTCATTCCTTCTCTCATTTACCCTTCCATGGCCTACCCACCCTCCTCCACTTATCCCATCCAACAATCGTCCCAATACCAACCATCGCTTCTGACTAATTACCCGACTGATCAGTATCCTCAACAGGATTTTTCGCATCAGCCCAAATTTTGTCACAATCTGATTCGTTCTCGCACGACCCATCCGTTCACCAAAATTTTCATCAGCAGGGCTCCTATCCTCAGTCATTCCAACATATCCCTCACCAAAATCAGTTTTCTCAGCAGTTCAACCAGAATGGCTCGCAAGCGCAGCAGAATCCACCTATTCAACCCCCGCAATTGCACCCTCAGCTCATACAGCAGCAACGACAGCAGTACTCTCAACCTTCGAACCAACAGCAGCAGCAGCAGCAACAGCAGTATTCGCAGCAGATACAGCAACCCCATGCACAATTCCCTCAACAACATGCGTTAGCTTCGTATACTCTGCAGCAGCAGGCGCAGCGTCAGTCGCTTCAGCTTGGCCCATCAGAGGACAACCAATATGCCCAATCTTCTTCGCCCACCCACCAAGCTCCCTACGCGCAACAAAATCAACAAAATTCCTATTCCCCACTAGACCGTTTTGAGCCGCAAAGCTCTCCGGTCCAGCTTGACCATTATCCTCATTTCAATCAAGCTGTCTCGTCGAATGGGCATCCTCAAGAATCGTCACAAGTTCATTCGGGACAATTCCCCTCTCAAAACATTCAGCCTCCGTCTGCATTCCCCAGCAATCCCGACAGCACCAGTATTCCTCATTCCCACCGCCCGCTCAACCGATCCAGCAGCAGCAGCAGGCGCAACATCAAAATGTTCGAAGTGCCTCTCAGCCTGCACTGTCAATGCTGCACCCTTCAATCTCCCAGCCACCCAATCCATCGCGGTCGCAAACTATTCCGTATCCATCACAACCAGCAGTACGTATCTCGAAGACGCAGCCACAACCAACGCCGGGAAAAGTCGCTGGGACCTATCAACTTTTTTTCACGGGCCGCGATGATCCTCGGGATTGTATGTTGATTGGAGAGGACACGAAATGGGTTCATCTTGATTTTCGGACTCAAGAAAATAATCTCGGACAGTCCGTCCAAACCCTCGTGCGTCTACTCTCGATCTGCGACGAGAGATAGAGTAGTTGATGGTTTGGTTTGTTTTTTTATTTTTTATTTTTTTTCGAACAAAAAGGTGTATAGGAACACTAAAGACCTCTGCGCGATACTCGATTGGGGTACAGGAGGTTTCCTCGGTAACGCAAGAATAGGTCCCCGTCAGATTCCTATGTCACAACTTGTCATACCAGGATCTATGAACAAGTAAGTGCGCAACTGCCTCGTTATCATTATTAGTAGTGACAAATCCCTTTTTTTTATTCTTAAAGTGCACGAGAATTCCTTTCGTCTGAGGGTGTGCGATTTGAGTGGCGCCGCACGCGGGAAGATATGGAGGCATATGATGTGAGTCCTTTTTTTTCACTTTCTAGAAAGTCCCATCTATGGAACCTGTTTCCGCTTTACCTTCGTGGTATCCCATGCTCTCCAACTCCCCCCTGTTTCGTTTCTCACACAGGTGAATGAAACATTTGTACATTTGAATAGGAGCAATGACGCACACTGAGCGGGGCACTCCTTCACCACCAGTGAATTCCGATTCTATGCAGACCCAAAACTCCTGTTCGTTGGTATGTTTCCAACACCATGTGGGAAACGTTCTTTCATCTATCACCCCCGTGTTTCATTTTTGCTTTTGATCGTTTGTTGAGTTAACACGAATACTGACAAGATCTTCTCTCTCCCTGCATTCTGCTCCGCAATACTCGCTATATTGGTCATACACAAAGCTTTTCATGGTGCCTGACACACGCGTAGCACTCTTCCGCAAGTACAAGTCGGAAACATCCGTCGGACCTACGCACGGTCTGATCCAATACACGTTCAGCAAAGATGTTCTTCTCCTTGAAGCTCTCCTCTCGTTGCTTCTCAATAGGTGGATAGATAAGCATAATATCCAGTTTTCTGGATAGTAGATTAGTAAGGCTCTAGCTGTCCTAGATCGTAAAGAACTCATGAATTTGTGTACCTATCGTTCATGGTATATACCCTACCGACTTTAATCCCACTGTTCTACTTCCGCGTTCTTCTTCTGAATGGAACGTTTCGTGCCTTCCATCTCCATTGTTTCAGAGACCAATATATTTACCTTGTTATTCAATAACAGTCATAGCATACGTGATGAGAGAAATATAACCCACGAAAATGACTACAAAAGAGACGTAAAACAGAGAAAGAGTGAAACTTCTAGGTATATAAAGGGGCAATAGAAACCATGAAAATAAATGAAAACGTGAAAATGAAGGAATAATCAAAAAGACTGTAACTCAAGGGCTACGGTTTAGTGAAGCTAGTACTTGCTCTAATTTTTCCTCCATGGATAGATCATTAGCTGATAAAGAAGATGAGGCTGAATGCCCAGGTCGAGAGGGACTGGGTTGAAAGTTAAATGAGCCAGAGTCCATTCCTTGAGACAAGTTCTCAATCAGGCGACCAATATGCGCAGTAGAACTGTAATAGACCTATATGCGCGATATGAGCAATGAAGGCACCATTTTGATGGTCGACTCGTACCTTGGTTTCAGGTCTGCTCTTACTTTGTCCGGATTGTCTCTTGCCTTTGAGCGCAAATGACGAATAACTTCCCCGTGAGCTTGATCGCGGTTGCTCTTTCACAGTTACTTGCATATTATCCCAGTCTTGATTAGCCTGTGCGCCAGCCTGAGTGGAATAGTCAGAGGAAAAACTTGCTCGGCCATTATAAATAGATTCGTCGTCCTCTTCACTACGCAACCCGCTCACAATTGACCTAAGCAGCAGAGAGATCAATCAGCCTTTTAGATTGAGCCAGATAAGGCATAAGAGTTTTACCAGATTGTGTCACCGTTCGCATATTCGATGAATTCCAACGCTGGTACTGGCTCTGCCGGGCTTTGCGCGCCATCAGGTCTATGAACATCTGACGCCATGGCGCTTTGCGCGCGACCGCCGGGTTGACCATACATTTCATATCTAGAGTCAAATAAGAGGTCAATTCCTAACAGCACCTCTACTTGAAACACTCACATCGAAGGATCATAGGCGGAAGTTGGTTTCTCTGCACCTATGCGGGGTATACTTAAGTAGGCTTCAGGACTTAACGATGATGGCATCGAAGGTACGGGTGGGAAACTATCGCTTGAAAACCTCGAGCCAACAGGTGAGCGCGGAGGTGGGGGAGTTGGTGCGCGATCCCTGAGGGAGTTAGAGTTAACACTGCTTCGACGACGATTTCTGGAATTGGATCGCTGAGGCACGTTCTGGGCGTCGGTTCCTGTGAGTTTGATATTTTCCGGTAAAATGATGGTACGTCGAACGACAGCGCTGGCAGCCCTGTCGCTATGTTGTTCTCGTGCTCTTCGTGTGACCTCGGGGGGCCGAAACACGACAGGGTTGGTAGCGTTGGGTTCGGGAGTGCCTTGGGTAGAGCGAGCTGTTGCGGGACTAGGTGGCTGAAGGGTGAGTTGAGCTGTATCGCCTGAATTAGATTGTTCTAAAGCCGTTGGAGTTCCACTTCGCTGCCCAGTGCGTGAGCTAGACCTTCCTGTCTGTGAGCTGGTCCTCCCTAACTTCGGTGTACGCGACGTTACGGAACCAGAGCGAGCAAGTAGATCGTTTAGTGCATTCTGGTCCAATCCGAGGTTGTTGGCAGCATCAAATAGTTGCTGGATCATCACAGACTGGCGACTACCAGTGGAGGGTGAAGCCGCATGGGAAGGGGTCGGTGGGGTCTCTACAGGTGGTTCCGGCGAGCGTACATTGAGTTGGAAATCTTGACGTTTGGGCGGAGGGGACTTCGACTCCTCTTCGGCGGGTGCCTTACGATCTTTGTGTCGTATTGAACCGGATGTATGTAGAGGGGCTGACGACGTCTGTATGGTTGACTTCTTTTGAGTAGCTGGCAGAGACTCTGATGCACGTTGCTTCCCTCGAAATCGTGATATGAAACCTTTCAGCGTTGGCCCAGCTGAGGCAGGAGGGGATGGCACCGTGACTTTGGAACTTGCAGGTTCTAATGCGCTCTTAAGTGCTGGGCTTCCAGGCGCAGCGAGTTTCGTAGGATCATAATTTACCGATTGAGCAGAATTAGGGGATTTAGCATTGACGGCAGAAGCGGATATCTCGTCATTCAGAGGAGAAGTCTTTGAACGAAGGGTCCCGCGAAGTTTCTTAAATCGTGATCCAATCTTCGACGTGCCCGAATTATTATTCGTCGATAATGTGGGTGAACGGGAGGGTATAACTTGGAAAGCATCCAGGCTGGCGGGGTTGGAATGAGAAACCAGCTTAGGGTCGCCGATTTGACTAGGGTCGATACGCTTCCGCGATATGGATCCGCTGTGGTTCAGTCCGTCTCCAGGTAGATTCGTCTTCGAGGCACCCTTGATACTTGCATCCGCTTGCGCTATCTTCGCCTGTACCTCTCTGACTATGTCTACCGGATTCTTGGAAGAGTTGGTAACACGCGCAGCTGAGAGATTTCGCTGTAGCGAGTAGGGAGCTTGAGTAGCCGAAGTAGGGGAAGGGCTGGGTATTGAGGTTGACGTAGTCACCGTTTCGGATGGAGCAACGGGGACAGTTGACTTGGGCTCGTCATCCGGAATGGATCCTTGCTTTGACTCATCAGGCGTGTTATCGGCAGACGAGGCGGAGGCAGATTCTTGTTCGTCCTGTTGGCGCTCGCATTGAGGTGTGGCGTCCTGGCCAAATAGTACCGCGGCAAGGCTATGGTTTCTCTGTGTGCCTGGGGAAGGGTCGGAAGGGGCCACCTGACAAATCGCAGGACTAGTGGTATCAAGAAGAGGAGGTGGAGGTGGGGAGTGTTTTGCCTGAATGTCGTTAACAACAGAATCCAGGAGCGCATTGGCTTTCTTGTGGTATTGCTCCGATGGCGAAGCAGCCACAGGTATAGGGGCTGTGGCTTGGTTCGTTTGAAGAGGCGGGCTATTGACCTTAAAAACCAAAAATTCAGAATGGAGATATCATCCGAGGTGAATAACATACCCTGGCAGGTGCATTAGTTGACTGCGACACAGACATTTTTCTCTTCCTACTTCCTTCTTCCTTCGTACTAGCATAGCTAACCAATTTCTCCTGTATCGTGCCATATCGCTGATCGTTAGCCCAAAGTACTTCTTCAATAACTCCTCAGCCTGTTCCTCTGATAAAGGACTCTCCGTCCTGCCGACGTTGAGATCATGCCATGCGGTCTGTGGTTCTTCACCAGTCAAGATGTTATCGTACCAATCCATGTCATCTTTATCACCCTCCCACGAATGGTAACTGGACCCCATAGAAGCGATAGATGTCCTCGAAGAGTTGTCAAATATATTGAGCATAGGTGCCGTATAACCTGCACTACTGAAATTGAAGGGTGAGGCCGTTTGTTGTCTCGAAGATCTACGACTTCCTCCGTTCCTGTCCATTCCGAACCCAGGCGACGAAGGTGATCGTGGAGCATTCTGCGTGGGTGTAGGCGACCGCTGAGATCTGTTTGAGGAAAACGGATCATTACCATTCGTGCTGGTGAAGGATTGAGTACGATCAGGTGGTGGCGTAGCACGCCTGGTATGTCCTAGGATCGGGAAGTTGGGTTGAAGGGCAGGTGGAGAGTCGGGCAATGGTGGCGATCCGACGTTCCTCTGAGGTGGGTGGACATATCGTGTGGTTGCAAGTATCATCTCTGACGCGCTATTATCGCTGGTCCAACTATCATTCTTTGTATGCGTTGGCTTTGTTGGGCTCATAGATTCACTCCGACTAGGTTGCCAAACGACATTAGAAGGTGTGCCAGGTCTCGAGTTGGAGGCGCTACCTGACGCCGCAAGGTTTGATAACGGTGAGGTAGGCCTCCTGCGAGCAAGCAGACTTGAGTGAGATGGACTCTCGAATTCAGTAGCATCCCCACTTCCACTACGCCGTAAGCCATCTTCAGGTGTATATCGACCATTAGCGCTCGGGCTCCGTTGTAAGAATAAAGAAGGTGTATTTGACCTCGGGCTCTGCCTCACAGTGGCTGCTGATATCGATTCCTTTCTCCCTAAACCACTGGCTCCAGACGAAGGGGAGGGAGACTTGGAATCGTTGAAGACACTCATGATGGGCGAAGTTGCACGGGGCGTAGTGGAGTGAGAACGGTCATCAAGCTCATAGTCACGGGGTGTCATTGGGCGATTCATCCCAGGAATATAACCAGGAACTGCGCGCGAGGGAAGAGGGGAAGCTCGCTGCTCTTCTGAAGGTGAAGCGACCCGCCTATCAGCAGAAACAGCTAATCCAGCTTCAATAGACGAAGCGCTGTTGCGCTGTTGAGCGTGAAATCGGCCGGGCGTGATGGTATGGACCGTATCGACGGAATCGGTATCGGATTTGAACACATTGACATTGGAATCGCAGGTTTTCATGACGGATGAAACCGAGGTTGTGGTATGGTGACGAAGACGAGAGGTGAAAACCAAAAAAAAAAAAAAGGCACAAAAAGTCAGATGTTATGATCGACCATCAAAGCGCATAAAGGACAAAGGGTAAGTTGGAAATAGAACAAGGCTTACCGCATCATCCTCGCCGTTTACAACAACTCGTGGTGTATTCGAGCGTGGTAACACAATCTCATCATCTGTTTCATCCGACTCATGAAGGGTATGCTGTAATCCTCTTGGAAAAGCAACCGGGTCCATTGTCTTGGCTAGTCTGTACTCGATGGCTGTCGCAGTGGGGACAGCATTGGAAGATGTTGTAAAACTTTGTTCTGTGTGCTGTTCAACACGAGGAACATTCGTACCCCACGCTGTCACACTCCCCGTACTGGGCTGTGAGGAAGTTGAATTGGCCTGCAATGAAGACACCACGCTCGAAATCGACGTGGACCCTTCGGGAGTTGGCGGACGCATGCTTGACGCACTCGTATCCGTCAGCGTGCTCGCTCTTTCAGCGGCAACGGACGATTCGGTCGGGGTTACAGATGAAGTGTTGACACTGCTGGAGCTCGTAGAGTTCGCTTTGCCCCTCCCGGATGAGGTGCCTTTCGTATGGGTATAATCCCTCAACGATCCCGACCCAAACAAATTATTACTGTAACGTTTCGACCGGCTGGCACTTGATGACGCGGTGACATTCGAATGGGCGTCCTGGTTTTCCGAAACCAATGTCTCCTTCGACTGTCGTGCATTGTTTGACGAACCTCGAGATCGGAAACGTAAAGCGTCAAGAAGCATATCTTCCTGCTCTTCCGTGATAGAATGAACTGCTCCCCGTGCACGTTGGTCTGCAAATCGGCTTTTGAGATCGGCGATAGTAATGGGAGTTCCCGAACGTAGTACTGGGAACCGATTGGAGAACCTGTAGTACCACAAATGTATGCATTGAAGAAGTATCAAGACGATGGTGCATCAACGAACGATAATTATCAATCAGCGATAATAACGTAGCGATGTATGGGATCAATGAAATAGGTTTCGTCGAGAAGCACGAACAAAAGTACCGAAAAAACTGTCAGCGCTGTAAGAGAGTTAAAAGATGCCGTCACGTACTCGGGTAATATTACAGATGCCCTAAAATCGCTAGGCGGTATGTCCGGCAGATATTCAGTAGGTGAAGGGATAGTAGTTGACTGAGTTGGGGCTGAATCGTTGGGTGATGGAAGGGACTGCTCCTCGGGTGGTTGTTGAGCTGGGTCCGGACTGTGAGGGGCGGCGTGTTGTGTGACAGGAGGGCCTTGAAATTGTCCCTGTCCTCGTTTAGCGTCGGATTTCTTCCTAGAAATTGGAGAGGTAAAAGAAAGGAGAGGGTCAGCCTACTTGCAACTAGTGAGGAAAAGGGAGGTAAAAGCAGACAGCGAATGGTTTGATAGAGTTTTAAAGCGAAAGGTATGAGAATGAAGGAGACAAGGAAAGCGAAGGTGGGCCGATTGGGATCAAAGGAAAATGAAAGTGTCAGGCCGAGAACTCTGACAGCGGGACGGAATAAGAAGTACGGGTAAACACCGTGATTTCCTGGGCTGGCCTAATGCAGGAAGCAGGCAAAGAAAAAGAGGGGCGTTGAACGATAAAGTCAATTTCTTGGGGATACCCAAACGTGTATGTCGCGTGGGGTATGAATGCGGCGGGTGGATCGGAGAGGACGAGAAAGGTAAATATAAAGGAAGGGATCTGATGGGCGGATGCCTGTGATTGCTAGCTCGTCACTGGGTTGGGGTGTCGTACGCCGACGAGGCAGAAAACAAAGATGAAAGATGAATACAAGGGCAAAAGGCGCTAGTGCAGGGTACCGGATGTATGTAAACCTGCCTCACGCCAACCCACAGCGCTTCAGCCCACAATACGGCGATCTGCTGCCCTTCGGCCCACTAGCCTGCAGGGTCACAGAAACGTACGTCCAAAGAAACGCACGTCCAAGAAAACGCAAGGCGACGCGGAAGGTGGCGCACAATTGGACGAATAGCTGACCAAGGGCAAAAGAAGGGGGCCAAGTACGTACCTAAATCGATGCATTTCCCGAGAATCTTTTCTTTCCTAGACTTATGGCTCCTTCTGTTACCCCTTCAAGATCTGCTCTAAGTTTATTCTGCCGTGGTAGCGCGAAAGACACGGATTTATGAGGACGGAGCCTGGCTTCTGTTGAGCCACAGTCGATCCACTGGTCGGGTCCTTCCCGTCCTTCTCTCCTTCTTTCTGCAAACACTCTCTCTGGAGGAATGTCCGACACCGTGTCGGGCTCTACCTTCCTATTTGTTCTTTAAACTTCCCGCTCGTTTCCGACGGGACAGTGACTACTCCACCAACTCGAGCTGTGCCAGCGACTATTTTGAGAGACTAACAGCTGTCTTTTTGCTCGGCACTAGCAGGCTCGGACTGGATTTAGGTATAGCGCCTGACGCCCTAGAAGCTATGATGGCTTATGAAAACAGGAAATCCCGCACCCCTTTTGTTTCTTTCGGGACGACCTTCAGCTGCTCTACCCACAAATCAGAGTTCTATTCTCCCTGGCACTTGAATACTGTGGAGCTACGCGTGCCCAACCGAATCTAATCGAATATACTGGATTCGGGGTGCGGGTGTGTCAAGGGAGATAGCGGTGGAGGAGGATACAAAAATGGCAAGGGCCTCGTGGTAAACACGAGGAGGGAAGCAGTGGGGTGAAAATGAGAGAGATGACTTTGGGTAATCTCCCACCACTGATCAGAACAGAAGCCTTTTCCGGAATGAGCTGTGGCTGTCTTGTTGTCTTGTTGAGAGCGACATGTCATTCATTGTTCACAGGTGCCAGTATTACCACGGGTCCACGTTCAGGTATATATCATTTCTCACCAGTACCCGGATGCCCGCATCACTGGGCGCTCGTTGGGACAGCTCACACAGCTGCCCATCTCCACTTTCGAAAAATTCGCGGAGATCGGTAATTGCCTCGAGGTCGGGTCTGCTGACCTACCTTCGATGGTTTGATCCTCAATTTGGGCCCTGACAAAACATAGCTTTTATTAATTCAGTCAAACGCTGACCGTAAGAAGCCGCTGGACAGTCCTCGCCAAGTGCTCGAAGCTTCGACAGAGTGGTGGCTTTACAATTCTTTCATATGCTTGAAACACATTACGAAAACCTACCATCATACCGCATGTAAGTCGTCTAGACTCATCGACATGTTCCAACAAATTATCACCGTCCGGTGGTGAAGCTTGATGGATGGCAATTATAGCAGTAGCCACATAGCCCAAAGAAGGAAGTTGCCAGCTCCTTCTAAAGTTCATCTAACGCGTTTACAACGCTCCCGAGACAGTTCTCCAAAAAGAAGGATCGAGCCAGAACCATGCCAGAGGTAAGATGGGAGTTGATGGATGGTCCAGATGAGAAAATAGAATAGAATACAAGATTGATAACAGGTCGGTTGTACAGGATCAGCTAACTCGATTAGAGCGAAATGGGAAGGCAGCTTTATGGTACAGTCATTTCTCTAGGTAATAGCATATCCTTGCCCAGTTTCGTTGACCAAAGCCTTTCATGACGCATATCTATGAAGCCCCGTGAGTAGCATATATACAACCACACACGCAGTACTTACTTCTTGACCCAGTCCTTGGCATTGCTATTGAATTTGTTCCTGTCATTTTTTAGCACCTAGAGTGAGTGTCACAATCTTAACTATTGCTGAATTAGAATTCTATGGAACATACGGCAGCAATCTCAGGTTCGAAAGGATCATCGGCGCTCGGATTATTGACTTTCTCCTTAATAGTTTGGAGCACTGTTCGAGAGCAATTTTAGAAACAAGGCAAGAGACTAAAGTAGACAATGTGGAATGCGTACCAGATGCCAGAGTTACTGTCGGCTTCCACTGAAAAGAAAGATTCGTGGATATGACATACGTCGAAGATCAGAAGACTCACTTCATCCCTGAGGACTGGGATACAGATTGCTCCTTCTTCATTAATTCCAGGATGATAGATCTTGGTTGTGAACGTAACCTACTCATCGATACGTGAAGATAGGACAATGTGATGTAGGATAAGTCAATGGGTCGCGGCAATGGTGCGAAAGTGACGCACCGTAGGAGCTTTGAAGGGGAAGTTGGAGGGTAGAGTTAGATTGAAGCGGAACGTGCCGCCTTTGTAAGGTGAATCGTTCTGCAGTGAAGAGCGGCAGATAAATATGATTCACACCCGAGGGTTCATTCGATAGAGAAGATTATCCATTTATCCGTCAGTACGTGCACAGTAAGCATGGATGGAAAAGAGGCCATACAGCACCCTTGATCGCGCACTTCCATTCAAAAAGATTATCTTCCTGGGGTGTTACTGTTATGCCCTGTATGAAAATACACCACAGGCTTAGTTGGTTTGACACGAGGACAGATATGTGAGCACCTCGATAGGTTGGTTATTGAGATCAGCAACCTCCTGTCAAGTCCTATGCCATCAGATCAGTCATAGGATTTCGAGCCGCGAAAGGCACCTTTTGAATGCGTCTACATATGGCGATAAGCGACGGTACATATATGGGGAGATTTAAACGTACCGAAGAGCGGTCATGGTCAGAGGTGTACCAGGCAGTGAATTAGGACGGAATCCTGATTTGGGAATCGCGTCATCACACTATGTCTTCCCCTCCTCCAGAAAATATCCTTCCATCCAACGGCAACTCCAATGGTTCTCTACCGCCTCCAACTCAGCCTTCTAGAAAGCGAAAACGCGCCGCCGTCGCCGCCTCGTCTCCGGCACCTTCAGATTCTACCTCCGCGCCAGCCGCCCCCACATCTAACGCACCGACAAACGAGTAATGTTCTTCACCTCCAATCTCCTCCGAACGCAAGCTGACAACAAGAGCAGTAGTCTTGTAACTCGGGGGATCTTTCATCCCGTCCAATCCTCTCTATTTCTCGAGGACCCACTTTCGTGCCTTGTGACACTACCACCTCTGCCGCCGCCAATGTCACCGCGGAATATTTCAAAACAGACCTAGTCGCGGTCAATCGCATCGGATTCCGCTATGTACCTGCTGGTATAAATCCTCCAGGTCATGCAACGCCCTGTCGTACGATCGAGTCCAACCCGACGTCATACCGTGTAAGCTGGGAAGATCGTTCTCCTTTTATCAAGGTCACAAAGGATGGCCTTGGTCTAGCTGGGAGCTCTGGGTTTAGAAGTGCAAGATGCAATGCACCAATGAGGGAAGGAAAGTGGTATTTGGAAGTCAAAATTCTAAATGGTGGCGGCGACCGTACACAGCCGAACGGCTTGAGCGTGGATGAAGGCGGAAAGACGAGGAAGGAGGGTGCATATGTTCGGCTCGGGTGGGGGCGTCGAGAGGCCACGCTAAATGGCCTGTTGGCTTGGATGCCTACAGTTATGGCTACCGCGACAAGACTGGCGAAAAGCTCACCCTATCTCGGCCAAGGCCTTACGGAAAACCTTATGCCTCTGGAGATGTTGTCGGAATGTACATTTCTCTCCCGCCGCGACGCGTCGCCAACCCAAAGGACGCTCAAGACCCTGCTCACATTCGACGTGAACGTATACCCATTGATCTCAAAGGCCAGGAAGTCTTTGAAATCCTCGAATACCCACAATGCAAAGAAATGTCCACCCTCATGGACTATTCCGGAAAATCCACACAATCCTCTTCTGTGCCCTCAAATGCAGGGAAAAAGTCTGGTCCTAATACCGGAAAACCTCCAGAAACCACTACGAAAAGTTCACCTACGAAACCTCAACAACACCTTCGCCCTCTTCCTACTCTTGGTCCAGAGTCCAAGATTGCCTTCTTCGTCAATGGGGAATGCCAGGGCATAGGCTTTCGAGATTTATATGATTACCTACAGCTACGTCAACCAAAAGACAAAACTCAGCGAGCAAAAGAGAGAAAGAGAGCGAAGGAAGGAGTGAAGGAACATCGAGAAAACCCTTTCGACGATGGATGGTTAGGGTACTATCCCCTCATCTCATTGTTCAACGATGCGTCTGTACGCATAAACCCAGGACCCGACTTCGAATACCCGCCACCTCCAGATATTGATGCATTACTTGAAGGAAGAGATCCACTCGTTCCTCCTGTGTCTAATCCTGAACCCAATTCAGAAACTTCAGGTGAAAACCGAAGCGGAATGGACACCGACTTAGATATGGACATCAAACCTACAAGGACTTGGCGGCCTGCTTGTGAACGCTATGCAGAATTCATGCGGGAACAGTGGGAATTGGACGAGATCGAAGAGGAGGAAGCTCGGAAAGAGCTCTCTCGGTGGCAGGAGAACAGCAAACGTGAGGAAGAAAGGGCTGAGCAGAAGAAGAAAAAGAGAAGAGAAGCCGATGCAAAGAGGAAAGCAAAGAAGGTTGCTGAAGCCGATTCCAGGAAACGTGAGGTATCATTATTGAAAGAAGACCTGGAGAGAGAGAAACCAGCTGTCGCTACTATGCCGAATCTACTAGGCGGCCCTTTATTACTTGGAATTGGACTTGGAGGTGTCACAAGTCACGCGAGTTCATCATATCCGAGTCCTAGTCCATTGAGGTTCTCAACAGCCGCATACGATTTGGACAAAGAGATTGAAGCTGCCGCCCTAGAATCGGGAAGAAGCAGTGTAGCTCCCAGGGGACGTTCAACCACTTCCGAACTACAGGAACGGTCTCCTCCAGAGGAGGGCGAAATGGTTGTCGACCAGGAAACCAACCGTGGACATGAATGGAAAGAAGCCGAGAGTGAGGTCGGAATTAAGGTACCAGAGGGACATTCACCAGCTCCTACCGCTGGATCATATGTTGGACCAGGGGGGAGCGAATATGCATCAGATTTTCAAGAAGATGTGGAGCGCGAACCGGAGGAAAGTACGGTGGGCTATGGTGAACCTGAAGAGGTAGAGGAAGAGGAAGAGGGCGAAATTGAGGATCGCCGAGTAAAGCCAAAGATTGAGTATGTTAGAGAAGAAGAGGAGGAAGAGGAAGAGGGTTGAGGAACTTGTAGGTTTTATTTTTGTTATTATGCTCTGCTACCAATGTTAGTTCGTTTATTTCGCTCGCAAAGACATTTGTTTGCTTGCGGCCTGATGA
This sequence comes from Agaricus blazei, assembly GCA_029719445.1. Taxonomy (NCBI): domain Eukaryota; kingdom Fungi; phylum Basidiomycota; class Agaricomycetes; order Agaricales; family Agaricaceae; genus Agaricus; species Agaricus blazei. Next base: position 372,466 of record SSNC01000021.1, on the reverse strand, counting down.
CGAATGTGCGCGTGCAGGTGGTTAGCCATGGACCGAATTCAAATCAGGCGGCTAACTGAATGCTCCTATTATCGCGTTTTGATATCAAGAAACTACGCAATGAAGCAAGGAACAGCCAGTGCGCATGATACCAAGTCTCAACATTATGTGAAGGTGTCTTCTCTGATGCTTCTCATACAGTGACATTATTCCTGGTTGCCGTTGTCATATCTGTACTACTGCTCGTTGCCGCCGCAGTTGCATTCCTATGCTCCCGCCCCCGAAACGTGCCTAAGTTTACACCTCGAGTCTGGTATACTTCTGGCAGCAGCAGCGATGACCCTGAAACACTCTACAACGGGGGCATCCGCCTTAGCCATCATCGTTCGTACTCTAGCAGTCTCTCTTCTCACCGAGGGTCGGCATTCTTCATAATTCCCGATGGAAGTGGAATGCCATATAATGCTTCCGAATCATTCAAGAACGATATCATTTCCGTGTCCCCTTCGAAGCCAGTCATCGTTGGTAGCGAGAGTATGCAGGGAGGGATTAGTATGAAGTTGATGATTACGCCACCAACACCGTCGAAGGCGAGAGTGGAGGAGAGCACGTTGGAGGGATTGAACTTTGAATTAAGCGACGAGTCGGACAGCGAAGAGGGCGAAGAGTCGGATGAGGTCCTGTAGGCAGTGCTATTTATGGAACAGACTTATGAGGTCACCACGTGGGAACTCGAGTTGGCATTGATTCTCTTACAGCTGTTTTGTATGAACCACCATGTTTAGAAAAGCAGGCCAAAGCCTGCAGCCTCATTTTCGCCGACTTCATCAGCAAGCGCGTCAAATCCCACAGTCACAAAAACGCACGGCAGCAGCAGCTTCGCTTGTGTCCGGAATTACTGTTGGTTCTTACTTGTTGTACGCTAACTCTAAGAGGATCTACAATGACGCAGATACCTCTGTCAATGTGCCGAGCTCATTAACTTCTCAATTGAACACAAATACGTCACCAGATGCAACAATTTGGCGAGACGGAGACACACTTCATTCTCTTGTTTGGGGTTCGAGCAGGTACATATCCAGCTTCCGGCCAACGGTCCCCATATGCTCAAAGAAAATGAAGTGGTAGGATTCTATTTTCCGGATCAGATGAAGGCGAGGGGAAGGGCGCGGGTATGCGTCAGCCTACAATTGCGAAGTGGTTAGAGGGTGTCGCGTTGAGAGATTTGCAACTACATAGAAAGCACGCCGCTTGTGTAGATGCAAGAGGAGATGTTTACCAATGGGGAGATGGGTTTTTTGGACCTGATTTGAAAGGCAGTGCGAAGCCCATGCCGACGTTAAAGGGAATGGTAATTGTTTGTAGCATTCTTGGCCTTGGAAAGTAGCTGAAGTCTTGATCAGAATATTGTCAAGCTGCAGCTCACGGAATTCAAGGTTTATGCTCTGTCCGCATCTGGAAAGGTGTATGTTCTTGCTGCAGACGTCTTGAATCAAATGGTTCCAGCAGGTCAACCCTCACCCCGGAGTTCGTGCTTGAATACTAATTGGCTCTGGAAAAATGACCGCGGCGTTATGTACCAAGAACTCGCAGCTAAAGAAACCCTCGGCTGGAACGAAAGGTACTATTCGCGCTTATTGGGTATTGAGACACTCAGATTCACACCCCACCTGCAGATTTGTTTCTATCGTGGCCGGAGACAATCATCTTCTTGCCCTCACCAGTTACGGGCGTACGTTTGCTCACCCTGTAAATAAAGCGGCCAATCGCTTTGGGCAGCTTGGCCTGCGCAACTTTGAAATCACCGATCCAACTGCCTTGATCACTACCAAGAAGCCAGACACGCTTCGGGTAGAGCTTTCACCCAAGTCTGCTGGAACTCAATCTGTTAAACCCGTTCGAGTCGCTTCCGCCCTTGATGTGGCCACAGACCTTTCAAATATCGATGATTCTACCATTCACTGGTGTACTCATTTGTATGAGATCCCAGCACTCCGCGGAGTTGATGTTGGCCAGATTGCTGCTGGTGGCAGGAGCAGCTTCGTCCGGACGCCAGCAGGACGCGTGTTGGGGTGGGGTGCTAACGAGTTCGGGTGGGCCCTTTTCAATCGGGTTGTTGAAAATTTATCTCAATCCTTCCAGGCAAATCGGGCTAGGTTCGAATGTGACTCTCAATACGATCACAGTACCGACAGAGGTTGTTCTATGGCGCATGGTTTCCCAGAAGACGCGAAGCAAATGTTTAGACGTAACTGCCAGTATGCGGCCGCTTGTAATCTTGACGGGAGTTCGTATTAACCATAGGTTGCAGAAGGGGACCTGACATCATTTACTGTGGAACGCTCCGGCGCGGACAGTCCTACGACAGCTGATCTATTAATGTGTGGTAATGGGCAAAGTGGCGGACTCGGTAACAATACCTACAGCAATTCGCAAGGCAGCCCAACTAGGGTAAAGAATGTTAGCGGACTTTTACAGTGTGAGTTCGGTTCTTATATTCTTTGACTTTACTCAAGTAGAATATATAGATAGCGATCGAAAACAGCAATTGGAGCCGGTAATGCCCGTGGCAGTTGTTATATCGCCGACTGGGCATGTCTTGGTTGCCCTTGATACATCAGCCGACTCACACGGCGTCGGTGGTCAGGATCTCATGGTGTGGGGTAGGAATTTTGATTACGAGCTGGGCAATGGGAAAAAGTCTAGCCTCGCGATGCCTATCTTCCTTGACGCCCCGGACGGCGAGCGGTTGATGTTAATGAAGAAGAAGGCGAAGGAAGTATTGGATCTCGGGGGAAGCGTGTACAAAAAGAACGTCATCGTTGAACAACAGGCAACAGCCGGCTATGGTAATACTGCGGTTTACTGGAAGGTCATGGGGTAGTTGTTTAGCATATTGTTTTGCAGCGAGGCGAACATGCGTTAGAATAAGTATTACGATATTTGGAGTTCTAAGACGGATCGAAAGAATGTTGGGGGTGTAACGCGGGAACTAGCGGTATATAAGAGATATATCTTTGACGCTTGTTATAATATGTGCTGTTGCGCGCATCTGTTGCTACCAGGCGTCTGACATCGTCCCTGACAACCTTATAGACGTTTTGACGGACACTTAAGCGTGCGTATTTACTACCTCGCGTTAGTCCCCCTCACCGGGCTCCAATCGCTTCCCTCCACAACCAGTATCAACTAAGGCGAGCGTTCAGTCTCATAGCTGAACCCACCAAACACTAACGCCAGCGCCCAACTAGTCTCACGTTTCCCAGTGTACTCTATTTATCCCAGTCATCATATAGCGTCATCATGGCCCCCGTTAAAGATACTCCGATGATTCCGAGTCCGTCTAACTCGCTAATGTTCACCTCACCTGCGCTATCGACTGCTTCCTCGCTCTCATCCTCTGGCTTTGATTTTGTCAACGTTAAACAGCAGCTGGATTCGGAAAGGCTGGCTGGTGCTGGCGCTATTAGGAATGCGCGGCTCCGGGAAACCACCGGAGAGGAATCCTCATTCTCCGACGATGAAATTGTGTGGACTGTCTCTGAAAGTGAAGACGCTAGTGGGGCGGCGGTATTGTCCGACGATGATTTCGTTGTCTTGGCAAGGTCCTCTTCTCAAAGGTCAACGACCAAGAAATCGGAGGATGATAATGTAACAATACATGGGACACCACATAACTTGACTTCTGGGCTTCAACCTGAAGATAGGGATAGCATTTCATCGGAATTTGCGAAAGAGGTGGCTAGACTTTATATTGACGCCGATGGTGGGTTGGTGGGAGAGGCGAGTGGATCGAAGGCACAAGATTCGGTGGCCTTGGACACTACCAAGTCGAGCTCTCTTGAAACTGCGACGAATAAGGGTATGAGGAAAAAGAGGAGGAAAGAAAAGCAAAAGGTATCAGAGAAGAGGGTAGAGATGAAAGAAACGGAGGGCGCGTCTAATGCCAAAGACGACGGAGCGTATGTCAGTACGGACTACGCTGTCCCTGTTCTCAGCAAGAGTCTCTCGCAAGCAACCATTGTACCTTGCACTCCTCAACTTCCCGCCGCCGCACCTGCTCCTACGCCTTTGAAGAAGAAGAAGAAGAAGGTCAAAGCCAAGAAAGAAAAGACTGTCGTTACCTCGCCCGCAATCCATCCAACTCCCGTCTCCTCCGAGAAAGTATCTGAGCAGTCCGGCAACCCGACAGCGTACGATGAAGCAGTCACCTATATCACATCGTGCGTGGACCCGTGGTGATCCAACCGACAGTACGGCTAACGACTTCTTTTTTTTCTTTCCATGTTCCACTTCATCAACTCGGGAATAATTTTTTGGACAAAAACTCGCGAAAAAAAAAACAAACGAAACCGACCACAGTTACATAGCCAATCCTACTGCGCACACCAACCAGATCTGTCACCTTACCCTTCTTCAGTCGCTCATCATCGAACTGGGACTTCTAACCGACATCAAACTTCTTCCTACGACAATTAAGTCTGCGAAGAAGTACATCAAACCGCGTGTCTTTCTTAACATCCGAGATTACCTCTCAAAGCGGCTCGAGGGACCACAAGCTGTGAGGAACTTGATGTTTCCTAGCCGTTCGGCGCTCGTACGAGATGTCAGGAAAAAGAAGAACCATGCTTCGCTCAAGTGGGTGAAGAAGCGAGGACTTCAAGATCTACTGGTTTCAGTCTTTCACTAAATGCTTTATTCCTGCCTCCGGTAATGTAATTTTTTTGGACCGTAACTGGTGCTACATACGGCACCGGTGCCATGATTCATATCTGCCCATTCTGTAATTGTCTTGTCTTTATCACTCAACTATTTTCTTCTGTAAACCTGTACTCATTTGTCACTTATAGCGAGGTAGCACAGCGCTTTCGACTTATTTATATATCCCCCGAGGTGCTCTTGTAGATGTCCTTTCTCGAATTTAACCCTTGAGTTGTGTAATCGTGTATTGACTATCTTATCTCATAATGTTTGCGTGACTGCCAAGTTCAGTTCTTGTTCCTCTTCTCATGACACCCTCCGTACAAGCAACTCTTACTTTTCCAACCGTTACATCACATCCTTCTTCCACCAATCTTCAATGGTCCTCCGATGGTCAGCTTTGCTTTGCGACGAAGAGCGTCCTATACATCCTGGTGCGCCGGCAGGGTTTGCTAAGATCGACCCAATACGATGTTCCCTGTGGTTCAGACTCCCGAATACGGAATCACGTATGATAACGCATCTGCAATAAAGTCTAAATCCAGTAAGAAAAATGGTATTGAAAAGACTGAAGTCGGGTGGTTTCGAACGGCGGTACAATTCGATGAGGGTGAGCCATGTAAATGGCCAGAGTATTCTCAAGGCGCGTAAAGAGTCCTCCTTAGCGATTCTAAAGTTCTTATAGCGACTGTAGATTGGAGCACCGTCTCTCTCGGTTCTATAGATCCAAGTTTGTGGTCCGTTGCTATATCGCCTTCCAACTTGTCAAGTACTTCGGGGTATGCAACTATCCATGCGCATTTTCGTTCTCCCTATTACTAAACTCGTAACTTCTAGATGTATCATTGCAACCCTAAACTCAAACTTTGATCTTCGACTCTGGTCAGCAACCCGTAATTCACTCAAGGGCGAATGGGAAAAAGTTCTTGATGTCACTCCCTACCTCCTGGACAAACTCGAGGTTCTATCCGGTGGCAACCCCATTGTGGGGGCATTGCGTGCCCAGGCTATCAGTACGTTGGTTACTCTTAGCATATAGGCACCATCTGTATTTAACCCCACCCCAGGTATATGTTGGATGCAAGCTGATTTTGGCGTCACCCCTACTCCAGGGCGCAGTGGATCACTCCTGGTAGTAGGGAATCGAGCCGGCAGCATAACACTTCTAAGGTGATTTATTATTTTTCTCTTCATGTATTTCTTGACAACTAAAATCTAGCCAGATTTGTCGAGGATACATTGCATTTTGTACAGGATATCACCTTAGATGATCATTGGATCACTCATCTTGCATTTTCGGAATCGAAACCTCTAGATCCCGGGACTGGTGATTCTCGTAGTTTTAATGTTTGTAATATTTTCTCAGCCATCTTCAGCATCAGGTATCCTCGCATATGGGACTTCTTCTGGTGCTATAGGAACTATTAGAATTACCCAGCGCCTCATCAAGGAGGTCGGTCAAACACCTTTCGGTCCTGGCTACGACATAGAAACGTCCGTCCAATGTTTCGGGGTTGTTTTTGAACCCGACAGGGCTGGGATAACAGCGATGCGATGGATAGAATCTGTTACACACCCTGTAGGTTCTCAGCTCTACATTAGTCGCCGCCACTACCTTTCAAGCTTACTAAATAATTTATATAGGCCATCCTAGTTTTTAGCAAGCCCGGAAAACTGATCTTGTGGTCTTCACCAGACCATGACCCGCGCTGGTCAGGCTTTGTCACCCTTCGTTTTCAAACCCAGAAGGTCCACAAATCCTCCTCAGCTCTGCATCCTGTGACAGGACTTAGCTATGTTGCGAACAAAGATATGTTGATTGTCACGCTCGCTGACGGGTCATTCCATGTCGTCCAAAATCTTTCTTCTTCCCCATCCTGGTCAGAAGATATCATAAACTCCCAGCAATTGTCAAAGATGGCCAGATTAATGTTTACCGAGATTCAGGATGGCAATGTGGATTCCACTGATATGAACCGGATAACTGGGGCAGCCTTGTTCGATGGCGCATCCGAGCTAATATGGGCACAAGAGTAAGCATATAGCCTCTTGATTCTTCGCTTGATACTAATACGCTCTGTTAAGGGCAATACGTCCACCAGATTTTAGTTACAAACATGAGGCCAAGCATAGCAGTACTCTGGTTGTAGCTAGATTTTGGAAGGATGAAGAAGGTTCGAACGAATTGTTACTCGAAAAGCTGGCCAATCTTCTTCGGTCTGTCAGGGCTTGTGGGTTTCTAATTCGTATTTCTTTGCCATGCATAATAACAATAATTCTCAGCCTCGGGGCGATGCCCACTTGACCTGCTGCGGCCTTATCTGTTCCATTTTAGCAACAAGACGAAACTCAATGAACTGCACTCGCGCATATTGCAAATCTTACGAGTGGTCCCTGAAGATCATACATTGTCAATTATCATTCCGCCATGCACAGAGCCACTCTCTGATAAAGTCAGACGTCGGTTCAAAGAGAGTTTGATCCGACATCTTTTCGGATATGATACCTTCCTCTCTTTACGGATGACATTAGCTCTTGCAGATTTTACCTGGGTAAGTATGTTAATCTATGGCCGCCGAGATGATATGCTTACAACTTAAGAAGCACCACTCAGACACAGAGGAGAGACGAATAGAGTGTGGCCTCATTGCACAAGATCTCCTTAATGCCATTTCGCATAGGGTGCTTCGTACTATTATTAGGCATCTCGGCGCCATCGTTCCTTTGTTACAACGTACGTTCTTGAGACTAGTATGACTGATGTATATTGACCTCCTATCAGCTGCTGATATCCCTTTTATATTGCGAGCGGTAATACAATCGCTTTTACCTGGTTCACCTTCCAACTTGTCAGAGGAAGCCGAAAATCTATCGAAAGAGGTTCAAGGGCGTATGATGATGCAGGATTCTGGCTCTCATATTAAAGACGAACACTGTCCAGCCTGTAATGTCATCGTTCCATTGCAAGATGTTACGAAGGCTGTGTGTTCGAATGGTCACCATTGGAGTAAGCACCCTGACATTGACTTGTCTTCTGGGGTTTGATGACTGATGCAACTTTCTAACTACAGCTCGGTGTTCGATCACGACATTTATTTTGTCGACGCCGCACGTGCGTACGTGTATAGGTTGCAGTAGGAAGGCCTTTTTACCATTATCTGCAAAAGCATCTCCTGAACAACCGACTTGGTTGCCCCCATTGGCTCAAGGATGGGTGGTGGAGGAACTGTTGGAAGCAGTGCAACGCTGCTTGTTCTGTGGTAATATTTTTGTCAGAGTTCTTTGAAGAAGATTGGCCGTTGGAATTCTATTTGGTTCTTCGATATACGATATACGACGGTACAGGACCTAGAAACACACGGAATACACGGGTCCCGAGCACAATCAACTAAAGGAGGCTACAGTGAATCAAGAAAACCCGCCAAGGGAGGTTACACCGCAAGAAGGAACCTTTCCATCACGTTCACACCTAAAGCCACCCGCAACCGACAAAAAATCACCGAAACGATAGTCTCGTCACTGATATAGCGTCTGTCTCCTGAACTTTCAAAAAGCCATCAGCCATTTATGCCGCCGATATGACAGTCCTAGGGATCTTTCATTCATAGGCATAGCATAGATTTTCACTTGGCATCATGATTGATGGCGGCATTGGCTAGAGTACCTTCAGTACACATGGATTGAGTTTCCCTCTGCGTTCACATGTTTTAGGCGCTTCTATTACACTCGACACATATTTAAACTCCAGAGAACTCAAGTAGAAGGTGTTCACTTCGGTAGTGAAGCAAAATGGACCAATACATTTTCCTATTCTTGTCCGGCCTCTCTTGGCCGCTGTTCATCGTTTAATAGTCTTGGCAGGAACTGAGGAAACAAAATGATTTGGAAATTGTGCGATTTTCGCGCTAACAGATATTCCAGAATCTTCGACCCGTGTGTGTATAGTATAAGGGTTCGTAGTTCGATGGCGAAGATCGTTGGCAACAATTTGATGGACAACTAACAGCCGGCGGTGCCAAGTCTAAGCCACATATGACTTTGGAACATGGTCGTTTACAAAATCTAACCATTATAAAACTCAGCAGATCACAGCCGGCTCGTGACTACGTGAAATAGATAATAACAATAGGCGGGAGGAAAGAAATAATAAAAAAAGAAATCGAGGGTATAGAATGACAGATGGATTTTCATCATATAGAACATGGTCTGCGATCCAATAATGACAAGTGAATGATGGATGTACACGCCACAATCTGAACCTTGCCTAATTTTAATGGTTTCATGCACATCGCGTAAACAGTTCATAGAAACGGGCATGCTCAGCCGCCCGTTTAAGCCTGAGTGCCAGCAACGATCAAGTTGCCCATATTAAGGAGGGCCTGGTTACAACCCGCGATATTATGACCTGGACCGTTTCCAGCGGAAACCACGCCGGTGGGTAATGCAACGACGGAGTTGACTACCGAAGAGACCTTGAGGGAAGACGCAGAAGAAGATGAAGACGAAAGACTGGATGAGTGGGTCGACGAGTGGGTCGACGAATGCTCAGTAGATGATGTAGTCTTGGGAGTGGTGTGGGTGGTAGAAGTTGTAGCCTCATGATGAGTGGTAGTGGGAGGTGGCGGAGGAGGCTTATAGGTAGTCTTGGGCTCGGGTTTGGGTTCAGGCTTGGGCTCGGGCTTTGGACTGGGTTTGGGGCTAGGCTTGGGATCGGCGGGTGCGTCGTCCGCGAAGTACCATTCTCCTTGTAAGACACCTAGGGAGAGCGGAGCGAAAAATTCGAAGAGGCCGCGGGTAAGGTCCAAACCACCATAAGGACATCCTGGACACTACATGACGATCAGAAACTAATTGGTAAGGGCCAAACAGACAGCCAGAATACCTCATCTGCGATCGTAGCAGTAGTCTGCTTTCCACCGTATTTCATAATGATAGTCTTCCCACAATGAGGGCCTGGATATCCACCACCGTATTGCTACGTTTGACGTTAACCCTTGTTCAGATATCGACACGTTAGGAAAAAAAAACTCATACCGCAGAGTTGAGCGCGACAATCTGAGCAATATTAATCAGTGAGCTAGTACGGTCGGTTGATGAGTTGGGAAGCCTTACGTGTTGTCCACGACTATTAAAATCGCCGCAAGCACCCCTGGACATGAAGGTCAGGAAAAGTACGTGAGTGGCTGGCTGATAAAGACATACGCAGCTCCTCCGACATCGTAGAAAGTCCAACGGGAGGAGAAACGCTTGTGCAATTCGACGGAGGCGTCAGCCCGTTTGGCGATATCGTGGTGGCTGCGACGACCGCTGTGACGAAGATCACCGAGGACGGCCAAAGGAGCGATGAGAGCTAAAAGAGCGTGACCGAAACGCATTGTATGTTGTGTTAGTACAATATAAACGAGTGAAGGACTTGAGAGAGCGACGATGCGAAGTCGAGAGCGGTAGTGGTGAGTCTGGTCAAAGATGGGAAAAAAACAAAAAGTCAAGCACAAATAAAGATTGTTGCCAAGCACGGGCATCACATGGCTCCGCCGACGGCACACAACAAAGTAAATTCTAATGTGGATAAATACCTACATATGTATCTATATCTACATCACCGGCGTCCAGCAACCGGCAACAGACAACACATTCTCGTCAGCCAATCTATGGCCCATCTATGTCTAGGGTATCTTCATTTCGATCTAATGCGGAAGGCTGACAGGCGTTGAATCAATCAACTTGACTGCCAGCAACGACAAGGCCGCCCAGGGCATCAAGCAGAGATACGAATTTATTCAGGTTCGCAGGGTTGTCAGCAACCGCCGTACTGGTAGCAGGGGCAGCGGCCGATGTTGACGTCGAGGTCGGCGTCGAGGTCGGCGCCTTGCTCGTGGTAGTTGTAGTAGGTTCATGTTTCGAAGAGGTATGCTCCGATGTTGTAGTCGGTGCAGTAGTCGAGTGTTCTGACGTTGTCGTTGAAGTGTGGGGCTTTGTTGTCGTGGTGTGTTTCGGGGGGTTGTCATGCCCGCCGCCACCGCCACTGTGGCCATCATCGCCATCATCGCCACCGTCTATGAATGACCAGTCACCGCTAATAACACCAAGGGCTTCATCGGCGAAGAAATCGAAAAGCCCTCGAGATAAATCAAGGCCACCATAAGGACAGCCAGGGCACTGAAAAAAAAATAGATTAGACGCCCACATTCAGGCCTGATCCACGCCCTTAACACACCTCATCCGTAATCTGCGCTGTAGTTGTTTTACCCTTATATGTCATTCTGATCTTCTGGAAACAGTGAGGACCAGGGTATCCGCCACCGAATTGCTGTGCTGCGGTGTCAACAAATTTGGACTAGGGAAACGCGAGAAGCGCGTTTAACTCACAGCAGCATTCAAAGCGACGATCTAACACAATAGAAGTTATTCGAATGTCCGAAGCACTAGTGCGGCGTTTACTCACAAAGTCAGAAGGAACATTGGTCTTGCCGCATGCACCACTGCGTCGCGTATAACATCAGAACAAATTCACTAAACTCGAAAGAAAGCCCAGATTGGCGAGTCCAATGCCGGTACTATCCCAACAAGGCGAAGAAAATGACTTACAGCCCAACATCATAAAAAGTCCACCTAGTGCTTGAAAAACGCTTCAAGTGCGTGTGTCCATCGGTCCGGTTGGCAAGCTCTCTATGGTGAATATGATCAGGGCCATGCCTGGGTGTAACCACTGCTGCGGCTGCAACGCCACTAAGAGCAACAAGCATAGGAAGTACAACAAGATTTATCGCTTTCATAGTGAACATGAGGGGAAGATTTCCACTCTGATAATAAACGGTCGGATGAATGAGAGTAACGATTCAAAGAGAGGTATAGGCTTTGCAAAGCCCAGTGAAAGCCTCGGGAGAGCAAAAAAAAGAGGGTTTAGGGATTTAGGAGGAAGGGGGGCGAAGGGCTTTGGTAGCCAAGCTAAAGGGGGTTTATTATAAGCAGCCATCCCTGCAATGAAAAATGCACGCAAATAATCAATGCGCGCCCTAACCACGAGTCACCGGCGTTGAGTAGGCCCTTACGGAACTGTTCCGATCAATCTGTATCAGGTAATCATCCTAAAAATCAATATGTAAGAGCTTGGACCATTAACAGATGTGGTAAGTATTAACATGCACAAGTTTCCAAAACACAAGCTAGCGTAAAAAGGAAAGGACCCAAGACAAGGCAGTCAGGATCTAAGGAATAGTTATTGTCGATGGTGACCTTGGAGACTGGATATAAAAGGTCAAGATTATGTAGACGTCCATCTTCCTTCAATTGAATGATAAAAGAACAAATGCAGCAAGTCCATCCTTGGAACATGAAGGTATGTTTTCGACAAGCCGACAAATTGACTTGTATAAAAGTTAAAACAATGTGAAGTTAAGCAGGAGCCGAGGGAGAGGGGGAATCCGAGGCTGAAACAGAAATCGAAGCAGACGAAGAAGGTATTGAAGCCGAAGCCGCAGAAGCCAAGTCAGATGAAGAGGCTGATACTTTGTTGTCGCTGTTCTCTGAACCAGCAACTACCATCGCACCCAGGTGAGCCATAGCTAAATCCAGGTTCTCAAGGCATCCCTTGTGCTTGTCTTCAGCTGGAGTGATGGTAGCCGTGGGAGTGGCGGAAGAGGACGCGGCTAAAATTAGAAATCAGCACTCAAAGAAAGTCAACTCGTTACGTGTGATGGTCACATACCAGAGGTGGAGGAGGAACTGACGCTGGTGCTGGTGCTGGTGGTGGAGCTGGCCATCACCTCGAGTTTGATAGATGCTGATACAACCGTTGTTGTTGGCTCGGGCTCCGGCGATGGGCTCGGCTTTGGTGGCGGTGGTGGTGGGGGCGGAGGTGGTGGCGGAGGCGAAGGCTTGGGTTTTTTAATCTCGATCGAGACTACGGGGGCCGGCGGTGGCGGGGAGGGGAGCCGGGCCCCCCCCAAAATCCCAGCTACCGTGAATAATCCCAACAGACTCCGAAGCGAAGAAATTAAAGAGTCCACGAGAGAAGTCGAGACCACCGTACGGGCAACCGGGGCACTATTCGCGGAACACACGGGATCCAAAATTAGCAACCAAAAATGATATCACACGTACAAGTGGAGAGGTTAACGTACTCGGTCCGTAATGGTAGCTTCCGCAGTTTTACCATTGATAGTTATACTAATTTTCTTGAAGCAAAAGTCACCTGAATCGAATTGCTGTAACAACTATCAGTGTCTGGCGTCTAGTTTTTGTATAGGGATGATCAACGAACAGCCGAGTTCAACGCAACAATCTATAAACATATGTGAGTAACACGTCTCTGGACAGCCAAGGAAAAAAATTTTGGGGTTCTTACGAAGTCCGATCCAGAATTTACTTTCCCACAAGCTCCAAGTCCGGCGTCGTAGAACGAAAACCGGCCATTGTCAACCCTCTTTGACAACTGGAACTCATTGCCGGTTACCTTCTGAACACCTTTGCTGGCAGCATCACCGTGCATACCACCTTCGTTTGAGGAATGGCCATGATAGCTACTGTGTCTCCTCCAGAGAGGGCCACCATGCCTTCCAGCTAGAGCAACATCAAACAACGCGAGCGTCGCGAAAGAAGCCAACAGCGTAGAGACACGCATATAGGTCGAGTGAGCGAAAAGAGAAAAGAGTGAAACGGTCTTTCGAAAGGAGCGACGGGAGAGACAACTGAAATGTGTCTCTTTTTAAATCTTCTACAATGAGCACCGAGAACAATGAGGTTGAAGAGAAAAGTGTGGTTCAGCAGTTGACAATGGGGTTCATTATATAAATATTTCGACCCTTACCTTGTCAAGAAGCGCCGCCATCCCTGATTTGGTCTAGTCACTCCGTTCACAGGCCCCCTGGCCGACGTGAGCGTCGTTAGGTGTTGGCAAAATTCTTTTTTGAACAGCACGAACAAGATGCATTCCGAGTCGTTTCAAAAAGTGTGGATCTAGAGTTTATACGGATGAAATAAAGATTCGAAGGCCTATGATGGTTCACGGAATACATCATTCTTCTTTGCGGCGTTGACCCTGTGATCAATTTCTCGTCAGACCAACTAGCATATGCCTCTAACCCCAGAGAAAGCTGCAATATATATTAGCATTGTCTACATATCATGCACACGCACATATCTCTTTGCCATGAGTATCAACTAGACTAAACTAATAAGAATGGCGTAAATGTATTAGTCAAACCTAGATTTTGGATGGGGGGTCAATGTACGTAGCCTGTTAGCAAACGCGTTGTCAGGGCACTAAAAATGGGGGAAACATAAATTTTCTGATGACGACTTACCGAAATGAATTTTAGAATCTCGTCAATGAGAAGAACAGGGGCGCTAATGTATAATACAGCTTTCCACTCATCGAGATTCAATGGTGCAATGACAAACATCGCCTATACAGAAATCAGCCTATGATATCAGTAGGGAGCAAATATGCTTACGGTGAATGATGGCACGTAGAGAATCATGAAATGCAGTGCCATACTCAACGCAATAGCTGCCACGAGATATTTATTCTTCCATACAGGCAACCTCAATAAACTCTCGTTTTCCGACAGCGAGTTCATTGCGTTAAACATTTCCACGGTCACCAAGATTGACAGACTCATTGTCGTTGCACGTCGGGCCATGGAGTCCGTGAACATTTCGCAACCGATCTCCGGGAAAAGATTTGAACATTGATGGAAATGCGTCTAAGCCATCAACTATCAATAACGCGATTGCAAACGACTTTATTATGGAACTCACAAGTTGGTAGAACGAAATCTGGGGTCCATCGGAGTAGAGAATAAACCACCACGCGTATCCAAAAACGGTGGCACACCCAACATAAATACCAATGATGAGGTATCTGAAGAACAGCCACTTGCCAACAAGCGGCTCTCGACTGTTCCGCGGAGGGACGCGCATGATTGAGTGATCAGGGGGATTGAAACCAAGCGCAGTAGCAGGTAAACTGTCTGTGACTAGATTGACCCAGAGCAGTTGCACGGGTATCAAAGCTTCCGGCATTCCGAGAAGCACCGTCAAGAAAATACTAACGACTTCGCCGATATTAGATGATACTGCACCGATTTTGTCAGTAAATTAGAGCACATGATCGAAAGGGCCACTTACTAAGGTATCGTATAAATTGTTTGGTATTATTATATATTAAGCGACCTTCTTCAACAGCCTGTTCTATCGTTGCGAAGTTGGAGTCTGTCAAGACCATGTCTGCAGCCAATTTAGCGACATCGGTGCCACTACCCATGGCTACACCAATGTCGGCTTTCTTCAGCGCCGGTGCATCATTCACACCGTCACCGGTCTACATATCGAACTTAGCTCCACGTTGTATTTTATTCGACAAGCTAAAACGCACCATGGCCACCACAAGACCCAAACCTTGCAATAAATCTACGAGCTGACTCTTGTGGCCTGGCTCCGTGCGACTGAACAGACTCGCGCGTTGAACAACTTTCATCTTCTCTTGTTGACTCAATGCCTCGAATTCCTTTCCTGTGTAGCTTTTGCCTGTTAAATCTTCGTTTTCTCCAAAAATTCCAATTTGTCTGCAGATTGTTTCTGCGGTGCGCTTGTTGTCACCTGTGATGCAAATGACACGAATACCCGCGGCTTTACAATTGGCGACCGCTTCGCTAACCTCTGGACGAGGAGGATCAAGCATCCCGACAATAGAAACAAATGTGAGATCTTGTTCAAATCTGGCATAGTCCTTGGTAGAATCAGATTGATAGTGTCCAGCGTCAATGTCATCCCTGTTCACATATGCAAGTGCGAGTGTACGGAGGCCATCGGAAGCGTATGTCAATACCCGATCAAGTAGAGTAGCACGGAGGGACGGGGTAAGGGGAATGACCTTGCCCTGGACAAGCACAGACGTACAGCGTTCCAGTACGGATTCCGGTGCACCCTTGACAAAAAGAGCCCCTGTACCGTTGAATCGTACAAGGACTGACATCATTTTACGATCCCGAGAAAATTCGAATGTCAAAAGGCGAGGTATTTTCCGTTCAAAGGATTCGTTTACGGCGTTGGCGCGCTCAGCAGGTGTCAAAGAGGGGAGAGATTTGTTGAGTTCGCCGTCCAAGCAACCAATCTTCTCGACTAGAACTCTGAGGGCGGCCTCGGTAGGTTCACCAACGTTCGAATAGATGTTTTTGTCCTGAGATGCGGGTTATAAACTTGGAGCAATGATCCCCTGAGCAACAACTTACCGAGTGATAAACAATTTTGGCATCATTGCAGATGGAAGCAATTTCCGCCAGACGTTGAACAGGGCCTGACCTTAGATCATCCAAAGCCTCTTTGTCCTCCGCAGAGTGAATCGCCCCAATAGGTGAGAATGTAGTGCCATCAACCGTGAACTCCTTCGGCGTAGTGGTATTCTCGTCGATAACCAAAAACTACGATTCAGACTTTGAGAACGGGCCATAAAAAAGAATCAAGAAGTGCTTTTTACTCACCCTTGATACGCTCATTTGATTGGTTGTAAGCGTCCCAGTCTTGTCTGAACATATTACATTCGTACACCCCAAGGTCTCGACACTAGGAAGGTTTCTGACAATAGCATTTTTCTGAGCCATTTTTTTAGTGCCAAGAGCCAGACACGCAGTGATCACGGCTGCAAGACCTTCAGGTATAGCGGCAACAGCAAGGGCAACAGCAATCTTGAAATAGTAAATTGCTCCTTTGAGAGCATTATGGTGCGCAGGATCCCAGAAGTGGCGAATGTTGACAAGCCAGACTAGAATGCAGATAACAGTGATGACTTTGGCCAACATGTCTCCGAAGTCATCAAGCTTCCTTTTAAGAGGGGTTTTTTCCGAAATTTGCGAACTAATAGACTTGTGAATGTCACCAATGGCGGTGTGCTGACCTGTAAAGACGACGACAGCCTGTGCACTGCCATTGACGACTGTGGTACCCTGTGACATACATCAGTACCTTCTATTGATACGGAAGAGAGGACGTACAGAGAACATCATGTTAGTCATATCTTGCTTAACAGCTTTGGGGTCTGGAACAATATCAATCGATTTGTGGACACTGGCACTTTCTCCAGTGAGGATAGCCTGATCCACTCGGAAGCTGCTCGAGGAGACACAAATGAGTCTACAGTCTGCGGGAATTTTGTCGCCCACAGAGACAGAAATGATGTCGCCAGGTACCAGGTGGGATGCATGTATGCGCGTAATTCGACCGGAACGAAGAACCTTAGCCTCATCTGGAGAGTACTCCTTTAGGGCCTACGAGGGTGACATTAGTTCAGGCAAGATAAGAAGACAAGAGTTAAAGGACTGACGTCAATGGCTTGTTCGGCACTCGATTCTTGCAGGACACCAACAGTAGCATTTGCAACCAGAATGATGAGGATCACTGCGGGCTCTACGAATGCACCGGCCAGCGTAGAATCTGGCGAATCATCGAAAAGAGCGAGGATGAATGATATGACGGCGGAGCCTAGGAGAATGAGAACGAGCTGGTCCTTGAACTGCTCCAGAATGAGCTCCCAGAGCGGAGTGGGAGGCTCCTCGGGTAGTTCTATGCAAGCTATGTGAAGAAGGGCACTTGAAGGACAATGTACGGACAGACCATTTTTACCGTAAAGCTCGGTATGATGAGCAGCCTGTGTATTAGAAAGGCCACGTTTTGCGTCTACACCGAAATGCTGCAAGATGTCATTCGGGGATCTCGTCCAGGGATCCTGGAAGAGTGTGGAACGCATCTGGAAAGAGCGGCGGGCCCTGACGTTGAGGCAAGAAAGATAGGGAGAGGAACAGGCAAAAGTAATAATGAAGTGTAATGGAGTGCACGTGCGAAAGTTGACGTGGCGGGTCCTCTCGCGCCGCGCGGCCTGATCGAAAACGGAGCGAGGGACGCGGATAATTTAGCGGAGGATCTTTTCGGCCTGCTCTTCTACAGATCATACGTACGCTTGTTAGGGGACCAGAGTCCCGAGTGGGCAGCTGGACAACATGCTATTACGAACACTAAACTCTCACACGCCGGAAATACAGGGCCTCGACGCTGTCGCGCTGGGCGATGGGCCCATGGCTTGCAAGCGCATTTGGGAGTACGCAGACGCGCTGTGCCCACAGGACGATGGGGCGAGTGGAGACAACGAGGGACAATGTGTCGTCCGAGAGCTTGTGATCGCGCCGTGGGCCAAACATGGACCAACAGAGATTATGTCGGGTGAGGCATAGACCTTGACTCTTCGTCGCCAGCCCTGGTGTTGCCATCTCTTCTCTTTCCCCTTCCTTGGCACAATGGGCAATACCTCCTCTTCTGGCGGCAGGGGCCATCACGACGAATCGGTCGACTACGGCTCCCTCGTCCCCCAGGGTGTCTATACCGGTCCCGCGACTGGAACCACGCAATCGTATCCCAACTAATAATCGCCCGCAAACTGGCTCCATTCTACCGACCGCTCGAAGACTACGAGGAGTCCTGGGACGATGACCAGCTACTAGCCGCCAGAAAGGAGCTCAATCCGAGACCAGAGAACTCTGAACAGCCTTCTCGTTCTGACTCCAACCCCTCGCTCAGCTCAAAACCCGGTTCTAAACGCTCTGTTCCTAACAGGGAACAAGCAAGGCCTGAGGCTGCTGTATATCGAGGTGCTGTGGAGTGTCCAATCTGTTTCCTCGTCTGTTTTCCCTGTCCATCTCTTTCTCATATACACCCTCATTACGTCATCTCTCTAGTACTACCCCTCCAACATCAACCGGTCCCGATGTTGCGACCAGGCAATATGCACAGAGTGTTTTGTACAGATTAAACGTAATGAGCCCACCACCACGCATCTCGTCTCTGAGCCCGCTGCATGCCCTTTTTGTGTGCAAGATAATTTTGGCATTGTTTATCGGCCTCCCCCATGGAGAGCGGGCATGGGATCTGACGCGTCGGTCAGCTGGTTTCTATCTTTTCCTTTTCACTCGTGCCTAATTGTTGTATTATCTTATCCTGGCTCCATTTATCGTTACAATTATAGGTATCATCGTGGCCGGAACAGCCGAAAGAGCCCACCCAGCCTCCAACCCACCGACGACGCCAAAAAAGCTATAGTGCTGACAGTCCAGAGGTGGTCACTACAGGTATATGCCTTCCTAGACATACCTTTCACCATACTCATTCTGAACGAAAGATCAAATACGGCCTGATTGGGAAGCCAAACTAGCTGCCGTACGTGCAGCTGTTGCGCGCAGGGCTAATAGACGCATTGTCATGCGCCAGGTTGGAGATCGTTTGATCCCCGTCGGTGTTACTAGTGGTCGCATCCACGCATTAAATCCTGAAGAGGTGACTGAAGCAGAAGGTGGAGGAAGCCGAAGGCGAAGGAGACACGGAGGCAACTCTCAGCTGGAGCAGTTCATGAGTATCCCTGGGCAAGATCTGGAAGAAGTAAAGTCGTCATATTCTAAACACTGCGTATTCCATCTGATTGCCTCTAGCTTATGCTTATGGAAGCCATGCGCCTTTCTCTCATCGAACATGAAGAGCAACAACGAAAGGAAGCGGAGGAGAAACGGAAACGAGGGGAGGAGGAGGCGGCTGCTGCTGCTGCTGCAGGACCCCTACCCGAAACCGATACAAGCAACGGATCAGGTCCTCAGACCATTCCCGGTACCGGCTCCTCAACACCGGCAACGCCACCGCGCAACTTGTCTGCCCCATCTTCATCTGAAGCCTCTTCGGCACAATTGTCAAGTTTCCAGCAAAGTCGTGGACCTTCGGATAGCGGACCGCAGCATTCTCGGTCAAATTCGCGAAGTCGAGCATCGGCGCTCGCAAGTGATCCCGAATCCTCGAATGGCGAACCATCTAATTCTCGGAATCAGCAAGCAGCCAATCCCCCACCATTCAGTGCTCTTAATGCGGCATTAGCATCTGCCTCGACAGCTTCTGCAATATTGAGCAATAGTCGACCCAGTGTGAACCAAGAGAGTCATCCACCTATATCACCAAGAAATCCTTTCTTGGCGCTTGTGCAGAAAGAGGAACAAGCTCGAAACTCTGCTCAACATGATTTCAGCAATTTCACACAAATTACGGCAATGTCACCGAATGATACTCCTCAACATAACCACGAACGACCACCAGTGCCGCCCAAGGTTGGCACGCCATCACCGCCACCAACCTCACGAGATAGATCAGACCACGGCTTGAATGATCAGTTGTCTAGCGAAGGGCAACTTGCATCTGCATCTGATTCAGATGGACACGAGCCATTCTCGTCCTCCCAAAAGAGGAAGTCACGGTTGGGAGCCGAGTCAGAACAAGACTGTAAGGATCGTGTGAGTAGAGATTATGGTCAAACCGTCACATCACCGCCGGACGGGTAAGTTACCTTTTGCGTATTTATCTGAACGCCTACTTACTATCGCTTGATTGATGGCCATTTCTTATTACTTGTCCGTTCTGACAATGCAATTTCGGTTCGGATCTGGGGGATCTTTGTCTCTGCATTCGTCTTCTATTTCCATTCCCTTGTTGGGATTGATCTGGATGACTTCTTATGCTTTCTTCAAGCAGAACCTCCGATCTGTAAGGAGGTAGGTTCTAGGGAAATTTAAATAGGTGTTTATGTGTTCCACTGGATACCTCTCTTACTTACCATACCAAGCTCCTGCCTACCATACCTTTCACGTGAGCATTCGTACTAGTTCTTACTAGTTAGATATCTCATCATAGGTTCGCTACTTAAGGCATAATGGCTTGCTACTTCCACTTGGGTTATGATTGCCATGATCTCATTCCACCCTTTTCCCCTCTCATACCATAATCCATAATCCCTATCCGTCTTATACATGTATATACTGCTTTCCAATCAGTTTTTTCCTCTCAATTACCTTTGCTCATTCTTGATTCTTGTATGTACTACGTTTTTCATACCTACTCACCTGTATGGAAGTCATGACATTAGTCTATATAGAACTTTCCTGCTATTGTAGGTGTGAAGTACTCTTCAGATCAGTTCCGTACTAGGTATGTGAATTTCCATAACAGCCGTGTTTGTTGCACATCAATGTCAAGGGCTACGAGGAGTATGACCAAAGCTCCGAGTGAACTCCTGCGATCATGCATCGTTTTTGTACAGCCTCCAAATGAACGCAACACTCGCCATCTCTACCAATATTCTCAATAAGCTACAGCCTAGACAGCGCCAAGTAAGTGATGCATTCTTGGCTAATTTGGGCCAGTATGCTGGAACTTTGCTTAAAATACATGGTTTGCGCCGGTCACAGGCAATTTCAATATGTAATTGTGTGCTTTTATTAGGTCAACTTCTGGAGATAATGTCAGCTGGCAACGGGCCGGTCTACGATGCACAGGCATTCATCGTGACTATGATATATATCATCGTAGCTCCAAAGATCGATGTGCGTAGTTAACCCCAAGGTCCAAAACAGGACATATACCGTCTTCCAGTGTTGCCATTGAAGTACCACGTAAAATCAGGGAATACGCCCAATATACTATGTAGGGGTTGTTCAACCTTGTCCGCAAACGGGTCTAAATTTAGATTACAAAGCCCCCGTCACAAATGTATAAATGGAGATAGAACTATGAATATCTCCAGAGGTTGATATATTGAGAAACTTACTGCACCCGCGTTGATGCTTCTGAGTGATCTGAAAAAATGGGACCCTTAGTACATATCAGTGCATCTTTTTTGAAGAAAAAGGGCAGACGGCCGCGCTATGACAGTTGATGCATCTGTTTGAGATATATCACATACATCGAACTTGGACAATCCGATTGGAACCCGAATTTGAGTAGTAAAACAAGAGATGGTATTTGCCAAAAATTAAGATTCCGAAATGATAGTGAACACAAAAAAAAAAGATCAGTTCTTTTTTTTTTTGGTGAGTCACGGTGAGCATGTGGAATTTTAGATCTCCACACAACAAAAAAACTCAACTGATGGAGTCGTGTCGGCTTGACACCAGTAAGTGTGCTGGCCTTCTTGCAGGGATATCAATCGGGGCTGGTTGTATGCCGTCCATGGAGTGGCGATGCTGGATTACGGCGTTTCGGGGGGAACGGTCCTCTTGAGCAGAAGGAACCCAGAAGCGGTTAGATACTGTACTGCCAAGCGTTATTGTCATCGGATACCTTGCTTTCGTGGTTCGGTTCAGAGAATAGAGAACAGATGGCACACAAAGGGTCTAAAACGCGCGGCTGCGTTTAAAAATGGGTTACTTCGCGAACACATTAGTGAACAAGCGGATACAAATGACATGTTAAACTTAAAAGTCTCGAACTTTCGACTCAGAATGTTCTCTCAACCCGAGAGGGAGTTTAAAACTCGTGCTAAAATGTTGACTACCTCAGTGCTCCACTTTTAAAATGGACTTCTTCGGCCTTGAGGATGCGGCAACATCCACTAATCAAAGTCAATCTCGCACTAACCGATTTGCAGCTTTTTGACCAATAAACCTGTTGTCACTCTAAGGCAGTACAGACCCGACGAGGCGTGGAATGAGAGATAGAAGAACAGGAAAAGTAAATATAAACTGGTCCATGCTGATCGGAGTTTCCATCACCAAAGACCTGTAAGACCCCCCATACTTTTGTATCAGTTTCATAAGATGGCAACTCATAAAGTGCTGCCTCTCACGGCTCGAATTATGATCGTTTCCTCTTCACAACAAAGACCGCGTACGATTTAATTACATTTCGTTGCATCACAAAGTATATATATCAACAAAACACACACAGAATATGAGAATCCGCTGACTTGCTCGATCAACTTGGCAGTCAAAGCGTTCATGGCAGCACAGCTCAGATCATCACGGACTTCAGATAGACAGATGGATAGAAATTTTATAGAGAAATTGACGCTCAGTGATCGTCTGCTTTCACCGTAAGGCGGTGGCGGGCTGGACTAACTAATGCGATAACTGGTGGAGTTTAATTATTAATTCTGGGCGGAGCTCAATCAATCAAAAGAACAGGAAACTCGAAACCTCCATCACTTGAATAGGATGCGTCATGATAGCGGTAACAATTTGAATAGCTTTTGCTTCCCGGACATTTCTATTTCGACGGTGTGTCAGCCCAAATAGGTTTCGACGCCTCGGGGTTGGTGTTGTTGGAATCCTGCAATAGAAGCGATGGGGTGTGAGCATGCTGTGTTACATTAGGGTAAGGAGTGATAGAGAGGAATGTTTGATAAAGTGGTATCCGAGCTGTAGGAAACGATATAAACGATGCGAGGGATAAACAACTAAAATGGTCACCCCTCGGCCGCCGAAGGGGGCAGGTTAAGATAAATAACGACCCACAAACCAGCGACCCTTCGTCGATTCCGAGAGGTATGAGATGAGAGTGAGTGAAGTCAAGGTGAAACCCCCGCACAAGGAGCGCAAGAAAGCCGTTACCGGTCACGAATGGAGGAACTTCCATTTTATGTAACGGAGAGAATGAAAGTGGAACAGACCGGGGAGTGAAACACAAACAAGGTATAAATATATCTGAAAACACAAACCTGAGCAGCTATTTGTTTTTTCATTTCTGCTTCCCTGGTTAATCGAGCGTTTCGAGTGGCATCCACTCTCCGTCGAATGTCAGGTGACATCTCCTACAAATGTTTGAACATAATCAGCATGGAACCATGAGATAGATGATTTTTTTCCTCAGAGGGAGACGAAGGAAGATAAAGAGAAAATAAGTTGAGTATTAATCCCGGAAAGGCAATTATTGCAGTACGAGACGCAGATATTTTTAGAAGAGAAGCGCAAGAGGGTCAGCAGACCGGATTTATCTCGGATAGAAGGCAAAAGTAGACACAGACAAGAAGAAGAAGCTGACACCGTCCAACACATGACCAGGAGGCAGCATCCGAAATCAATAGGAAATGGAGTGGAGACCGTCTGGCTAGCAGCAGACCAGTTGCGGGGATAATGAACGGCAACACCAAAGCTCTCGTAAAGAAGTCAAATAAATGAAGGTTACAAGCACGACCCATGGAAAAAATTCATAGAACAAGGTAAAGAAGAAAGAAGAGCCTCGGTGCAGAGGATATTTCGGAAATACGCTCTCACCTTGTAAAGTTGTTCTTCGGTGGGTGTTGTCGCTATTTGATGCAGGTAGGACATGCGAAAATCCCCGACAACGTGTGGGCACGTCAAATTTAGATAGTTTGTACAACACCGTGATTAACGGTGTCACATCGGTTTGAGAGGAGAATGACATGCGATCGCGAGAGCCAATATTGAGAATGCCAGAAAAGGGAGAAGTTCATGATGGTAGGATATAAGCGCCAAGAGAATTCCAAGGAGAGAAAATCGAAGGACAAAGTGAGTTATGGGTGTACGGATATAATCCCAATCAGAGGCATGGTAAGTCAGCTAACCTTTCATAGCTATATACCCAATAGTTATGACTAGTGGGTTTAAAGTGTAGGTGACAGCAGAAGGCGGCGGGAGAAAGAAGGATTGGCAAACAGTAGGTGTTGCGAGTGTTGAGAACCATCGCATATGAGCGCATCAACATATTCGTTTTCCAAGGGCCGTTCCAGTTTAAGTGGTTCAGACAGAAATCCGTATGTTGGTCAGTAGGGAGAAGCCGCCATGGCAATTAGAGACATAATAGTCCATAAGAGCGGTTCATATTAGTTGCATGTTGGGTAAGAAGGGATGTTTGTGAGTCCGGCATTCGACCACGAGGAGAAACCGGACGTTACGCACGGCCGGAGGCGAAAGCGGTGAATCTGAGCCACGGAAATCGTTGCATGAAGGTGGTGGTAGTTGGAGAGAACTTCGAAACGCATTGCGTCACGCAACGTCACATCATAAGTAATTAGTGAGACTGAACATTGTTCGTTTGAGTTTTAATGCAATATGGTACTGTAGGGTATGACTATGTATGATGCAGGTATGGCAACACAGGTTGTGGAAGGACAAATAATAGTGCAAGAAGAACGCATAAGTCAGGATGAAGCAAGGGAATAGTCATTATGATCCTGGCCGCACCGCTCTTGGCGCCGCTCCACCTGTCGTAGACTTGCGTTTTCTGAGGAACTTGGCAAAGCCCAGAAGATCGCTCGATCTTCGACTTTTTATCTCGATCCTGGCTAATTCTGCCTCCCATTCCCGCATGTCATCAGACTCTGATTCCCCGTGACTGCTGCTTGATATGCTCGACGAACTCGTCGTGGTGCTTGTACTGCTACCACTGGGTATGGAGCCGATCTTCGGTGCAGAAGAAGAGAAGAAGTAACTCCTTCCGCCGCGCTTCGCCTCGGACTGACTACTATCGGGTCTTGTTCGCCCACCGATTAGCTCGTCCAATCTGGACGACTTGCGTTTCGGATACACTTCTCCCGGGGCTCAGCTTCGCCGAAATCATCACGTGGACGTCTTCCAAGTGAGCCCGTCTCTAGCCTTGGGCTAGTCGCAGAAGGCGTATCGCGCGGACCGGCACTGGTGTGAGGTCTCCGAGACGTCGTTCTGATTTTAGAACTACCCGCCGGGTAAGTCATTAGGGAACTGGACGGAAGCGGCGTCGGGGGCAAATCCTCAGGATATACAGGTTTCCGCCGCGGTGACTTGGATTTGGAACGACGCTCCTGACTAGCCATATCTAACATCTCGTTATATTTTGTGACGGCGAGCCGTCGTTCCGCATCATTAGTCGAGACAGCATATACTTCTCTTTCACCGAGCTCCAGAGTATCCGTCCCGGAGGGTGACTGAAGAGTAACCTAGATACCATGAGAAATGACGTAATAACAGTTGAATGGAAGATGGAGCATACCTTGACCCGTACGAAATATCGCACTGACACTATTTCAGACTGCATGGTCTCCCCAACAGCCCACCGACTCTGTGACTTGGCGGCTGGCCACTGCAGTGTCATTGTTTTGTTCCAGATACCATTGACATCTGGGGTAAAGAGACCCGAACTTTCGGCCTCGGCAAGTGTATTAATAACCAATTTTGTTTGGGTGGACAAAGAGGAATTAGGGACGTTGGGGGAGAGAAGCGGCCGAGAGGAGTTGGCAAGGGACGTTGCCGACGGATAAATGGAGTTTGGGGTGATGGTAGGATTAGAGGAAGACAATGATGAGGTGTCAGATTGTTGTTCAGAATGTAAGCGCGACGTATCCATGTGAGGGGCTATGAGCGCATCCGAGATGAGAGATGAAGAAGACGAAGTTACAAACATTGTCTGGGAGGGCATTGGAGAGGGAATCCCAGAGGCGATAGGGGTGGGGGGTGATGGGGGTGGAGTACCATTAGGATTATCTAGGAACTGAATGCGTCGCTCGATAATGACATTGACGGCGCGGATGGACACTGCAGGATCAACGGGCTGCAGATGGATTGGGATAGAAACGAGGTCATTTGGTCCAATGGGATTTGTGGGAGAATCAACACTGTATCGTAGACGGGGCATGCGGGGCTTGGAAGTAATATGGCTGAGGAGGGGGGAAGGGGAGATGGGTATTCGTTCCGGCAGGTCATATCGGACCAGCGGGAGTTGAAAGTGTTTGACTTGACGGGAGCCCACGCCAGTGATGTGGATGTGGTCGAGAACTGGGCAACGAGTTGGAGAGGAGAGCGGTGGCGGACGAGAGAATGCACGCACCTGCTTCAATCCGCCAGACACACCGGTAGTCTATGAACATGGCAGTCGAGAAGCCCCCTACCTTGGTGGGTAGCGTGAGGCGGAAAGGATATTCAAGGTTGGCAATAGGTTCAAACTCGACATTATCGGCCTTTGACCATAGGACTTGGGAGTGGTCGACAAGAAGGTTTGATTGGAGAACATTGACGCGCCCGATGCGAGACTCATAGCATCGAATGGAGACGGTGAGGCGGGTCGCTTGGAGCGTGCGGAGATCTGTGTCGACCCTGGTGCGGACGACTGGGGGCGGTGTCAGCAGGAGGGAGGGCGCAGGGCAGGTGGCAAGATACGCACTTCCTTCGACGCGGATGGGGGTGAGTCCTAGGTATCCGGTGTAGGGAAAGTAGCGGAGCCCCTGGTTGCCTGGGCGGGGGGGTGAGCGGGCGGGGGGCGCGGGGGCGGGGACGCACCTTTTGTCGAGGAGAGGACGAGATGGACCATTGAGGAGGAGGGGAGAGGCTGGGAAGAAGGAAGAGATGTGGTGCATGAGGATAAAAAGAGTTGGCCTGCAGAAGCTCGTCAGATCTGTCCACTGGCTTCTCGCCTCGTCACAGATTCACATCGTCGATCGTCACACATCTCAGATCCCCAACACGTGCCCCGCCGCTCCCCCCGCACGCCGGTCACGTCACGCCTCTCCTCCTCCGCTCTCTCTCCCCACATCCCTCTCAATGCCCTCCTCGCTCTACATCCCGGTCCTGCTCGCGGGCATGATCATCACTGTGCGTCGCCGCCTGTCCGCACCCGCCCCGCTGACCTGTTTTGCATAGGGCTCCAGCAACTCGCTCTGGAGCAAGTGGCAGGTCTGTATCTCTGCCATGTCATACTGATGCCCGCACGCTTAAATCCGACCAGGACATGCAATGTGTGGAGAACTGCGGTGACCACAACCCAGCTAACCATGTTCTCTACGAACAACCGGTCTGGCAAACGCTCCAGATGTTCCGTAAGTTCATTCTTGTCCAAACATACCTTGACTTATCTGTACCCGCCGTCTCAGTCGGAGAAATGCTATGTTCGTCACACTGCTTGAGCCGCTCTTCGCTTTGTCTGAATCTGTCTAGGCTTCTTGCCTGTTCTATATGCTTGGCTCAAGTTCCAACGCCAACCGGTTCAACTCGAGGACGAAGTGGAACCTCTCGTGCCAAAGGACTCTAAAGCCGCCGAGTCGGCTCTTGAAGGCTGGAAGGTTTTGCTATTGTGGATCCCGGCTGCGTGTGACCTCACTGGCACTACGGTCAGTATTCCACAGGAAGCATGGCCACTTTCATCTTACCTCAATCTACGCTTAGTTGATGAACGTCGGCCTGCTTTACACCCCTGTCTCTATTTATCAGATGACTCGCGGCGCTCTCGTGCTTTTTGTCGGTGTTTTTAGTGTCATCTTCTTGCGCCGTCGTCTTTGGCTTTACCAGTCAGTTTCAATTCTCATGTCTTAAACACGCCCTTATCGGTGTGGCCTCAGGTGGATTTCCCTTATCGTCGTTATGACCGGCGTTGCCCTCGTTGGTTACAGCGGGTCCCTGGTCAAGGATGTCATCAAAGAGAGCTTATTTGGTATTAAACCAACATATGCTAGCGTTCAAGAGGCTGAGGATGCCCAAGTTGGAAAAGTTATCGTTGGTCAGTCCCGGGAATGGTCCAGGGTATGCCAAAAGTGGCTGACACTCCAAAATCCAGGCGTATTCTTCATTTTGTTTGCACAAGTCTTGTAAGCTTCCTTCAATCCTTTTCTATCGAAGCCTTCCTTATTTTGCGTAGTACTGCCACCCAATTCGTGGTCGAGGGTGCGTTGGTCATATTCTGAATTCTAAAAATATACCCATCAAACTCAATCATATTCCAGAAACAATCATGGGTAATGCAACTTCTTGTATGCATGACTTATTCCTGACACTACTTTTCTATTCGTTACCTAGCCCGCTATTCAGTCACTCCGTTGCTTGCTGTAGGGTACGAAGGCTTATTCGGCGCAGTTTCCATCCTACTCCTCTTCCCCATTCTGTCGCTTCCCTCCATCTCGTCAATCACACCCTTCTTCGATCTTCCACGTGGATGGCACCAAACGATTCACACTCCCTCAGTGTTCTGGTCAGGTGTTGCCATTGCGATTAGTATCTCATTGTTCAACTTCTTTGGACTGAGTGTTACTCGCCATGTAAGTGCTACGGCTCGCTCGTTGACTGACACTTGCAGGACTCTCGCCATTTGGATCATTAGCTTAGGCTTGGGTTGGGAAACATTTGTAGTCCCGTTCTCGTTCCTACAAGTTCTCGGTTTTTCTCTTCTTGTGTGAGTGTGTTGTTCTGGTGACAATTCTTTTATTGACCTGGAAAAACAGCTACGGCACGGTAATTGTTCTCAAATGTTTATGTCATGTTCAACCGGTGTTGATTCCTCGACCATAGTTCCTCTTTAACGATTTGGTAGCAGTACCCCCTTGCCTTCCAAAACCGCCTGTACACGAGCAGCAAGATCCTGAATCTCAGGGAACACTGCGAGCTTCCCTTGATGAAACGGCAACTTTGCCCGCGGACTTAGGACAAGGTGGATATGATGTCGTTCCAGAGGGTCAACATGCTGTTTTGTCGTCCTCACGCTAGGCCGTCGCCCCACATGGTTCAACAACTTGGAGAACAAAGCAACTTCTTGCTCTACATACTTGCTTTCTTGCGATCACTCTTTAATAGGCTTTCCGGGTTAGACTCCTCCGTGTATCATTTAATAATATCCCACAGTTAGCAGTAAGTGGTAGAAATAATGATAGTCATGTTCTACGTCACATCAGTTGAAAGCACAGCAGCTCAGCGCCGATGAACTATACGAGGGTACAGTGTGCTATCTCCTACTATAATCTCTTCACGAATGCTGCTTTCCTCCGTCACATCACGATTATTCTACTTGCTTAATATAGGCTACTGTAGAACCACAGCGTTGCTTACGCCACTTTGTAGTTGTAGAACTTTAGAAGTCGTTAGCCTGGTGATCGGTTTGTTCGGTTATTTCGTTGGCCATCATTTCGTCTCTAGGCCACTGCTCGGTTCCGGCAATAAATCAGAGAATGACCCAAATTAGGTACTCGCCACGGCTCTTATTGATCCGCGATTCGGATCCAAATCAGCAGCGGGCGGCTGAACGCTGAAGCCATCCAAGTACACTAAATACATGAAGGGTTAGAACAGGTTAACAGTGCAAGTGCGTGGACCATGCCTCAAAAATAGGTCTTCAAATTTAATATCTTCGGCCGGCGGAGGTCCTAGTGAGCTTTCTTATCCGGGTTCGATGGCTTGGAGGTCATTGAAGTTGGGTTTTTCATTCTTCTCGTTCGTTCTAACGTTAATCCGACTGGATGACGATGGAGAGCCAAGTCAGATAAAGAATAATGTAAAGCCTCCTGTCGATCTTCTATACAAATACTGCTATTACAAGTGACAACAGCGGACGGCCGGCCGAATTAAGAACCTCGGAAAAGGCTCGGCATTTCGATTAGGGGGCGACGAAACGCATTGTAGGGCTGTAACACATACCTATATCGCCATCGTTATGGATCCAAGTGGCAAAATGTTGAAATCATTTAGCTTAGTTTCTTTCCATAAGAAAAAAAAAAGTTTTGGGCTTCTAGACCTAAACAGAGGTTGGGTGGTGGCGTGGAAGCTGCGTGGAACATTAAATTGCTATTTGACTCCACCCCTTTGGGAAAATAACTTGAACCGGGGTCCCGAGTACTAACCGAGTAATAGCATCGTGTTCGACCCTTTCGAATTCGGATGGAGGGACTACGGACCACCCTCGGTTTAGGGCCGGAGGAAAGTGTGACATGTTTTCGAAAGGGTAATATCAAAAAAAAAATGAATCTGTTTGTGCCACTGGCGCCGTCGTGAGGTGGACGAATAAGATTTCATTTCTGACTTTAGTCGCCCACATTAGAATGTATCGGAGACAGCATTTTTTTTTTAGGCTGATCGAGCCCTCTCGAGCTTTCCCCCTAAAGGGAAAAAAGATAGTAGCAAAGGCTGGGGATTCCCGTTAGCAGCATTCGGTATCGTATAGCCGTTCGTTCCCGGTGGAGGTGGTGTTAAACAGATGTTAAACAGTCGAATGTATAATCTAATTCATGTCAATGCCGTGTTTGAAAAAACA
The DNA here is from genome assembly GCA_029719445.1 of Agaricus blazei. Taxonomy (NCBI): domain Eukaryota; kingdom Fungi; phylum Basidiomycota; class Agaricomycetes; order Agaricales; family Agaricaceae; genus Agaricus; species Agaricus blazei. The sequence continues at coordinate 341,989 of SSNC01000021.1, read as the reverse complement.
ATTAAAAAACTTAAACTTCGCCACGATGCGACACGTTTCTCTTTTGCAAACGTAGATAAGTTTGATGACCGTAGCTTTTATCATGGGTGTCTGTTATGTATGTATACATTTGCTGTCGAAGGTCCCAGCGACTCAAAGACTAAATTAGAACGACCGAGTAGAAAGTTGTACCGAAACATTGAATAGCTGTCTGAACAAGGTTTAGATTTTGCGCTCAGTAAGGGATTGAAAAAAGAAGTTATGAAAGCTGGCGCGCCAACAATGTGTTAACGACCGTCAAATGATTTGGAGCTTCAATCTGTTTCTAGAGGGAAAATAAAAATATCTAAAGTATGTATACGGAGGGGTAAACCACCGGCTTGTCATGTTAGACGGACGGCACGGCCGGAGGGAAGCGAATCTCATCAATCTCAAAAGTTGCCGTACAGATCTTTTCATCAACCACAATATACTTCATTGTTTTTTTTTGTATTGCTTTTGTATTATTCTGAGAAAAATCGTTGGGCGGCTTTTGGCGCTGCTAAGCCCCGAAATAACCGTAGGGAGTGTGACAAAGTATTGATCATCAAAGTGACGAAAAGTAGATGGATTCACAAAATCCGGGGGTTTCTCAACGCCTGCCGTCGGCAGTCGAACTTATATTATTACGTAGCTCTGTTTTTGCTTTTGAATTTGTCGCTCAAATATGCTTCATATTGTTTAAACAGCATCGCATAGACCATGAACCACTCATTTCCGATATACACCGAAGTCTCGCCGCTATGGGCTTTAGGGGTCCAGTCTGACACACGTATATAAGCACCGTCATTGCTGATAACGATTAATGATTGATCCATACTCCCCCAACAGCTTTGCAACCCTTCGATCTATATCTGTAACAATGAGCGGTAGAAGATTAAATATCAACGTCATGACTCACGAGTCCCTGCAGAATTTCTGTTTGCTTAGGGTTGATCAGAGGCTAATGTAACACGATGTGATCTGAAGTTTTATCAGACTGCGGATAATCTCACATGTACAGTGGCAAGCCGTGTGGGTGATTATCAATAGGCGCATAAACCACGATACTTAATGACTTTTTTTTCTTGTTCCCGCATGAACATGCATGAGTTAAATCAACAAGGCATGGGAGAAATAATACAACAGCAGTCCGAGAATTGCTGCTTCATTGGGTCCGGCCTCCGGACCAACTCTTCGGAACCGTGCCAGGAAAGGAAGTTTTTCCAGGCCAGTTCCAGGCTGACCTTCATGGAGGACTCGACATCTTGACAGTGTCACCGGATGGCTTGGCGCTTTGCGGAAATACACCCTTTCTGATGGAGCAAAGCTATCGAACGTGTTCGCTAATATGTAATTCCGGCCAAAGGAAATCAACATTGTGATGCTTTGAGGCAGTCTTGAGGACGAAGTTGGTAATGAGGCTGATGCCATTCTCCCGCTGTGCCGATCTTCACCCTGCTTATCGAACACACCCAATGATAGCCCTTACGATTCAACGTTAGTTCCAATTTTGTTCTCAAGGCAATCGTATATTAAGCGATCCCGATCTGGTTGCCCATGTGGCCCATCATCTGTTTACGGACTCGAGGGGAGGCGAATGTGTTGCGAATCCAGCACTGCGGATAATGATGCTAGTCGGACGATCGCTCCGTATGTGCAACACCACCTTGATTCTGGCCTGATTATGGATCGACGCAGTAAGATAAGCCAATTCTTGCGCCTTCGTTTCTTTTGTCGCTTGCTCCATGAATGTATCAGTAAGATGGTCTATTATTAAGAGAATTCTTCATGCCACATACCCCCACATGGGCTTGTGTGAATCATAAGGCTAAATAAGCCGTCAGCATATTACTACACAACTGATCGATCGGGCTCGGGGGGCTCATGACCTACAAGTGAAGGCTCGGAAACAAGGACGTTACGCGTGCCGGTGCTGGGTAATGATTCATCCACGACAACATCGGAGAAGCCAATAATCAGGGAAGTGTTTAGTCTATCATGGTGGAATATTAAGATTGGATTCATATCCAAAGAAAGAGTACCAACGTGCTGAACCGTATACCAAACTCCTCTTCTGACGTACAGCTAGCGAAAAAGAGAAATACTTCAGTTCTAGGGTGTTTCAATCTCGATGACCTGTGGGTGTGTAATAACGTTAGTACGAAAAACAGACAGGTCGCCGTGACGTTGACAGATAAGTGCCATCTAGGACACAACATGGTCAAAGATCGCGAGTATTCTGGAGTTGGCGATAAAGGAAACAGGTGGCATCAGGCACCTTTCCCAGCGTACTTTCCCTTGTTCTGGCAGACAGAAGATGGTGTGCACAAGGTCAATAGTCTACGTGAATGATTTTTCCACATAAAACGAAAACGTATACGTGTCGGCATATAACCTGTTCGCCGCTACACGACGTTCGACTCCGAACCCACATACCGTGATCGGGCAAGTTGCAAAAGACACACGGTGGGCTCCTACGTCATTTTTGTCACAAAAATCTCGTCTTCTATCGAAGCTGCTTATCCTTGCTGATAGTTGACATCCTTTGGTACTCCCTTAGTCGGGTAGTGGTACGTTTGTTTCCAATGGAATTCCATTTCGAAGGAGAGGAACACACGCGGTGGAGGATACTACATGTCATATTCAATCGTACGCGTGTGTTTGTTTTGGGAGCCAGAAAATGTCTGCGTGCTTCTTTTTGACATACTCCAGATGAGATAGCCGAGATGGAAAAATTTCAAGGGAGGTGCGTTTATTATTAATCGTGAAGGGCTGGAGGAAAATAATTGTGCCCCATCCGTGGCATTATGAAAACTGCGCATACCTGAAAAGCCTTGGTCTGGATTTTGGCAAGATGATGACGCAGGATCCAATACTGTGGTCCCTCGTAGTGAGGTGGTTAAGCTGCACAGATTCAATACAAACCTCGAAGCCAGCCAGGAGAGGGTAGTAATAAATCCAGAGTGGCGCGCATATACAGTTGACAGCGTGTCAGCAGCGATTTCGGACTGGTAACAAGAACAAGTGTCGGTGGAAAAGAGAAGGTAGAACCTCTTGATGAAGTCATAGGTAGTAGCAACGAAGAAGCTCGTCTTTACTCGAGGATCATAACTTCATCCTGTCATCTTCTCGTTGATGTGTCTCTGAGCGTTCCGACCAGGTTCCGACTCTTCGGCATCTCCGCCTAGTCCATACAGCACCGAATAAAAGCAGCCACAGACACCAGATTGTATGCTCGAATGCCTACCGTCTGGGGTAAGAGTTTCAATCCGTGCAAACACGGGCAACGTAAAGTGTGGGCAGCAACATGGAGTGAAACACAAGGTTGAAGAACCATGGCTGCGCGACTCCCCGAGGCTATCAGAGTATAAATAAATGCGCAATGCATCAATTTAGAGAGTCAAAGAAACAAGCGGAAACAAATTGGAAGGGAAAAGGACAAGTTAGGAAACGGAGAGAATGAATGAGGTGCATGAGTGAGGTGCGTGCCAATCGCATCGATCACGATACTCAGTTATGTCTGGAATCGGGGCCATGCATGATGCAAGCTTGGACAGGGAAATCTCTTGGCCAACCGACAAGCCATCGACAGAAGCCCAGGTCTTGAAGGAACATTGGGCGGTGAAAGACGGTTCAGCGGGAGAAAAGACTGCTCACAGTGGCTGGCATTAAAAAACACATACAGCTGGCTATCAAACATATACACGTGGTCCGACGTGCGACAGCCCAGATGTTGGACTTGGTCGGCTGATAAGATGCGCAGCGGTAGGAGAATCACAATCACCAAGATCGCAAAAGAGTGGAAAAGACCAAATAATCCACACAGCATACGAAGAGGTACCACTACGCCGATGACGCAGGGGTAAACGGCACACAGCGGTCGCTTTTGCAGCCAGAGAGCTACTTTGGGTTTGTGATTAAGATTTAACCTCTCAGAGTGGAGGGCGGATCATCGGACCTCCATTAACCCAAGAAGCGAATGGGGATCGGCGATGGGTTCGTGTCCTCGCCCTGTATCTGGCTATGCTATCTCGCGCCTCACAGAGGCCCCACCCGGCTCCCCATAGCCTGATGTCAATCAGCCTACAGCCGCACAGAAACAAAATACGGAAGAAACAACCATCGAATTAGCAGAGTCACTCGACAAGTCGAACCTATTGACCCCATCAACTCAGAGTTCTGGCTGAGGAGACGGGTGTCGGACAGCTTTCCCGACCGTGTTTCATTCATTCACTTCAGCAAAGATGACCCTAAGGCCGGCGAGGCACGAGGTGAATTTATTCGCCCAAGTGTGAGGTTGGTGCAAGGCCAAAGGCCGACCTAACTGCTCAGACTACGCAGAGACTCTCCTTATATCGGAGTGTCCTTATGTGTAATGATTTTGGCTTTTCGGTTGCCTGAGCCGGTTTACTTCGTAAATTAAATTTACTAGCAGTTCACCCGGGACGAGATGCGCCAGCCACTTTCAATAGTTACTGGAAGAACTCATCTGCCACCGCAGCGTACTGAATCGGTACGCGGTTGCGTGAAGAGAGTTCACCATCTCATTCGCCTGCTTGATCCGGGAGGCGTGTCCGACCATTCTCTGAATTTCATACATACAGGTGGTGCGGTGAACAGTATCGGGATACAAGTGAAAGTCCTTGCTCCTCCTTGCACAGCAACCTCGATTCCTGGAGTCCATAAAATGGGGAAGTCATTCATCAGTGGCTCGAGATGCAATGCTTTTGCGTCAGCCCTTACCCGCCCCTAGTGATAACACCGGCCGCTCCTATGATCAGTCCATTGAGCAGCCACATTCTACGCTGCTGCCACCCGTTCAAACTCAGGGGCAGCCAGAGGAGTGTGGCTACCTGATAAACTCTGTCAGGCCCTTTCCCGTCCCCCAACTTTTCCCCACCACCTTTCATCCTGTCTCTTTTCCATCCGTTTGACATTTCCCCTTGCTCTCGCTTGTGCTTCCTTACTTCTCCACTTCAGTCCAGCTCTATGACAGGCTATTCGTCCTCATGGGCCGCCTCCTCGTCATTACCTCATGACAAGCGTCGCTCCTCCTTATGAGCTTGATACCAGAGAGGTTTGACCTCCCAACTGTCGCGAGATATTAAGGTTTTGATCGAATAACACTGTAAGTACACGGCTGAGAGTCTTCAAGCGTCGCGTAACAGATCTGCATTCAAATCCCGCGATACATATCCAGCACCCCTGAGACATCAAAATGCAATGACGGATCTATTCGTCGTCGCTGTCAGCCTCCCGATTGATAGCCTCAAGAGTGGCTGCCTCCAACGCTTCCAGGTCCCAGCCGATGGAACTTTTCGTCACCGTGGCTTTTGCCACCAGCTCTCCCAGCTCTTTGAGCATTTCGTCACTTTGAGAAATTAAACCACTCAGCAGCCGTAAGCATTGGCGGTGGGATGGGACTGAACGAACCTTGCATAGCTTTGAGTCCAAGAACAAAAGTCATCGACCCAGATTTTGCTATAGACGTAGTACACTTCGTGATGGTCAAGGATTCTTTTCATTTCCAATAGACACCGAATCAAAACCCTTTTTCCCTTGCAAAGAATAGTCGACACATCTTTCCGGCAAGCCTCGGCCAAAGCGAACGAGCGATATAGAGGGAAAGCAAGTGCTCGTCTATACGAGGATGCAAGAGTCTCTGCTAATTCCTCGAGCACGAACGTTTTCGAGTCTCTGGCAGCCACGTTTGGCGGGTCGAGTGCTGAAAACGCCGGAGTTAAGCTGCATATTGTCCATGCGCTTTCTGGTGTAGGATCCGACTGGGTTGTTCGTGAGTCATATGCGTACGAGAATAGCAACGTGATAAGCGTCAGATAGATATTGTGAGTCTCTGATGAACTCGCGAGATCTTGATTATTTGGCCACGCTTATTATGAGTTTCCGGAGTTTGGTGGCACAAGATCTACGGCTTACATTCTTTGCGGGGCAAGCGCAGCATTGTTTCTGTCTCTTCATCTGTATACTTAACAGGTTCTGTCATGGTGGCGTATGGGGACACCCAGTCGATGAGCTCTTGGATATATTCATTATCTGCGTAATCTGCCCTAGATATCGCGTATGAGACTTTCACAATGAGATATATCCGGAGACCTCGCGCTTACATATAGTATTCCTCGTCCCACTTCATATTTTCACGCTGGATCCGGAGTCGTCGTCTTTCGCTAGCCGGACAAGATTCTGCATCAGCCCCCAATTCATTCACCTCGTTTTCCGTATGCGTGACATGTCTGAAATATCCAGAATGTTTGTTTAAGAAGCCATAGAATTTCTGAAGGGACGTTTCGAGTGTAGGAAGATCTTGAGATACTCGTTGAGGCAGCTGCCAGTCATTTTCGACAGCTGAGGATTTACAATGAGACGGGTTACAAGTATGTCGGAAATTAAACTCTTGCCTTCTAACAATTCGTCGTTATTTATAGATAGACTGTCTACCTGTGACGCCAGCTTATTTTCATCGGTGTCCAGAAGGGCTTCAATCATCGGTCCCACTTTTGTTTTACGGGGAGCCAGGAGTCGGGTAAGGAGGTCTAAATCCTGAAACTCTTGACCTTTGTCTTCTTTCGTGAGTGTAACAGCGAGGTAGCCCGAAGAAGGATTATAATTGGCGGAGGATGCATCATCCTCGAGGAGTGAGTGGGAGAATGTCAATCGCAAGAAATAAGGATTGACGTGAAGGGAGAAAAGATTGGCGTCGACGTGGATTTCGATATCCGCGGCCTACTTTGACATATTTGCAGATCAGTTACGTGAATCGAGAGAAAGCTTATAGTGGCATACGCGAATGGAGGGGCAATATACAGAGATTACAACGGAATCGTCCGTTTGGGAGCAGGTAAAGCGCGGTGTTATCATTGTGGCGGTATTACAAGAAGTGTACGGAGCCCGGGAGACGACTGAGTTGTGCGAGCAAGTCGAGATTTAGGTCAGGGGCGAGCGTCCGAGGAATCTCAACTGATCAGTGTCCAATATTTGGCGGGTGGCCAAGCTGGTGGATTGATGCTTAGGTAATGTCACAGCAGGAGTTGGGTAGAGGTTGGACCCTCGAGCCATTGGGCATCAGTTAGCCACTGTATTCACCACAGGCTATACCCAGCGCGCCCGTGTCATGCATTACATAGACCAACTGAGATGCCGCCGTCTCCCGATTCGACCATGTACAACGCAATGTTCTTCAGTTGCTCGGGAGTACACTTGACGACTCGAACCCGGGCAACAGACGCAAAGCCGGGCCTGGTACCCAATCTTCTCTCTGTGACCATCACGCCGCTTTCGGACCCATTGGCTGTCCAAAGTCCTCCAAGGAAGGAGGCCTGCGGTACAACTGATTTAGCGAATCCCCCAGATGCCAACCCCCTGGGGAAAGTCCATCTGAGTGGCTCCGGCTTGAGTAGGGTTAAGCAAGGTTATGTAGGCTCCTACCCAGTCCCCCATATATTACTCCCACTGCCAATGGCGGAAGGATACGAAATATCCAAAAATGTCTTTCGATCGCAACTCCGATCTTTCGGCTGTTCTTATTATTTCCGCCCACCAGGCGTCAGATATAAGAGCCACCCTGTTTTGCTGTTGAGCACCTCGAATCGACACCATGGATCCTCAGGTATGCTGCTGGCAACCCTTGTTATACTACAAATCACTCACCTATCTCGAAGAAACTCACCGCATTCCCATCTTATGAAACCGTTGAGCAATTGATCGTCCATGAAAAGAAGGGCAACTGTGTCCCAGTCTACGTGGAGCTCCCCGCAGATATGATCACACCGTGCATGGCGTATCTGCGGATTGCTAAGGACTCCAAGTACAGTTTCCTCCTCGAGTCTGTCGTTAATGGAGAGGGTGTCGCCCGTTACAGTTTCATTGGCGCAGGTAATTCACAATCTAAATTTTATCTCCCACCTCCGTATACTGAATACACTACGCTGGCCTAGACCCTCTCAAGATCATAAAGACCGGTCCAAATGAAGAACACACCGGCGATCCTATGATTCCTCTGCAGAAGGAGCTTTCTCTCCATCAATACATCAAGATACCAGAGGTACCCACTTTCACTGGGGGTGCGATTGGTTACGTTGCATACGACTGCATTCAACACTTTGAGCCCAAGACAAAAGCGGAGCTTCAAGATACTTTGAGTATCCCTGAAGCTGTGTTCATGCTCGTGGACACCCTTCTCATCTACGATCATCTCTTCCAAACTATCAAAGTTGTTTCTCACGTATTTAGTCCCAAAACTTCGCCACCTGGAAATCTTGCTTTCATCTACAAAACTGCTGTTGCTAAGGCTCGTCGTCTGGCTAAAGTCCTTCTCTCTGCTGCAACACCCGAGCCTCCTCAACCCCCGATCACAACACTCGAAACTGAAGGCGTATCCAACGTGGGAAAGGTTGGCTATGAAGGTTTTGTGACGAAGCTGAAGGAGCATATCGTTGCTGGAGATATTATCCAAGCAGTCCCTTCACAGCGGGTAACTCGCAAGACGGATCTACATCCTTTCAATGCCTATCGAATCCTTCGCCAAGTCAATCCCTCGCCATATATGTTCTTCATTGACCTCGGTGATTTCCAAGTCGTTGGTGCTAGCCCAGAAACAATGTGCAAAGTCGAGCGAAACATTGTTTATAACCATGCTATCGCTGGAACAGTACATCGAGGCAAAACACCTGAAGGTATTCTAATCGTGAACTTGCCATTGATGGGGATGACTGATCTGTAATTGCCAGAGGACGAAAAGTTGGGTGCTGAGCTCCTGGCCTCCGAGAAGGATCGAGCAGAACACATCATGCTTGTCGATCTTGCACGGAATGATGTGAACCGCGTCTGTCAACCAACGACTGTCAAGGTCGATAATTTAATGCAAGTTCAAAAGTTCAGTCACGTCATTCATTTGACATCACAAGTCTCTGGTCTTCTAAGAGAGGGGAAAACGAGGTGCGAAATTTGCTCATTGCCTTGATCATTTTAGTGATGCGATAACTTGGGATCTTTAGATTTGATGCCTTCCGATCAATTTTCCCTGCCGGGACAGTGTCTGGCGCCCCCAAAATCAAAGCGATTGAGATTATCTCCACGCTAGAGAAGGAGAAGCGCGGTGTCTACGCTGGAGCTGTAGGCCGCTTTGACTTTGCTGATGATGAGATGGATACTTGCATTGCTATCCGTACCATGCTTTTCAAATCTGGCAATGCCTACCTGCAAGCAGGTGGTGGTATCGTCTTCGACAGTGTCGAGGAAGACGAATACATGGAAACTGTCAATAAACTCGGGGGTAATGTCCGTGCACTTAAGAAGGCAGAAGGTAAGAGCTATTATATGATAATTATATCAACACACGCTGATCCTCTTCACTAGAGCACTGGTACCAAATCCAACAGAATCAAGCGCAGAGTTCAGTAGCATAATATCTAGATTTAGAAATTATATGTATCATTATGCGCCTAGACGTTGTGACGCCTTAATTCTCAGTCTTTGAAAGTTCCTACGCTGTTCGGCCGCTTTCTCGGATTCTGCGTCAGCAATAGCAACACCCTCCCGACCAGCAATACTCAGTACTCCAGCAACTAGTTCCGCTGTCCTGGTGTTCTCGTCGTTCGCTGGGATGGGATACATGACTATTCTTGGGTCGACATTCGAATCAACGATGCCAATCGTGGGCACATGCTCCATCGCGCATTCACGGATGGCACTCATGTTTTTCATGGGGTTTAGAATGATAACCAGGTCGGGGACTACTCTGAGTTTGTTCGCGTCGTTTCCAAAGAAGTGTTGTCGGTTGGTTAAAGTACCCGGTAGCCAGCGGTCGCCGACCGAGTATCCCTGTTTCCCAAGGCGTCGAGCAGCTTTCTGAACGACAGGTTGCAAATCAGGGCGCGTTCCAATGAATACGATTGAACCCCGGCTTTTGGCGACAGCGCGGACAAGATTGGCGGCACGTCGGAGGAGGGGAAGGGTTTGGTCGAGGTCAATGATGGTGATACCCGCACGAGTACCATACGCATAGGGCATGAAATTAGGGTTCATTCGTGTGGATGCATGGCCAAAGTGAGCACCAGAGGCCAAAAGCGCAGAAAGTGTTGCTTCTGCTTGAGGTTTGTGTAGAGCATCGCTGGGTTTGTACGTGGTACCCGGTATTTGCTCAGAGCCATGCTGCGATAACTGTTTGACTAAAAATACAATAAGTTTGTGGTATGAAGCAAAAAGTAAAGTCACTCACCTAGCAGGCCGAATTGTTCCCGACGCTTCGTGTGTTCTGCCCAGTCGTTGACTGTTTCCAGACGACGCGGTGCCTCTGTTGCCAGGGAGCGTATCCTATGTGGATTTATTGATTTTTGTAGCGGATTTTGGGAGCATCGCAGGGCAGTGGCGATGGACGCTCGGAATGGCTGAGAGGACATGGAGTGTAAGGCTTTGGTGGCTGTGCCAAATTCAAGAGCGACTGCTTACCTCACCCATCGATTTTTTTTTTTCAGTCACATCTTCACCTCTCTCCATCAACTCACAAAAAATGTCTGCAGAGGACGTGTATGAAGGCGCTGTCGGTATCGACCTTGGAACCACCTACTCGTAAGCTATTCTCTTGAAGACAGTCATGGTCGGTTATCTCATGAAGCGTTATTAACTTAGTTGTGTTGGTGTTTGGCAAAATGACCGTGTTGAGATCATTGCAAACGACCGTCAGTTATCTCTACACTATTTACAGAGGATATTGATTTAATCTTCTGTTCTTTGTATAGAGGGTAACCGTACAACACCATCATACGTCGCTTTCTCTGCAGAGGAGCGCCTGATTGGTGATTCCGCCAAGAACCAGGCCGCCATGAACCCCAAAAATACCGTCTTCGACGCGAAGCGTTTGATCGGACGTCGCTATGAGTGAGTACTATGCTCTTCGCGCGCGCCGAAATTTTGAATCTAACTTGTTCATTTAGTGATCCCGATGTAAAAAAGGTTTGCGCTTTCATCTATACTCTGTCGCGTCGAGTTTCTGAACATACATAGGATATGACCCACTGGCCTTTCCAGGTGGTTGAAAAAGACGGATCTCCACTGATCAAAGTCAACTATCTCGGCGACGAGAAAACTTTCAGCCCACAAGAAATTTCTTCTATGGTCCTCACTAAAATGAAGGAGATCTCCGAGGCCAAACTCGGCAAGACTGTCCTGAAGGCTGTTGTCACGTGCGTTAGTTGTCGCTTTGCCAGGGTCGGTTATTTACTTTCGTGTGTTCAGCGTCCCCGCATACTTCAACGACTCACAACGTCTGGCAACCAAAGATGCTGGTACCATCGCCGGTCTTGATGTTCTCCGTATCATCAATGAGCCTACGGCTGCCGCCATTGCTTACGGTCTCGATCGTCAATCCAAAGAGGAGAAAAATGTCCTTATCTTCGATCTTGGTGGAGGAACCTTCGATGTTTCGCTCCTCAACATCAGTGGCGGTGTTTTCGCTGTGAAGGCGACTGCTGGTGATACCCATCTTGGTGGTGAAGATTTCGACAATGCACTTCTTGACCACTTCAAGAACGAGTTCAAGAGGAAGACTAAACTCGATATCTCTGATGATTCTCGTGCCCTTAGACGTCTCAGGTCCGCCTGCGAGCGTGCCAAGAGGACCCTCTCCAGTGTCACGCAAACTACCGTTGAGGTTGACTCCCTTTATCAGGTCCGTTCGTTGCTTTTTAGCCTTATCAACAGCCACCTGATGGTCTACTCAGGGTGAGGACTTCTCCGCAAACATCACTCGTGCTCGCTTCGAAGAGATCAATGCCACTCTCTTCAAGTCCACCCTTGAACCTGTTGAGAAGGTACTGAAGGATGCTAAGATGGCTCGTGAGAAGGTTGACGACATCGTCCTCGTTGGTGGTTCCACTCGTATACCCAAAGTTCAGGCTCTGGTCTCTGAATACTTTGGTGGTCGCCAACTCAACAAGTCTATCAACCCTGATGAGGCTGTCGCTTATGGTGCAGCCGTTCAGGCCGCCGTCCTCACTGGCCAGACCTCTGAGCAAACCAAGGACCTCCTTCTCCTTGACGTTGCTCCCTTGTCCCTCGGTGTCGCCATGCAGGGTGATGTCTTCGGTGTTGTCGTCCCTCGTAACACCCCCATCCCCACCAACAAATCTCGTGTCTTCACCACTGTCGAGGACAACCAGACAACAGTCACCTTCCCTGTCTACGAGGGTGAGCGCACCCAGTGCCGTGACAACCGTCTTCTTGGAGAGTTCGAGCTCACTGGTATCCCCCCGATGTCCCGTGGCCAGGCCGAGCTCGTCACCACCTTTGAGGTCGATGCAAACGGTCTTTTGAAGGTCACTGCTCAGGATCGTACCTCTGGCCGCAAGGCTTCTATCAGTGAGTGAAATATTGTGAGGTTAAAGTAATGATACACATTCTGACATGATCCATAGGCATTACCAACTCCGTTGGTCGCCTCTCATCCGTCGAGATTGAGCAGATGATCAAGGATGCTGAGCAATTCAAGCAGGCTGACAAGGATTTCACCGCTCGTCATGAGGCCAAGTCTGACCTTGAGGCTTATGTTCACCAGGTCGAGAGCACCATCTCCTCTCCTGAGATTGGTATGAAGCTCAAGCGTGGAGCCAAGTCTCAAGTTGAGGCCGAGCTAGCCCGCGCTCTCGAAAAATTGGAGATTGAGGATTCAACAGCTGATGAACTCAAGAAGGCTCAGCTTGGTATCAAGCGTGCCCTCCAAAAAGCCACCGCTGGCATTCGATGAACAGTCTAATTTTGGAGTTCATTGTCCGCTCTCTTTTTTTTCTTTCCTTTTCCTCCCTCCGTTGTGTAAGCTCAAGTGTAGACTTCCTCTCGCCTTTAACCCCGCCTTCTTACTACCCTCTCTCTTGCTTTCATCCATGCTTATGATAATGTCATGTCCTTCATCTCTTGCATCACAAATTTCTGGAAGCATCATGCTGGTCGCTTTTTCTTTACATTTGGCAGCGCTGTATTCTCTTTTGTAGACCAGTTGGTATGCAGGTATTGACAACTCTTGGCTTGATGCCCCGCCGATCTCGGAAAATTACAATTATACTGTCATGGAGTTGGAAAGGTATATGCACAAATTAGTGTCTATGAAGTGATTGCCTTGTTTACTCGGGTTGCAATCTCGAGTACCCACAGTTCCTCGTCGGAACCATCGCAGAGAGCCTTGTCGGCTTCTGCAAATACGAGTGCGCACTCCGACTTTTGTTTGTTATTGAGCATGGGATGCAACGCCACGATGTCATGGAGCTATTGGGGAAAAACTGAGAACTTGAATAGGAATCAAATAATATTCAACTTACTTGTGTAAGGATCTGAGTTGCGGAGTATCCCTCTCGAATGACTGATTTGACATTTTTCTGTATGTCAGTGAAATTTGACTTTTTTAAATCCGCATCTACGTCCATGTCTCCATTGTCAATTTCGATTCCAATTGTTCTTGCGAGTTGGTTGATGACGTTGTCGGGTACGACCCCTGCAATTTCTTGGATGTCGTGAGGTTGAAGATTTTCTGGACCGTCGGAGAGGGAGGAGAGGCGGGAGGCGGATTGAAGATAGGTTATGGCACGGCGGAGGTCACCGTTTGAAACGGTGATGAGAGCGTCGACTACGGAGGTGTCGACGTTTATCTGTTCTTGTTTTGCGATATATGTCAGACGACTTGATGCTGATTCGGGATCAAGAGGCGTGAAGCGAAATTTGGAACATCGAGATGCGAGAGGTTCTATTATCCTATTTCAAATAAAATGGAGAATTGAGTGGGGGGATTGAGGAGAGTAGAGCAAACGGTCCTCAAACCTTGTGACATAGTTGCATACGAGACAGAAACGCGTTATACGAGCGTAGGTTTCCATTATTCGCCGAAGAGCGCCTTGGGCGTCCTGAGTCATCGAATCCGCTTCGTCGAGAATAATTATTTTGTAAGGAGGGCAGGGATAGGTTTTGCCGTCTGAAGCGACGGCTTGAGCTCGAGGGGTTTGACGTGCAAAGTTTTTGACTTTCTCTCGGACGATACTGATACCTCGTTCGTCTGAAGCGTTCAACTCGAGTACTCTGTTTTTGAAATTGTCGGGTCTAAATCCCTCAAGTATATATGCATGAGTTGGAATAACGATGGATAGCGGGTGGGTGAGTTACCCGAAGAGTTGTCTTGCCAAGGCTAAGATGGTCGAAGTCTTGCCGGTTCCAGGAGGGCCATAAAAAAGCATATGAGGGAGCTGGCGGGTAAATGAGGATTGCGCATTAACAGTAGGTCCATCAAGTTACATTGGTCGAAGTCAGTGTTTTGCGTAGCACTGCGACGGTATGATCCTGAGCAGACACATCCTCGATCGTTTTTGGTCGACTGCACGTAGGCGTCAAATTTCATCAGTGGAGGGAGAAAGGATGACAGACGGACTATTTCTCAACCCAGGGCTGTAGAGCTGGATCTACAGCGTGTTTTGCGGGAGCCTTGTTGGTTGGTTTCGAGGCGAAGAAATTGGTGGCCATGAATGATCGAATAACAAATGTGACAAACGCGTCGAGTAATAGATGTCACGGTCGCGTCTCGCCGTTCCCACCTTTTGACTATCTCCAAGCTGCTCGCCGGTCCAGCCATGGCGGACACAAATACCGGACCAGGTCTGTCTGTATTTCTTCTTGTTTCTGTATTCTGCTAACCGGGATATTTTTGCAGCTTCATCGCAAAATGCAGACAGTAAGACGCGTCGCTTTCCGCTGTTGTTGCGCATTAACGTGGCAACTTATTAGATAAAAGCGCCATTATTGAGTTGAAGAATGGCAAGGTCATTTTCAAACAGAGACCAATGTCCCTAGAAAAGTTGTCAGAAACCTTGCAGGGTACGATCTTGTTGCCGTTGTCCGCCCGATAGCAATGTTTTTGACACCTCTGAAAGAAATCGTCAAGTTTAGGGAGATGATCGAGAAACGGATTCAGGATCAGGAGCCTCCTTTACAATCTGTTCCCCAAGAGCATATGCCCCTAATAGCGAAACTTGGACACGACAGGTGAGCATACCTGGAGTTGGATTTCAGCCCGTTGACAACACTCGCTATCTCAGCGACAAGACTCTTAATGCTCTCGCAAAACACATGCAGCAAGAACTAATTCCACCCCAAGAAGACGACGATGCCTCTATGCTGGCATCAGCCAAATCCCATCTACCGCTCAGCGTCGTGGAGCAGGCCATCAAGTCCGTACTGCGCCGCAATAATTATGGGCTTGAGGCTTTGAATGGTCTGAGAACACCCGCGGCTGTATGCGTCTGGAGATGGGAGGTTAATGAGAATTACAAAGATTGGCTACCAAAAAGTGTGCGGGAGAAGGTGGAGAGCCGTCTACAGGAACGAATTCAAGTACGTAAAACATTAATAATTGTCCCCTCGAACACTACTGAGTTGTCCTAGGCGAGAGAACATTTGAGGCAAATATTCGAAGCCCTCACCCAACCAGAACAAAATGCTATCCTTGGCCCTAAAGGCACTAGTCGCAACGCGCCCAAAGACGCTGTAAACAAACAAGCAGATTCAAGTCAGGGCAACAAACCTGATGATGACAAGACTCAAGTGTCTGTGAAACCAAAAATAGGTCCCAACGATGAAAGTCAGCAGGATACTACCTCTGAGGTGGAACCGGGGCGACCTAAAAATACTAAGGACCCAGAAAAGGCTGCAAAAGTATGTCGCTACGTCCCCCTTACTTCTCCATCATACTTACAATTATCCAGGAGAAAGAGCGACAAGAGAAGAGGGCAGCAAAAGTAGAGAAAGAGAAGAAAGCAAAGGATGCAGTGAATAAATCGCGGAATCTCATGGCTACGTTTTTTTCCAAACCGAAGGCCCCTATTCCACCAAGTTCCAAAGTAGGAGAATCGAGCACAGGGACTTCTCGCCTTCAAACAGATTTTGAGAGAACGTTTAAACCATACCTTCTCAAGAAAGGTTCTACGCTGGCGCCACTCAACTTTTTCAAGGAGCCGAAAAGGCGGAAAAGGAATATCATGGCTAGCGCCATCATCACCGACTTGAATGCACAGACTGAGAAGGACAGTGACGTGGTTATGCTTGATGCATCAGGACCTACCTCAAATTTCAGTACTATGACCGCGCAACGTAAGTATGCTACTTTTTGATGCTTCCAGATCCACGAGCTCAATTTCTTTGACTAGAACGACTACAAAGCATTCTTATCTCATTACCTTCGCCGCTTGATCCCCTAAGACTTCCGCGACCAATTCAATCGGGTC
This sequence comes from Agaricus blazei, assembly GCA_029719445.1. NCBI lineage: Eukaryota > Fungi > Basidiomycota > Agaricomycetes > Agaricales > Agaricaceae > Agaricus > Agaricus blazei. The sequence continues at coordinate 325,718 of SSNC01000021.1, read as the reverse complement.
CTGAATCTGAATTCAAAACGTATACTCCCCATTCTGTCAAGGCTACCATTCAGAAGTTATCGGAAGTCGAGGTTACTGGCGATGATAATGCAGTCCGCACTCTCCTTAACAGATTGCAGGACCGGGATCTGTTCCCGGCCAAGGTATTCATATACCGCGAGGACGCACGACCCGGATACTTTGGAACATGGACACGTAGTTCGAAGATCATAGGTCCTAGAACACCGTTCGCCAAAGACGTCGTCGAATTTGATTATGGATATGACAGCGGCGAGGAATGGGAAGAGGAGCCTATGGGAGAAGGTGAAGATGTGTTGGACGATGATGATGATGAAGCAGGTTCAGAGTCAGCGGATTCCGATATGGATAGTTGGTTAGTGGATGACGATGACGATCCAGAATTGCAATTCCAAGATATCAGAGAGCTTTCGCCCACAATAACCCCAGGATTTCCTGATATGCCTCCTCCCCCACCTCCACCGAAACGCAAAGCTCCTGATGTAGACCAAAAGGTGAAGAAGCGAAAAGTTGTAGTGCCGCTTGTACCGTTCACGAAGGGGCCGTGCTGGGAAACACGGATCGGAGAATGTGAATATGAACCCTTTAACCAGTATCGAATACAAAGATTCAATGGTGAGTTCCAGACTTGTTCACAACTTGGGCGTTTCTGATGCACTGGACGTGCGATAGATACTCCCTTTCCGATCGACCCGTTTTCGTTCGTCTCGACGTGTGTTGAAGATTATAAAGCAAGCCTCAAAGCGCCGGTACCGACGACTGTATTGTCCACCACTACTAATAGCCCATCTGTCGTCTCGAGTTTCCCTGATACGACGACCACAACTTCGAATTCTAACCCTTCAAACGTTGTGAAGAAACCTGTTGCAACGTTGAAGAATCCTTTCCCGGATACACACCTCCCATTCCTCCTCACAAAGATATCCGAACTCAAAGTGCCTAGCTTTGTGTTACTGGTGGAAACGATATATCAAGAGCTGAAGGTACACAAGGTGAAAAAGGTGGCTATAGAGGCTAAAATTAGGGAGGTTGGAGAGAAGTGTAAAGAGAAGAGAGTTTGGATTGTGAAACCTGCACTTCAGGTGCGATAGCTCTCCTGTTTGTGAATCTCATGCTACTTGTATGATACTAATGTGGCTGTTGGGTAGACACAATTGATGCATAGATAGAGTACTGACCAAGCAGGGACCGACTGGACCGGTTGTAGCATTACCATTGTCGTTAATTATATTTTAGTGATGCGGATTTTTGAATATATCATTGGCGGATAGAAAGTCGACTAACGAAGGAGGCATGCTGTACTACAATGGGCCAATTTCCGACCGACGCATTAACCACACCGGAAACCGATAATGTTTCCCACCCAATCTATACAGACAACTATCAAGACGCGACGCGACGCGCTCGATCACCTGACTTCTCAGTTTGTCTCCTCCTGTCATCGAACGAAATGTCCATCGACGTGCAAGAGGCCATGTAAGGTCAACGTATCTCTCCTCCTGACCCTTATCGACCGTTTACTATGTAGCAAAGCCATCCGGGACATGCGCCCTATCATTGACCCTGAAGAAGACTATCTTACGATCGTCGCTGTTGAACAAACCGTTACGGCCTCTGAAGCCAAAAGAAAGAAAGAAGTTGAAGAGGCGCATGCAGCTCTCAAAGGTTTGTTAACTGATATTATGTCTCGACGACAAGTGCACTGATTTATCGCATCAAAAGTCTTGGCCAAGGCACTTGAGGCTGCTCGGGCTGCTTCTACGCGCCCAAGTTCTGTTCCTTCGGCACAGGCTCACGCTGCTACGCTCAACGAATATGATGGCACGAAATTTTCCCTTATCAAGAATATACAGGATATGGAGGGTGAGATTGGGAGGAAAGAGGTTGAGCTTGCTGCTCTTAAGGAAGAGGCTAGGAAATTAGAGGAATATGATCCAGCTACGGAACATGAGAAGGAAATGGATGGTGATGCGTATGTTGTTCAATTTAGTGTCTGCGTGAGCTATGTTAAAGAGTGCTGTGATTGCAGGTTACGGCTGGACGTCTACAAAGCGTTGGGTTTCGAGCCTGTACAAGATAGAAATGGACATGTAACCAAGATGCTCATTCGTAAGTCCGAATCATCATCCTTCAATCAACAACATTATCTCATTTTTGCTAGGTTCGCAATCTGGAGATGTTCACGCTGTCGATTTGCCTGCAACAAATCGACCAACCTTTGAAGATGTTCAGAAGCTATGGGACATCGCCAGCTCATGACCACTATTACCTTCTTTCCGAGCCTCAAATCAGCTATGTTCTGCCCAGCGGTTCTCTTCCCGACACCCAGGACCAATAAATGCAGGACGACCTACTTTACGAGTCTAGTCGCACTTAGTAGCACGGAGAGAAGATGGAGAGAGGAGTGTCTAGCGACCCTTTCTAATTTATACGGACGACGGACTTCCGGAGCGTTGGCTAGCACGTCCGGCAAGTTTGCAAAAAGCCGGATTGTCGAGCATCAAACAGGACTATGTAGCCCTCGGGATCTCGCGGCGGATATAGCGCACTTTGCCACCGACGGTAAAGTTATTTTTTTTCAATGTCGCACATGCTTTCATTTATGCAAATTCTGATAGCCGTAGCAGTAACGGAACTACCGGTACTGTTAATTTACTCCGCTCATAGGCTAGATATCCCGAGTTTGTTGTCTATTTTTACTTTTGAATATCATTGTCGCTTATTGGATCGAAAAATCAAGGGTAAAAAGGAATGATCGAGCGAGGTGAGCGTGGGGATGCGTGAAATCAGTAGTGGTGTGTACTCGACAACGTCGATACGCGGGGTGTTGCAGGAAGCTACACCAAGTTATTCGATTTCCTCAACGACGAATAAAAAAAACACTTGGACCCGAGGAAGTTTTGTCCCTTGATGTGATCGACCAGCTATCCCTGCGCACTTTGGAAATAACTCAAATTTTCGAATACCTCGTTAAGACAATCTAGTCCGCACAAAATAACATACGATTTACGCCGATCCTATAGAAAATACGCCCCATCCACTTCAAAGCAACGAAACAAAGCAGCCTATAGGCTGAAAGGCTACTCTAGCTCTAGCATCTACAATCACCCAAAAAAATAGAATAAGAGACGATATACTGTAACGAGAGCACCATAAAACCCCAGAGAAAAGAAAAAAAGCATCATAAACCCAAATAACCCCAGTGGATGAGACCTCAAATAAATCCAGAAAAAAAAACCCAGGAATTCAGACAGACAACAACACGAAAGCCCAAAAAAAAAACAAAAAAAAAAAAAAAACAAAGCAATGAAAACAACAATATCAGTCAAAAAAAAGTCACAGGACAACAAGGTGACTATTGGCCGGATGTACATCCGCATTCGAATTCATATGCCGGGATTCCCTTAGCTGGCACCTTTAGGCATCCCAAGCACCCTCTCCTCTGCAGGGCAAATAAATTTTACTCCAACGAGTAATTTTCACCAAATATTTCGCAGGACCCCAGTTTTTCCATAGCAGTCAATTTCTTTGTCAACTCCTTCGTCAACTCATCTTTAATCTTCTGCTTCTCCTCCTCCTCCGCCACTGCCTTTCTTGAAACGGGGGTCCGAACTGGGTATCGATATGGGTATACTGATTCGACTTTGAGTTCTTGTAGATTCGGAAACGACATGATCCAATCGGTTAATTGCTCTATTATTTGACTCTCCAAATCGGCTTTGAGACGCAGGGTGAGTGTCTGTATTTGACACATGAACGTCTCGTTCCCTAGAATGTTACCAAACGGCGATTCACCAGCCTCATACGTCATACAGAATCCTACAACGTTGATACTTTGAAGCCTCTCCTCCACTGGAGCCAGTGTATGCCATATGTGTGCGAGATCAAAAGCATGGCCTTCGGTCGCTGAGGCTGCAATATGAACTTGCTCGAGAGAGGGAGTAGCATCTGCAGGGTATTGAAGAAAGGCACCGAGAAAGTCGTAGGAGGCGACTAAACAACGCAGATGCTTGAAAGCAAGGCTCGCCGACTTGGGAAACTCTGTTGGCAATGATGTAAAGTCCCGAATGTCAAGTTTCGATAGCTGCACATGTCTTTTGACAAATTTAGCGAGGTCCACTAGGGTGCAGGAATTACTACACAGAGTAAGCTGTTCCAGGGAGGGGATATAAAGATGGTATAGAAGCGGATCCCAATGGATGCGATCATTCGATGAAGTTGTAAATGATAGATGTTTAAGTTGAGATTGATAGTTGAGAGAACTGATGGTCCAGGAAAGGAAAGATGGGACAAGAAGAAGCGATAGGTGAATGTCAAGGGTGACGACGGAAGACGAGTGAGGGAGAGGATGTTCGGTCTCTTCCTTGTGTTTCTTGCCAGCAGTAAACTTGGCAAGTTTTTTCATACCAATTTTGGCAGCCACTTTGCTAATAACAGGAGGTCCATTGATGCGAAAGCGGGTGAGAGCCAGGGAATTGCTATGGAGATCTCCTCCAACCAGTATCAACAATTTGTCCGACTCCAGTATGCGTACCACACCGGCAACGCGAAACACAGCAGAAAACAAGGCCTGAAGTTCCTTTGACAAGCCCTTATATCTCGACGACCTGCCTTCCGCGGCCAGAAACGCGGGCTTTTCCTCTTCACTTATACGCGTCTCTGGGTCAAAGCGAAACTTGAGAGTGATCATATCCACGGAGACGAGTCTTCTCAGTATGAGGGTAAAGTTCCTAATATTCTCCATGAAATTCCATTTTGGAAAGACGAAGACGACGGAGATGTGGCCTGTCCTGGTGAAAAAGGTGGTGATGCGGAGAATGGCTAGGAGATCGTAGTCTTCCTCCCTGGTGATGTCGATCATGCCTGTGGGCGAGACGTCAACGCCTCTACGGTCGTAATAGATAGCCAGGGATATACGCTGGATACGCTCTGAGATGCGAGCGAGACAGAGCAGCTCCCAGGGCTTCAGACGACCAAAGACGTTCTCGAGAACCTGGTCAGGGAGGCGAGCGAGGGCACCGTCGTCCCGGATGGAGGGCGGGGCGCCCATGCTATGTCCAGGGAGGCACTGGTGGTGATGGGGAAGAAAGGACTAGAGTTGGCCAGCGTGGAAAGCAGGGCAGGGACTCGCGGCCAAAAGTGAGAAGACCCAACTCAGTCCCGCTCGTTGTTCGTCCGGGGCTGACGTGAGAACTCTGACTCGCCCAGCACGCCACATCCTCGTTCTTATGTTTTTTTTCCACATCCAGCGTTCTTCCTGGACCCTGCCCGGCGCTCGCACGACTCGCAGGACCTCTCGAAGCCCAGCGGCGGACCACTCTGTCTCGCCCAAGACCCTGCCTCGCATGCATTGCTAGCAAATCCATCATGTCAACAGTTGCACGCCAGATCATTCCCGGCAAGATTGTTCGCAAAAATGCCATGTCGTAATCCCGCACGCCGCCCATACTCCTCGCATGCTATTTAAAGGAAGCTTACAAGCACCCTCAAATAGCAGCACGCCTCGTTCACTCATTAATCTACATAAACGACTGGATGAGCTCAAAAGACCCCCCCACGTGCAACTAACGAGGGTGATAGCATTCCCGACAGCCTAGTTCAACAAGAGGAAAGCCAGATCATCTATTCCACAGCATCAGAAAATACGGAACCTCTCAGAAGTCCTTCGGTCCCCCGCAATTCATGAAAGATCTCTGAACATGGCTAGCATTAGAGTAGGCACTAGCCCTCTTAAACACGCCGTCACGCGACTAGTTAGTATTTCTCAGCAAGGACTGAAAAACGTGCGTCCCATCAGCGTCATACACGGCAATACAAAAAAAAAATCGACATACTGAGTGAAGTTAGCGAGGTCCAGCCCGTGAATGGATGGCTGCCACCCACGTCAGCTTGCGAAACGACCCTAACCACATGTGACTTACCTCCGTTTACCCTCTCCAGTAACCTCATCGTATTGTTCCCAAGCATATCCTGTACGTTGATATTCCTGCAACCAAAACCCCATGAGAACCCGGTCAACTGAATTTACAGTCCTGAAGGGCGAACCTTTACAACATTGTTCACAATATTTTTCCGTAAATCATTGTAGATGTCTTTCGCTTTCTGCTGGTATGGCCCTTCTTGCGCCGCGTAGGTCTAGAACCGGAGATAAAAAAACCTTCAGTCATCGAGTTCCTGTTTCATCAATCACCCTAAGCTCACGTTATGCAAAGCCCGCAAAGCAAGGTAGTTCATTTGAACCCAAATCGGACCTTTCCAATAGTTTTCGCCCTGTCCAAATTCGGGGTGCGACTTCGACAGACTGCGCAGACCATATTGGGACCATAGTTGGTCAGGGTCGATGAGAACATCAAGGATAGCGCCGAGATGAGGAGAATCGGGTGGGAGTAACTCAAGAAGGAAGGGGAATAGAGAGAGGTATCCCATGTGGCAGACATGATATGACTCGTCTGGATATATAGATTAGCAAAATCACAGCAGTGTAGCAATCTCGCCTCACCATCTTCATCTATATTGGCATCACAATACATCTGGCGTTCTTCATTCCAGTGTAAATCTTGAAAAATACCCTGTCAGCCTCCCTAGACAACAAACGTTTACAGAGCGCGCTAAGAGCTCACCTTCAATATTATTCAAAATAGCCTTCTCGATTTCTACATATGTAATCGCATCCTCCGTCTCACCAACAAACTCTGCGATATCTCGCATCGTCCTCGTGAAAAATGCCATCCAAGAAATCAAATCTAGATGCAATTCTCCCGCATGAGGAGGACCCCGGGGGTAATCATCCATGCCGCTTGTTAAAACATGCATTTCCGACCTTCCGCGCCACCTATACGCTTCTGTGCGCGACCTAGCTTTCCTGCCATACTGTTTGATTTGGCCCCGTTGGGTGCGTCTAAACCAGTCATAATGCCTCTTGAGAGGATTGTAGATCGACCTGAGGAAGGAAAGGGCGAGATCTGGATCATTCAAGTATCGACTTTCGACGGCCATTTTCGCAGAGCCACCTGCCGCAAAAACACCCTGTGCTGTACCCATCTCATGACCCATCCCCAAATCTTCGTTCGAAAGCTCCCCTTTTCTTGAGACTGCATTGAGGCGTTTAATAAACGCGGTGACAGCCATCGTTAATGTAGGAGGGTTGGCATAGTTCGGAACCTGAGTTAGAAATTCTGCTGGAACCTTGCTTCGGGCTTCATCGCCGAGTATTTGCTCACGGGCAACCCAGCCGTTATCATCAATGAGGTTTATCCAAGATTTCAAGATCTCTAGGCTGCCGGGGAAGACGGTAAGAAACTAATATGAGGGTCTAGGAAAAGAAACATGCCTGAAATCATTATCCCATTGTCCAATGTGGAGAAGGTGGAAACCTTCATCCCTACGCGATACTCAGTACAGGCTTCTCGTGGAGTTGCGTTTCCAAGAATACATACCAGTAGAAACCTCTCGGGAAGAAACTGCGACTGGGGGTCGCAGTCAATAATGCCTTGGGCTCTGTTAATTTCGCACCCGTCTCGCCTCCGTCGTTCTCAACAGCACTGTCTTCTTCTTCGTCCCACTCGTAGGAAAACTTTTTGTTAACGACCGAATTACCATAAAAGTATCCAACACCACCGAATAAGTTGGAAGTCACAGCCCTGGAAAATTCTTCGAGCTCGTTTTTGTCTTCAGTGGGGAAATCCTTGGGGTATGGGAATACATCTTTGAACCTTGTTTTATAAGCTTCAGTAAGGGCAGAAATTCCTTGATCAAGAGTCGTGGCTATGACATTATTCAGAAACGACCCACACAGCCTTGAAGAAAGACGTACAGCTCAATTTCTGTTTGGCACTGGCACTCTCATAGAATATATCAAACTTGAAGGGACCATCAAACGACTTCTGGTATGCAAATAAATTGCTTCCAGTGTAGACGTCATTTGGCAATTGGAAGACCAAGGACGAGTGAGGCAGTCCTACCTCAGGTGCACTGTAGGGGCCGACAGCCTCTCTGGCACGCTCGACCAATGCCTTTAAAATGTGCTCTTTGTGCGTGTTCAGTTAATGAAACTGGGGAAAGAAAGCAGACACACCTTTTGCTTGCCACACCTCTCCAGGCTGCAATCGACGTCCGACAAAGTGTGTCTTGCCGATTCTATCCTCGAAGTCTTCTGCGTGAGGACCAGACGTCACAGCCTGGTTGTCGGCATCTGGTCATGAGTTCCTTTAGCATCATCCTGACAATCCTGCAATGAGAACATTACCATCGGTAATTCTGAGTGTGAATTCATCGAGGTCTGGAGTACTGCCACTGAGCCTGACAGGTCCGTCGATGCCCTTGAACAATGGTTAGGCAGGGACTGTCTCGATCCGTCGAGCGACCTACATTATCATCCTCTTCGGTCTCCATCTCTAACCCACCTAGTCCTTCAAGACCAAAATAGAATATAGTGGATATTTGAGATGGCCTCGCTAAATATATGGTTAGCGTAACGTGTAAAGGAATTAGTAGTTTAGACAAACAGGGATCAATGGGTTCGCCCTTAATACGGGCGGCCCAGCTACCACCATGATCACCTCCTGCAATTTTGAGAAACTCGGTCGTGAGTTTTACGTTATTTAAGCTATCCTTGATCACCTGGACACCGCCTTGTCGAGTATCAAACTCTGTCCAGGTGTAAGAGTCCAGTTTATCACTTTGCTCGCAAGCATGACGAATCTCTGAGCAATTGAGCTTTATGAGCAGAAGAAAACGGGATCTATTTGGGCGGCAACCAACGTTGGATAGCATTGTAGTCATGTGTTCCGAACCACATGAGCCCCGTCATCAGTGACTGAGGCAGGCGCGGCCGGAGGCCGAAATAGAGGTTCGGGCGATAGGGGCCCCATAGAAGGGTGTCGTTGACCCCTGAGGCCAAGGCGACCGGCGAGAGGAGCAGGAGGAGTGCGAGACGCATCCTGTTGAGAGTCGGACACGATCCATCTGGACGTGGCGGAAACGTCGAGTAGCAGCACGTGACCGGAGTACGGATCACTGCCACCGCGTATGGAGTGTCCGCCGCGCGGGCCGCTTATGGGCATGGCGAAGCGAGTGGTGGCTGCGGAGATGGCGACGGAAATGAGGGTGGCGACGCGAGTGCTGTTAGGATATGAGGGTGACTCGAGATCCCGGCGTCGAGGGGGAACAGCGCTATATAAGGCGTGTGCTCTGGGCGAGGCGGTTTGTTGACGTCTGTTGTGGTGCCCCATCTGCCCAACGCGCGTGTCTGGCCCTCCGCTCCCTCTTCTTCTCCGACCGCTGCCACTCCCCCAGCTCTCACTGCATACCGCCCTCCTACTTTGTCAACAATGAGGTCCAAGTTCAAGGATGAGCACCCCTTTGGTAAGCGACTCCTCGCTCTGTGATGCCCCTTCATCTCGCTCATCTGCGCCTTCGTCCAGAGAAACGCAAGGCTGAAGCTGAGCGTATTCGCCAGAAGTACCCTGATCGCATCCCTGTCCGTATCGTCGTCGCCCCTTCAAAACATACTCTCACTTCTTATCCAATAGGTCATCTGTGAAAAGGCAGATAGGACAGACATTCCTACTATCGACAAGAAGAAGTATCTGGTACCTTCTGTATGTCATCCTGTCCTCCCGACTAGTGCCCAATCTCACCACAAGTCCAGGACCTGACCGTCGGCCAGTTTGTCTACGTCATCCGTAAACGCATCAAATTGGCCCCAGAGAAAGCAATCTTCATCTTCGTCGACGAGGTACTACCGCCAACAGCCGCACTCATGAGTGCCATCTATGAAGAGCATAAGTAAGCCCTTACCGTCCTGACCCCCTTATAACCGCCATACCTAATACCTCAATAAGGGATGAGGACAATTTCCTTTATGTCAGCTACTCGGGAGAGAACACTTTCGGTCAATCAGGTTGGGTAGAACTTCCCTCGGACGCATGAATTCAGGAACCTTGCGCGATGTTTGAATATATTAACCCGATAATCGATATCCGCGAAGGTTAGAGTGAGATGTCACCCACTGTCCATTCATCCAGTGACTCTAACGGCTCAGGGTCCAGGTTCTCCCCTCGTCGTATATCCTCACCCTTTCTTTACTTTCTCAATCTCGATGATTTTCTCGTATTAGTTTTGTATTTTATTCTACCTTTGATCCAAGACACTTCATATATTTGTACAACACCTCTCGTCGCTAATCGTGAGCCGCGGATGATGAGTATTGACCGCCGGAACTCGGGGCTACTGTCAGTAGTAATAGCATGATTGTCCGTGCTATTAACTGAACTATATCGGAACCGTTCCAAAAAGGCGCCCAGGCATCGCTATTTAATCCTCGACAGGCCGCCTAAAACCTCGGTTCTCCTCCCCCAACTCGGACCCTCACTTGTCAAGCATCCTTCCACCCGCCTTTCCACCACCACAGCATGGCCTCTACGACGCTCGGGTTAATAAGAGCGGCCCTGTTGAGTAAGTGTCAATTTAATGCGAATTGTTGACATCATCTCCTTACGAAAATAATCCATAATTTATCACTCAATTACCTCTTAAATCACTCTTGAATAGCTGCCATTACGATAACAAACCTCGCCTCAATCCCAATTGTGATTCTCGCGATAACCTTTGGTAGTGGAGGGGGTGAGTCCTGATTAATTGTGGCGGGGTCTACGCATTTCTGACTTAATTATTTCTTTAGTATTTCAATACGTCGTGTTGGGCTTCAATATCTTTGCATGCCTCGTACCCATCGCGTTTTGGTATCACAAGGTCATTTCCCTTGGTAAACACGCATACACCCGGAATATCATCGCTTTCGGGCTCCTCTCTGTCGTTGGCATAGGTCAGTTAACCTTTCATCGCCACAATATGTGCATCTATGCTCATAAATTGACGCTCTCATTTTCTCTGTCATCAGCCTCGGCGACACTCAATTTGGTCCGGGATGGTGAACAACATGGGACGGCCCTCGTCAATGATTTTGCGATGCTGGGTAATCCAGGCACGGTAGCGAAGGCCTCGATTGCAGTGGCCATGCTATCGGCTTGTTTCTGTGAGTGACCTATCCCTAAGTCTATTATGAAAGGGACAATTATTCATACATGAGTGCCTAAACAGCTATTCTGGGCCTCGCAGTTGCATACTTAGACTGGGCATGGCGAAAACCCGCGAGCAACGATACTGCGAGTACTGTCGGATCTCAGGCCGATCGACCCGTCGTCTGCTTCGTTCACTCTTCCACTTCCAAATCCAGCGACGAAGACAAAGCCAGCGACGTATACTCACAACAGGAATCACTAGAGAAACTCTGAAAAAAAAAAAAAAGGTTCGCTGGGGAAAGTCGCATTGTCACGAATTTTATCACGATAACAAACGGTTTACACGAGTAGTAGTATTTATGATAGGGTAATGAATAATGTAACGATATCATACCGGACCCCCCCTTGGCTATTTTTATGCATACTCTGGTTTCAGGATTCGCTAAACTGCTAGCTTGGCTTGTGACAACGTTCTCTCCATGTCATCCCAATCAATATTTTCAAAGAATTCATCGTCTTCCCAGAGATGGTCGTACTCTTCTCCTTCTTGACTACTGGGTATCACCGTCTGGGATAGGTTCTGGATCTGGTGTGGTGGGACAGGAGGGACGGTAGACGAGTTCCCTGCATGGACACCGAGAGTATCACTCGGAGGTTGGACCGGTGTCCCCTCGCCAACCAAGCCTTTAACTCCTGCAGCGGTAACGATGTAATCGCATGATTTAGGACCTCCCGCGGAGTTGAATATAACCGTCATCCTGCGTATCAGCAAGGGCTCTTCATCGCTCGTTGCATTACTCGACTTCGGAGTTTCATCGTGTCCTGCCTTTAATCGCTTTTCTGTCCCTCCTTCAGCCTCTTCTTCGATATATCGCCTCCGCCTAGTTCGCGTGAGCATCACTCTAGCATTGACTTGGTTGGCCCAACCAAGCCCGAGACTAGCTTCTTTCGTATCTTCTCCGTATACGCCATGAGCTCTGTTAAACCATTTGGCTTGTCCAGAGTATGAAAGCAATCCATTTTCACTTTTGTCCAAACCATCTGTCCACTCGCGGTCGAAAGCGTCTACAACTTCATTCAAAACCACGATGGCGACGTTATATTGGTTAGCGATTTGATGAAGAAGAGCGGATATACGAGTTAAGTGTTTGGAACGTTCTATAAAAAAGGCAGCGGCTGCCTTATCTGTTAGGTGAAAAAGTTCTGCTAGGGCGTCGATGATGACTAGTTTGATTGGTTTACGGGTAGGATTTTGAGAGATGGTTTCGATGAAGGTTGGGAGTTGGTTTTCGAGGATGTTGAGTAATATATCTGCTGTTGGTGTTGATATTGTATGCACGTCTTCTAATGATGTATTTGAGAAATCGCGTGATTGTTTGATTTGTAGAAGACGAGTGGTTTGTAGTTTTGTTGAGGTGGTAAGATAACAAGCGGCTCCGTTTAAGCCACCTTGAGATATATCTAGTTGAACGCAAAGCGATAGCTGGAGTGCGAATTGAGTCTTTCCAGCGGCACTGTGTTGACATGTATTGTTAGCGGTGGAACACGCTGTATTCCATTCTGAAAGACCTAGGAATTCACATACACACACACACCTTTCTCCAACGATCTCCCAGATCATTCCTGTTCGTAAACCACCAGAGAGGGTTTCGTCCAAGACAGAGTCTCCCAAGGAGAACAGTTCAGTCCCACCATGGTCCGAATCCTCCAATGTTTGAAATTGGAAAGTCAAGTCGTCGCGATTACAACAAATATCCTTGATAAGTTGGCCAATCTCCGAAGGTTCAGTTCGACATCGCTTCGCGAGTTCTTGAGGGGGAGTAAGTACAAGGTCAGCAATTGTTATTACATTCCCTGTTTGAATCATTGATACTTGGGTTATTTGGCAAATTCGAGCAGAAGTAGGCAGGCAAACCTTTTCGAAGTGTAGCCTTTTGGGGCTCGGACAGGTGAGGTAGGGAGGCAACCAAGATCTTATCCATTTACATTGGGCTCAATGATGGTTCTTCCTTGAAAGGATGTAGCGCAATGTTCACACGGACAGAGTTCAAATGTGGAACAACGCGTCTGGTTGTATATCGTACGTGATAATCATACAGGGGGGACAAGCGCAATAAATAGTACATGAACTATCGAAAATGCAGCCAAATAACAAAAACGGGATAAGATAAGCCAAGTCGCTCAACTCGGAAAGGACGTGGTATGGGATCAAGCTCGACGAGCCTGGCTTTCCGAAGTTCTGCGTAGGAGACCTCCAACAACATTAGTGACAGTGTCTGTCAGTTGTCTTTGTTGTGCCTGGGTATGCTTCACGTAGAAGAGGCGCACATTCGTCGCATTCCATATTCCCAATGGTGACATTCCACGAACGTAGATCTCTCCCCAGATTAACGACGTTAACCAAACAATGGATGCATCAGACCACTGAAGCTTTGTTGAGCACTTGACACTCTAAAACATCGTAACAGACTTACTACGAAGCGTCGAGCCACCAAGGGGGGTGGTGATGGAAGGACGTGTTGAAGGTTTGCATTGGCCAAAAAGTCAATGGCTGCACTTGATGATGTAGCTTTTCGGGATGACTGGATGTTTTGAATCTTGGGAAGAAGCTCTGAAATCATCAATAACACACAGTCTAATGGTAGCCTAATCAAGCCATAAATGAAAAATTGAGAGATGAATTATTGCAGAACGACTTACCCTTGCTGCCATGATGTAACCTGAGCACACGAAGACGTGAATACTAATGATTGAACTAGTATATAGAGACTCACCCATTCCTGAGTCGGTACAAATCCGTTCCGCCCGACAGACGCTGCAGGCACGCCAACATTTTCTTCTGACAGTGATTGCCTTTCCCTCATCTTACCCAACGCCTTGTTCGATCTTTGTTCCGAAATTTCCAAACCGGCATTCGCCTCTATATCTTCAAAGTTACCATTATCGACCCCCGCTTCTTCTTCCGCGGCCGGGCTGCCCTCTTCACTAAGCAGACGCGACTTCTCCGCGCCAGGATCTGTAGTTTCCCCAGATCTTCTGTTCTTAATGTTGTTCTCTGTTTTGTGGGCCTGTTCCTCTTTGATAAGTTGCACGCGTCTGATATCTCGAAGCCCTCGAGCGAGAGTAAAGGTGCCAATATCCTCGAATGCTTTGTGGGATGACAAGATAGCGTATATCAAATTTGGATTGTCTCCGAGGTTATGTAGCATTATCGAGTTGAATGTCTCCAGCCTAGTATTGAATAATGTGAGGCTCTGAACACCCGCACCTTCAAAGAGGAACGCTCACATGAAAAATAGGAGACGAGGATGTCCTTCATCGGATAGTAGGAACATCGGATTGGAGAAAGACGTAAACAACTGTACGAGGCGTGTAGACGCTGTTACGCTCAAGTTCTTGATGTAGGGTGCCGCGTTGGCAAGAGAAATGATAAGTGCGGGGTACAATGAATTGAGTGTACCGGAAGTCGTGGCGACCATAGAATAGACTGCCTAAAATTGGTAACAATGAGTCTCTTGCTTTTGGAAACAAATTAGCACTTTACCTGTATTAAGAAGTCCGCCATCGTGCCACCATTGTTGTACTTCGCTGGTACTTGACCTTTGACGGGATTCCGTAGCCCAGAGCCGAAGCGTGATTCAGCTGATAAGGTCTGTACAATGTATGACAATGCTCGGCACAAGCCGTGTTGTTCTTATCAAAATTCAGATAGATAGGACGACAGTAAACGGGAGGCTCACGAGGCTTGTCCTTGACCTCTAGGGCGTGGGTGAGGAGATAAGCGAGCAAAACCATCGATTTATCGGATTCCAAAAGATAAAGTCTTAATTTCTGATAGTAAAAAAGTGAATATGGAGACAAGTTGATTTATCAACAAAGAGCTTTACCTTGTTGAGTTCCAGAACCTTCCAGCAAAATATAACTGAAATTTGTTGGCACAATTAGAATCGGATTTTTTTAACTCGACTCACTAGTCTCATTAATATATGGCACAGCTTTTCGTGCCCCAGGCAGTACATTATTTATGGCAGCCATCTGCTGCTCGAGAATACCAATAATTCCATCGATGATAAAATCGAAATCCTTAGTTCTATGCTGTCAAAAATCGTTAATATGAAACGGATCAAAAGGTGGGGTTCGCATCACATACCAGCTTCATTAAGAAATACCGAAAAGCATTAGTCTTGGCAGTGGGTGCCGTGGTCTGGCCATCGCTGGAGCTGATGTCTCGCGCTGACCCTCCTTGGAAGTCGAGTAGGGTACATAGTAGTTGTAACGATATACCCACAAGGTTACTCCTGGGATCCTCTCCCTTAAAAACTAGATGATTGTAGGGAAGCTTGCCTGCCATGTTACTGATACCAGATTCTTGATTTGTCCCAGAGTTCATGGTAACATTCAGGAGTGAGCACAAAAGCGTCAGAACATCTCGCCTGGAGGTTTTTTGTACGAGGTGCAGCGAGTAGAATGACGGCTTCATGAATAGGGCACCGGCAGGAACGTATATCTGCCGAGACAGTAGCACCAAAAGTAACCGTAAAACTTCGATCCTATTGTTATCGTATGCATGGCTGGGTCCGGGATCTACAGTCGAGCCTACACCTTTTTCCCTACAACAGATGTGAGCTTGGTTTGCATCGTAGCATTGATTACTACTGACCAGATAACGTAGTTGATTTTGTGATGGTCCACCTGAATCTGAGTTGGCAGTGTGAATCCACAACAAAACAGCAAGTCGAAAATACAGCTAAAAAGCCGTTCTCCAAGGGAGGGCAGCTGCTTCTTGAATCCCACATGGTTTGGCCTAGGGGTAGGAGGTACACTCTGCACCTCATTGTCGCCGTCCTCTTCATCTTCAATCACGAACTGTGTCGGTGCGGGTTCCTCTGGTCTCTGTGCCTCCACATCGTCTACTTCCTCTTTCTTCCATAACAGCTCTAGCTCGAAGGCATTAGACTCCCCCTCCACATCGAATACCACAGGCAGTACACGCTGTAGAACCCGCACACAGTTCAAAACTTCTTTTGTTGCATTGCGTTCTACGGAGCCACTTCCTGCTTTGATGAAAGAGGACGCTAGTGCCGTGACAGAGGAGGAAGACGTCGAGGGAAATGTATGGTCAGAAACGAGATTGAATAGACGGGACGTAACCACTTGGATAAGGGTAGCGACGTTTTCAGGGGCATCTATAAGGGCTCGTCTGACTGTAGAGCGATGTATGAATGTTAAAGTGGTCCAGCATGAATGCACATGAGGCGGACGTACTGTGATGGGGAGCTATAAGAGAGAACACATCCGAGGCTGAGTCGAAAAGAACAAAGAACTAGAATATGTCAATTTCGTTAGGGAGGAATTTGACAGATCATTGTACCTGTTCCCAGTAATTATCCGATGCAGGGATATTCTATAATTTCAGACTGAGATTGATTGCAGGCGGGGGTAGTGGGCTTTTGCGTACTCGAACTGTGGCCAGCTTTAGAATCCCGCCAGGCTGTGTCGGGAAAGCGAGTTTGGCTTCATCACCAAGGAGGCCAAAAGGAGCAGTGAATTTCTGAGGTAGCCGGGAGAACATGTAAGATGGGTGGAAGTTGGCAGATTCGGACTGGAAACACTGGAATGATGATTGATGGTGTTGTGATCGATTTGGCTTCCACGACACCTCCGTAGCCCTCGATGATACGTACTCGACACTTGCTTAGTTGAAACACTTCCAAGACGTCTTTCCCTGGATAGCGACGTTCCTCGGCTGATCTCCCAAGAGGGAATAACACAGGCTGAGAATGAGTGGGGCAAAGAGGACGCTGATTACAATATTAACTACGAGTTTTTTTATAGAGTTTTCTGAAGTGTGAGGGGTGAATTTCAGTGGCACAGTATATGGGCACGGCGCCCCGGCGTTGGACATTTTAATTACATAATCTAACAAACTCCACCCGCGACGATCAATGCAACGCCAGTTTCAATCCAAAATTAATTATTCAACCTGAACTATACACCACTTGAATCAAGGAGCCAGACACAATCGTACTCGGAAATGGGTCTTATACAAGCAGTGTCAACTGAATCGTATTTTTATGGGGACCCAAGCTCAAAGCATTGATACGACAACAAGTGCGGCAGCAAGGTACCCGCCGGCGTTCGCGGCCAGTGCTACTGCGCCAGATGGTGAACCTCCACCACTGCCACCAGCACTAGCAGTCATAGGACCAGCGGTAGCAGCAGCGGCTACACCCGTTAAAATCGGGGTACCACTATCAGGTTCCTGTAAAAACGTTGTCAACAAGGACCATGAAACCCGCAACAAAGAAGACTGACGGTTGACTCGCTACTACCAATTTGCTTAGCGGCGGCTAGGAATTTGTCGTGTGTATTTCCTTCCGCAGGTGCGTTGATGCTGCCAACCATTCCCATTCCACAGTGAAGCACCTAAAGAGACGCATGCATCAGCCATCTGGACCGCTTCGGTGTGTGCAAAAGACCTACCTGTTTACAGTGATACCAGATGGCTGTTACCTGAAGTGTCACTACCTTGCGTTTCACAAGTTGGCGGTCACTTACTCTCGTTGCTTGTGATCGTGATTGTGAATGTCGTTCCTGCCGTCAGCGTGGAATCGAAACCCGCGGAGGTGTTCCCACTTGCAGCAAGGTGGGTACACGGACTTGAGAAACCCGACTGTGTCACAGAGTGTTCGATACCTGCGCTGTAAGTCAAGGTTTATATGCATTCAGCTGGCACGGAAATCGTAGGCGCAGAGGAACGTACTTGGGGAAAAACCAAGTAACATTATCGCCAACTTTTGCAGTGATATTCGGCTGAGCAAAAACGAAGTTTCCTCCAGGAGCAACCTCGATCTAGAGAGCGCTCCTCGTCAGCAAGGCAGATTTGCGAGAGTATAAAAGCACTAACATTCCACTGCCCCGGAGAGTTCGACGGAACAGAAACGGTCGGTGTACTCGCAGGAGCAGCACTAGTTGGGGTTGTGTCCGGTGGGGGACCATACTGAGCAACTACAAGCTGAAAAAGCCCCAAGCAAGCGATTATGTTGAAAATCATTGGGTACCTTGTTAACGGAAAGAAGGTGATGGTCCTTTGTTTTGGCGTGGGTTACCTTTTATCAGACAGAGAACACCCCTGAGAAGGGAACTGCGGAATGTTAACAGACATGCCCTCTAGAACGCAACTCCTATTTAGATTGCGGCAACCCACACCGCCCGAAACGTGTAATAATTCTCATGCAGACGTGAAACCATAGAAAAAGTTGGTCCCCTGTCAACGTCTTGATGCAGATATATGCCTAAATTTGGAAAAGTATGGCACACTCAGACACGCCTCGCACTCTCTTCAGTAGGGTGAGCTCAAGAGGAACGCCTTATGGAAAACCATGGATTCACTGTTATGAGAAAAGCTCCCAGGTGGCAGCACCGTGCTTCAGAAGGGGAAGTTACTGCATGCTTGTTACGATTTCGTCCAGTTATTTTTGGGCGTGGGGGGATCTGGTTCTTAAATGGTCAAGAGGGTCTGGAGTCAAATTTGCCCAATGATCTGGGAAGCGGAATGCTTGAGAGAATATGGCGAAGAAGCCACCGAAGCTAATGGGTGTTACTTTAACAGGACCCTAGCCCACGAAGCAAGATATAAGTATAGTGAACGTTACAGGATAAGGGAGTCGTGTTTAGATCATGTCGTTGTGATTTTGAACACTGGTGCCTGAAGTGTCCAGTAGAGCGTGGTATCAATAGGCGGTGTAAGCTATAACAGTCGAGTATTTAAATTGCGATCGAGTTGGTAGGAGTCCCCTGGTGGCAATATATGGTACAAGTACTGAGCGACTTACATCAGCCACAATCATCGACTATCAATAACTTCTCATCGGGCTTTCAAGATCCCAGCGAGAATCCTCCCACTCGGAAACCGGTATTTACGCACGCCTGAACTAATTACGCGGGCTTGGCTCCGCCATGCACAGACGAGGTGTTGGCCTCGCTGCCTTTGATCGACAAGAGCAATCGAAGCGCTCGTATGCTCAACTGTCATCTACAATATCCCAATCTCAGGTCGACCATCTCCATTCCCAGCTCTCACAATTTCGTACCGCACTCGCTCATTTTGCCTCTACCCATCGTGATTCCATTAAGAATGACCCAACCTTCCGCCATGCATTCCAACAAATGTGTTCCTCGATCGGCGTCGATCCACTGGCCGGTCCAAGGAAGGGTGGCTGGTGGGCTGAAATGTTGAATCTCGGTGACTGGCAATACGAACTCGGGGTGCAAATTGTCGATGTTTGCGTGAGCACACGCGATCGAAATGGTGGCCTTATCGAGATATCAGAACTAATCAGGATGGTGTCAAGATTGCGTGGCGTGGATAGCGACCTAATTACAGAGGATGATATCGTGCGCAGCATCAAAACACTTCAGCCTCTTGGAGCTGGATATCAAGTTGTTGATATTGGGGGCAAAAGGATGATAAGAAGCGTCATTAAAGAACTGGACGATGATCAAACGAGTATCTTGGCAATAGCTCAAGAGAATGGAGGACGGGTAGTAGAAGACATGCTCATACAGAAGAGGGGATGGACAAGAGATCGTGCCAGGGCAGCTTTGGAAAACATGCTATTAAGGGATGGGCTCTGCTGGTTGGACGAGCAAGATGAAGTATACGGAAGAGCGTATTGGGTGCTCTCCACAATGCAATGGGAGGTATAATATCTGAGGTGAATGGTCTGACTGCAATTACTACCTAATTTTGTTTCAATCCTGTTGTGAATCCATCATATCTGAGGCGGCGCTGGAGTCGGGGGCCGACAGTTTCGGCTCCTCTTGACTAAAAGTTGGTTGCGTTTCTATAGCACGGAAAAATTAGCCCGAATAATATCTCGTTATTTGTTCCGGCCATACCTGGTAAAACATCCTCGCCTGCAGTCATCATACCATCAACTGCGAAGTTCACGCATCTCACCTCCAACGTCTTCGCATTAACAACTACCAGCATGCCGCTTTTTGCGAAACTCGGCACTAAAATCACTCTACTCACAGTCTTCTTTCCTGTCCGGCTTTCGTCTGTGATAAGCTTTGTACCAAACTCTGGCTGTCCACCAACGACATATAGATGCGGGGTTTCCTTTATCACAAATGGGTCCGCTGTAAAAAATGGGTGACACCACAAAGTATCAGGCGCGGTGGGCGCCATATGTCTCCATCTAAGTGTACTTTCAAGGACCGAGAGACGAGTAATGGGCGGCGTTGGAAGATATTTGAACATGTCGTCTAACGGTTGACCAGAATTGACCAGAATATGTCGTTTGCAACTTGGCTGTGATGCAGATGCGATATTGATATATGCAGGGTTGCTTTCCATGTAAAAGGTAGAGAATCTTGTCGAGGCATCACCAAAGATTCCCCTTGGAAATGGTTGTTGAGGCATCATTGTCCCGGTCGGATCTCCAGGACCAGGCAAGATATGGATTGGCATCACCCGCGCAATATCAAGCAAGTAGGCCGAAAGGTCATAAATGGGGTTTGTCGTAAAGGTCATAGGATCCAGCTCCTTTTTTCTCTATAAAAAAACATCAGACACGGAGGCCCGCATTCGGATGACCAATTGACGTACGGCTTTGCGTTCTGCATACGATGGGGTCTCAATTCTCTCGGCAAGTGCACCAGGTGCCAGTGAGTTCCCGGCAATGATCAGCCTTGAGATCTTGGCAGCACTTAGTTGGTCGTCTTCACCCCTTCCTCTCCAGTCAAATATTCTGTCAACATCTGGAGCTGAGCATCTATTGGCATCGTCGTTCCAACTTCAAGTCCGGATACTAAACCTATCCACTCGTCGCCTACGATAAATTCAATGAGCTGACGAATGGCTCAAGCGACCCCGAGCTTACATACCATCTGTATCCATTGCGTCGCCCGAATCATCATTTTCACCGAACGCCTGAGGTGCCAACCCGGGGAAGCAGATATCCACCACCTTGAAATCTCCTTCGGCGGTCTCGGCTCCTAGCGCACCTATAATTACACCTGTAACAAGGTTTTTGCCTTTCAACACCTCTCCAACCAGGCGTATTCGTCCCGATTCATCTTCAAGCATGACATTATCATTATCAGAATAGATTTTTGTTGGTGGCGGTGGAGGCGGTATTGAGTGCTATTGAGGCGCTCTAAGTCAACGGTAGCATACGAGCATGAACAGAACCACATACATCTCGCGCAACGTCTACCATGACATTTGGTTTGAGCGGCATATGCAAATAGACAGTACCAATGATGTAGCATAACTGCGACTTTATAACGTCCAGAACACGCGGAATCATTACAGGTTTTTCAGAGAGATTTAGCCATTTTTCGAGAGCCGCTTCTTCGACCGATCGTCTGAGGGATTGTAGGCGTAGAAAGTAAATGTTTGAGTATTGATATTTGTATGATTTGTTGCCTTTCCGGATGAGAAAGTTCGGCGCCGACTCAGGTACGGGTATCACAGAAGTTGACGCTCTTGTTGCCTGCACCGGTTTACTAGAAAACCAAATTCAATCAAAATGTTTGCAATACGATAGAACGGCGGTATCTTACATTTCGTCAACAGTTGTCATTGCACAGAATAACTATGGGATCGTTGGCGAACGGAAAAATACAATGCCATGCGCTGACAAAAAGGACATGACGTCCCGCGTAGAGTTTGGTGTTATTGACGCGTCTGATGGCATATCACAGCCTACTTATAATGTATGTACTACCGATACTACAGAATTGGACAAGAAAATTCACTGCAAACGTGACGATCGCTTTCTAACAGGGTCGCGCATATGTACCGGAGTGCTTGCTTTCTTCTGGCTTAATTTGGATCGCCACTAGCTTCTGATGTGCATCGGCCCCAGATGTACCGACCGACGACAAGAACGTTCCGAGAGCCTCTTTATCACTTGTCATCAATTCGATGACATCAAACTAATGAAGAGGGTTGGACAGAAGTCGACAAAAACTAGGCGGAGCCACTTACGAGGTTATCAATGAAGCGTTGGACGAGCTACGAAGAATCATAAGCAAATTCAGTTATGATGTAACGAAGGAAGCTATCCGCACCATCTCAGTCATGTTTTCCCTGACCACTACTCGTAAGATCTCAATGTCCTCGCAATCGGGACATAGATTGTAGTTAGGGAGAAGCCTACAATTATAAGAATAGGGTGTTGATCTCTATGGATGAGCTTACCAGCCCCGTGTGCGCATGAGAGTTTGGATCCATTTTTGTTGCAAATGCGGGAATGACTTTCTGAAATCGTCTGAAAACTTGAAGGCAACTACTGGAAGTCCGGGCTCGTAATCCTATAGGCTGCTGAGAAATAAGCCTTTTAGGTTGTTAAAAACAAACCTCAAAATTCGGTGAATCGATTCCATAGGAGGCTCGAGAGCCTTTGGCGCGGTGAATGTCCGACAGGACTACAAAATGTCCACTTTTCTCCAGGGCTCGGCTCAACGATCGAGCGTTCTTAAGATCATCAAGCGCGACTTTACGATAACCCTGGAAGCCCAAGTGCAAAAGATTGAAATATTGGGCAACTATCGGGGCGGCGCTACGAGAAAAAGTCAAAGAAAAAGTGAACTCGGTGGAACCGAGGTAGTGGAGCTCGAAAACAAGGTCTTCGGGCAAATGTGCCTTGTCGCGCCAGATGACCCATCCTACCCCAACATAACTCAAGCCGAATTTATGGCCACTGGTCAATATGATAAGAACCTCTGAGCCATAGCTTAATTCAACTACTCACGACGAGTTGATTGAGACCACTCGGGGAATTCTGAAATCCCAAATAAGGTCCGGCTAGACATCAAACGATAAGAGGGAAGATATAGTTGGTAGAGTGGGGATACATGCATGGGTGAAAGGAGCAACAAATCCACCAGAGGCTGCATCCACTGTCAAGATGGGATGAGGCCCTACTAGACCAAACAATTTGCGGCTAGACACTTACCATGGATTGGGATCGAACAACCCGTCCGAGCCTCATAGTCGTCTAAGAGCTCAGCAAGAGCCTTGACATTTTCATAATGACCTGTGTAAGTGCCTTCATCCCATTATTTAATGAACTCGTAGCAAGGCACAATAACCTACTTCCTAGAATGACAAACACACCAATAGTGTTTTCGTCGACATGTTCCATGGCTTTCTTAACATCCAGGTGATATCGACTTTCCTCAGATACAGGGACCAGCCGGCACTCAACGTCAAAGTACCTGGCGAATTTCTCTAAGGCGACCTGGGCATTGGCACTCATGACGATATTGGGTCTGTTATTGAAAAACTTCTAGGGTGAAGCAAAAAGGGGAGCATTGTAAAAACACACCCTGGCTCATAAATACTCTTGCCTGCCGCTTTGCGCGCCTTCTGCCACAATTTCTTCATTGCCAAACCCCCAAGATGGATAGCCTCAGAGGAACCTGTTGTTGCGGTGCCTACAGCTTCCCTTGAGGACGGAGCATGCCACATATTGGCAATCATCGAGACACCTGCGAAGGAAAAATGAGACAAGAGCTGGTATCGCAAGGAACCCATTTACAGCGTGCGTGCATCATTTCTATGACAACAATCAGTAAATCGCAAGAATAGGGCACAGCGGGACGTACGAGTAGCAGGGTACTCGTCGGCATCTATGTAAAGGGTGAGACCGTCTTACTGCCTATCACGATAAATCAATGCTCACCAATCAGGTTTTTAGATACATTTTCCTGGACGAGTTTGTCTGCACTAGGTGGCATATATGTATGCACAAAAGAGGCTACGTTGAGTAGCGTCGAGCCGTCTAGCCAGAGAATAAGTGGGCTGACCAAGGAGAAGAAGTCAAGTCAAACCTAAAGTAAGTTCGTCATGAACCATCCGGTACGCTGCATCTTCGTCGACACCCTGAAAGGGGTGAGGAGAAATCACCGTCAAGAGATAATGAACTCACAACGGATGGGATCTGGAACCGTGGCACAGGCTGGGTAGTGTAGCGGTTCCCGTATGCGTATGAAACTTCGGGCGGGGACACTTCCTGTGATATTGCTTCTCGGTCCTACAGGACATAAGATATGGATGAGAGCCGGAAATGCGCGTTTCTCTCACAATAGACTCTTCGACTAGAGCATTGGTGTTGATATGCTAGAAGGTGGTGAGTTTAAATGACCGAGAGACTACGATATATGCTGTACTCGCCTTGGAAAGAGCCATGTTTCTGTAAAGGCACAATGCCCTCCCCAGATATTAAACCCCCTCTGAAACCTCTGATGTCATAGTGGTGTAACAAACGCATGAACCGTCTTCGGGAGTAAGGGGTAATTGATCGTTTATTTCGGAAGCCGGAACCAAACACAAATGCGCGCGCTCTCATAGTGCTCACAGTAGGCTCACAGTACAAACCACAACATCATGGGCGGGCCAAACCTTGAAGTATTCAAGTTTTCTCTCTACCTTTTTATTCCTATCGTGGCTCTCGTTCATTTTGGTGATCCAGAGTGGTACCGCACCCATGTCATACCGGTAAGTTATTGTCACAAAGTCGCGCTTGAGGGTCTGAAAACTGACATAACTCAAGTACAAGGACAAATTGTTTCCACCTGCGGAACGTACAAACCAGGTTGGGCTATTCGAGGGCATTTCCTGCTATCACAAAAACTGAGCGGTCCGCATTCAGAATATCCCTAAGGAAACCCTCGCTATTCGACAGGAACTTGACCGGATAAGAGCGGAACGGTTATCGCGAAAAATGGCTAGGGAGGCCGAAGACACCACACGAAACAAGTGACTGTTGAATAGCTGGAATAGGCTAACGGTCCGCATACAGCTTTCAATGTACGTTACTTCGTACTTACTGATATTATTATAGCTAGTTGTCATACCTATGCTACCATTTCGGTTTGGATTTATCAATGCTGTTTGGGGACTTGAAGTCGCTCTCCGTCTGGACACAACACTTCCCATTTGGTTGATGCATCATTCACATCCTTCTCTACAATCTCCTGGAACTCAACCGCATCCGACAGTGAAACCTTAAAACCCCCGCAAACTATAAAGACGACACAGCGTGTCCCCGATGTCGGCGGAACCATCCTATCGAAGAGGGTAGGGTGATAAGCTGGAACAAGTGTTGTTGAGCATGCTAGTTCTACCAGCATCTTGTGGTCATCTGCGGTAGTCCTGGATTAATTGAACCGCTGTTACTTGTGTCAACACTCACCAGCAAATTTAACAAGGCTTCCCATACTCATTTCGTCTGGAACGCTGTACGAGTAAACACCTCCTGGCCTGTCCAGCGCCATTCTTAGCACAGCTGCAGATGGTTCGGAAGCACCGAGTGATCCTGACGCCCTCGATGAAAACTTGTCGAAATGGGCTAAATACAGATCGTGCTTCTCGTCTCGCACAATTCTAACGTTAGGCGGTAATTCCTTCTCTTCAGCGCCCGATCCATTTCTTGTGATCGAATGGTAGAAACAATCGGACCCAATAGTCTCCAAAGCCACAATTGGCACTATAAATGACTCTGAACATCGAACTGGTATGAGATCGATCTTACAACGCACCGTCATCCCAACCAACCTTTCTGCATCCTTCAATGATGCCTCCCAGTAATCCTCCACCACCTACGCAACAGAAGAAAGCATCAGGCTTCCTCCCCAACTGATGCGAGATCTCTTCGACCATAGAACTGTGGCCCTCCCAGATCAGGGGGTCCTCATACGGCGGAACCAATACCCTGCAAAAATGTTCAATAAACTCTACGAAAGTGAAAAGTATCAACTTACGCTGCGGGATCTGCTGCTACAGCCTGCTGGGCAGCAGACATCGCCTCAGCGTAGAAGCGACCTGTAACAACAACTTCGGCATTCTCTTGCTTCAGCCGAGTGAGAGTACTTGGGGCTATGCCCTCTGGAATAAATACGGTGCATTTGACGCCGAGCACACGTGCAGCACATGCGCCTGCTAGGGCGGCATTTCCTCCTGACGGGACAATGCAGTGTAATGCGTCACCATGTTTTTCCTTTGCTTTTGTGATGAAATGTCCTAGTCCACGATATTTGAATGAACAAGAGGGATGAACATTCTACTCCACATACTATTCATTAGTAAAACGAATGTTGGTCCTACTTGCCTCTCACCTCTAGCTTGAGATAAACAGATGCTTTGATATTGTCTGAGAGGGGGATCGAATGAATAAGTGGTGTCTGTCGCCAAAGCGGTGTTGACATTTTGGCTGTCTTGGTCGATGTTCGCTTAGAGTTAAAAGAGAAGAAATAGCGTCAAGATTTCAGAAATCAGATGAAATGACTCGATTTGAGATTGATGCGGTGCTCCGAGCCTCCCGGGAAAAGCAGTCTTTACATATTTAGCATCAATTTGTCAAAAACAGAGACGTTTCGGCAAGATCTTTTCTCTTGACAGCTCGATGCGCTGCCCGAACATTGACTCTAGCTTTCTCTCTCTATCTAGCGCCTGACAAGCCGATATATCCGAGTCCTCCATTCGAGTTGGTACACGGCTGAGCGTCGGTCCGTAATTGTTTATGTCACTGCGACATATTACAATTTTGGCCGGTGGTCAACACTTCTTCTCTTCTGAGCACAAGGTCCAGTCAGTTTCGAATAGAGCTCTGCAATGTCCACATGGTGCACATCCCCAGTGGCCCGACCCGGCTCGCTCGATATTTAGCTTGGTTACTAGGTTCGAGCTCTGGAAAGAAACGGGGATTCTTCGGCCTTATATGTCGCGGCGGCCCGCCAGTGGCTCAAATGACCGCCTTATCAAATATTCAGATGTGCTCAAAAATGTATCATCTTTCTCTGGCTGTAGATCCTCACCAGTACCACTATGAAGTTCAACGACGGCTTCTGGTTGTTGAAAAATGGCGTCAAGCCTTTCTATGGTCTCCAGGCAGTACAAGTTTCGAAGGACGATACTGGTTATGATTTACAAGTCTCTACCAGACCAATCCGTCATCGTGGTGACACGCTCGGTGGTACGTCCGACTTTGGAGATAACAAGAAGATATGATTTATTCAACATGGATGTTAGGCCCTGTGTTGAGCATACGGGTTCATTCGCCAACCAAGGACGTCATTGGCGTCAAGATTGAACATTTTGCTTCACTTGACGTTTACCCTGAGATTCAACTCTTCCCAGATGACCCGCCAATTCCTGATGTGCACCTGTTTCAGGAAGGCTCGAACCACGTTATTTCCAGTGGCGACCTCAGAGCTGAAATTACGCAAAATCCCTATTCTATAACCTTCAAATCACCGGATAGAGTACTCACGTTTGCTGGGCCCAAGCACCAGGCAGTATTCGATGTCCCGTCACGCTGGACTGCCTCGAGTGCTTCATATACTTCCTGTCTTACTCAAGATACATCATCCAATCCTCGTCCGGAGCCTCTACCTCCTGTAGTCCGCTATATAAACTCTGAATTGAACATCTCTCCTGGAGAGCTTGTCTATGGACTAGGAGAACAGTTTGGAGCATTTGTCAAGAACGGTAGGTTCTTGTAGAGGTGCATAGAGACACCGTGACTGAGAATCAATTCATCAGGGCAATCTATCTCGGTCTGGAATCAGGATGGTGGAACTTCTAGTGAACAAGCATATAAATGCGTCCCGTTTTATATCACCAATAGGAATTACGGTGTTTTCATCAACCACCCGGGTGAGGTTGAAGTTGAGGTTGGCTCAGAGAAAGTGAGCCGCGTAGGTGTTTCGGTCGCGGACAAAAGTTTGGAATACTTCATTATCTATGGTGAGACACCTCTGGAGGTAAGTTGCCTCTAGATTTCATCATCTTCCTTTCTAAGGGGTTGTCAGATTCTCGAAAAGTATACAAGAATGACGGGACGTCCTGCGTGCGTCAGCTTTTCTCTGATTGAAAACAAGAAAAAACTTGTCGCTGAACCTGATATAGAATACTGCCAAGCTGGTCGTTTGGCTTATGGCTCACTACGTCTTTCTTGACCTCATATTCGCAAGAAACTGTTTCGGGATTCCTTGAGGGCATGAAACAACGTGATTGCCCTGTCCGGGTATTTCATATTGACTGTTTCTGGATGAAGCAATACGAATGGTAAGGCTTGCTTTTGTAGGACCCACCATAAGATTGCCTAAAAAAAACTACTTTTGTGCAGGTGTTCGTTCACTTTTGATCCTGAACATTTCCCTGATCCGAAGGCCTATCTCGCCGAAATCAAAGAGAAGTATGGCGTTAAAATTTGTCTATGGAGTACGCCCTTATCTCTGTCTTTCTATATGATCTAACTCAATGTGGTATTTAGTCAATCCTTATTTCTCTCAGCTTTCGCCCATTTTCAATGAGGGGGCGAAAGAGGGCTACTTTATCAAGCGCACCGATGGGTCACCTTGGCAGTAAGTCACCGCGGCCATTTATATCTTTCCGAGCTTAATGGTCCCCCATCAGATGGGATCTGTGGCAGCCAGGTTTAGCCATTCTGGATGTGACCAATCCCGCAGCTTGCAAATGGTACACTGACAAGTTGACGACATTACTCGACCTTGGTGTAGATTGTTTTAAGGTAGGCTGATCCGTGGTCTCGGCGCGTAAAAGAGTTATATTAATTGCCTTCTTTTTTGTCGCGTAGACTGATTTTGCGGAACGCATTCCTCACGCTGCGATTCGGTTCCACAATGGAGCTGATCCTTATAGAATGCATAATACCTACTCGGTTATGTACAATGAACTCGTGTTCAAGCTTCTCCGTGATCGCTTTGGAGAAGGAGAAGCTGTCTTGTTTGCTCGTTCGTCGACGGTTAATGGACAGAGGTACGCTGGCTGTTCTAGATCAAAGCGACTGAATTTTTTATTGGGCGCCGTTTTGGAAGGTATCCTGTCCATTGGGGAGGTGATTGTGAGTCGACGTGGGAAGCTATGGCGGAGGCTTTGCGTGGGTTGTTATCACTCACTGCTTCTGGATTTGGTTTTGCATCGCACGATATTGGAGGGTTTGAGGTTTGTGTTTAGTGAAAATTCGAGAATGTTGTTTCTAATCTTTTGAACGGATAGGGTCACCCGGACCCAGAGATTTACCAACGTTGGGTCGCTTTTGGCCTGTTTTCTTCTCATTCTCGTCTCCACGGCTCCTCGTCATACCGCGTACCATGGAACTACGGTGAAGAAGCTGCGAGAACTATGTCTGTGTATTTAGATATGAAACATCGATTGATGCCTTATATCTATAACCTGGTGCGTTTTCCCTAGATCGCACCAAACTTTTCTGATGAGTATGCTCAAAAATAGTCTATACAAGCGCGTTTGAAGGGGCATCCCGTTCAACGAGCTATGTTTATTGACTTTCCAGAAGACCGTACAACACATCACCTTGACAGACAATACATGCTGGGTATGTCGTGACAATTGACTTCCGTCCTCATTTGGTCTAGCCTCATTTCTATCTGTTTTCAGGCCCTTCTCTCCTAGTGGCCCCGGTATTTGTCCCTCTGGGTGAAGAAACTGAATACTACCTTCCTGCGGGGATATGGACAAATTTGTGGAACAGGAGTAGAGTTATTCAAGGACCAAAGTGGGTTAAGGAACACGTCCCTATCAATGAAATACCTGTCTGGATCCGCGAGGGTACTGTGCTGCTATTGGGTCCGGCTGGAATTGGTAAACCAGACTATGATTATACGAAGGATTTAGAGGTACAGGTGTATAATTTCGAGGCTGGGGGTAAAGACAGTGTCGAGGTGGATGTTCCGGCTGGGAAGGGGGTGAAGATTGCAGGAAAGATTAGAGTATCGAAAGGTGATAAGGTTGAAGTTGTTGATGGAGATGTCAGTTTGGCTGGTCAGGTGTTTTTCAAGGGAGTTTGAACAGTCGAGAAAGATTTATGAATCGATTAGTATGTGTGTATTTTTAGCCGTTTTGGGTTACCACGAGTCGGTGGAGAAGAATGATACAGCTCCTACTACGGTCCGCAGCTCGGCCTCCAGGACTAGCAGCGCACATGAGCATGAAGGCCAGTGTGCTATAATCACAGGGACCTGATATGTAAAACTATCATACAGCAGATTGGACGGATTCATTCCGGCGGCTGTTGTGTGAGTCAGGGACATAGCACGGCCGCAGCCATTTCAGCCTCTAGACCAGATGGAGTCAAGTGTGCTGATGACCTCCCGCAGTAGGATTAGTGTCCTCATTCACAGCCCCATTAGTGACAGGAAGCACAGAGAGCATCTTCAGAGATGGATGAGTATGAGTTCTGTGTGGGGTAGAGGACCTTCCAGTGAGGCGAGGTTTCTCTTCCGAAAAACCAGGAGAAATGAAATGCTGCGATGGAATTGATCTAAAAGAACTGGCAGCTGCGCAGATGAATGGCCCTATCAACGGGGAATGATCCCGAAAGTTAGGCGCGTGTACTTTGGGGCTGCGCTTATATATATGTAAAATGGTCTGCAGGCCACTGGCCATTTCCCGCAAGATGACTCAGGGATGAGACAAAGGTTCTATAACCTTACGCTTTTGTGGATTAGTGGTCCAGACACCCAGCTGCGGAGGAAAACGTTTGGGGGAACTGCTTCCGGAGTTGATGGAGAGAAGCACATAATTAGGCAAGGCTCGGTGTTGTCGGTCCCTTGCATTTGGGGGCCACGAATCAGAGTGCAGGGAACGGATATGGGGAGTTGCAGAAATGCTGAATAGAAGATCAGGAAGATCAAGCGACGCAGCAATCGATGACGGAAGCGCAGTACAGCTGACTCTGGGTTTGAGTAGCGTGAATGATGGTATTCATGTGGGTCCGCAGCGGTGGCGACGTCGAGACGCGTAAGCGATTGGTGAGACCTGAGGTAGCTATTGTAGCCAAGACTCCGCATTTTGAGCGGGATCACAGAATTTACCCACGATCGATATGGTGATCCGGAGTCAAACATGGTTAATTAAGTTGCGGAAGCAGTCAGATCCCCGGTGCGAAAGTCCAGCCCGATGGACGCCGAGCTGTGTGTCGGCGAGAAGGCAGGGGCGGTGGCCCGAGCAGCGAGCCGCTGGCCGCGGCTGTGGGCCTGTGGGCGGTGGGACGGCGGGGATGTTTATAGGAGAGGGGGTGGGGATTTTCCGGTGGCGGTGCCAGTGTGGGAGGGAAGGAGGCGCAGCAGTCACGTGAGAGTGAGATCTTATCTGGTGCTGCGGAATTGCGAAGCACGCTAGCAGAATTCAGCCCGGCCATGTTTCTTCCTCGCCAGCATGGATAGACCCAGCAGAAAGGGCAAGGACCGCGACATGCCTCGACTCGACGCCCCCCAGCCCACCGACCTCGACAGCCGGCTCATGGCCCTCCGGCGCAAGCAGGCCAGGTATTTCTCCAGCGCCGCTTCCCACCCGCACCCCGCTCACCTCCTCTTTTTTCCCCAGCACCATGCGTCCCAAGGATCGCCCGGAGCGCCCAGCTGTTCCGCCCTCCGCACCCTACACCCCCACGCCCCCCCAGCCCGCCCCAAGGCACGACCGGTCGCCGAAGCAGTCCGCACCAGCTGCCCGCGTCGCAGTTCCCCAGGCACACCGCCGCCATCCCCCGCAGGTCGTGGTCTCGAAACCGCCAGACGAAGCCGACCCAGAAAGTTTTTCCCGCCTCAAAATCACCTCCACCCCCCGCCCCAACCCCTCTAAACCGAAGCTGTTCAACCCAGACACAGACCCCATCCCTATGCGCCGCACCGCAGAGCCCGAACATATGTCCGACTCCGACAGCTCCCACATACCGCGCAATGCCCCTACTACTCGCCACGGCGGCAATAACGCCGCCCGTCAGCTTTTTGACCATCGTCGCCACGACCCCCTTCATTTTAACGTGCTTTCCCGACCACAACAAAACAGCGAACGAGCCATTCCGACACCGAAATCCAGTGGAGATTACATCTCAGCAGGCTCCACGAGCTCATATGCTGCGTCCGTCTGCTCGTCTAATTTTACTCTCTCCACGGACGGATCCTCAACCTCGTCCGCTGTTTTTGACAATCGGCCCGGTCACACTGCAACCGACGATTCCTCCGCGTCTGCCTTCTCACAGCAGCTCAAGTTAATATATCGCCGAATAACCACTCTGGAGTCCAAGGTCCAACAGGAGGACTCGGATGAGCAGGATGAAATGGAGTCCCGCGTAATGCTTAAGGGTCAGGAACTGACTCGGGAAGACCTTGAAAACGAGAAATGGAGGAGAAAAGTAGACGACCATAAAAGGTATGTTTTTTTTCCCTGGTCGGCCAAAATTAGTGCCCGTGTACTAACAACTATCTAGTTTGGCAGAGGACATGTACAACCTGTTACAGCTGTCTCTTGCCCCATCCGTCCCAGCGTCTCTCAAGAACGTGCCTACCAAGTATAACATCGTTGTACGATTGTGGACCCTTGGTTTTTATAAGCTCCTCGAATCCCTCCGCCGCGCGTGCTTTACATCCCGCCTTGCACTCGAACTCTTACAGGAGTTCATCTATTATTCGTACACCTTTTACATAGGTCTAGTTGAAGATCCGACCCTCAACTCATTTCGGGGCGGATGGCTCGAGGCTCTCGGCGACCTAGCTCGCTACCGCATGATTGTTGCGACCATATTAGAGTCGAGGATGGGAACTAACACAAGTCACCTAACAACCTCCGCCTTACAGGCTGTCGATGAGATGAACCGGGCGAATGGACTCGAAGTCCCTACAATAGGTACCGCAAACGGTAACAGTACTGGTCGGAAGTCATTCAGCGACGCACACGCAGGACGTGCTGCAAGCCAACCTCCAAGTGTAGGCATCGCGGCAGCTCGACTACTGGAGGTTGAACCGGACCGTGAGAGATGGAGGAGTATTGCTCGAGATTGGTACGCGACAGGTCTATTTGAACAACCCGGTACCGGAAAGCTACATCACCATTTGGGCCTGCTCTATCGCGAGGTTGAGAGTGAAGAATTGCGAGGCGTATACCACTTTGTGAAAAGGTACGTATTCTATTCACGTATTCCTCATCTACTCACTCAATATTTATATCACAGCATGACCACTCTCCACCCTTTCATGACCTCTCGTGAATCTATCCTTCCCGTTTGGAGCGGCACTCTGCAATCACGTCGGATGAACCCCGATGCTAAAGTTTCCGAACTCTTTGTCCTTCTCCACGGCATGCTCTTTACGAATATCCAACTCGATGACTTTAAACCAACCGTTGCGCGGTTCCTGGAGCGACTTGTTATTGAAGGTGCAGAAGAGCGAGAGTGGATAATGATGGCCATAATCAATATTTCCTCCGTCCTCGAGTACGGCAAGTCCTCTGGGCTTCTTCGACGCATCGGTGGTATCGGAGGTCGTGATCCTGGTCGCATCATTGCAAAAAAACAGGCGACTCCTGCAGACAACAAGATGGAAGTTGATGATGACGGTCAGCCGGCAATATCTCCGACGATCTCAGAGGCCGGACAAAATCCAGAGACATCACCCGCATTCAAATACGCACTTCAATTGACGTTCACTATGCTGAGCTTTGTTCTACGAAACCCTACAAGGCGTGCTACTGAATTTTCTCAACAATCCCTCAATCCGTATCTCACGACAATCCTCACTTTCCTCTCTACAGTGCTGAAACATCCACCGTCTCTTGCACTTCTGGAGCGAAGTATACCTTGGGAAGATCTCGCCGCATTTTTCTCTACTATTCCTCGAAAGGTCATGGAGTCGCAGGGACTTTTCGGTATCGTTGACGTTATGCCTGAACAACGTTGGCCTATGCTTACATCGGGCTGCGCTCCACCCCTACCTGAGGATTGGTGTATGCGTGGTATGGAGTGGGTAAGCAGGAAAGTATTTGAACGTGGCTATTGGAAAATGGGTGAAGATCGACCCGAAGTGGAAGTTTTGGATACTCGTGAAAGTGATCAGATGACTGATGGCCAAATCGAAGATGATGGGGATGAGGTGAAGGGTCAACACTTCTATGGGATCAGTACGGAAGGGCTTTATGATGCGAGTGGCATTCCGACAAATGGGGGGTGGCGCGTTAGTCCTAAGGAGACGATGTTGAAGCGCTGGGCACGTATTGCGCGAGGCGCTGTCGATATTGCGGGTACTGTTCCCGGTTTCCATTGGACTCAGGGTACACGCGAGTGGAGAGTTGAGGGAAAACTCGCCGATAAGGTTGCTGCATGGAAAGAGATGGAGAGACTAGAACGAGAGGAAGAGGGAAGGAGGAGGATGGGAACAAGGTGGCTTGACGATGACGAGCTCATGGATGTTGATGAGGAGAATGCTGAGGAGGGAAGCAGTGAAGATGACGATGATGATACCGAAGAGGTCAAAGAGTTGAAGGTTTGTTTTTTCCTCTTTCTATTATTTTGAATGTACTCATGCTGTTTGTAATTAGGCCCGTCGTCGGTATCTTCGCAGTCTCGTTCGATCATCCCAACAGGAACAGATACCTCATTCGCCGCATTCTCGTCGGCCTCGTACTTCCAGGCGTGCTCACGACAATTATCCCGAGCTCCACATCGTCCAAGGCTACTCTGTGCTCGTCATTGACACAAATATCCTTCTCTCATTCCTTCCGACGGTGGTTTCCCTAGTGGAAAGTTTGGTTTGGACAATCGTTATTCCTCTCCCCGTCGTCATGGAACTCGACGGTCTGGTCAATAATCCTTCGGAACTTGGCCAGGCTGCTCAAAGCGCTATGACGTATATTACATCACACCTCCGTACTCATTCAATCTCTCTCAAAGTACAAACTTCAAAAGGCAACTATCTACCGACGCTGAATGTCAGGACAGAGGAAGTCGACTTTACTTCCGGAAACTTCGAAAGAAGTATGGACGACTTGATTCTCAAGGCTGCTATTTGGCAGGATGAACATTGGATGGATCGGTCGGGTCTTCTAGGGCAAAGCAATCAAGATACAAATGGTGCCGTCAAGGTCGTGCTTCTAAGTCTTGATCGTAATTGTATGTGTTTTCTCACTTCTTGGGCTTCACCGACATTAAAAACATGGGTTTTTCTAGTGCGCCTCAAGGCCCGATCTCGTCAGCTTCCTGCTGCAGGGGAGAAAGATCTAGCCGCGCTTCTGGCCAAGCCCACCTAAGGTTGATTTCGTCACTAGACGTTTGCCTTTACTGGGCTTGTCCAGAAGCACGGCTGGACCTTTCACGCCTGTGGTGTGTTTTTCACCGCTACTACCAAATACGGCATATGTACTGTTCAACCAGAGCATCGACATATGTGTACGCTTGATGTATTATGGTCGCTTGTTGGGAGTAGGGACACGGGTTGCCTTTGGTTCTTCTGGCTGGGTGTTGGTTGAGATGTTGTTCTGTCGTCGCTCACCCCCATGACTTCACTTCGACATTTTTATCAAATCTTTTCCTTGGCTCGGCTGCTATCGCCCTGCCCTGTTTTCGTTTTTGTTTTTTTGCATTGTATCTCTCGAAAAAGGGGGCTTTTGTGGCGCAAGTTTATAGACGTTTAAAACGATTTCACCTGTGGTGGAGAATCTCAGCTGGTTTTTTCTTGCCACTTCATTACATAAAATTCTGTTTTTTGGACTATTTTCTCCCCTCAGTCATATCATTCTATCACTCATTTTTTGTTTTTCTTGTTCAATCGTCCTTTTAATCTTCATCGTTAACACTACTTCATACCCATCTCACGTCAACTTTAAAGATACCTTTTCTCTTGCTTTGGTAATTACTACAATCGCGTTATTCCTTTTTTTTATTTATTTGTTGCATTGAGCTTGGTGTTAGGATTCTTGTACTACTATTGTATCCTATTAGCATGACCATTGCATCCGAAATTGAGAAGAAAAAAAAAACTCTTTTTCATGTTTAGTGGTGATTATGTGCTAAAGTTACAAAAAAAGACAACAAAAATGATACTAGTAAATCAAGACGAGATTTTATCGTGACTGAATGACTTTGGGTCTAGTTCTCGGCATCGACGGCTTTGAGGACTGCTGTGTCCATTGTAGGCCGTGAGATGCCAAATCGACCACGGCTGTCTTCGTAAATGCCGGCTTCGGAGAGAAGAGGCGAGTCTGCAGTGTCAAGTGCGGAGTAGATGTTTCCGCCTGGCATGGAAGACATACGTTCCTGCTCGAATTGACGGGGCAAGAGAGAGAGACCTGCGATGTAGCCGGTGGGTAGTATCTGTGAAACAAGGGAGCGTAAGGATGGTGTGAATATTGGTGGAAGGGAAGACTGACCATTGTCCAGGCAAGCCAGAGGTCATGGCACCAACGATGTAGAGGTGCTCGCCCGGTCGCCCACTCCCATAAGTCGAGACCGCTTCTCACCTGAATGGATGGAATGAGTTACAGATGGTGTGGATTTGAAAGCGGTATACGTACCTGGAAGAAGGCTAGGCCTAAGATTAGCAGACCAAAGCAGACATGGAAAATATTCGAGGGGGGATGAGGAACATTTTTTGGTACCACCCCCTCCGACTTTCTGCGGTGGATATACCGCCCCAACCATATTTGTAGGAAATATAGTAAGGGTAGAAGCAATCCGCAGACCTGTTTCAGAAACCTCAGTGAGCCAGGCTGATACGATTTTGTGTGCTATAGAAGGAATTTACCTGATGAGCCGTAGCAAAATGTTCACCTTCATGGGATGCGACCGCGATAGGTCCCAAAAGCCATCCTATGCAAATTATGGGTAGGGCCACCGACATATTAATGATCGAGTGCGCCTTGAACCAGTTTGGTGTAAAGGTCCTGCCCCAACGTGCAACAAGCGCGCCCGTGGGTAGGAACACGAGGAAACCAAATGCAAGCATGATACCATGTGCGATAATAAGCTTTTCGTGTTTGCCATACGGAGCTGCTTCGCCAGTTACTAGCTCTAAGGTAGCCGAGTCGCCAGCGTTATCTGGGGGTGGCCTGGCGCTGTCAACCTTGTTACCACCATCGCTTGTTTGATGATCCTTGACAGGTGGGATTGGCAGCGCCTCCTTGGAAAAGTCGATTTTGAGGTATCCGGCCGCAAAGTGACCAAGAATTTCCGTATTTGGTAACTTGGATCCGGGCCGAGTCATACCGTACGCCCAGATTAAACGTTCAATAGGGCTTTCAGCTAGTGCAGTCTCGTTCGCGTGCATGTCGAATGCCATGCGAATAGAGCCAGGAGGGTGCCACTTGATTAAGTTATTTTCAGTGTTAAGGCGGCAATGTAAAAAAAAAACTGAAACAATTACCGATGATGGCACCGGTGGTATAGACCTCGCGACTCGAAGAGGATTCGGTATGAATACAGGTTCGACGTGGTCGGGTTTTCCTCGTCGATGTGACATTGAGAACGTATGATCATTATTTGGCCACAGAATGATCATATTCGTGTCTTCCATTCTGTTACCCCATCCACTGTATACTTTGAGTCATTGGCCAAGAATAAACCTTAAATGTAACCTACACCGCCAACCAGCCGACAGGTTCGTACAAACCCGTCAATTGATCTAGGGCATAAGGTCAACTCATTGAGCCAGTTCGATATCTAAGAGCTTACAGGTTATCCTTCTATCTTCGCCAATAGTGGCGTTGACACACATGAACATGTTGCATCCCGAGTCGCCCTTGAGGGCCAAAACTTTTGGGAGGTACTGCAGCCACAGCAACGAGAGAACAACTCGTAAGAGAGATGGGAGAAGCATGGTGAAACCGTAGGTAACAGAAATTGGGGGTGAGATATTGGTTTTTATACCTGGCCTCCTACAGGGC
This sequence comes from Agaricus blazei, assembly GCA_029719445.1. Classification (NCBI taxonomy): domain Eukaryota; kingdom Fungi; phylum Basidiomycota; class Agaricomycetes; order Agaricales; family Agaricaceae; genus Agaricus; species Agaricus blazei. Next base: position 287,972 of record SSNC01000021.1, on the reverse strand, counting down.
CGCTGCAATTGCCCATGGCGGACTTCAGAGGGCGCGATGGATTCTCATGCAGAAATATCCGAGTGTGCGAATTAGTAAAGGATCAACCAACGGGAGTTGATGAAACTCGAATGGTGAGCGGAATCAATTGACACGAATCCACGCGCCCCGGTGATGATTCCCTTGAAGTCATGCCTCGTGAGAGTGATTAGATAGAACCTGAGAACTATTTGCACAAACAGTGCATCTTTTATTGCCTTGAAGCTAAAATACACGTGACCCTCCAAATTCTATTTTAGTCGAAGTCTGGGCGAAGCGCTCACTCGTAGAGCCAGCCTTCGTAGACACTCTTCCAACCAGCGATACCCTCAGGGAACCAGCTAACGACACACAGTCAGTATATCTCAGAACGGCCTGGAAATCATAAAACATACAGTTCAATCTCCTTGTTGGCACTCTCAACCGAGTCAGAGCCGTGGATGATATTGCGGCCTACGGCAAGCGCAAAGTCACCACGAATGGAACCTAATATCATCGGAAAAATAATTATAACTTTGCCAAGATAAATTATAGGAATATATGCGCACCAATAGGGGACTTCAAAGGGTCAGTAGCACCCAACATGACACGTCCGGTCTTGACGGCATCGAGACCTTCAAAAACGATGGCGACGACGGGACCAGAGGCCATGTACTTGATCAATCCAGGGAAGAAGGGCTTGTTAGCAAGATCGGCATAGTCTGTCAACACATTGGAACGACCCGATAATGTAATCGATTAAGATGCGTACGCTTCCTAAGGTGCTCTTCGGTTGGTTGAACCATCTTGAGAGCAACGATTTTGTAGCCACGCTCCTCAAAGCGGGCCATGATTTTACCGACAAGTCCACGCTGGACACCGTCGGGCTATGAGAAATAGGGACAGTTAGATGTAGGGACATGAGGAACCCAAGTAGAGGAATAGTGCGTACCTTGATCATGATGTAGGTACGTTCAGTGGCCATGTCGTCGAAGAAAGGGATCGATAGAAAAAATCAAATCCGATCTTTCAGTTTTTTATACCATCTCCCTGATGCATTATCGGACTGCCATATCTAAACGGGATTCTATGTAGAACGTCGTCAGATTCAAACATGACCACACAGACGACCCCGGAATATTCCGGGTGAGCAGAAGTCGACCTCCACAACGCTAACATCCTCCAATAATCTCCTCCCTCCACCCCTTGATATTCTTACAGTCATGTTCGGACCTATGGGCATCACGCTGGCTCCTTATATTCGATCCTCAAAGACCCTCATGGGCTGGGTCAAGCCTCTTGCTAACTGGTATGCCAATGCTTCTGGCTACAGAAAGTATGGCTTCAAATATGACGATCTTTGTACGTCCTTCTACCTACCTCAGAGACGTACATTGGCTAAACTGCTACACAGTGGTGGAAGAAAACGACACAGTGCAGAGAGTATGACCATCGTCTAACACTCCTTACCAATGAAGTTCATGCCTTTTAACTTAGGCCCTTGGACGTTTGACTCCTCGTGAAGGATACGACCGTGCTTATCGTCTCAAACGCGCATCCCAAGCTAGTGTTCTTCACGCTCCCCTGGACAAGAGCGAATGGACTCCGGCCAACGAGGTTTGTCAAAAATAATTTTACATCTTCTGAACAAGCCAACAAATACGTGCGCGCTAGGACGTCAGATACCTCAAGCCACATGTCGTCAGCGTCTTGAAGGAAGAAGCAGAGAGGCAAAAGTGGGACGCAGTTACTGTCCAGAGAAAATAGATCCTTTGGTCCTACTCGTAGATGTTCTACATGATCATACCTCTCCAATTCTAATTCTTTTAGACTTATGCGCTCCTGGTCACTCAAGGGTTCTAAAAAATCATTCTAACTGATTTATAATATACTAATTTCACAGTTTCTTATTCTAATAGGCCTTTACAGGATATTTATCTAGTACATTTGTTATTTTCTGTGATCCTCCTAGAGGGCCTTGAGAAGGGGCGAGACTGCAGTGATGCCGTTAGAAGCATAAAACTCGACGATCTTCTTGCCGACAGCAGCAATGTCTACAACCAGTGTCAACACGATACGGAAAAAACTAAGACCAAAAATCACGTACTGCTGCCAGTGATACCGAACTTCTCGTAGACCTTCAGGTAAGGACCTGAAGCACCCCATCCATTGAGACCGTATTGCTAAAGAATTCAAATCAGTATTACTTCTAAATATCAATTGTATAATCCTAACCTCGTGACTGTACTTCTGCCAACCAGTGGGAGAAGCGGCTTCAAGAGAAAGAATGGGGGCACCACTCCTCAAAACACTGAGTCTGTAGTCTCTGTCTTGTTGGTCGAAAGTGAGCCAGCATGGCAAGCTGACAACACGGGTCTTGATACCCTCCGAAGTAAGTTTCTTGGCAGCTTCAACCGCGATGCAGACTTCACTACCAGTGGAGACGATAGTGAGGTCCTCGTTTTGTTGCTCAATTAAAACATAGCCTCCACGGAGTGCCTTTTCAATAGTGGATCCCTCCAAGTTAGGCAAGTTTTGACGAGAAAGTGAGAGGATGGAGGGTGTTCCCCTGGATGCGACGGCGTTGTAGTAAGCAGCAGAGGTCTCATTGCCGTCGGCGGGGCGCCAGAAGGCGATGTTAGGGGTCGCGCGGAAGTGGATGTAGGTTTCGATAGGTTGATGTGTAGGTCCGTCCTCACCAAGACCAATGGAGTCGTGGGTCGCTGATAGTTTCGATTAGGATTTTTTCCTGGTGCACCGATTTGAACTGTACTTACCGACCCAGATGACTTGGTGCCTGCTGAGTGCTGCGAGCCTGACGGCACCGGCAGCATAGGATACGAAGTTCTGGGAGAAAGAATCAATTTCCGGGTTCAGACGTCTAGCTGACTACGTACCATGAAAGTGCCAACGAACGGGATGATACCACCATAGGCGTGAAGACCATTGGCAATGGCACCCATACCGTGTTCACGGACACCATAACGAATGTAAGTACCAGCGTAGGTGCCCAATCCTGTGCTAGGAGGCTGGAAGTCAACGCTGTTCTTAACCTTGGTCAAGTTGCTGCCAGTCAAATCAGCCGAACCGCCCAACAACTCAGGGAGTGCGGGGGAAAGAGCGGTTAAAGTGATTTCAGAGAGTTTGCGGGAAGCCTGAGCAGCATCTGCGGGGGTGTAGACGGGGAGAGTTTTCTCCCATCCATCAGGAAGTCTACCCTCAATACGGCGGACGAGTTCAGCATGTTCCTTGGGGTACTTTTGCTGGTACGAAGCTAATAGAGCATTCCATTGCGCCTCGAGTGCCGCACCGCGCCTGCCAACTTCAGCATATGCGTCATAAGTTTCCTGGGGAACATAGAAGTGTTTGTCGGTAGGGAAGTTGAATTTCTGCTTTAGTTGGACGATATCATCGGCTTTCAAGGCTATAGATAGGAACAGTGAGTTTGCAAATCGGTTCCATAAGACGTTCTTTACTCACGAGCTCCGTGAACACCGTGAGTGCCTTGCTGCTTGGAACCATAACCAATGGTGGTCCTGAGACGAACGATCGTGGGCTTGTTCTTTGATTGGCGGGCCTCGGCAATAGCGTTGTAGATGGAAGTGAGGTCGCTAAATATCTCAGATCAGCTTTCAAACCTAGTCTCCTGCAAGATATACAGACCTGTCACCGTTGTCAACGTGGAGCACCTGCCATCCATAGGACTCAAAGCGCTGTGGAACGTTCTCGGTAAATGAGACAGCAGTGTCACCATCGATGGAAATATCTAAAGGGTGTCAGTAAAACAACCCATAGCTAGGTAAAAATAAACCCACGGTTATCGTCGTAGATCTGGGGCACACATAAGTTGGAGTTTATGCGAGAAATGTGGTGTAAACAATAAACTTACAACAATCAGATTACCAAGCTGTAGGTGACCGGCAAGACTAGCGGCCTCAGAAGCAACACCTTCCATAAGGCATCCATCACCAGCAAAGACTTGTAACCGCGGTTAGCAGTTTTTACCAAATGAAGTAAGGGTGGAGCCTACCATAAGTGTAGTTGTTGATCAGATCGAAACCCTCTTTGTTGTATACGGCTGCAAGGTGGGCTTGAGCCATAGCGAGACCAACACCATTACTGAATCCCTGCCCGAGGGGACCGGTTGTCACCTCAATACCTGAATTGATTGAAAGTAGTGTCAGAAAGATCAGACAGGTGATCTATTGTGTTTTTACAGCATACCATCAGTGTGGCCAACTTCGGGATGTCCAGGAGTCTTCGAATCGACCTGACGGAAGCCTTTCAGGTCGTCCATAGAGAGCTTGTACCCGAGTAGGTGCAAAAGGACATATTGTAATGCGCAGCTGATGATCGCCAAGAGTCAACTGAAAGTGCCAAGCTGTGATACGTTCAATAGAACACTCACGCATGACTGGATGATAGGAGCACGTGCGTTGAGAATAGATCTTTACGAAAAAAATTGTAGTAGGGACTAACCCATTAGACAAAACAAAACGATCGCGGTTGAACCATTTGGAGCTTTTCGGGTTAGCATTGAGGAATCTATGGTGCGATGGATATTCAGATGAGAGAAGATATTTCTGAGGCCAATGCGTAGATGACTACCTCGAAAAGAGTACATGGGCAACTGGCGCCATGCCCATCGGTGCTCCTGTTGCAATGATGAGATACCACGATAACGACAATGAAGATCTGTGGACCGACCCGGATGGCCAGAGTTGGCCTTGCTGACCGTATCCGCCGCGAGGGTACGGATGGTTGCGATCGCGACGTCGTCAGCTTTGGTCTGGGTGAAGGCCATTGTAGGGGAAGGAAATCAAGAGTGCAGAGTAAAGCGAAAGTCGGAATGAAAATATTTATTTGACGATCATATTCACATCTAATCAGTCAGTGATCGAACTCCGGGGTTTGTCCATGTAATGAGTTGCCGTAATCGTATTTCCTGTTTTTCCCCAAGCACATGCATCCTCAGCTCTCTGATAAACGAATCAGTAAGTTGCGCTTACACTTTTGTCGGCCTCGTTGAGTTGATCGCGTCGCTATAGTCTGCAAAGATTTCATTAAGGCTCTGGACGAGTGCCATGCAACAGGCTGGCGGAGGTTTACGGGTGCCTGCAACAAGCAAAAAGACGAATTGAACCGCTGCCTGCGGACCGAAGTAAGAAGAGCTTCTGCACCGCCCGGATGTTCCGACGTAACTAATAGTGAGCCGTTCTTGCAGCGCCTAGCCCGCTCAGCGCGAAACAGAGAGACCGCCAAAGAGCGCAAAACCAAAGCAGAGCAAGCACTCAAAGAATTCAATGAATCATGACGTTTTCCGGATGCTTCGACTTTCTAATCTTTTCCCATCCCAAGGTACGGGCTCCACCTCGCCCTGATGAAAAGCCTATAACCATATATATACATTCGGTTGCGAAGAGACCTTGAGCTCACCCACAAATATCACTCTTCTCCACTCCGGCGAATCACTGGCTCCCGCCAACACCGAGCACCTCTCGTATTTCTGCTTTTATTTTTACCTTCGTTTTCTTTCTTGACTCCCGTTGCTAGTCGTTCCTGTCGGAGCGCAAATGGATCTACCCCGGATTTCGGTAGAGTATGCTTAATTACACGCCTCCGTCTTATCAGTCAGTTCCATGGCAATAGTCGCTGATCTGATAAATAATACGAGAATTACTGGCTAATGAGCAGCGAATTTTGGTACAGTCATTTTTCAAGGTACGCGACAAGGAGAGATCATGAAATTGACGGGGAAAGTAGATATGAAAAATGATCGGTAAAAACGATAAGCATGCAACTTCAGTCCGCAGATGAGCCAACTTTGTCACCATCCAGCTTTGATACCCTATTCAGACCACCCTCTGCGGCTCGGACGGCAGATGTGAGATCTATGTGGAAGAATGGTGTTGATTCGGGCATCATAGGCTCCCAACTCCTTTCTTCGACAATTTTGTTTGAGATCGAACTCTCCGCCTTGCCGTCCCCTGTCTCAACGTCGCTTACTTGCTCGGCAGAGCCATTTTCAAATAGCCTTCCGTCTCGGTAAGGTACCACAGCAGCAACTTCTCGGGGAACTTTTGAGTGTATGTGTCCGTAACCAAAGCCCCCAGCAACCAACGCCCGACGGATCCAGGGTGACAGGATCGTGGCGAAATGAAACTGTAGCGCATTGGATTAAAATCATGACTAACGATGTTACGAATATCTGTCTCACCTCAACAGGATAATCAGTCCATCGTTCAATCTCAGTACGAGCGTCAATGAGAGCTTGAATAGCTGTGGTATCGATATGGGAACTATTATTGGAAGTCAACACTAACGGATCAGGTATATGTGGTGGGCTACTCACACAGGAGAAAAATCAAGTATGATCGCGTGGAGCCAGGGTTTCTTTTCGTTCATAGATTGTTCTTGCGCCGAGTTGCGACGCGGACTGTTATCATTCCAGGGGCGGTCGCGGAGTTTGACAGCACTGATATCCTTGCCCCGGCGCATACTCTCCTTCACATAGTCAACCAGAGCAGAGTTGACAATCGAGCAATTAGGGTATAGGTAACTCTCCTCGAACCTGTAGATCAGAATTCCAGGTGCCGGCGGCGAAACTTTGATGTGAGGATTATTGATTCCGTTTTGTTTAATGGGGACGAAAACGTCCCTTTTCTCCATCTCATCACCCGAGTCGGTTTCTAGGGAGATTTTACCCAAGAATTGACCACGAGGGCGGGCGAGGCGTATGAGTAGTAATGCAAGTGAAGCAGCGATAGAGGTATAAATGCCATTCTCGATCGATGAAAATACGGTGACCAAGACTGCAGCAAGCCAGATGAAAAATTCGAGGGGAGAAACGCGCCAATATCTGAAAACTTGATCGGGGGAAGCGACGAGGTCGATCACGGCATGAATGATGATAGCTGATAGACCAGCATTCGGAATCCAGAAGAACGCGTCAGTGAGGCCGTAAAGCGCGACAATAATGACGATGGCCGTAAGAGTGCCGGCAAGTGGCGTTCGGACCCCAGACTTTGACTTCAGCGCCGAACGAGAGAAAGATCCCGTAGCCGGATAAGCACCGAAACAGGAGCCGATGGTGTTGGTGACGCCGATGGCGATAAGTTCTTGGTTTGGGTTGATCTTGTAACCATTCAGACGGCCAAAGGCTAAAAGGAAAGATCAGGTAAGATAGAACCCCAAATATCATCCGCGAGTTACATACATTTGGAAATGGCTATATGCTCCAAAAGTAGGATGATTGTGGCCACAGGCAGCTCGGGAGCCATGGCCGACAAGATATCACTATTAATACGGGGAGTATGAATGTGCTTGAAACCCGCGGGGACATCTTTCAGAATTTTGATGGGGTAGTTTCCCTTCGTATCTTTTCGAGTACGGCAGTACAGCCAGGCGGCGATGGTCAAGATAATAATAACGAAGGCATTTCTCATGACATTTATAAAGAAGAACAGCCGCGCTATTTCCTCTGTTAGTTCATAGATAAGACGATTAAAATAACAAACTGCCGCACCTCGGCGAGGCCATTTCTTGCCGGCGTAAAGGCAGGTATCACGAATGATGTAAAGAACGACTAGGCCTGTTACACCCCAGGCGGCATCAAGTTTCGAACGAGGCAATCCTTTGAGTGTGTCAATGATAACTTTATATGACGCCGCTCGGGTACTGAAAGATGTATTTTAGTTTCTCTCTTTCTGATGCAGTCTAAGCCCACTTACTCAAAACCAGTTATTCCCATCAAGCCTGGAAACTGTCCGGCAGCGATGCTGATAGCAGAACCGGTCATGAAGCCGCTGACAGCGGGCATGGGGATGAATTCCACGATCCATCCAATACGTAGGAGACCGATGCCGAGGACGATGAAACCACAAATGAAAGCCAGTGCTGTGGCGATCATAGGCCCATCAAGTTCTGGATGATGTTCTTGCACGTGTTTGATAACGTTGGCGACAGTAAGAGACATGACGGCAACGGGCCCGATTGAGACGTCTTTGGATGTTGCAAAGATCTGTAGTTCTGACGGTAAGTCATGTCGAATGGAGAAGGAAGGGGCGGCAGCAAACGCACGCAATAAAGAAGTACCCCGACGAAAGAGGAGTATAAACCATATTCGGGTCTCAAAGTAGCTATCTATGTAGTGCCTGTTAGCTTGTGAGATCCAAACCGAATTCTTGGGGCATTACCTGAGCGTAAGACATTCCTTGCGGAACAAGGACCATGCCAACGGTCAAGCCTGCAACAAGGTCACCAGAAAACCAACCAATATCTAGGAAAGACGAGGTGTTAATAAAGACCGGCGGTACAAAAGAAAAGCCCGGTAAGACTCACTGTACCGCGTTATCCAGGTCAGAATTGGGAAGAGACTGAGGATATACGACTTGATCTATAAAAAGTCGTCAACAGGATGGAGGAGGGGAGGAGGAAAAAGTTACATGAGGAAGAGGATTGGTCCAGAAACGAGATAACCAGTCTCTGGAAGAAATGACCTCGACGTCATGGTCGGGGTAGTCGATGATATCCTTGCCAATTTTCTTAAGTCTTTCGGGGACCATGGCTAGGAATGAAAGTATGATGGAAAGCGAAACTTGGGATTTTATATTTCGGAAACGGTCAACTCTTCTTTCCTGAAAAGGCCAGAGAGGATGAACGCAGTAGTCCGAATGTGGTCTAAACTATTATGAAACGTGAAGAGGAGGCGCTGGGTCCAAGTTCCGGGGGAAGAGACGAGTTTTAAGACAAGATTTAAGGTCCCGCCAGCATCTTTTGGGCTATAGGCTTACTGTACTACTCCGAGCCAGTAACGTAGGTGCTTTCCAATGGTGTTGTCATCTAGTTGTATGATTGCGCAATCTCGAATTGCGATTACAAACCCCAAATCCGGTAATCGACAAGGCAGTGAAAGATATCGTGAAATCCTGACGAAATCTGTCGGGATTGCTGAAGGACCGCAGTGGAGCTGGCCTTTTCAAGTTCATTCTCGCCGCCGCCAAGGTACGGCGATCAGGAAGAATATAACCTACTATGTACCCTGTCTTTGCCACTATGATGTAATCACTTGTTGGAGAGGAGAGATTAACAGCAGATATGGTGCGGTGGCGGTCATCTGACGGTGGTCCAGAAGACCAGCATCTGTGCCTGGGGTGCTGCGTTGCGAGGGAGATTGGAGGGAAGACGCTGGGCTGGGTCGTGAGGGCTCGATGCTGGATTAGGAAGGCACGAGACTCGGGCGTCTGTCATTGTGCGTTGTTCCAAATTTGTTCTTTTTTGCTTTCTCCTGGCCAGTGCGCGGTGCGCCTGTATCACGACTCACGATCTATACTACATCCTAATGTCTTTACCCCTCAAGTCTACCCCCCTCGTGGCCCCGGGCCATACCCGCCCCGTCACCCATCTTTCCTTCTCCAACATCCAAGACGACGGAACCTTCTTGCTGGTCTCAAGTTGTAAAGATGGAAATCCAATGCTGAGAGAATGGACAGGCGATTGGATCGGAACCTTCCTCGGCCACAAGGGCGCCGTATGGAGCACCAAGCTATCCCCTGATGCTTCCAAGGCCGTCAGTGGCAGCGCTGATTTCACTGCGTAGGTGTTTTTTTCCCCTCGTCAGATGTAGCTCATAAGCTCTTAGAAAAGTATGGGATTCCTATTCAGGTGCTGTCCTGCACTCGTTTCCGCACAATCACATCGTCCGCACCGTCGCCATCTCACCTACGTCATCACACATCCTCACGGGTGGTCAGGAGAAGAAGGTTAGGGTATTTGATCTTCATCGGCCTGATGCAGACCCAGATTTTCTGGTGGAAAATGGTACATTCTCTCATGATGGTGTGGTAAAAAGTGTCGTCTGGGTAGGAGAACACACTGGGGTAACCGCCGCAGAGGATGGCAAAATCAAGTGAGTGCCAGCAGTCTCCATCTGTCCCCTTTCTTTACGTTGTACTCACATCATCCAGGTGGTGGGATTTACGCACACGGACACTGACCACTAGCCTTTCATTTCCGGGCCCGATCACATCGATGGAAGTTTCCCCACAGACGTCCCGTTTAGTGGTAACGTCTGGAAAAACCGTTTCTTTTATACCCGTTCTTCCGAGTGGACAAGATGGTCATGGAATGCGTACATTAACTCTTCCCTATTCTCCTTCCTCTGCCTCTATCCATCCTATTTTACAAGATCGATTTGTAACCGGTAACTCTGGGGATGAGTGGGTCCGAGTTCATGGCATAGAGGGTGAGGAAAGGGAAGTGTTGAAAGGTCACCATGGCCCCGTGCATTGCGTCGAGTTTAGTCCGGATGGTGAGATGTACGCCAGTGGTAGCGGTACGCTTCTTCCCTCTTGTCAGCGTTGAGTCTTGACTAATGTTTGTTTACAGAGGACGGTGAGTCATATGGTAATTACCGAGATCTCGTCCACTCAACGGTGCACAGGGACAATTCGTCTCTGGCAAACGACCCCTGGAAAAACATACGGTCTATGGCAAGGGGTGAGCAATGGGGCCTAAAAGAGACGGAAGTATGTTGTATGCTCTGGATTGAGAATATTTGCTGTGTATGCTCTAGTACGTATAATAATATCAGTCATCCACTTCAAATATTACCAACTCCGACGGCCTCCATAATCTCGTCATTCATTAATATCCACTTTCTCCACTCTCTTGCTAACTCTCTCCATCATGCTTTCCTCACCCTGCGAGACCTCTGTGCATACCGAGGACTATGCCCCCCGTCGTTCATCATCACCCCCGGCTATGGTCTACCACCCGCAGCTCATACCTCATGTTATACCTACAAATTCACTGATCCACTCCATGGCCGGAGCTGCGCATTATTCGGGAGTCAAGGTCGATACTAGCTGTCCTCGCCCCCGACGTAGAAGCACTGGCGCTTCCTTGTCACTCGACGGCCATCCCGATTTAAAGGAAGAGCATGCAAGAGTGATGAAAGACGTTACGGAACTTTTCTCTGGTCGTCCTACATTAGAAATCTTCGACAGAGCATGGACTAAAGATGCGGTCTTTCGGGTAGATATCTGGTTTCTTTGATCACATCAGAACGAAGCCTCACTTGCGCCATAGGATCCATTCACGAATTGTAAAGGTTACGATGAATATGTTCCACAGGTATGCACCATGCACTTGAGAGTTTTGCCAGTTCCCTGACAAGTTTTCAGTGGTTTGCAATGGTCCGTGACCCTTGCTCTCTAAAATGATCTCCGTTGCTCAATCATTAACTTAGGCGAAACTCCTTGCGAGATCCACTATTAGGTCGACTCGGATCATGGCTTCGACAAGTTCTCCGAACCGGTTGATATATTTCCAGGTCCAAGAATATACTACCCGCATTTTGGGTATGAAGAAAGTGAGCACTCATGCATTTTGGTTTTATATCACTTTACTTAACGTTTATCACAATGATTTAACAGACGATAGAGTCTGTTGTTGTCGTTGAAATGGATGAGGATTGCAAGATCAAGTATCTTTCGAATGAATGGCAAGGGCAAAGTAGTAAATGGAAGCTTGATTTCATAGCTCAGATGGTATCTGTCAAAGTCATGCCTTGGCTAGTCCATACTCCCAAATCATCTCACTAATGGCCTTTTGACGACTCTTCTACATTTTTATTCCATCATCTTGTGTGTAAACTAGTCTTACCCTGTACGATAATATTTACTTTTGTTTAACATGGTTCCTAGTGGGAATAACCCTCTCTCACAGAGTTATTGTCCCTCGAAGTGTGTGGTCACCAATGGGATCTTCACGGATATGTAATCGGCTAGATGAGAAGAAGCTTAGCCCCCCCTTAGTCACCATCCGGTCCACCAGTCAGCTGGACATCTGAGCCGCCCTTTCCAATATCTCCACACTTCGTGCTTATATATACGTGCAATAGGCTTGAAACTCATCAACTGAACATTCCCCTTGTTCTCAAGCCATGCAACCGCAATCCGTATCACGCCTGGCGCCCATCGGCGTGAATGCTGCTTTACAAGCAAACTCTGAAGCTCGACCAAAGATCTTTGATGAGTTTGCGTTGACGGATAGAGTTGGTATGGTCTCGGGCGGAAACCGCGGACTCGGACTTGAGATGGCTCTGGCTCTCTGTGAAGCCGGAGCAAGGGCAATCTATTGTATTGATTTGCCAGAAAAGCCCTCGGAAGAATGGAATAAGACCAAAGAGTTTGTGGACAGGATGAAGAATGGATCAAGGTTGGAATATATTTCTGCAGATGTGACCGATCAAGACAGGATGTGGAAGATCGGAGAAGAGATTGGGGCTAGGGAGAAGAGAATGGATGTCTGTGTTGCTGCAGCGGGTATTCTCAAGAGTCACACAGATTGTCTGGATTATCCTGCAAAGCAGTTCCAGGATGTAAGCAATTCATCTGTCTGGTTGGGGAGCCGCGCGTTCACATCGGGTTATTAGGTGTTCAATGTCAACGTGAATGGTGTCTTGTTCACTGCTCAGGCAGCTGGAAGGCAGATGGCCAAGTTCGGAAATGGAGGGAGCATCATCTTGATCGCGTCCATGTCGGGATCGATCACGAACAGAGTGAGTATGTGCGTGGAAGGCTCGGAAGGTCAATCTAATCTGTTATAGGACCATGCCTGGGTTTCGTACAACAGTAGCAAGTCTGCTGTTCTGCAGATGGCTCGAAGCATGGCTTGTGAGCTTGGCACTAAAAATATACGCGTGAATACTCTTTCTCCTGGGCATATTTATACTTCGTAAGTAGCCTGCTGACTGACATTAGGTGGAGCTTACACAGTGACGATCAGAATGACCGCAGCATACATCGACACACAACCCCACCTGCTTGAAAAGTGGTCCAATTTGAACCCTATGGGCCGAATTGGACGTCCAGATGAACTGCGTGGAGTGATTACATGGTTGGCCAGTGATGCATCAACGTTCTGCACCGGGAGCGAGTACGTGGAGACATTAAATGGTCCGAGTTCACCGCTGACTTTGTCGTTGCAGCATCATCGTAAATGGAGGGCACCATGCATGGTAAATAAATGGAAGTTTTTTAAAAGGTTTATAAAGTGTAATTATAGTAAACATGTACTTACCACTCAACTTTTCGCACGCAAATGCGAGAATGGATTCCAAGCACGTGCGAAATTTCGTCCTCCCCGATGTTCAGACTCGCTGCTCCGACTTTTCGGTCATGGTGTTGCAGTAGAACATTCACTACAACACAAATCCTTCCTGCAGGCCACAGTAAAGTAGGTAACGCGGACATAATGTACCCGACTGAGGCACTGATGATTCAGTGAATTAGTGGTCGAAAATCAAAGACAAGAAGGGCGCCAGTGACGCGCTCAGAGGCCGAGTACTGAGTCGCTTTTCGCGAGTGTGTTCAAACTTGTCTATTAACACAAGCAAAAATTACTCACTTTCGTGTGCAGGATATCGCGATCGCGATTCGTAGTATGTATCGACGCGTTATTGCGAAATGTTCGACAATAATTTTTGGTCTTAGGTGGCGGGTCTGCGGATCCGAATCTCAATGTTCAACTAGCCAACGTGATCAAAAAGGCCAAGGACCAAGACGTGCCAAAAGACAATATAGAGAGAGCCATTGAACGGGTACGCAGTCTCATGGTCCTTGAATCCGAAGGTACCTACTCGAATCGCACCAGGCCCATGGCAAGAATAAGAAGGGTGAAGTTGTAACCTACGAGGCGTTGGCATTCCAATCTGTTGGGATAATTATGTACGCACGTTCGCTCCAAGATCGGCCCGCTTTGCTTATCTGCCAGTTTAGTGAATCCTTATCAGACAATCTTAACCGCACCATTGCCAACTTGAGAGAGATCTTTAATGATCATGAGTATGTTTCTGATATGAATATACTCCAAAAGCTCGCGAGTTATACTGAGTATTTATGTCTAGCGCTCAGAAGGCTTCTGTTATGTGGATGTTCAAGAAGGTCGGTTGTGTAGATGTGAAATTTCCCAAGCCCGGAGGTTCTTCAGCTACCGAAGAACAAGATAAGGTGTTGGATTTAGCAATGGCAAACGATATGGAAGACTTTGACCTCGTGGAATCTGACGAAGAAGGAAAACAAATTATGAAAGTATGTGACATGAGAGTGAAAGCCTGCTTTGAACTTACCTTGTGAGGTACAGTTATACTGCTCCCCAGAACACGTCGCGAAGTTGGCAGATGCCATTTCCGTACACCCTTCTGCAGAGATCCAGGAACGCAAGATTATATATATCCCGGGAAACCCAAGCGACACACCACTAGAGGAAGAAGTACAAGAAAAACTAACGCAACTACTGGACACATTATGGGCTGATGAAGACACGTTGAATATATGGACAACTGCAGACAAGCTGTTGTGATACGTGCCATAATATATCGACCCTTGGAACAAAGGGCTGTACCTCATTTGAGGCCTATCCAGGCCTTACCACCAATTCCACCGAGCCTGACAAGTCCCTTCTCGGCAGCTAGAGTTATGTATTCGGCGAATGTGCTCACTCCAGCTGCCTCATAGATACTTTTATCCTTAGCAAATACTGCCCCGACGACAGATCTCAACACTTCTGTTTTGCCTTCAGTCCGAGCTCTTTGTAGATGCTGCAACAAGGGAATGAATACAGAGCTATCGACCATTGCAGGATCTGGCCCCGTCTTCTGCCCCGGGATGGAAGCGGTCTGTTTCGGTCGGAAAGTCTTGGGTACGGTACCTTTGGGTTTGAAAGTATCGACTTTCGGGTCGAGTTGAGAGGGCCCACTTTCGGCGCGCTCCGGTTCTGATAGCCAACCTGATGCAGCTACTCCCCAACTGCCTTTGTTGTCCCAACTGCTTTTAGCAGACCAGTCATCATTCTCCTCCTGTGGCAACTCCTCTCGCCCCGGTGGAAGAGCCAGCTGGTCCATCATCTGTACGCGAATGTTGTCAATATTTCCTCCCGGGACAGAGCTGGAACTTGGCGTCGTTGTCCGGTTAAAGTCTGTGGCAGAGGGAGCGCGAAAACCTGGACTTTCGACAGGTATAGTTCTGGATATGGTTCTGGGAGTCATGGTTGAGGTAACGGATGATGTGAACGGGTGGGGTTCATGGGAATATAAAGCTGGTATACTTGTCGGGCATTTCTGAGGAGACAGTGGATTCATGTCCCTCGACTGATGACGCTTAGAAGACGGTGAATAATGAGACGCCACATCACTCGTCGGTTTTGATGCGGGCGTCTGGGACCTAGATGAAAGGCTCCTACGTCCACCACGAGCGTGGGCAGGTTGAGTATATCGTCCACAATCCTGCCAACCCTGACCTTCAGGCATTGGACTCTCCCTGCTTGAGATGGAAATCGGCTCTGGGCTGGGGTCAGAATCAAAGGATAGAACATCCTCATGCCACCTGAACACTCTCGAGGCTCGGGATTGCTCCACGTCATTGAGTTCATCTGGTATGACGAGATAGATAGCGTATCCTCTAAGCATCAATTGAGTAATTGGGTGCAATATGCTTTTATCTCCGGATATAATGATTACGGCGTTCAGGTTGTTACCAGTTGAATCCATGTTCACTTGATTATCGATAGCCGATATCAACAAATCGACTGAATTCACAGTCATTATCAAAGGGTTGTCGTGGGTAAAATGTCTGAAACTCACCTGCTAGGGTTCGAGAGAGAGCATCCGCATTATATTCCTTTACCGAGGAACAGTCCACAAGGCCAATTCCCATCGACGGCATTGCTGCGCGAAGACGGACTGTACTTTCTGCCGAGTTAGATGAGTCAGCCCCATCCCAGTATGCCTTGATAGTGGTGATGATTCCAAAGCGATGCGCGAATAGCCTAATGGCCTTGAAGAGGTCCCAAGACGACCCCGGATATGAAGATGGAGGAGGACACGACTCTATTAAAAAAGGTACTTTCAGCAGGTGTACTCAATTTCAGTGACATGAGATTTCATACCAAGGTCCCAAAACAATTTTATCCTAGCTTGAGGCGGCATTGACAGGGATTAGCGGCTGATACAGTCGGTGAAGTGTCACCGGGACTTGTAAGAGTACCCTCGACTACTGCATTAGGCAATGAAAGCGGATCAACAGATGAAATTCGAATTGTCAACGGAAATATCAGACTAAAGTCGGCTCTCGTTACGTAGGAACAAGTAAAAACAAGGACTACTTCATATTTTATTTTTGAGCTCCACCTTCTGCAACCCACCTTCCCCGAGCAACACCACAATATTGTGCTTAGCGGCAAGTGCAATATATTCACCAAAACTATTCACCCCTGCTGAACTGTACAAACCTTGACATTTCGCGAGATGTTCTCCTAGTTGCGCTCTCCTCATCGACCGATCTTCCGTTCCCCGCAAAATATGGATAAGTCGGTCAAAAGCTGCATTGGATACCGAAGGCTGAGGCATTTTGCTGGCGTTGGAGGCTCGTGCTTGTGTTGAGTTTGAGTTACTCTGAGGTTTTTTAGGAGGGAGTGGCGTTGGAGCTTGTGCTCGGGTTGAATTTGAACCACTCTGGGACTTTTTAGGAGGAGGTTGCGTTGCTTGTGGTTTTTGTTCCGGTTTCAATTCGCGCTCTGGTTGCTTCGGTTTTACTTCAGGCTTTGGGGCTGGTGTTACAGGATCGGAACCCCAGTCGTTACCGGACATTGTCCAACCACCACTGGTGTTCCAGCCGCCGCCTCCCCCCCAGTCATCCTCTTCGACCTGCTGAACAGGCTCATTAGGAACCGGCTGAGGTACTTGGCTTGGTCGAATCTCGTTCTGTCTGCTTGGGGCACTGGGCTTTGCAATCGCAGGAGATTCTGCTGAATGATTTCCGAGATTTGCAGGAGCACGTATCTCGTTCTGTTTGCTTGGGGCACTAGGCTTTGCAGTCGCAGGAGATTCTGATGAATGATTTCCGAGCTTTGCAGGAGCATGTATCTCGTTCTGTTTGCTTGGGGCACTGGGCTTTGCAGTCGCAGGAGATTCTGCTGAATGATTTTCGAGCTTTGCAGGAGCATGTATCTCGTTCTGTTTGCTTGGGGCACTGGGCTTTGCAGTCGCAGGAGATTCTGCTGAATGATTTTCGAGCTTTGCAGGAGCATGTATCTCGTTCTGTTTGCTTGGGGCACTGGGCTTTGCAGTCGCAGGAGATTCTGCTGAATGATTTCCGAGCTTTGCAGGAGCATGTATCTCGTTCTGTTTGCTTGGGGCACTGTGCTTTGCAGTCGCAGGAGATTCTGCTGAATGATTTCCGAGATTTGTAGGAGCACGTATCTCATTCCATCTGCTTGGGGCACTGGGCTTTGCAGTCGCAGGAAATTCTGCCGCATGATTCCCGAGATTTGCGGGAGCAGAAGTCGGGGGACTCAACACTGGAGGTGTGGGATAGTGGGATGAAGGAAGTGAAATATGATCCTTGCTCTTGGGTGTCATGGCACTGACCGCCGACAGACCGTGTGGCCTCGAAGGTGCCGAATGTTGTCGAGATGCCACCGAGGGTTGAGGTGGTGACATTAGGCCTAATGTAGACATCGGCTGCTCGGGATCTAGGCCTGGCCAGTAGCCCAAAACATCTTGTTCCCAGCGGAACACCCGTGTAGCTCGAGAGCCATGGATATTGTTCTCGTCTGGCGCCACAAGAAAGATAGCAAAGTTGCGGAACATGAGAAGAGATATCGGATACAGAACACTCTCGTCGCCAGAAATTATCATGAGAATGTCCTTTTCATCTGACCCCGGATCGTCCATAGCCGAAATTAGGGTGTCAACTAGCAATTGCTCGCCGTCAATGATATGCACATGCTGTAAAACAAAACTTCACACCCCACCTATCAACATTTTGCTGATTGCGTCATCGCTATATCCTGGCATAGACGAACAATCGGTGAGGTTCACACCCATGGAAGGCAATGTAGCATATAAGGATTCATTCAATTGATGAGTTTTGGTGCGGTCCCAGTATGCCTTGATATTGTTCACTGCACCAAAATTACTTGTGAAACGTCGAACATCCTTCAAAATTTCTGCAGAGGAGGTATAATCCGGGGGCGGTGGGCATGAGCCTGATTTACAGAAAAATATGAAGCCGTGCAGAGTGTTTCCAGGAATCTGAACTCATACCTAAATCCCAAAAAATTCGGATTCTGGAGGGGGGCATGGGCAGTGGCGAAGGAATGAACGAGGCTCCAAACAACGAGAAGCTTCAGTAACATCACAACATTTTGATCACGATGGACGTAAACACTCCGCTTTGCCACTGTCATAATGTCATGAATTTGACAGAACAATGCAGGGGACCACTACGGTTATTCGACATCAATACAGTAGTACTAATCCATGACTACTAGGTTCTCTTGATTTTCGGGTGCAATCTCACATACTGATTGTTTTCTATGCCTCCAGCAACTACGAGCTCCCTCTTGACGGCAAGGGAAATATACTCGTGAAAGTTCCTCACGCCTGCCTCTTTGTACACACTCTTGTATCTTGTCATTTCCTCCCCAATCTCGATCTAACCATACTCCGCCGTTTTGCCTCCCTCAAGATCCGGAGGAGTGGATCAAACACAGACAAGGGGACCTCCTGGGGTAGCTGGAAGGGGTATTCTGTATACATTCCCATCTCATCAAAACACCCTTCCAAATGATGGTTTTTGCGGGATTCCCGCTCGGGATCTACGTTCCAATCGCCAGCAACCCATTGACCGATAGTATTCCAGCCAGTATATGAGTCCCTTTGAGTAGGTTGCTCAGGTTCAGACGGTTCAGATATTGGAGGGGCCATTGACACACGATACGCAGGAGTGTCAGTACTGGCTCGAACATCCTCCGTGTTGAATGGTTTCGAGTCCATTGCGTTTATTTTGGTTGAGTTTGAACTCGGGCCCGAAGGCGCACGAGGAGATAGCGGCGGCCCAGGTGAAGTGACAGACCTTGAACCGCTTCTCGGAGTTGTGACGGGAGTGGAATCTAGTGCTACCGGCCTCTGGGGAACGCGCTTCCCAAAAACAACCCAGGCCCTATTTGGTACGGTAGCAGCTGGAGGTGTTTCTGGGGCAACAATAGCCTCTGGGGCAACAATGGCTTCTGGGGCAACAATGGCTTCCGGGCAACAGTGACTTCTGGAGTAACAATGGCTTCTGGAATATGTGGGGACTCTTCGACTCTGGTACCTAAAACGTCCCTCTGCCAATTAAAGATCCGTGTGGCTTGGGAGGGTTGTACGTTGCTGTTGTCATCTGGAACCACAAGAAAAATGGTGTAGTTGCGGAACATGAGAAGTGAGATGGGGTATAGAATGCTTTCGTCCCCAGATAAAACTACAATGATATCCTGCGCGTATGTTTCTGTAGACACCGACTCGTCCATTGCCAAGATTAAAACATCAACTGGAAATTGTTATTCAATGAAAAATGGTTGAGCTAGCATTCGATCTCACCAGTTAGTCTACGCGTTAAGGCATCCTCGGTGTATCCCTGGGTCAATGAACAGTCGATGATGTTCACGCCCATGGAGGGCATCGCAACCCTGAGAGACTCTAAAGCAGGGTTTACTGTTGCATTTTTGTTGCTGTCCCAGTATGCCCTGATATCTGTCACAATGCCGAAGTTACTGGTGAACAGTCTGACACTCTCTATCACATCCCAAGGTGTCGAATAGCTCGGTGGTCGGCATGAATCTGAGATCCAGGTAAAACTCAACAATCGTCAAAGCTGCATAGAACACACCAAGGTCCCAGAAAACTCGTAACTTAGGCAGAGGCATTGACTGAGTTTGAGTGTAGTGTTCTCAGTGATAGAGGGAGAAGCTGGGGGTAATGCATCGATGGAATCGACGTTAACTCTCTACATGAATCTCGTGGTACAGACTAAAACATGTTCAAACAACATACGCTCCGAAGATTCCTAATAGTTCCAGAAGATTTGGCGTCTAGAATCCGAAGCCTAGGAACCTAGCAACATTCTCTCAGCTTGACAGTCATAGAATTCAGGACGCAAAGTGGCCCAACTTCCTCCTGGTTTCGAGAGCTATCTATATCCGCCCTTTTCGCCGCTTGTGCGCGCTGCGAAATGGTCGATGTACAAGCTCCGCAGTCGTCGTTGATATATAAGCTGCCAATGCGGCTACGAGACTAGGCCGGAACAACGAAAGGTTTCTCTGAGTCCGTTGCGCCTGAGGTCTCGCGACGAGACTAGAAAGCTGAACGAGAAAGCGATTGGTTCCAAGAGCTGTACCCTAAGTAGCAGTGAAAGCTGTGCGATCGCCGCGGGTACTCATCAAAGCAGATAGTGGGAATATGATGAAAGCCTCTGATTTCTAACCCTGGGCGTAGACAATCCCGGGGAGAGCGCCATAACCGTATTCGATGATATTTCCGACAGGGGCGATGATATTTGGGATGTGGGTAGTGCATGACCTGAGGCCGTAGGTACAGGCGGACTATCTGTCCATTTGGAAGTCGCATATGCAAGCGGTGCTAAAAGAAATCCTGTATTTGATTCTGGCAATATGGGGACGGTCGGCGAGTCTGGCATTATGACCGTAGAAGGGAGGGGCTTTGATGGTGGATGATAGGATCCCGAGGGTACATCCTCTGCTTCTCTATCGATGGCCTGTTTCCCTGCTTGCCATGGTAAGTCTGATGATTGAAAGTGAGACGAATGTGGATTGTCAGATGATGGAGTCGGCGCAAGTGATAAGTTGGAAAGAGATGAAGCCTCCAAAAATGGACGCGGGGGCCGCCGAAAGTTATGCGCGGTGGAGAACTATTTTGCTCCTCCTTATCCAAAGGTCGAGGAATGATTCGTGTCGGTGAAAGGCCACTGGTAGTCAAGCTTAGAGCTTCTTTGCAATGGCTAGTGGTCGTGTGCACTGTTGAGGGAGATGATCGACTCAGGTTCCGTTTCCCGTATGATCGAGGAGCATGATAGTGCAATGGAGAATCGCATTTGCAAAGCAGTTGAGTAGCAGATGAAACGCTGCCTTGATTGCTTGCGGCGGATGGACCCTCTGCATCGTCCATACTACTGGCCGGCAGACAATGTTGGTCAGCCCTGGCGCGCTTTTCTGAATCGCGAACGACTACCAAACCAATATCAAAGATGTCTTGCCAATCAACACATATCGATGCTAGAGAGTATTGACCTCCAAGTCTCTTGGGAGAGACTAGGACAACTTCGTAGCGTCGAAGCCTGAGTTTAGATATGGCGTGTGTAAAATCATTGTCCCCAGCGATTACAAGGAATGTCACTGGAGGAGGATTGTCCCCGGCATGGAGTAGCATATCAACTAAGGATTATCATGAATAAGATGTTAGTTGAATACAGAACGAGGCTCGCCTATCATAGTTTGGCTTGAAACGCTTTTGTGGTTCATGGCCGGGCAATCAACCAAAGAGACACCTGATGCTTGAAGTTCTGATCGTCGTCGGAGAGCGTCGGGTGCGCCAAGTGCAGTCAAATCCCCATAACCTCTGAAAACCCTCACGATGCCGAACTGTTGGGATAGTCCGCGTATCTTGTGGACGATCTGGTGACCAGAGATACAGTTGTGAATAGAGCATTTATCTTGACTTTTTGAGCCTCAGACAGTATATGATGATCACGAGGAGCTTACCCAAATCCCAGAAAATGGCCACGTCCCCCTGGTGGACGGACATGGTTGTGGTAAGGGCGTGGCAATGGCCATGCGCCACTTGAAGCTTGAATGTGACAATCTAGAAGTCTTGAGGATTCCGAGTACGGAATAGCTGATTTGGTAGGTATGTATGCCTGTCACCGATCAGTGGATAAAGGCACGGTAGTTACAATAATAGGACCACTAGTATACAACATATAAGGACGTGACACAAAAGCGTTTAGATATACACTAAACCACGACATTCATCCACTTTTCTGCCAATGCTATCTTACCACCTTTCTCGAGAACAACAATACCTTCATTAACAGCTTGAGAGACGTATGTACCCCATTTTTTAACCCCTACTGATTCGTAGAACTTGCTATTTTCCTTCACAAGAGTCTCAGCTAACTTGGACATATTCGGCCAAGGGTCACCACTACGGCGGCAGTATTGCAGGTGCACGACCAGTCTATGATATTTCACGGGAGGGCGTCCAGGGGTTGCAGGTTTTGAAGTCTTCGTGGTCTGGGGTGTAGTAGAGGTTCGTGCCACCACAGAAGAGGGGATCCTAGAACGCGGCGACACTGCGGACGGCATAGTGATTGGTGCTGCGACGCTTAGTTGAGGAGCTTCAGGTGTAGTCGTGGCCAAGGGTGCATCAGTAACGAGGGTGGTCAAGGCCGGGGCTGGAGGAGTAGCAATACTTTGCTTGGTCGCTATGTGTGGTATGTCAACATAACTTCCCGCACGTCAGCAATAAACGTAAACATACTAACTGGCTCTGTGACCGAGTGTGAAGAAAGCTTTGGAAGCTTGCTTGGACTTGTAACAGAAGAGTTATCGGTTGGCGAGGGCTGATGGAATATTGTAGTAAGAGTCGGAACAGGGGTACTAGATATGTTGCGAGCTAGCTTTGGTGAGCCATCATGGAAGTCATCCACAACAGAAAATTCCTCCGTCGATTGAGGGATGGAGATTTCCTCCCCTCCACCGACTTATGCACTGTCTTGACTAGGGTGGTGGTTTTTGGGTGTACCTCCAAGGGAAAACTAGGGACAGGAGGGAAAAAAGGTCCAGAAGCTATTTCGGTGTGGTCTCGAAGTTCCTGAATATCCTGAACATGATGAGGTGAACCACCTAGACTAGGTGTCATGCCATCATTACTACGCTGTGGCCCAGTATCGAGTCTGTCCTCTGTAGGTTTGATATCGGGAATGTGAAAGGAAGTGAGCCCCTTCGGTCGTTCTACGGTAAATCCAACTTTTCGGTCACTGGTGATCGAGTTTTGAACGCTACGTCGGTCAGAATTAGCATATGAGAGGACACTGGATGTTGATGACGATGATGATATTGACGCTGGACTACCAACGTTTCCACTTGTAGTGCCAATCCACTCCACCCGCCGAGTCTCGTCGGCCTGCATGACCAAGTGTTCGCAGTCCCGTTGCAACGGGCAAACGAGCACAACCTTGTATCTTCGGCGGTGAAGTGTAGCGAGAGTGAAACAAAGATCATTGTCTCCCGTTACAACAACGATCGTATACGGGGGTGGTTGGTCCATAATAAAGCTAAGCATGTCGACTGCCATAATCAGGTCAGGGTACCATGCCTGACAGTCTTTCATGCTTACCGATGATCACTTTGTCGGCGATATCTCTTCCAGAGTGACTTGGGCAGTCGACCATCGTCACTCCAGAAGAGTAAAGCTCCCTTCTGATGGTTGGAAAATTGTCGTCAAGCTGGTTCATTACGTCCAGATACATTCGAAATGATTTAACGACGCCAAATTGGTCGGCGATGTTGCTCAGGTCTCTGGCAACCTGACAGCCTGAGCCCTTGCCGTCAATCTTCGCCGTCTCTATGAACCGGAATTGAAACAGCTGACATACATTGTGAAGTATACTCTTAC
This sequence comes from Agaricus blazei, assembly GCA_029719445.1. Lineage (NCBI taxonomy): Eukaryota > Fungi > Basidiomycota > Agaricomycetes > Agaricales > Agaricaceae > Agaricus > Agaricus blazei. Next base: position 264,460 of record SSNC01000021.1, on the reverse strand, counting down.
CAAAATCCCAAAAGATAGCCACGCCACTCTCCGTCTGCATGTTGTTGGTTGATGGGTTCTCGTTGAGATTGAATAGTAACGCATCCTCTCCTTGATATACAACAAGTAGGCGCTAGTCCCCGTGGTCTAAATATGAACACCACCTTGCAAACATGTGCTTCGAGAATGGGTGGTAGGGGGCCAAGTTCCGCATGTTATGCAGGGGCTGCGAAGGTGACGTTGTGGGGGCGTATGTAGCTAGCATAAGCGGTGAACAGGCTCGGGCCAAAAGATAGGCCTGGGAGGATTTTGCCGATTGTTTTTGCTATGGGTTTCAGAACGAGGCGAAGTTCGTTAAGTGACAGTTGCCTAGGGTTGGCCGAAGCGTGCAAATTACTACATACTGATCGTTTCGAGTTTCATTCAGCCACCAGCGGCTTCTCTCGCTTACAAGCGGGTGGCTTATGGTGAGCCTTGCAAATGTTAATGAAGCGGGATGAAGATTAGGGGTAAAAATGACAAAAAAGTACTATGTATATATATTGCAGTTCGAATAGTTAGTAGCGCAAATATATGCAATCAGCATGCTTGTACCTAGCAAGAAAACAACCATCAGCAATGAAATACATATGTCGGTTCTAATATATGGTTCTAACGCAATGAAATGAAAGCCGGGTATCGAAGGCACAGTAGTTTTGATCAAGCTGCGGAATTGCTTTCCTCACTCTCATATGCACTGAGCAAATCATCGTAGCCCTCATCATCCCCTTCTTCCGCAGCACTGTCGGACCTACTCCGCCGTACAGCCTCCCTACTGGTGTTTGAGAGTTTGCGGTGGCGAGAATTGTTAGAGGTTTTCCTGGCCCTTATCGGTGACCTCGAAGGAGAAGAAGGGTTCGCAGCGCTACTGTCGAAAGTACTCGCTCTCGGTGTAGTGGCCGTCTCTTCATCGTCATTTGGCCATGGTACCTCCAAGTTGGACGGGCTTGTGGATTTGCTGTTCTCGGCCAGAGAGGGATTGCTCATATGAAGATGGCTCAGTCGAGGCTTATTTCTCAATCGCGCCGCTTGAGAATTCATACCGCCAGCAGAAGAATCCGATGTATCGCCAGGGAGTGAGACAACAGGCTGAGGCTTCCTTCGAAGCGTTTTCCGCGATAGTGTAACACGTTCCGAGAGGACAGGGAGATCACCTTTCCCATTAGACGAAACTTCTTCATCGTTTGGAGATGCTACATCAACCGTTTCGCTGCGCTCAAACGAGGCAGTCTTCGCCGGAGTTGCTGGTACCGTTTGTTCAGATGACGCAGTCGAGGCACCAGAGGAAGGACGAGATTTATATGATTTAGATGCGAGCGCCATAGGTGAAACAGATTTCCTGTTCAAACGAACAATTCTACTCTTGTTTGTGTCCGAGTCACAGTCGGAACGGGTCTGTTTCCGTGCCATTACATCTGAAGGGGAGACGGAAGAGACGGAAGACATCGAATCCCTATGCAAACGTTGATTTCGGGAAGCTGTCACGTCGGCCCAGCCTTCGCTTCCATCTCCAGATGGGGGGACGACTCTTGATTTTCCGCTATTATGAGATGTAATTAGAGATGAGGAATTCAAAAGGAGAGGTCGTGGTGCGGCTTTAGGCGAAGGAGATGGTGGCGGCGGTGTATTTTGGGTCCTAGTTAAGGACATTATGGATGATTGCAAATTTCGAGTCCTTTCAAGTAAACTTCCACTCGATTTCCCGCTATCAGGGGCTTTCTCATTGACAGATGCCTCAGTTGGAGAGAGCGTGAAAGGCACAGCATCGGTGGGTATGAAACTGTCACGAGGATTGCGGAAGAAGCTAGGACGCGGCGGTGGACTGTAGACTGCTCCGGTGTGATCGTAGACTGGTAAAGAACTTCGTTTGAACTCTGGTTCAAACTTTTTGTGTACAGGGCTTGTTACCGCACTCTTGGTCTCTTGGGGAAGGCTAGGTGGAGGCGAGTCTTTAGGGCGGCCCCAAGGCGATAGCATGGCTTTTGCTCGCCAATTGCTGCTCATCTTCGAAAGTGCCGCAACTGTGTCTGAACCCTTTAGTTTCTCTGTATATGCCCAAAGGTTCGTGGACGAAGAGCTGGACGTTTCTCGAGAATGATTGGAAGATGACGATGACTCAGAGATTGGGGATGGTGATGACATTTGTGGTGACCCCGTTTGTGGTGAACCCGTTTGTGGTGACCCGTCGATGATGGGAGAAGGGGGAGGTTCCATCGAAGACTGATTGGTGATTCCTCTCCAAACTGTGTTGGCAATTCGTGAGGTCAAACTATTGGATTGGACACTGTCCTTGTCCTTGTCTGGAGTCTCTGTGTCATTGCCGTCGTCCACTTCTTCATCGCTGTCACCCCAAAATAGGTTGTCATTCTCTTCGTCGGAATCTTCTGGAGAATCAATCTGATTGGTGAAACCTTTCCACATGGTAGCCTTGATACGATTTCCCAGTCCTAGTGGGCCTTTACTCGCATCAGCAGTTACCGGTTGTGGAGGCCTCGTATCTCCTGCGAGGAGTTGAAGAACGGTATCTATCCCACCCAATGACTTTACGGGGTAAGATTGGAGAATTGCGAGGCCCTCGAGGAATCCGTCAGACGACTCCTCCCAGAGACCAGACGTTTTTTGTTGCCTAACAGTACCCAATGTAAATTATGAGATAGTACATAGGAGAGACCGCACGCACTTGAACAAAAATGGTTTTACCGCGATCACCATGGCCGTACAGATTTCAGTTAATGACTCAAGCCTTGGATGTTTACCACGTTCGCGGCCAGGGCGGGATAGAATAATATCCCACACGGGATTAACAGCTGAAAGAGGCAATGTATGCGTCAGCATTGACGAGAGCCATCGACTATGCAAAAAAATCAGTAGAATGTAGACTACGGGCTCTCTTTCTCACCTTGAGTAATGAGGTGATGACGGATGCAGGCCTATGTCATTCTAATGGTAGGGTCAGTTCCCAAACTAATTATATAATTGACATGAAACGCACCAGTTGCTCAAGAAATTGAGGATCTTGTTGTCCTAATTGATCTCCGAGCCGCTTCAACCACACATCCAAAGCGGTCTCATCCTCCAATTCTGCAAATTCAGCAACGAATGCTTCGAAAAGCCAGAATGAATCTGCCTCTACATGGGCCAGATCTTCAGGGTCTACTTCCTGGGCTAGAGCGGTGTATAATGGCAAAAGTAATGAGGGGACGTAAAGTGAAAGGTTCCCAGGATTGATAGATGCGTGTATGTATAGTAATCGAAGTAGAGCAGAGGCATGACCTTGGCTTGCATTGCCCAGAGTGATATCTTTAGATGGAAGCAGAGTGGTAAGGGTATTGCTGTTAGTCGAAAGTGCGTTAGGTGTCGTGGATGTTGTGGGCGTGTCGCATTCGTCTCCTTCCAGCCTGATTTCAGGTGTAGAGGATATAGTCGTGTCTTCTGGATCGCCTTCATTCAACCGTCGTAGCCGCAGTGAACGCGTATCCAAGCAATTGGCGTAAGGTATACGAATCTTCTCATCTGCACTCAGGTGTAACGGGCATGTAGAGAAGTCTTCAGGTTCCGATTCGAGTTGGTCAATTAGTTCCTTTGGTATACGTGCTAGATGTTTGTAAACCTTGCTAAGAGTCTCATCAGGTCCTGATACAGGAAGAGTTGGGGATGGGAGTTCAGTGAAAGGCTGTAGCAGTCGCCGTACGAGGTCCTGAAACCAATTCAGCCATTTGAATTGCATTAGAAGAAGTTCGGAAAATGACTGACATAGTAGGCATCCCGTTGCTTTGCGATGTCAACCTTCCAGGCAGCCTTGTTAGTTGGAAGAATGCCCATGAATAATCTTTCGTGAATCAACTCAAGGTATCCATTAAAACGAAATTGGCTCGCTCACTTCCAGAGTCTCGGGCGCAGCCAACTAGGCTCATCAGGAATTCCTTGTGATTCTAAGAGGCAAGATGACGTCTAGGGATGATATGCATACCTTGAGCACAAAGATCTTGCAACTGTTTCAAGTCTACTGAAATTGCCGATTGAGGGTCGAGAATTTCAGATAAAGGATTTACACTGCCGATAAGTTTAGTTCTGTGGCTGTCATAGGTTAAAGTGGACATACAGGTCTTGCCGCTGTGGTCCCGCTCTCCACGACATCCCATATGTTCTTGCAATCCCTTCAAGATAAGCATCCACATGCGCAGCAGTTGGAGTCGGCCTAAAAATCCCATGCAGCACTTTAGGAGACACATACGTGTCCCTGAGCTCTCTGGCAGAACGTAAAGCGTCAGGCTCGAGACGCTCGGAGATCAGATGGTTGACTGCCGCAAGCTCTACTCTCGTGAATGGGCAGATAAACAAGTCCATAAAATCGTACTCACCTTGAATTTGAAGTCGTGGAGCCGCAAAGATGATATTTGAAGAAGCTTCAAGCAGGATTGAGCTCGGTGGTGATCTGGTGACTGTAAATATACGGGAGACGACCACCAAAACCAGCTCGGACACACCTCTGTTCCAACTCAGAGAATCTATCCAGCAAATTCCTGACTTGCTGCTCCAAAGCCTCTAACAAATCGGCTAACGAGTCCTCATGTATGAGTTTCTGTGCCTTGCTGCGAGCCAGCGCAACGTTCTTTTGTTGGAGTAATGTTGCAATGTCCTTGCGGGTAATAGCTGCGTCGGCATCTTTCCTCACTTGCAGCTGTCCCAGGCGCTGAATCGTTGCTCTAAGCTGAGCCTATATGGGCGTTAATGGGTTGAAGAAATTGTCAGGTACTGAGGCTTGGTACCTTGGCAGACGTCGGGTCCCAATTAGTCATAAGATGTGGTCCTGGATTTGCCACGAGGATGGTTCTCTGCTACGGACTGGCCTGCGCCCTGACTGCACCCAAGGGAGTTGAAGCGCCGTTGCTAAATTCTGATTCTCGCCCTGCACTGCTCACCGGCTCCACGTGCCCGCGTTTGGCCCTGCAGTGGAGGCTGTGCAGTGTGCATTTTTAAAAAAAAACTATCATTATTTTGAATTTCAATTACATAGGTTCACAAGTAACAAGCCAAGGGAGATTGCTTGCTCAGTCGCCCTGGAGTGCTATGTAACGAAGGAATTTTCGATGCCGTAGTACACGTCGTAAAACGTTTGCCGTTCATATTGACCGATTGCCTGTTACGTGTATCAGGTGGAAAGGTTACGGGGGCGGGAAAAACAGCTGATAAGTGTGGATATTTTTGAAAGACGTCTTCCGGCAGTGGACTGTTCTCGGCATCTGAAAGAGTATCTAGGCGTCTGGCTCTGTAACGAAACGACCTATAAGCAAGACCGGCAAGATAGAGAAGCACTGACAAGAGGTCTATCAGTCCTATAGGTACTACGGCATTCTGTGTACGAACTCACGAAGCACAGGAATAATCCAGCTTGTCACCAGTACAAAAGTTGCAAATATGTCGCAGACGCCTTGTTCATCACCAGCTTGATAAAGCAGTTCGTTATTGACAAGAAACAGGCTGAAAATAATCCAACGACTTACACTGCTCCTCGCAATTGAACTGTAGTTTCCAGTAGGCAAATGATCCTGCAGAGACTATGGTAGAATATAATGACTATCGATCAGACTTGATTGTAGATTGGTACTCACCTATGTGGGTCAGAAGTAAGAAGCAGATTCTCGCTACGTCCAACCAGACACGAAATTGAACCAACAGGCTGTAGATACGGTGCACGTCAGGACTGAGGGTAAATCCTAGGTAATCCACGTACAGAATCAGAAGCGTGACGACCGTAATGACATTAACAAGTAGCATGACTGAAACGAGAGACCCTACGGTGTGTCAATGTGCTGCTTCAACAACTCAAAAATACTGTGACGAAGGGATGACCTACTCTCGTGTTTATTCATATAATCCCATTGCGAAAATATTATAATTGAGTCTAGAATAATCCAAAGGAAACTACACAAGTTGACACAATCTGTTGCACACATAGAGTTTGAGTGAACAATTCGCACAAAAGCGTACCAGACTCACTAAAAGCAACGATTCTAAGGCGTAAAAATAGGGGTGATTCCTCTGTCATAATCTTTTTCTATGTCTAGGAATGCTGGGATCACGAGCACAAGAGAATCTCAGACTTCGGCCTAGGCGAAAACTTGCAGAGGAAGGACCAGCCAGAAAAGCAGTAGAAAAAAAGAGGAAAAAAAAGAGGGAAGGAAGAAGAATGACAGTTGGTGACCGTCAAGGTTACACAGCTGCTGCTACATGGGTTGCAGCAGGATTTATGTACAAGCATACTCGATCTTCTAGCTTCTGAAGGACAATACATATCAACTTATTGTTCCTAAATTAGTGACAATGCGGGGATATCCCCATAAGGCAACAATGATATGTACTACTTCTTCCGCAAAGTCTTCTTTCTGGCAATTTTGGCATCCAACTCAAACCTGCTACGTTTCTTCATTCTCCGAGTCTCCTCGGGATTGTCTTCAGATGGCCCATCTCGCTTCTTTGATAGCGTGTCCCTGCTCCTACTGAGCAAGTCCGCTTTCTTCCCTTTCCTACGAAGCTCTTCATATACATCACCTTCATGTTTCCTCCCGACACTTCTAAGAACATCGCCAAATTCATCCTCCAACCCTCCAGCCTGTCTCCGACTTCGTGGGTTATATGAGCCGCCTAAATCCCCACCAAGGGCAAGATCTGCTTCATCACGAAGGCGGCGCCGTGCGTCACTCTTTTTCATCACAAGACGAGTAAAGTTTTCTTCTTCGTACTCTTGCACTCTCTTGAGATATGCAGCGCGCTTAGAACCCAGCTGTGGAATGCCACCTAGACCAGACGTTGTCTCAACGTGGGGCCTCGAGGGATCGGCTGCGAGATGGTTCAGGGCAGAAGGTACGGGAGCGCGTTCTCGACGAGATTTTGATTTGGGAGCTTCAGTGTAAGGCATCGGTGCAAGGCGAGGGGGTCTGTATACGCCATTTGATGCTTGACGACGATCAGCTGTATCCTGGGCAGGGGCGTCCGACGCATCATCACTGTCGTCGTTAGCCTCGAGATTTTGTGGATTAGGTTTAAAAGTTAGAGGATCTTGAACGATGTTCAGACGTGTCATTTTAAGCCCACAAAAGAGATAAACTTACCATTAATGGCGACGTTGGCTTTCTCTGGCTCTCGCGCAAGTCGTACCAGTTTATCGATCTGATACTTGAGTTTATTCTCAAGTGCCCGGGTTTTTTCAAGTACAACACGCCCTTCAATCAGGGAGTCAACAAGATCCCCTGGGCCAGAGCCCCTTTCGCTCCGATCGATGTCGCTAAAAGCGGCTGCGGGTTGCTCCCGTTCAGCCAGAGTATGCCCAAGCACACGACGGGAGGATAAGAGAGTAAGGGAGCGAATGTAAGATAACAAAGTATGATGTTTTATCGACAACAGGGAGATGCCCTCCTTCGTGTCGAGACCCTGTGGGCTTGACACCAAAAAAATTCAATATTTTTCGTTCTCAAAACAAATTTGTGCTCACCTGTCGAGAAGCGCACGAATAGTTTGTCGGGCAGAAGAGATACTATCCGTCATAGCCCGCAATGAGGAGCGTACTTCTTCTACTACCTCATTGCTACCGTCCATGGTCGCAAGCAGTTCTGGTGAAAAAAAAGGATTAACACACGGCACAACCCAATTTGAAATTTGAAACATAGGTGATCGCGATCAGTTAACGGGTTTCTAAGCCGCCACTCCGTAGAGTGTAACGCATGACATCAATGCATTCAGAGCCCAGTGCGTTTCATCCCTCTCTGAACAAATGGACCAGGGACACATACCTCTGCTTCGTCGTCTTGACAGAAGGTAGAAAACATTTTTTTCTGACCACGTGTGACTGTCCGCATGTCCACAATTAGCTTACTTAACATCATCCATCAATGATAGGGGCGTTTCCAGTGCAAGCATCGCATGGTCCTTTGACTCAGTCAGTTGTTAAATAGCATCCGTTTCGTTGCATTGACTGCAAACAACTCGAATGCCTGTGCTCCAAGATATCATGGATACCAAGCACTGGATCATTGACAGGATAGTTGCTGTGCGTTACGCGGGGTCAATTCAAAGCATTGTTCTTATTGACTTCATTCAGAAATTCGCGCCTCACTCTACTAAACCCCAGATGCTACCAACATATCCACGTCTCAACACGTCACTAAGTCAGGCTGAACTCGATGATCTTGCTGCCGCGCTCGGCAGAGTCTATGTGTCGAGCCCCCCAGCACAGAACTGTGAACCTCCAAGCCCCGTGTTCGTAGGAGGGTTTAACCCACTTGGAGTCTCTTCAGCTTCAAAGACAAATGTATCTCTGGACCCGCGGACGGTTGCAATGCCAGAACCGCAGTCTTTGACAATGAAATACGCCCTACAACCTGAGGACAATGAGTCCACCGTCTCCGCTCAGTCCCCGCCCGTGACTCCGCAGAAAACCCCACGTCGACGAGCTCAAAGTCGAGCAAGTTCCACCGTTGCTTCACCGGCGAAAGCCTCAAGCATTTCAACAACCTCCGTCAACACCTCTCTCTCAACTAGCAGTTCCCCTAAGCGAAAAACATCTCCGTCTCGCCAGTCTGATTCGGTTCAATGTTCTGGTATCACGAAAGCTCAGGAACGATGTTCAAGGACGATCAAAGTTGACTTTCCACTTGATGGTACTTCAGACAACATCGAGCGTTTTTGTTACCAACACACCAAGGAGGTCCTCAAACCCACAGGGTACTATGCATGTCAGAATACCAATTGGGTCGAATTTACTGGTAAGATCCATTGTTCTTAATTAGTACAGCCCTCCCCGACCTAAAGGCTCCTCAGACTGGATACCCACATATTTGGAAGAGTCTACGCAGGCGTCCTTACGGGCGGAGATGGAAAAGGCGAGGTCGGCACAAGACGAGCCAGGGTACATCTACACGTTTGAAATTAGAGGTAAAGAGTACCCCAAGTTGAGAGCGGAAATGATATTTACAAGAGATTGAGCAGACCCTGGCTCCAAGACCATCCGATTGAAGGTTGGGAGAGCCTCGAATGTGGTCAAGAGACTTGATCAATGGACTAAGCAATGCAGTTCTAAGGAGCAAGTTGCAAGAGGTGTTTATCCTGCGAACGACGGTAGTTTGATGAAGGGTCGGATTCAGGCTGGTGATAAATCACCCTCTTGTCATCGTCTGGGTTCGTTCTTCAACTTTCTTTCCTGATGCCTACGGTCTGACTTGTCCATTAGAGCGTCTTATTCACATAGAACTCGCTGATCTGGTATCAACGCGTGTCTACCTTAAACCCGGCTGGCCCAATATCGAGACACCTGAGTCCATCTCTGCTTCACCCAAGAAAAAGACGAACGGGAAGGAGAATCTATGCCATAAACCGTGCCCGGACTGTGGTAGCCGACACCAGGAGATATTCGAATTCTGGAGATGGGAGAAAGGTGAATACCAAGGAAAAGAGTGGGAACGTATTGTCAAACCAGTCATTGAACGCTGGGGCAAATTTGTAGAGATATATGTCTGAACTTTTACGAAGGATATCAATCTTTATGTATATATAGCATGACCCAATGGACTTTGCTTCAATAGTACCTTTTCATACTGGTTGTACCTCGATGATCTGGTTTATTTATTAAATGCAGAGGACACAACTACCACTTTGTTCCCGAAACAGGAAACTCAAGACTCTTCACCAAACTTCGCGTCCCCATTGACTAGTGTCCTTGTTGCGAGACAGTCCTGAACCTCGATGTATCTTCTTCGCATTTTTCAAACACTGTCTGCTTTCCCTTGTGCTCTGACTACTTGTTTGCCGTGAATTCAACGCCGGATGTTTTTATGAAGTCAAATATCCTCCGGTAAGTTGAGGAGCCTCCCTATCAAAACCAGTTCAACAGTCTTTCAAAACGGAATAGTACATGAACTTACCCTCCATACCGCCTTCGATCATAAGAACCTGTCCCGAAATATGGCCAGATACTTTCTGAGAAGAGAGAATAACAACCTGTGTCGCAATATCATATGGGGTCGCGACTTTCTTCAAAGGTACCCTGATATATGTTGTCTCGGTTAATTTTTTTGATCTGCGTAGAAAGAGAACACTCACGTTGCCACAGCTCGATAGAAAGTTTTAGGATTACTCAATATCTCTTCCACTTTTTTAGGCTGCATAAATATAATAATCATTAAAGTGCAAAGTAACAATATGTTTTGAAGAGATTTCACCGTTTTGACCCATCCGGGACCGATTGAGTTGACTCGGGCTTTCGGAGCAATTTTGACGATTTCGTTTTTGAGTGAGAGTGTAAAGCCGTACATCAATGCTAAGGCACATTGATCGTCGCTCGGTTAGAATTGAACAGTATTTTGAATTAAGAGGGGGGGGGTGTTCTCACCGCTTTTAGATGCCGCATAGTCAGCATGCCCTGCTTCGCCTAGATTACCATAGAGGTGTTAGCAAAAATAATCTCCGATAGCATCGAAAAAAAAAAAAACCAGTACCATATTTGCCAGCAGTACTCCCAATAATAATCACAGAAGCGTTATCTTTAACGTCCTCCTTCGCATCCCTCAACCGCCTAAGATACTCTTTCGCCACGACAAACGAACCAGTTACATTCGTATCAATCGTATTCCTCCATCTCTCCACCGACATTTCCCAAATAGGTTCATCTGGAACTGGGATGACGGCATGATTAAGCACAAGGATGTGAACGTCTCCGAATTGGTCGCCGCCCCCGGTGGTAGCGGATTTATTGAATAGGTTTTCGATCACTTGAGATTCTTGGGTTAGATCCGCTTGGATGATCTGAATACGATTGGTATTGCTATATTGGGAGAGGAGAGATTGAAGCGGGGTTGGGTTGGTGTGGTATTGAGCTGTTACTTTGGCGCCTTGCTCTAGGAAAAGGCGGGTAATTTCTAGTCCTATTCCCCCACTGGCTCCTGTTTTTTGAATGTTCAGTTAATTAACAGTGTAATTTGAGGAGTAGAGGGTTGTTGAAGGTAGTTACCAGTGACGAGAACGTGTAGATCCGTAAGACCTAGTTCCATCGATAAAGTGAGACCGATCGAAGGTTCGGAAGCAAACCAATTGGTTTGCCACGATTTTTGTTTTTTTTTTTTTCACATGTATCACGACATGATTGTCAATTCTTTCCCTCTCGATTCCTTGGGTATGGAGTTATCATATTCGGAACAACTCAAAAATCTAAAAAGCTTCAAGCTTCTCGGCTTTGAGGATTAATGGTACCAGAAATACCGATACGTCCATTTGTAGATTAGTGTGTCGCGTACATACCAACAGAATCCGGTAGCCCACCCATATGCGACTAACGGAAACAGGGAAAGGCGCAAAAAGAACAGCGTATAAGTAAGAGGCTTCTGACTCATCTCCGTACGCTCACTATATCAAATGAGTCCAGCATTCCATACCAACACTGCCTTTCACATTTGATCGATCGCCAGAAGAGGGGGTCACTGTTCGAGGCACTGTCCTTTTTCTGATCAGATCGAAATTCATCGACGACAATACAACCCCCCCCAATGCTGTTCGCGGATTAATTGCTACCGGTATGATACCAAATATGGGGGAGGCCAAGTGATGACTCGGATCTTCGGTGTGGTGAACGGGATGGGGGGGTGGGGGAGGACCAGCCGGTGGCAGCATGTTTCGTCCTAGACAGTGACATTTCGGTTATTTGATAGGCGTTTCTTTTTTTGTCCCCTTTGCTGCTCCCTCAAGTTAAGGTTACGCCCTGACAACGGGGATGTTGGTTATCCATCGGAATAGACAGTGGGACCATCTTTTGGAGATAATAGACCGTAGATGAAGAGGCAGTGAGTGGTGGCTGATGGGCTGAGGACCGAGTATGGAGCCCAGTTTTCATTGATTAAATACATGCACATATGGGTTGTAGGAGAACTAGCGAACGAGAAACACCTTGGGTTTACTATTGAGTCTGTTTGCCCCGTTCTTGCAGGGTTGATGATGAACTGTCGGTCAAGGCGCGTTTTGGGGGACGGATTGTAGAGGACGGGTAGCGGTGCTGGGGTGTGCACTGGACTGCGCATCCATTGAAACAGAGGGTTCCAGAGTCCGGACGCGAAACGAAAGCCAGAAGAGTCTAGGCGTCACGTGCGCGTGATGGCCTGTGACGGATATGTTGCAGCTGACAATGTGACCAATTAAGTAGTTACTTACCTGGCGCATGATGATTCCACGTTGACCAGTGCACAATTTCATCCTGGGCTCCTCAAGCGACACACCAACTCAAAGAAGATTCAGAAAACCACTCGACATATTTCTAGACTCGACAATAGCCCCTTCCTATATCTCCCGGACATGCCGCTGTTGAACAAGAACAACTCTGGTAGGTCGTGTTTTTAGAGAGAATTATGAAGCTAGCGTTTGTTGATGAGACATCAGCCGTGAAGCGGATTATGCAAGAGGCTCGTGAACTGGCCAATGATCCAAGCACAGACTACACAGCAGCGCCGTTGGAGGATGACATCTTTGTGAGCGGAACAAGACTGAGACCCCCTGGATAAGCGTTGTGACAAAGACAATGATCAGGAATGGCACTGTACATTACGCGGATCGCCCGGGACAGAATTCGAGGGCGGTCTGTACCATTTTCGCATTCTATTACCGGCAGAATACCCGTTTCGCCCGCCGTCTATTATGATGTTGACACCGAACGGGCGGTTTGAATTGAATACCAAGGTAAGGTTGATCGATTGTCGAGGAGGCTGCTGCTGAAGCATTTTATAGATTTGTATTAGTTTCACGAACTGTACGTCGGATGATGTCTCGGGTTTCGGCTAAACTGACGGACCATGCCACAGACCATGAAGAATTATGGCAGCCAGCATGGGGTGTGCGAACTGGTGAGTAATTGAAGTGCGTGTCTCGGTCGGGGCTCAGACAGACGTGCGCTAGCGATAATCGGGCTGCAGGGATTCTTCCCGCTGAAGGGCGAGGCGGCAATGGGGGTCGGGTCGATAGAGTACCCAGCGAGCGAACGGAGACGGCTGGCAGCGCTGTGAGTGTGTGTGTGGGCCGGGCTTGACACGACAGCTGACACGGACCAGGTCTCGCGAGTGGGTCTGCCCGCACTGCCAGCAGCGGAACGCAGACCTGCTGGACGCACGGGCGGCGGGCGGCGGGGAAGCGCCGGCGCCGGCGGTGGACAAGGCAGAGGGGACGGAGCGCCCGGAGGGGGATCGCGGGGATCGATCGGAGTCGGGGCTGGGGCAGGAAATCTCAAAGGGCCGGCCGCCGGTTGTGCTCGATGGCGCGATCTGTGTCGTCCTCGTCCTTCTCTGTGTATTGCTCTGTCGCCGCTTTTTTTAGCCTGTCTCGGCTATTTTTAGTGCCCTATATATCTTTCTCCTCTCCTCGCCTTTTAGTGCATGCCTCGACGCGCCCGCCCACCGTCTCTGCGCCTCGCCACCGTCCCCATCCCCCCTCGCTCCTCGCCTCGCCCTTTCTCTCGTCCCCCGCCTTCACCCACGCCCCCTCCTGTGCCGTCCCCCGGCCCCCCACCGAGCAGGACGAGCTCTGGCTCCAGGACACCATCCCCCTTCCCGTCTCACCCTCGCCATCTGAGTCATCTGGGTCGCTTCTCAATGCCCACCCCCCAAAGCTCCGCCCGCAGCTCTACCCCCGGCCCATCCCGCAGTCCCCACCCATCGTGATCAGCCGCCCTCGACACACCCATGTCAGAGGCCACACCTGCCCCGAGGCCCATCTCACCAATTTCTCAAACTACCGCAACCCCTATAGCCACTCAGGCTCCTCTTCAGAACCCCAGTCCCCCCTTAGCTCAAGCTCATCATCCTCCTGCCGATCTCCTTTTCCTTACAGACCGCCAGACGCAGTGGATACCCGTCCACCCCGCCGTCTCAAATCTTCTCATGTCCGCATCCATTCAGATTCAGTCTTGTCCACCCACCCGATTCCTTCTGTTCCCTGAATCTCCGCCGTACGGAGAGCAGCCTGTCGGAAGACATGGAATTCGGATGTGGACCTGCGGCTTCGGATTGAGTATGGATAGGGGGGTTCGGGGCTGTGGGCCCCTTGTTCTTTTTTTTTTTTTTTTTGATCTCCGAATTTACCGGCGGTTACCACGCCTTGTGTTATTTCCGATCACTCGCTTGTACTACTTATCTTCTTCCTTAAAGAGCCACCCATCTCATTAATTGCTTGTGTCCCTCTAGACGAGAGGGTTGTAACATATTAACAGAAATGTGTAGAATTAACTCGTGTCCAACTATCTGTATACATAGAACAATCGAAATCCTCATTTTTTCTTCCCATCGCTCAAACTCAACACAATCAAATCCTCATCCTCCAAATTATAAGCCCCAATCGTCGTCGAGTTGGTCAACATCTTGCCCATATACGATATCCTCATCTTCGACGCCGACAACGCACTCCCCGTCGCAGTCCTTATCCTATCCCTCAACGTACTCACCAAAAGCGTCATCGGCAAATCAGGCACCAAAACCACCGATCCATCCAACTTCAACTCTGGTCTCGACGCATCGTTGGGTAGTTGAACCTGTAATGAGATAGGGTGAGGATGCATTGCGATCCAATCGCTCTCTGGGTACAACGCTCCACCAGGAAGTTTGGCTACCCTTTGACGTTTGGCGGGAGGTATCACATCGTCTTGGACAGGTGCACCTTCACCATCAACCAACATCTGGTCTGCGGTTCGTACCATTCCTGCTTGGACTTGTTGAGCTTGAGCATTTGCAGCTGCTAATGCTGCTTGTCGACTCGATACTCCCATCCCACCAGCTCCTACACCATTGCCGTTGCCGTTTCCATTCAGAGGAGGTGAATAACCGAAAGGCTGGGCGGCGTCTAGACCTTGGTAATGTAAGGGTGGTAGCATGACTGGTGCGGGGGTTGGAGCCATGGATGCTGGTGTTGGCCCTGATGAGACGGTGGCTGTTGAGGGTCCGCGAGTATGGATTGGCGGAGCTGGTAGAGAAGCTGGTGGTGGAGGTAACGAAGTCAGTGGAGCAGGAATAGCTGCTGGACCGATTCCGGGACCGATGGCATTAACCTCGGCTCTGTAACACAACTGTTTAGATACTTGTGCGAGAAGATACAAAAAAAAACAACGCACGGTCCCAGACCTTTGGCGCGATGAATAGCCGCAATTTGCTCGTCAAAGTTGACATTAGTAGAATATTTGTCCAGCGTATTGGCTTTCGAAGCAGTATGTCCATCCCAGACAACCTTCTCCTTCTCCTTTCTCCTCTCTCTCTCCTCTTCCTCTTCACGTTTCCTCCGCTCCTCGTCTGTTTCTGTACCAAAGATATCCACACGTGTTCGAGCAAGATTTTTAAGTGATGAAACAACGTTGGCTCCACGTTGTAGTTCTGAAGCTTGAGCTTTACGCGCTTCAAGAACATCACGCTGTTCTTTCCATTTGGGATCGAGAAGCTCAATACGCATGTGCTCTTGTAGTTCGTCTATGGGAATTTGTTGACCACAAATTGAACATGTGGTCATTGCTGCTTTGGTGTTCTTTGAACCAACTAGGAAAGAAAATTAGAATGTGGAAAAAGGGGACATTGGGAGTGATGCTCACTTTTGGGTACATAGTCGGTCCGAATTTTCATAGGGCCAACATTAGGTTGCATGGCACGAGCCCTGGCAATCTCCCTCTGTCTCTCCTCTTCCTCCTTCATATTCTTCTCCATATCCCTTTCATCGTCGCTTTCCTCCATCATTGCTGCATCGTCATCCTCGTCGACCACCGTGACCTTGCCTATAGTTCTGGCAGCCTCCGCCTCTGCAGCAGCTTGACGCGCGCGGTGAGCTTCGACATCTTCAGCAGTGTTTTCCATGATCATAGCTGCCATGCGTTTTTGTGCAAGAGTCATGTTCTCGACTTCTTGGACACTCATCGGCGGTGGAAGTTCCGAAGCGGCATCCGCAGAAGTGAACTCGATCGTCTGGACAATTGCATAGTCATGCCAGTCAATTTCAGCAAATGCGACTGAACAAGCAGGGGTTATCAACTCTGTGGCGAATAGAAAAAAAATGGAATACTCACCTCGTTCAGCCTCCTGATCATCCTTCCTCTTCTGATCCTTTTCACGTTTGTTTCGCTGCCAGTTTGCGTATCTCTTGGCCTGAGCCAATAGCTTCCACCTCGCTCCAGGTTCTGCTTTTTCTTTGAGCTGCTGTAACATGTCTTTATTGGGATAGAGAACCTTGCTATATTGTTCCACGAGGCGGTTGAAATACCCAAAAAGGGAGTGTGTGGGTCGAAGAAAATCGAACTGGTAATTTCGGCCTTCTCTGGCGGAGAGAGTCGCGAGGAAAGTGTGCCCTCTGCGAGCGGTGAACAGGGCTGTTAGCTTCATTATATCACTGTCATCAGTGTCAGTCAATGAACACTTGAGCAGATGAGAGAAGACGGACAGATCTATGGGGCTAATGTTCGGCATATCTAATATGAACTCTGGAGCAGGGGGCTCCATACCGATGTCGGCGACGTCGGACGGGTCTGGGGTGGGCAATACACCATCGACGGGGTTCCGTCGACAGCTGCACCGGGAGGAACGTCGTCATTGAGGGATTCTCCACGGGAGATTTTGTCGAGGCGGTGTCGGTAATACGCGTGGTAGGGGTCGATGGGGTTGAGGAAGGAGAATTTGGGGTCTGCCCGCTGGTTCTCGCGGATTTTGTCTTCGAACTGGGGAGGGTTCTGGGAGTTGGCGACGAAGGTGGCTGTCTTGTCGATGACGGCTGGCAGGGGGTGAGTGGGGGGCGGGCAGCGGGGAGAGGGCAGCACGGACCTTTTATCTCGGGCGGGGGGAGGATGAGGCCGCTGGAGAAGCGGAGGATGTTTGCCATGGAGTGCGCCTCGGGCGAGCCATTCGTGCCGTTTGCGAGCGCCATCGTGGTCTCTGGCAGCGTATGGTTCTTCCCACGCTCCTCTCTTCCGATGTTCCAGCCCTCCCGCGTCAACCTCAGTGGCCTGCTCTGGTGCGTCTTCTCTCGGCCCCCGCTGACCCACCCTGACCAACGCTCTGCAGGAAGACCCCCTGGAAGCTCTCTCCGACGCGCAAAGCCAACGCCCGGGCCCGGCTAAAAAAGGTCGATGCTGTCATAGAGGCCGTTAGAGCCAGCGGCGTGCAGTGCAAGTCACTGGTGTGTCCAAGAATTTCTTCGCGTGTCGATGTGAATAACCTTTTTCTCTACAGGACAGGGCCTTGGAGCTGCCCAAGGAACACGAGATGCCAGCCAAGGACAAGTACAGCACCTTTAGCCCACACGAAAGAGGGTATAGAAAGGGCATTCACAAGGTGCCTAAATGGACAAGGGTACGCCTGCTATATGCTGTTTTCTTGGCATTCAAACTCATCCTCGGTTTATAGCTATCACTAAGGACAAACCCTAAAGGTTTCTAGTATGCATTATACAGTTGGTTAGAAAAGTACGACCTGGATGGTCCCTCCCTTAATTGCTTTTAGTACCTGAGGCGCCCCCAGCACATTCTTAAACACCTCGTCCCGCGTCTCGGGAATGTCAAACAACGTGCGCTGCTTGGCGTCGACGAAAGATACATCCAGGATGATGTGAGTAAGCGCGGATATCGACAGGGCATCTAGAGTCCAGAGTCTCAGCAAAGCTTCAAGAATAGTTTCCCAAAGTGCTCCATACCAGTCTCGCATAAGAGTTTGCCTATTCTATTCGGCGTCCCTACGGCGGTGCCGATTTTCGTTCTTTTGAGATAAGACACATGGTCAGAGAGCTTAAAGTGTTTGGCGAACAGCTTTGCAACCTCGCCGCCCTTGTCGCCCCTGAGCCTTTTGTCCTTCAGAATTCGAGTGACATCGGCTACCCGTAGTGCGGCGCCAGCAATGAACAGCAGGGTCGGTGCACCGTTGCTTTTTGATTTCTGGCCTAAACGAGTGTGTAATGTCGGCAGCACTGCAAGCGAAAAATATCAGATACAATTTTTGGCGTAAGTGGATGGGCAAACTTTTGATGATGAAAGGGACTAGCTCGGTCAGAGATCTTGGGCCGTTCCATAGGGTGGTGTCAGCGATAGCAGAGTCTACCTGGCATGGTTGGGTTGGCGTGCAAGAGAGAGGGGGGGCGAGAGAGATGTACCAGGTATTTCCAAGTCACTGAGCTCGATCTGAGAAAGGTTGGGAAAGGATCCGGCCTGCAACGAGGCGAGATGTGCTGCGAGATGTGTTGGTGGTTTGTCTGCGATGGTCTCAACGACAGGGTCTACTGCTTCCCTCATTTTTCGTTTCTGTGTGCATAATGAGTGGCAGTGGCGATCCACAGGCAGATAGAAGAGACCTTGGCTTTCTTCTCCCTCTCCTTTTCCTTTCGCTTCCGCTTCTTGGCGCTGGCCGGCGCAGTGACTGGGGCCGGGTGGCCGTCGTGATCGTCTGAAAGATACACGGGCTCGTCGTAGTCGTCGTCGAGGGCGTCTGCCATGAAGCCTGTGAGAGCACGTGAACACAACTTTTCTCTTCTCCACCATGCGCTACTCTCCCCTGCCCCCGCCTGTTCCCCCAGATCCTCGCCACCGCCGCACCCCCACCCCCGACCTCCAGCCCTACGATGCCTTTCTCGTTCTTGACGTCGAGGCCACCTGCCTCCAAGGCACCGACTTCAACTACCCTAATGAAATCATCGTCTGTCCCTTTCACTGACTCAATATCCAGTTTCTTATCCCCTCGCCTCCCAGGAGTTTCCTGTCTGTCTCATGAAATGGCAGGACAAAGGCCGCACCAATAATGTACAGGTCGTCGACGAATTCAGAAGCTTTGTCCGCCCCTCCTGGCGACCCACCCTTTCAGCCTTTTGCACAGAACTCACTGGTATCACTCAAGTGCGTGCCTTGTTTCGTAAACCACCCCCTTTCGCGCACTCACATTCGCCTTGCTAGGCCCAAGTCGATGCTGCCTCGACCTTCCCCGACGTCCTCAAATCTGTCCGTGCCTTCCTCGTCAAAAACGGACTCATCGACGCTACAACTGGCAAACGCCTTCTCCGTTTTTGCTGGTGCAGCGACGGCCCCTTTGACATTCGTGATTTTGTAGTCAAACAGTGTTTTATCAGCAAAGTATGTGTAAATGACGCATTCACTGCCGTATGCGCAC
Organism: Agaricus blazei; assembly: GCA_029719445.1. NCBI lineage: Eukaryota > Fungi > Basidiomycota > Agaricomycetes > Agaricales > Agaricaceae > Agaricus > Agaricus blazei. The sequence goes on along the minus strand of SSNC01000021.1, from coordinate 245,300 downwards.
TCAACGACGCCTTTCATACAAGATTGCGATGCCTGACTGGCTTGTGGGAGACGTTCTTGACGTTCGTCTGACCGTCATGCAGTGGCTCAGCTCTCAGCCTCCCCCAGGCGACGCAGACGGCACCACGCCGGTATGTCGTGTGTCCTCCTTCACCACAATCTCTGACGCCTCATTTCATTCACATGACCTCCCTACTATGGTTGCTGCGGAAATTTTCCTTTACGATCCGTGTCTGTCGTAACGGGCGTCTCATTGACCCTGACCAAACCTTGAATCCATCAATTCCTCCAGACTTTCTTCCCACCCGGACGCCGATCACTCAACATCTCAGCACAACTCAGTGCGTTAGGGTTACCCTCGTTTCAGGGGAGGCAGCATAGTGGTATTGACGTGAGTCTTATCGTCTTATCTCCCCTATCCTCTATCTTTCTTTTCTTGTCGAACATTGGGCTCGTGGCTTCTTCGTCCGCAATCCATATGGAACGGAACCGATATATATAACTGCTTCTTCTTCTCCTCGTTTTCCCCATCTGATTCCCATGTTCTATATTCATCATTATCGGCGCTAATAATATCTGCAATATACTGACATTCACTCATAGGATGCCCGAAATATCGCTAGAATTATTACAGAGCTTGGAAAACGGGGTGTAGTACTCAGGCCTAACACCCAAATCAAGCCTGGTCGTAAATGGGTATGGATGGGCAAGGGCGGACAGGTGCTAGAGCAGTTCTGCATGAATTTTCCTGGACATGGTGTTGCCACTGCTCCGCCATCACCATCACTGTCTGCCTCCAGGGCGGATCCTGCGACTTTCCATTTGAATTGTAATTCTGGTCCCGGTACTGTTGCAAGCACAGGAACACAATTGTATGGATTTGGCACTGCGATTGCACCTGCCTCTGCGGCGTTATGGTCACCGTCACGTCCCACGACACGCCCGGGTCTGGGCATTAGCAGACCTGTGTCACCTATGTCTCTTGTCTCGAACTCCCCGGATAGTGAACCAGAGTTTGGAGTGATGGGTCGGCTTAACCCCGGTATAACAACGTCAATCCCCTTGAGGCCAAGAATTAGGCATAAGCGGAATGTCAATTCTTTGAGTGTCGGTGCTGTCTCTCGTGTCGGTGTAGCTGTGACGGCTGCATGCGTGTCTTGATGGTAATTTCACTGTCTCTGTGGCCTCGAATCGCCTTATGCCTACGTCAAGCTTATGATCTGCCCTCCCGCCCGTCCTGATATCATGTATATGGCCTGCTTCCTACCTCTATGTCTTCTCTCCGAACCTTCCATGATTCCATCCTTATGGCTTCAATTCCCATCATCCCTATCTCCGCTTCTCTGCGCCAACCCTTCGATTTGTACCGACGACTGTTGTCTTCCGATTCTTGCGTACTATATTCCGCCCTCTCGTCACCCTTCTCTCCCAATTTCCCGGCTCGGATCCTTTTTTGGTTTCGTCTTGTGGCATGTAGCCTTGAAGTTTTTTTTTGGGTTGCGTTGGGTTGTTAATACAACCGTTCTTGACTCCCGTACTCACCACTCTGTCAATCTATACCTTCAACTAGCTTTTTCATTAAACTCAACTTTGAGTTAGAAGGAGGGAGGGACCTGAATAACTCCTCTTCCGCCCCCCGACACTCGGGACTCTGATTCATTCATTCCTTGCGAACCTCTTCTTTTTGTGATGTTTGTGAATTTGGGCGAGGGGAGAGTTATCTTTCTTCTTGATCCCGAAAAAAAAAAATTTTTTTTTTCATCGCTTTGGGTTTCGCGGTTGGAGTGATATATTTCATTTCATCTCAAGTGAGTAAATGAAAAGTTGGTTCTTGTTTTCTTTTCTTTTTACCCCGCTCTGATAATAAGTAGTTTCTCTCCCTTTTTAGTATAAATACATAGGTTTTTTTTATCGATTCGTATCCGTTGACTAGCATCTCTGTTTCCCGCCAACCCGAGCCGACTCATCAGATTGTTGTCCTGAATTCTCTTGGTTTTGTTTTGTTTTGTTTCGTATATAATGTGTAGTCAGATATTTAGTAGTTTGGCTCTCTTTTGGTGTTGTAGAACTAGTTTTGTAATTGCAAATGAGGTGCCTCTAGACTTTTTTTTTTTTGGTTTTTTTTGGTTTTTTTTTTTTTTTTTCGTTCTCGGCGTGGAGTCATCTATTAGATCTGAAACGCGCACAGAGTAAAAAAGCTATTCAAAAAAAATCAGCAAATTTTGTTAGTCGACCCCCTCTCCCCCATCATCATGTATCAAGATTCAATTCTGGGAGAGCAGATCTTTGACAGTTATGTGGCTGTGTAAACCAAGTGAAACGCGAAAACGGCTGTACTAGTGCGTGATTCTAGAACGAGTAGAGCAGAGGAAAGATCATAGAGAAGAGAAAATGGAAACAAAAAAGATGAAGTGTAAGTGACATTTTCGAAGTTCTTCTTTTTTTAATCTTCAATCCCGTTCGGAGCGCTATAACACCTACTAAGGAATCATGTCGGAGGGACGGGAGATGAGTTAAACTTAGACCCTTTCTCACTTTTTTACCCCGCCCCCCACTCGCAAGTCAAACATTGTCAAATTTGCTCGTTTATACGATTTAAGCGATTGATGGATCATCCCTTATCAAACTCGGTAATTTTTGGAGGCGGAAAGGACAAGAGAATGTTCTGATATGGGTTTTGTTTACCTAACGGCTAGAGATGTTTTGATATTCGAGGACAGACGAGATAGGAATTGATACAGTGTAAAATGTGTAGAGTATACGTTGTATAAACAAACGCTCCGCGTATCGAAAGACGCAGATCTAATTACGTGGAGGGGAGGATGAGGAGTGTTTGGGTCCCAAAAGACCCGAGAAAAAGGATTGGATGTATAGAGAGATGGTGGGAGATCCTACTTTAAAAATAGGAGGGGATGGATGAGGGGACAGTCTAGCTGTTTTACGTGAATTTCAGATACATTATTGTGTAGGAACATGTGATGTATAAAGGAGGAAGAAGGAAAAAAAACAATTCAAATTATTGAACTCGTCTTTCTTGTCGCAAAAGATTGCGTTTAAAAATAGATAACATCTCGGATTCGATCACTAAATGAAGCTGTCAGCCTCGGTGTCTGTATTTGGGGATAATAGACTTACGAAATCCCAAAGAGTACCGAAGCACGGGATACCGGCTTCTTTACATCCTCGCATCATATCCGTGTTACCTTGAAGGTTTGAAGTGATAAAAACAACTGCGGAACGTCAACATGTCAGAGGCCCGTGTGTCAAAGTGTCAATTTTGTGCGGCGACTGCTTACCCTCAGCTCCGAAACTTGTGTAAGCATCCTTGATGAGCTTCATTGTGTCGGGTCGGCCACCTTCTACCCTGGTATCGTAGAGGGTTACACGTTCCGGTTCGATTCCGTCACGAATCAAACCAGCTATCGTAGGACCGAAGGTTTTCAATTGATCAGAGCCTAGAAATGATCTCAGAGATGTGTTCAAACTGCTCGCGGTATTAACGTACCGATCCAAATAAGGTACCTGGTAGCGCGCGGCGTCGGGACTCGTCAGTATACGATTATCGCTTACGGAAATAGATCGGCTAACCAGTTAGGCGACTGCAAACAGGTAGATAGGCCAGCGCCGATACCAGTTCCAGTGCAAACTCGGATACCACGCTTGTAAAGGTGCGACGAGTTTGAGATGGCAGCAACCTAGCGGGAAACCCCGTAAGAGACTTTTCGCCGTAGAACGTCATGGTTGTCATGAATTTACCTTGAGTTCTCTTGTCCAGAGGTGAGTAGGGGGGTTGTTGACCAAACTCTTAGTGAAATCACCTGCGAGAATCAAGTTAGATTGACAGTTCTTATGCTTGTAAACAAAGTGCATACCCTGAACACCGCAAACCATGTAATGACATCCGGATTTTGGCCCTTCACTGATTGTCCCGAAGAGATGGTACTCCCAGATGGGGGAGCGAGAGATACGACCAAGGAGACCCTCTTGCATACCACGTTGGAATTTGACGACGGCGACTTTGGTCGAGGGCTTGATGATGCGATTCATTGATCAGAGCTATGTTTATCGTGCAGGAACAAGAACTTACAAGTTGGATCTCGACGGGCACGCTACGAACAAAGAACCACGGTAGAGCGATCCTTTACATTCTTATGAGCATTGCCTAAGTTGTCTGGGAAACGTATTACGACTTACAAGGTTGTCATACCGGCAATGTACCAGAAATCTTGCTGTTTGAATACGTGATCAGCGCCGTAGTTCCAGTGACGTGCATCTCGCATCCAAAGATCAACAACGAGCACAAAGCCCCCTTATTGCACGTTAATCGTCATAATTAGACCGAAGTATTAAGCATCAACTTACAAGTGCAGAGAAGGGTCCACCAGCCAATGAAACGGTGACCACGTTCGAAAACGCTGTGAATTTACGTTAGAATTTATTCTGCTGCGCATAAGATCATGGGCTTACTTGTGATGCGTGTTTCGGATCCAGGGGAACGCAGCCAGCGCAGTAAGGCACAAGAAGAACAGCGAGGTCAAGCCCGTGGCAAGGACAGCAGGGTGGAAGTAATGCCTCTCGTTATAGATGTTGTACACCCTGTAACCCAACCATAGGACTGCCGAACAACCACAACCGCTGTGGATACCACCAAGATGTTGGAGGGAAGACGTTATGCCCAGTCGGAAGAGAAGGGGAGGCCACTTTGGGATGATGACATTATATATCAGTGATTTCTTGACAAAGAACAATTACATACCTTTGCGAAGAACGTGTTGAAGAACAGGTAGAGACAACGACCGAAGATTTCATTTCGCACCAAGACAGCGAAGTTGAGATTGGCCACAGCGATGGTACCGGCATATCGATGAGCGTACGGGAAATCTTCGTTGGCGGAGATGATGAGACCCGTAAGGTTGAAAGCTATCACAAAGACGAAGAATTTGCTGTGAAAGACGCTTTGTTATAATCTGCTTCTTGGAGAATTTGGAAGAAACTTTCGTACCGATAGGTGTTGAAGTAAAGCCTGAAGAGCACCCACCAAGAATACTTCTTCTTGGGCGGTTTGGGCCTGGGAGCTGCCGGTTTAGGAGCCTGTTGCGCCTCAGGTTTGGGCTGTTGCGCCTCGGGGGGAGTGGGTTGTGCCTCCGGTTTTGGTCCCGCAATCTCCTTGGCTTCCTTGCTTGTTTCTACAGCAGTTGGGGGTGGTGTCGCTTCAACCGGTGTCTGCGAAGACGGTGTAGCCGATGCTGAACCCTGAGGTGCGTCCCTTTGAGACAACGGCTCGTGATTCCCCCTCTCGATGTCACCAATATCAACGGTTTGAGTATTGTCAGACATGGCGAATATTGAAAGCCCAACTGGAGAGGAAGAGCAGAGGACAATCCGGGAAGGATTTGTTGCAGAGCCATTGCGACACCGAAGTCTCTTATGTAGTCTCTATCGAAGGTGAGATTGTTATCTCCATATATCTATAGATTCAAGAGGTTAGATTCCTAGATAGCCCTCGATAAGGAGTCATCCATACCTGTCGGGTTTCGAGTAGGAACGGTGTGCGGCCCATGCCCCATACATCAGATCCTATCAAGAATTGACACTCCGGATGAACAAAACAGTTGCACAGCGTTCCATAGCACAGGCGAGTAACCATCACAACTGTATATGGATACCCGTATTCTCTTGGCCTGGCCTTCCGGGATGCTCAGTGCTCAATGATTGCGTCAGGTACGCGGTGTTCCGCTTCGAAATTGGCTGTTTACCCATGAGGGCCATGATACATTACGATCGACTGTCCAGGTTCGCACATCCTACTGCTGGATAAGCTGTGGACGCAGCACCGTGAGTAGAGGCCGCATGTACGTGTGATACTTCGAGTGACGTCGAGAGGGACCTGATAGCGGGCGTAGTTCGCCCCCTTGATTGTTTTTTCACTGCGTCATTGGCAAAACCAGGCCACCGAAGGGTTTCCAACGACCTGTGAACGTATCAAACCTGAGAAGGGACGCGAAGTGCTAAATCACGGCTATGACATGTAATCACTATGATTGCTCACCGTCAACTGTGATCTATGAGACGTCATTCAGTCCTGGTGTTTTTTTTTGTCGAGCGCTTGGATATACAACCGATGGATGAGCATCATCGCTTGTCTAGATATGTCAACCACCATAACAGGCAAAGGAACTTGTAAGCTGATGGAACCGAGCACGTTCCCACGCACTCGACAGAAGAAAAATAAAGCCCAGGCCGATGCCGCTCATCAAATTAAACGCGGCGCAGCCCCGCGAGTACGGGAATCACGAACGAGTTTCGCATTGCGGACGCGACGAGAAGCCCTTCTAACCAGCTGAAAAATTCGTTTCTATGTATTCGATTCGAAATCAATCAGTGCACATGGTCTTGTTTTCTAAAGCCTACGTCGAACTGCATCTCGAAGTGACTTACAAGGTTCGGCCGGTAGTTACTTTGACTGATAGATATCCAGTGATAGCTGTCAATCAGGGTCACTACCTCTCAGTTTTTACAAATCAAACTCTAGACCCTGAAAACCCCGTACGGCCAACCTGCGGGCAACTCCGAGCCAGGAGGCTTTCGGTGCCCGTTAAGGCCGGAGACGGTTTTACCTCTTTCTTCTTTTGACTTGCAGATCGCAAAAGAAATTATCAAAGATTTACGAACTGGCGAGCAGCCCAAGCAGTGGGGTTTGGTGGAGCAGAAATTTATTAAGTCGATACAGGAGGTTTCCCTGAAAACATAAGGTACCCCTGTAAACTTCTTACGGTGGCGCTGCCGAGTAGAGACGGTGTCATCCGCTCCTTAAAGAGGTACTGGGACATAGTAATAATTTGCATGGCTAAGGAAATACGATTGACAGAAATGTAAAAAAAAAAAAATTCATGATGTTTATTCTACCTGGGACCTAGCAAAATCCTAAACGTCGAGGCAATCGTTCCGGTGACGTAGTGTATATGATTCGCAAGTACAATGAAATCTGTGGGGAACCGACCACATCTCGTTACCTCTTAAGGTAGTACTGCGCCGTGCATGGTGGGCACCAAGGTAAGTAAAGTACGTAAAGCTTCGCTCGGCTGGAAAATTCTTTCTGAGTATCAAGTCATACCGCCATATCATGGCTTGCATTTCACCGGCCGCTCTAATCGCACGATATTTGTCTCATCCCTAAAGTTAATAATACTGAATATGACGGTATGACAAAAGAATATGATATTGCGGCAAAGCAGGCTCAGCCCCAGAATCTTATCAAGGGGGCCGCCGGCCATCAAAAGAATTTAAATTGTTTACGAGGTTCTCACGGGTCCGATCCTGCTCTCGAAACCTCTAGTACTAAAGTTATTACTTTCGTCATGACATCTGAATTTACCTAACGAAACACTTCATAAAATGTGTCCAACGTCCCAGTCCATTCCAGGTGTGGGCCTCGTGCTTTACGGCTATCTCCCCATAATTTCAAAGCTGTCGGAGTCGGGCTCGTTTCCATGCGTTTATTCCGGTTTCGGAAACCTAAAAGCTAAATTTACTCTAGTTATTTGATCGCCCCAACGTCCCTGCCGCCCCCGAGCTCACAAATACTCCATACCGAGGGTCTGGCCCGCATCTTCATGCAAACGAATCATAAGCGCCCCATCTGAATTGCTCTTAATCGACGTTTTAAGGAAGAAAAAACCCAGAGGGGCTGCTCTGAGTTATTGCGACGCACGGTAACTATCATCATACGGGACACACATTGAGTTAATCGTGGAATATCAGTTTGGAACTTGGGGAAAAACAAACATATCATTCGATTAGGAGTAGGAAGGAGGCCTGGAGCCGCACTTTTCTGGAAACACTAACGAGAAAATTTTCATTGTCGATGGCGATGCGCTAGGTTGTGAAAGATTGATGCTTCATCGTCGAGGCTGTTCGGCGACCTGTGGCATGAAACACTATACCTCTGACAATAACGTTGGACATATGCACTAAAGAACAATATCCGGTGAGACTAACCCATGCATTCTCATACCAACTGCGCTCCATGTGCTCCATGAGAGTCGAGGCTATGTCCTCTGCGGGCGGTCCCAAACGTCACCGAGACTGCGGCCAACGTTATCCTATCACTTCGAATCCCAGCCGACTACAGAAAAAGAAAAATCACAGCCCACTAAATTCCCTCCTATTTTGGGTGATAAACAACCACTGTGACTCCATCTCAAAAAGAAATCACTCACTCCGTAGCGACGATTACAACTCAATTGTCCCCTTTCGCCAAAAAAAAAAAAACATAAAATAAACCCCCCGAATGGGGCTTATCTAGTAATGCTATCCAGGAACCCACGCATACGCATACGCATACAAAGGGGGAGGGGGGGGAAAGGGAGACTAGTACATATCCAACCGGACTTCATTCGGTTCGGTCGGTTGTCACTCAAAAGGATAAAGTTCAACCACAAATTCGCGCAAACGTTTGATACCACAATCGCTTAACCATTTTGTTGATCAATGCCAAGAGATACGGGTTCAAACTGTTCATGGCGCAGGGTCGAGCGCGCTGTGCCTCGAAGGACCTAGAATAAGCTGGGGGAATCAGCCCAATGAGTTTCATTCGCGGCATGAGTCAAGGGAGTCTACACCAACAAATTGACAGGATGCTTCCCCCTGCCGATACCAAATGCTCCGGGTGCCACGGTAGATTTCCACAGCCGTGGGCGATCTTTCTGGAACAGGTTTATCTATTCTTAGTCAAAGAGCATGCTTCATGTGAATTGTAACAAGTTACAACATAATCTGACAGTAATTAATAATAGCAGTACCATCCTGACTGTTCTCCATTTACTCTATTTTTACATTGCCAGCCTAAATAGTAGAAAATTAAAGGAACATACGGAACACCGATACTCATTCTGCTTCTGCGACACCGCGAAGTTCTGTGAGATGTCGACTGACCTCTTCTTTGAACATAGCAATCTCATGGCTGCTCTTAATTATAGCTCGGATAGTCTCTTCTTTTAGCCTTTCGACTTTGTCAATCTGCACGCGGTAACTGTCGAGTTGTTTGGTTAGTGCTTCTGCGGCGTAGGGTGTTATTCGGGCTCCCACACCTCATCTCCAGGTTCTGATGTCGGGACTTTACTCCCGTGCCATGTGCAAGTGCGGCTGCCTTGGCCTGGGCGATGTTGCGTTCGAGATCTTCAATATTCTGAGCGGCTACGAATCCATCCCGTTGAGCGACCTAGAGGAGCCAAGAATTGTTAATTTAACCATGATTTCATCGTAGCGAGTTGATTTACGTCACGAAGTTCTTCGGCTTGGTCATTCAAACCCATGACTTTCTTCTCTATCGTCATAACTTCCTCATCCAAGTTCTCGCACTCTTGCATGACCTGATCGAGCTCATCTTCCACTCGGATTTTCTCACTCTCCAGGTCTGCCCTTTCCACACGTTTGTCTTCGGCAATAGCACTTAGTGTGGGTTTGATGACTTTTCGGATATCAGCTCCTTGTAACAGGTCCTGTAGCACTGAAGCCGCAGGATTAAGCTCCAACGCTAGATTGGCGTTGTGCCTCGGGGGCGGAGGAGTGGGATACAGTTCAAGAGACACTAACAAACGGGTATACTTCTCGAGGGCGTCCTCCACGGTAGCGGTCTTATTCGCTACGCTTACTTCAAGATTCATAGAATTTCGATGCGTATCTGCAAGACGCTGTCGAGATTCTTCCAGCGTTCTTGACAGTTGCTCAGCGTCACTTTTCATTTTGGCAACCTCCTGCGGAGAGAGGTTTTGCTCCCGCACTATGCTTGTCAGCTGTTGATGGGTCCTTGTCAAATTTTCAAGTTTCGATCCTGAAACAATGTCAATAAAAAACGTCAAATGAATGTCCGCCGGGAATGATGATGGTACCTAGCTCCTCTAGCTCTGCAGCCTCATGCTTAATAGCCTCCTTGTATTTCTCGCCGCGTGATTCATATCGCTTTAGGATAGCCAGGAATTTCTCTCGGTCCCGAATAAGGGTAGCATTTTCGCGTTCAATGGCTTTAAGTGGAGGCTAACGGGATTGAGAGATAGGAAGGATCGGCGTTAATGCTAAGCTGACCTCTGCTGTCTTCAAAGTCTTAAGCTCTTCTTTCGCCGCAGCTAGCTTCTCCCGCTGAGCTTGTAGGTCGGCCTCCACTTTCTCATTCTTCTTTGCTAATACATGATTACTGAGAGCATCTTGAGTTGTAGTACAAACTTACCATAGCGTGATTCTAACTCTTCATTTGCCTCCGCAAACTCGTCATACTGATCCAGCCACATTGTGTATGCATGTTCAAAATATGAAAACGCCAAAGCATGATGATCCATAGGGTCATCAAACTCATCTGGTATACGAGATGTATCTTGGATCGTTGGATGGCCGCTGTCGAAATATTCATCACGATCCTACAGAACACATCAGCAGTTGTTTTTATATCTGAAACCTCCATTTTTACCCACTTTGCACATTTCAACTAGCCAATGCAGAACTCCCAGTAATGGCGGCCAAGAATGCATACTTGCCGGCGCCGCGAGCCATTTATTATCCATGTTTTGCGCGAAGGGGTATCGTAATGCTTTCAGTGCAGGACCAAAATCGTCTTCAAATCTTCCGGCGGAGAACATATACATAGGGTCGAGGTTTAATACAAGATATTCAAATATATTGCGGTATTCTTTTCCTTGGATGTTGCTCAGTGTAGAGGGTGAGATTTCGAAGCCTGCGCTTTGGAGGAACAAGAATATTTCCTGCCGCATCTTGCTCTGGTATTGTTTATCGCGGAGGGGTCGGGTATCTTTGAAAGACTGTCCACCCTGTTGAGATGATTGTGCGCCTCCGCCCCACAGTGACGGCCGCCGGGTACTACTATTCACAGGTGGCGGGATTTTTTTAAAAATATCGTTTCATTCCAACCGACAGCCGAAGCCATACCTGTGTAGCGGTGTTCGTCCATGCGTCGATTTTGAGACACTCGCAAGCAAAGGATTATTCTGCGATCGCATCAGCGACGATGGTCTGGAAACCGATCCGGGGACATTGAGGGACAGGGAAGAATTGGGGGCGCGGAGAGCAGCGCCGGTGAGGGACATTCTGGAGTTGGAGGGCTTCTTGATCGTGGAGGGGACGGGGATGTTGGATCTGTTCCCGTAGAGGTCGCCTGGAGGCTGCATGACTGAGCGCCGTCGCGAGTCCATGGCGTGTGTGGGCAAGACGCGTCGCAATATCAAATCATCAACACTTCCCATATGAGTCACGTGGCACGCCCTCTCTCTCTCTCCTCTGATGCGAGATCTGTTCGGAGGCGCCATTACCGCCAACACCGCCCCGGGCCTCGTCGATGCATCGTACGTCGTCGCACATCGTCGCATCAGTTTCTCTCAATTTGTTTATCGTCGAGTGTGCAGCGACCTGCGCCAGGTGCCCGACAACCAGGAAGTATTCATGTATCCGGACAATGCTGTTAGCCTCATCTTTGAGATTCTCCAAGCGGTGGACGAGACGGACGCGATCAAAGCCGCAAGGCAAGCATTTCTATACGCCAACAGCCTTTTTTTTTTCGCGGCTCCCAACCTGCACCTCCACAGGTTCCATTTTGAATCAGTCGCACACGATAACGATGCTGTAACATCTGAAGTGGAGGAGGTGTACGTAATACCCGGCAAAGGTGCTTCAGCAACAACCCCATCCCCTATCGTCCTTCGCGGAACCCAAATTGCCCGCAAATTCAACCGCAAGGCACCCGACACAGTCCAAATCTTGATGGCACTCTATCGAGTGGAGCAGAAAAAAGCCGATTTGGTCGTGACTCTCAATATTCCTATCAAGTCTGAGGATCCAGGTGTGGTCACCGAGTCCGAGATACCCAAAATGACACAACATTTCGATGAGATCGTCAAATCGCTCGTGATCCAAGACTTGGGTCTTTTTGCGTGATATCCACAATTCTCTCGAACGTGGTTCACAATCCATACTGCGGAGGGGGTTTTTTTTAGAGGAGTTGGAGAGATGCACTACAAGTACAGGGATGACGGCTTTGTTCGATTAATAAGCGTTGTCCAACTCTTCCTCTACTTCAGGCTCCTCCACGATTCTTTCCCTCACCGGGGATGCAGCGGCAGTCGAGGCAGCTTTCGCCTCTTTCCTCTTTTTTGCTGACTCCTTCAATTTTTCCCATCGCTCGCGATACTTCCGAATCATCGCTTGCTATATATACAATTGCTAATGGTCAAAATCATCCAAGCGAGCTAAAGGGCTGATCTCTTACATTCTTTTCATTCTCTATCCGAGCCTGCCGAACTTCGTTTTCCAGTTCCTTGATTCTTTGTAGATATTGATTTTCTCGGCTAGGTGCAAGACTAGGGATTGGCAGAGTTGGCACGTTTAAGTTGAGGGTGCCTAGATCTGGGACTCCCCGATGCACAGATGCACCCATGACTCGTTGTGCCTATGTTGCCTCCGGGTCAGCTAACTCACGCTAATAAAAATGCGGTAAACTACCTCTCTCGTGGCCTGATAAATACTATCTCGTAATTGTTGGTCTTGCTTCTCACGTAAATGAAGCCTTTTCTCTGCCACCTCAAGCCGTTTCTGCGCAGCGATTAATTCATGTTTCAAACTGGCGTTTTCTTTTCTGAGGACCGCCGGTTCAGAACCAGACGGAATGACCAGAAAGGATTCTGATAGCTCATCACCTAATCAGGGTTAGCAACACGAGCTTTTGGATTGCGCAATAATGACTTGCCATCGTCAAATAATGACTCGTCAAAATCCTCGTCATCGCCTTCAGCTACGCTTGAATGTGAGTTTCTCTGTGAATAATTCTGCGTAATACTCTCTTTCGCCTTTCCCAATCTTCTACCAAGTCTCGCCAGAATAGGCTCGTCCACTTCGGTCGTATCAAGGTTGCCAAAGGACGAGTCTCTCTTGATTGACGCTCCCGAAGATACTCGAGAAAGTAAATTCGCAGCTGATCCGTTGGGCGATGAGTTTGGGACGTCGTTGGTTTCAGGATTGCCAATGGGGGCGGTGGCGAATGCAACAGGAGAAGAAAGGTTATCTAGCATTCCTTGCATGATATTCCAGAACTGGTTAAATGGGTCGCCCGGTTCGGACTGCGAGCCCGATAGTGAGTTCTCATGAATGGCAACGAGGAGCGATCATGGATGAATACAGACCCGCTGACCGCCTAAGAGCATAAACGATTCATCTACTGTGTCTAACATTCTTTGCGGGAGTTTTGGTGATTCAACACGACCAGGCACTTGTGTTGGCGTGTTCAAAGCTCTCTGAGTATGCATTGGTTGGTCTTTGTATTGCGGGTTGGCGGCAGGTGTGGGGGATTTGGGTTGGGGCTGCGAGGGATCTTTGCCCTCTTCTTTCAGTTTCTCGACTCTTCGTTGAAGATCACGTCCGGCCTTTATCTGTTCGCCATGTAGCATTCGCAGCGTGCGCTTTGCCTGAAGGAGAGTAGTTTATTGGATTGGCGTTTGTCCTCTGAAGAAGGGGTGGTGAAAAAAAAAAAAAAAACCAAACTGATTCGTCGTGGCTCCGCTCTATGGCGGCCATATAGGCGGTAGCAGCCTTGAAATGTTCTTCCATTGCTAATACTATGCGACCGCCGTTGATGTGTTCTTCCGCATTGGCGGCATGATTATGCGCCTACCCCAGATTTATCATCATTTGCAGCGATTCTTATTCAAACAGGGAGCTGCCTACGGCATTCATTGGGTTCTCAATCGGCGACGACATGGATGACAGCGCAGGGACTCGGGGGAGTGGATGGGAAGCGAGAGGGAGGGAGGAGGATGGAGACTCAAGGGCATTCTGTGTTGGCTGTTGCTCTGCCAGTCGCCAGGTCAGGGTGCCCGATATGGCAGTTATGCGGTCACTCCTGCCGACGCCTTCCTCTCTCTCCATCCCGGCTCCAGGTAGCGCCGCCATTCTACCCCAGATCGCAGCTGGAGCGCGGTACTCGCCACCCGGCTTTGCGCACAGGCACTCTCAGAGCGGATTCGCGCTCCAAACATGCACGAATCCCACTGTCTTACGGGCGGGTTCTCAGATTAGGATCAGCAGGCCTCAGAAAGGGCTAAAGGGATCGACAGGATTCTTGTAGATCCAACTGTTTTCCCCGTTGGTCCCGCTTAAGGCTTACGCAACGGCGAGGAGTAAAGAATGCATGTTGGGTCGTGATACGCAGCTATGTATGATCTCGCCATATAAATTCCGCCTACTTGTGGAATGAGTTACGGCTCCCCCCGCAAAACTATGACCGCACTCGACACGTTTTTGGAGAGGCGGCGCAAAATGTCGTATTCGTCCAAGGTGATGGCTGAGGACGTGAGTGCAATTTTGTTGGATACCAGGGGGGTTTGACTGATATCAAGATGGGAACAGGAGGAAGAAGAGGCGTTGTTCGCCCACCCGGAACAGAACGAACTCAGGCCGTCGCGGATAAAGGTGACCGTGGGCTTCGATTGGCCGTGAAATACAGATGTTGACATGGTTAAATAGCGTATAATGCCGCGATTCGGGCTTGGAGAGCAAAAGGGGAAAAGCGAAAAGGAGAACCAGCGGCGGCGGTTGAAGAAGAAACGACCAGCAGAGCGGATATGAGGAGTGGTAGCCAATGTACTTTTATACCTAACTGTTGCGATTATGATGCGGAGAGCCTACTGTTTAAGCGGCAACATGGCGGTGCAGATGTGTGACGCGTGACAGGTCTCTCCTCCCCTCTTATTCACTTGAACAGCTTGCTCGGCCAAGCCCCTCGTTCTACCCCCCGTCCTGCGGCCATGTCTGTCCCTCCTCGTCCAATGTCGGTGCTTTTTGTGTCGCCTGTGTATGCGTTTGCTCACCTTGTGCCCATCCAGAGACAAGAAAATCCGTGTTACAGGTCGGTACTCTCTACCCTGCAGATCTGATTACTCATTCCACCTTCCCCAGTCGTCGCTGCAGACGGCCTCTCCAAGCGCGATGTGTTCAGGCTCCCTGATCCGTTTGCTGTCGTCACGGTCGACGCTGAGCAAACGCACACGACCAGCGTCATCAAGAAGACTCTCAACCCATACTGGAATGAATCATTCGACATGTACGCTCGATAGTCTGTCGCAGTCCCCCACTTTTCTCACGAGATCGCAGCACGGTCAAGGAGTCATCAGTGATAGCGGTCCAAATCTTTGACCAGCGCAAGTTCAAGCGACGGGATCAGGGTTTCCTTGGAGTGGTGAATATCAGAGTTGCCGATGCGCTCGACTTGGAGCTAGACAGTCACCGTGCGTGCCACCCCTGTTTCACTCTCCGTGCGGAGGTATCCACGCCCGCCGTTTGCAGAGATGATGACGCTGGACCTCAAAAAGTCCAACGACAATCTGGTTGTCCACGGCAAGCTGGTGGTATACCTCTCGACGAATATTAGTCAGCCCATCACCAATCCGGGCCCGGCGACGACGGCGAGCATCACCGCGGGCATGGCAGACCTGAGTGTCGAGACCGGGTCCACCGCCGCCAGCTCCTCCACGGTCGGCCTCCAGGCCGGAGCTCCCAGCGCCGGCAGCCTGTCGCGCACGCCGAGTGCCCACGTGACAGAGCCCTCCACGGCGACAGCGACGGCCTCGCCGGACTCTGACCAGCAGCCGCCCGATGCCGCCGCCCCTCCCTCCTCCACTCCTCCTCCTCCGAACCCGCAGCAGTCCCCCCAGCCCCCAGCACCCCCCACCCCACCGGCACAGGCCATGCGCAACTTCAACCCCAGCGTCGACCAGTACGGGCCCCTCCCCACCGGGTGGGAACGCCGCATCGATCCCCTCGGCCGCACCTACTATGTCGACCATAACACCCGCACAACAACATGGAACCGTCCCTCTGCTAGCGCTGCTGCCAACACATCTGCACAAGATAATGAGACAAACGCTGCTCGTGATCAGCACTCCCGTCGCATCCTCGTCGACGATGTACTGGAGGCAACAACTCCCTCTAACCGCTCTGAGACAACAACTCCCGCTGCAACCGGCCCGACACAGATCTCTGCTGGAAGTGCTACTACCGCTGGCTCGGGATCGCTTCCCAACGGATGGGAAGAGCGCTACACTCCTGAAGGTCGCCCATACTACGTCGATCACAACACAAGGACGACAACTTGGGTCGATCCTCGCCGCCAAACTATCATCCGTGTGATGGGCCCCAACGGACAAGGATCGGTACAACCTCAAACCATCTCACAGCTGGGTCCTTTGCCTTCCGGATGGGAAATGCGTCTCACGTCCACGGCTCGAGTTTACTTTGTCGACCACAATACCAAAACTACTACTTGGGACGATCCCCGCTTGCCTTCGACCCTCGACGCCAACGTTCCTCAGTATAAACGAGACTTTAGGCGCAAACTCATATACTTTAGGAGTCAACCTGCAATGCGTGCACAGCCTGGTAATTGCCAGATCAAAGTCAGGCGAAACCATATCTTCGAGGATAGTTACGCAGAAATCATGCGACAGACACCCAACGATTTGAAAAAGCGCCTGATGATCAAGTTTGACGGTGAAGACGGTTTGGATTATGGTGGTTTGTCAAGGTAACGTCGTGTTAAGCCTCAGTTGCGACCGTCAGCTAACATATCTTAAATAGGGAGTTCTTCTTCCTTCTCTCACACGAAATGTTCAACCCCTTCTACTGTCTTTTCGAGTACTCCGCGCACGATAATTATACCCTCCAAATTAACCCAGCATCCGGTGTCAACCCCGAGCACTTGAATTATTTCAAGTTTATCGGCAGATGTTTGGGCCTAGGTATCTTCCACCGGCGTTTCCTCGACGCCTACTTCATCGTTAGCTTCTACAAAATGATCTTGAAAAAGAAAGTAACGCTTGCGGATTTGGAAAGCGTTGACACAGAGTTGCACCGAGGTTTGACATGGATGCTGTACGTTTAATAACGACTGAAAGTGGGGTTATCGGCTTACTGATTTTTTTTTTTTTTACATGACGCGTGGACAGAGAGAATGATATCACCGATGTCATTGACGAGACGTTTACGACAACCGAAGATCGCTTTGGTGAGATGGTGACGGTGGAACTTAAACCAGGAGGAGAAGAAGTTCCTGTGACGGAAGAGAACAAGAAGGAATATGTGGAACTTGTGGTCGAGTACCGCATCATGAGACGTGTCAAGGAGCAGTTTGATGCATTCATGTCCGGTTTTAGTGAACTCATCCCCTTGGAATTGATTACCGTCTTCGACGAACGCGAATTAGAACTCCTCATCGGTGGCATGTCTGAAATTGACGTGTACGTTGTCTCCAAACAACTGTCCCTCTCTTGATTGCTAAATGTCCATTCCCTTTAGTGACGACTGGACCAAATATACCGATTATCGCGGTTACGAACAAACCGACGAAGTCATTCAATGGTTCTGGAAGTGCGTCCGCTCTTGGCCTCCAGAACGAAAATCTCGCCTCCTTCAGTTCGCTACGGGTACTTCTCGAATACCAGTCAATGGCTTTAAGGATTTGCAAGGTTCAGATGGGCCTCGACGGTTTACAATCGAAAAGTCTGGCGACCCTTCGCAATTGCCAAAGAGTCATACATGCTTCAACAGGATTGATTTACCTCCATATAAGGATTATGCGAGTCTTGAACACAAGTTAACATTAGCTGTGGAGTAAGTTTTTTTTTTCTTGGCGTTTTTTTAACAACGATATTGATATCTGTGTCTAGGGAAACGGTCGGATTTGGTCAAGAGTAGTTGACTGTTAAAGGAATCAATTTAGATTGATTCCCCCCCTTTTCTCTCTCTCTCTCTGTTCCTCTCCGTGCTACGCTTTCATTGTGATCTTTATTTTTATCGCTCAGTCTCGTTTTTCTTTTTGGTGATTGTTCATTTAAGTTTGTCGCATCCCTGGATATATTCAAAACGTTGTAAGAAGGAAATCTTCCACAGGTTTGGCGGGTATTGCATATTGTATTTGATACTCTTTTTTTTTTTTTTTTTTTGCTTCCTAATGTGATTTTTCTTATCTATATGCCTGTCTGTTGATCTTACGGAAAAATACTTTGCAATGAAATCTATTAATGGCAATACACTGATGTAAAAGTCGAGCTGTCAATCTCTCATACTTATCATGGAAAACATGGTGTGTGTGTGTCCATAACCCTAGATCTCCCAAAGAACGAGTATAGCTTGATCAAGGTCGTTTTTGAAAGGCAAAGGCAATATAGATATCTGAAAATAAAATGAATAACTTTTTCAGAAGGGTTGAAAAGAAAAAGGAAAACGCACTCGTGGCCTCCCATTGAGCATCATCCATCGTACGCTCGCCATCCTTGTCCACCACTTTCATCCGAACCAATAGCGGTTTAAGCTCCGGATGCTCCTGATTCTCTGCAAATACATCATGAAACGATTTCCTGTACAATAGATCAAGTTTATATTCTCTCGCCATCCTGAGAACGCATTCAGTTGCGTCCACATTTGAAACCAGAAGGTATGAGGACTGACTGGACAAAGTTATCCCACACTACAACATATTCCGGCACGTTCTCCACTGCGTCTCGCAGAAAAAAGATATATTTGTGGCCAAATAGACCTTTGTGATCGCGTTCTTCGAATCGAATGGTATAAACATCATTTCCAAATACCGGATCTTTCCCTTTTCGAGAACGTAGTTGATTTCTGTGCTCATAAGTTAGGAAGAGAACTTGGTTTGAGAGGGCGATATTAGACACACAGTAGAAGATCCGAATTGGGTATCGTGCCAACGAAGACGCCTCCCGGGCGCAAGTACTGACTAACGTTATCAAGCATACACCGCGCTTTATGAATAGTTTCAAAAGCATAATGCATACAAAATTGCATAGACACCACGTCAAAAGGCTGAGCTAACTTTGCAGGTGGGAATGCCTTGGATATTGAATCCACATAACAATCGAGCGCAGCGAAAGTGGCATCGAATCTATGTCCCTTGAGTGTGTTCCAACGGTCGCGTGCTTGATCTACTGACACCGAAGCAATATCTTTGCAGGGAAAGCATGAATACAAAGTGGAGAAGAACTGACTGTAGATGATGCGCACCAACGGCTAGTAGCTCTTTGATGCGGGCCTTTGCCCACTTGGTCAGATCACCTCCCTTGCCACAACCCATATCAAGGACTTTGCCTTTCGACCGCCCTTGACCATATGTACTACTTGCTAGCGCAGGGTGGGCAAACCGAGTGATGAGGACAGATTTGACCCAATTGTTAAAGTTCTTGAGGCCGATGATAGGCGATTCGCCTCGTTGTACGACACCAACGTCTGGCCGTGAGTTATCTGACCGGGAGAAAAAGCTCAATTTCAAGCTCTTGGTAAGAACAGGCTATGACGTACAATGGTCAACGACAAGACCAACATCACCCGCATGTCGTTTCGCTGGTTGCTGTTCAGGCTCATCACTAGTAGAACGTTTGCGTTTTCGCAGCAGTTTTGAAGATCCCTTCCCGCAGTAGTTTCTGTACATTTGCATTTCAGTCTGTGAAAGAGGTATTAGCATGGAATCCGCAGGAGTGATGCGCTTCGTGGGGTTGTATGGCAGAGTGGATGGCGCATGGGCGGGAGAAACGGTGTTACGTGCTGTCGAGGGTGGGGCGGGCGCAAAGGAGGAAGAAGAGGACGGTCGAGAGCGAGGGGAATCGGGAAAGAGGCGGCCCGGGGAGGGAGAACGGTCTCTATTTTGGGGCTCTGGCGGATATGCGAAAGTGGAACCAGGCAAAGCAAGCTGATGCTGCTGCGCAGATCGACGAAGGGGCGGAGAGGTAGCCAGTTTGTCGTCGTCTGCGGGGTCGCGGAGAATGTGGGAGAGCGTGGATGAGTGGGCTCTTTGTGGCGGCGGGGCGGCGTCGTTGAGCAGCACCGAAAGGTCTGTGGCCCGGCGAGTCAAGGACGGGCTCTGGCTGGCGGGCGAGCGCGGTCGGCGCCCAGCAAAAAACGGAGATTTGGTCTGCTCGACGGGCGAGTTGAGGACGGCGTCGCGCACAGGGTCAAACGCAGGCATGACTGTCCAGATGAGAGAACGGTTGCTGATGTAATCTATCTCGTTACATTCCCCAGTACCTACGCCTTCTCCCAGTCTTTCAACCACTCCTCCAGATCCGCCGTCGAGCGCTGCACGCCGTCAGCATTGTCCCCGGTGCTAGCGCTTGTCTGCTTACCTCGAGGAACAAGATCCTGGCACGGATGCTGTCCAGGCTTTGCGCCAACGCCATGCTGTATTTTGAAGTGTCCTTGCCCTGCAATGTATATTTCAGCCACACTAGTGCCATTTAAAACACCCGGATTACAAACCTTGAAGAAGGCTTCCGTTTCCTCGAGATCTTTCTTCGTGGACAAGAAGTTGAACGAATACTACGAAATTAACAGTCACACATCTGATCAAGCTGCCGTCAAGTCAGCTACCAACCGTGATAAGATATTGCAGGGTGAAGCTGCCGCCAAAGCGTGTGATGAGCTGAACCATCTCTCAGCATCTTCGCCATCAAAGATGTCAGGGTACCTACGGTCTCATACTGATCCTTGGAATAGGCAACCAGCCTTCGCCTCATCTTGATGTTATCTGATAGTCCGCGGAAGAAATAGATAATGTCCTGATCTCTCGATTTACTCTTGATGAAATCGAAAGTTTCTTGTAGCAGCTCTGGATCATGAGTTGCACCCATTGCGAGTCTATTCAGTTCTCATGAGATACTTTCACCGAGTAGATAGAACAGAGCGCACATAGCTGCAACCCTGGCAGCCGGAGAGGACGGCTTGTCGTAAATTCCAACAATAGCATCATATTCTGCCCGACCACCATGACGAACGACCTGTGCTCCAAATTTCATCAGTGGTCACATACAACTCTCAGGCAGTGTTCTAGTACCGTGCTAAAGGTGACTCGCTGCAAGTCTGCAGGAATACGCGAATCATCACCGGTCTTCATGAAATGTTCGAAACGGCTTTGGAGTTCTTTGATAACACTAGACAGCGTGAGATTCTACAAGGGTTCTCCAGTTGTCCACCTCACCTGGTATCGCCAGCCAGAGCTGCTTGGCTGACAGCAAGAGTTCGAAGCAGGGTAGTATCCACTGGGTCGTTGGCGTCATAATCAAAGCCGAGCTTCTTCACGAAAGGAACGAACAACAACTGAAAACTAGTCAATAAACACAATCTGTAGATAGAAAACATTCCCAACCCTTCGCAATGCGTTCAATTGATCGGTCACCGTCTTATTCTCCCACCAAACAGAAATCAAGGCTGTAAGATTGTCCGCAAAGGCAGACCACACGAGGTCTAGAGTGAGATCATTAGCATCTACCACGAAACACATCCAAGAACTGACTCACGTTCTTTTTCTCTCTTGCTCAAAGTGTCGATCAGATTCAGAGCACTGCTGACCTGGGATAACCCGGCCTGGGACAGCGCAACAGAATCATAGACTAGTCCAAGGCGGTCGTTGAGGGAAAATATGGAATCATACTTCGATGCCTCTCTGGCAATCTTAGCTAAAGTCTTGGGCTCATACAAAACACGATCTATTCAGGATGTAAATCAGTGAATATTTTCACATTAGCTGATTTCTAACTTACAGACTCCAGAAGTACCGGCGTTCAGCTTGAAGGGCTTGGTACTATCAATCTTGAATGTCTGTTCTCTTTCTGTGAGTAAAGCACTCTTGTCGAGAATTATTGTTCCACTTTTGTTGATCGAAAGGAGGCCTAGAGGAATATTCCTACAGAAGTCTCGTCAGGAGGTTCTTTTACAACACGTAGAGAATGTACAAACCAGATGGTTTCGTTGTCTGCTCCTTCACCCTTACCAGTCTCCAAGAAACGATCTTGGCGAACATGAATTCCTTCGGAGGTTTCTGTCACAGTGAGAACAGGAAAACCAATCTGTTCGGACACGTTAATGGCGCCTCATAACGGGAGCGCATCATCCAACCTTCTTAACCCAATTATCCATAACCTTGGGAACATCAACACCGGTTGCTTTACTGATACCTTCCCAAAGATCGTTGGTAACACTGTTCTTGTAAAGTTTACTCTTGAGATAGATTGAGACTCCTTTCAAGAAACGATCTTCTCCCACATAATTTGAAAGCATGCGTAGAACTTCACCATCATTGGATTCAGTGTGTATACAACCAAGAGAGAGGGATCAATCCCACCTGAGGCTGCCTTGGAATAAGAAAGGCTGTCAAAGATCTAATAAACGTAAGATGGTGGCCTTGAAGGTAACATAGGGAGACTTTACTTGGTTGATGTGGTTGGCATCCGGACAATCCACCTCAATTGGGTGAGACGAGAGTTTGGCATCCAAACTTAGAGCCTTGTTGAAATGGCCGGACGCGAAACTTGAATCCACTTTCCACTCTGGAAAAACTCTGGAACAAATTAGTCAAACGGGGGAAATGATGGACTTGTATTTAGTTACTTGTCTGACGGCAAGACGCGTCAGTCAGGAAAGCTAGCTTGGTCACCCACAGCTCACCTGCTATTATGACTTCTCCCATCTGAGAAAACAAGACGAATGAGTCATGAGGATGAAACGGACATAAATTTCATGATTGACCAATGTTGCGAAACCCTCATTGAGGTAGAGGTAGTTCCACCACTCCATCGTTGTGATATTCCCGAACCTTTCCAATAGTCAATAATGATCGGAGAATATTATAAGCATGATATACTGACCACATATGGGCGACTTCATGACTTTGAGTAGTAGCGACTACCTTCTTGGCCTGTAAGTCGGCTTTCTTTGGGTCGAGGAGAAGCTGGGTTGTGCGACCTGTGATTAAGCCCCAGTTCTCCATGGCACCTACGATGACATTAGCTTCAACTTATCTCAAACTGAGTTCGTCCTAACCTGCATCAAAGTCGCTTGCCTGAGTAAAAGATGTCAGTCCCGTAGTAACGAACCGCCGAACGAGCTAGGCTTACCACAAGGGTATCAAGCTTAGGGAGGGGATAACCCACGTCGAAGACCTTTTCATAGATAGGCAGGACAGCTTTCTTGATATCCAGAGCAAACTGCGCCTGGTGAATATATTCCGCAGTTGCTGTAGATTCCGCATTCAATGAAGCGAGAACTTGGAAAGGCACTATAGAGACTGACTGTAGACCCTGAGTGGTAGAGTCTTTCCACTCAATGGCAAGACTACAGAGTCTTCGAGGTACTTGAAGTAACCATTGGCAAAGGCCACGAGATAAGAAGACATTGGTGGGGTGGTCTGGAACTTGGTAACTTTCCATTTACCACCTTCCAATCCAGAAAATGACACCGCCCCGTCAGCAAATTGAGTGTTCGGTGTGATGGTTTCCTCCGAAACGGCGGGCATGTTACTGAGATTGGTTGTATCTGCGCGAGAGACAAGACTAATGCCGAAAGTGGCTTTAAGCAGTGGTTCATCCCAACAAGGGAACGCTTCACGGGCAGCAGTGGGCTGGAACAAGGGTTAGTAGGTTGAGGTAGATGGACAAGTAAATCCTACTCGCCGCAAACTGTGTCAAAGCGTAGTACTTAGTTTTTCCCTCTTCTTCGTATGTGGACTTGTAGTAGCCCATCATACTCCCAGAGAGATCACAATTGAAAGGTATTTTCAAGGAAGCTTTTGAATCGGCGGGTAGAGTCTTATTGAATTTGTATGTAACTCGCTCCAAGACATTATCGAGAGTCTCATCCGTAGGGGTCAAATTCGTTTTCAAAAAATCGGAATAAAGGAATCTGACAGATTGAACCAAGGTATTAGATTTTGTGGCGGGCAGATAACCTTCTTCAAACTGTACGCTTTTCTAAGATCAAGACCTGAAGTGTTCAATACGATGCGATTCGTTGCTTCTTTAATATCCAACCTGATCCATATTTGAGCAAACGATGCATTCCAACTGAGTGATACGAGGAAAGGGACGTACTCTATGTGAACAAATCCCTCGAAGGTCTGATCCTCAAGATCTGTCTTGATAGTAATATCGTAGTGAGTGGGTTTGACGGTGGTCGGGAGACGATATTCATCAGGAGCTCCAGGAGTAGTCAAAGACGCCATTTGTGGGGGTGCGAACGAGATAAAGGATTGTGCCCTGAGAGGAGATAGCCGGTAGTTGGCGGTGTTCTGTCTCCTCCGCTGCCGCTGGGGTTGTATATAATGGGTAGTGGGCGTGTGATACACACGAGCACTCAAATCTCTCCCACCACATGGTCGCGTGACAGTATGACTGCTGGGAAGAGGTATTCAGTGCCATGATTGTACCCGAGTCGAAGCACACATCGGGGTATTAAGCCAGGGGGCGTGCGTCGGAGCAATTGCCATTATTGGGTATACCCATGTACACCTGTGGCAACTTCCTTTTTGGGAGGTACATAGGATCCCTCATGGCATAATGGAATAGCTTAGGGAATAGCTTATTCCCAGTCCGGGCCAGGGTCGCATGCTTTGTAGTTCGAGCTGCTATTCCTAGTTGTTCAAATATTCTTGAATGCACTTACATGTTCTGTGAACACGTAGTGTGCGGTTGCTATTAGTCCAAAGAAACTGTGGTTTTCAAAAGCTATAGATAGCATTGTGGATTACTATAACCATATTTGAACTGCCTGATTGTCCGTAAAGATTGCCTGAGTAAGGCAGAAAATCCCACTAAGCGAGGTCTCTTGAAGACTACCGGACAGCTGCGTATATAACGTCCAAAGCATGCCTGAAAATGTGTTGGCACTCGAAGTAGTCGCACTGGGACCTCGTCACTATCTGGAGTACGCCTGATATGTTGTGCTGGCCAGGTTGATATGGGGCGACACTTTCTTGTAGACTTCAGGGGCCCGAATGTGCAAGAGTTTACCTGAACAAGTCTATTCACTGAGAGTTCGATTCTAATCTTGTTAAAGCGGTTCCTTATGAGAACAAAGGCTCGTAAGTCTGGAACAGTCAATTTCAAGCTAAGGTTTCGGATATAGACAGTATCCTACTCGGTAGACACGGTAAAAAAAAAAAGAAAGAAAGATTGCCGGCTTTTGGATTCTGGTGAAAAGACACTGATGGGAGATAAGAGAACAAAGCAGGACAAAGGATATCCGTCTCATGCTGTTAGGCATCGGAACAATGAAATAGATTTGAAAAAAAAGCAGAACAAAGGAAGAGACAATGGATTGAGATAAGATAAACCGATCAGTTCACCCTAGGTTTATCCATCAAATGTGACCTGGCCATCAATTTGCTAGATGAATGGGCATTGACCGGACCCAACACTAATGACTATCTCGATGAAAAAGGCATATTGTGAAACTGATTGCTACATTCTCTAACTACGCCTTCTCCCAGTCTTTCAACCAACTCTCCAAATCACCTGTCGAACGCTGCATGTCGTCAGCATTGTTTCCGGTACTCCAACGTACTTGGACTCTTACCTCGAGGAACAGGATCCTGGCACGGATACTGTCCAGGCTTTGCGCCAATGCCATGCTGTATTTTGAAGTGTCCTTTCCCTGTAGTAAAGGTTTTAGTCACACTAGTTCCGCTTATAGCACCCCGTTTACGAACCTTGAAGAACGCTTCCGTTTCCTCAAGATCTTTCTTCGTGGATAAGAAGCTGAACGAATACTAACAATTCAATAGTCAGAACACGATCAAACTCCTCTTAAGTTGGCCACCAACCGTGATAAGATATTGCATGGTAAAGTTGCCGCCAAAACGTGCGATGAGCTGAGCTAATAGTCAACATCTTCCTCATCGAAGATGTCAGGGTGCTTACGGTCTCATACTGGTCCTTGAGATAAACAACCAGTCCTCGCCTCATCTTGATGTTGTCTGATAGTCCACGGAAGAAATAGATGATGTCCTGGTCTCTCGATTTGTTCTTGATGAAACTGAAGGTTTCTTGCAGCAGTTCAGGATCACAAGTCGCACCCATTGCAACCCTGCCCACTTCTCATGAGATATGGTCACCGAGCAGAGGAGTGGAACGCACATAGCTGCAACCCTGGCAGTCGGAGTAGACGGCTTGTCGTAAATTCCAACGATAGCATTATATTCTGCCCGGCCACCATGACGAACGACCTGTGCTCCATATTTCATCAGTGGTCACATACAACTCTTAGGCGGTGTTATAGTACCGTGCTAAAGGTGACTCGTTGCAAGTCTGCTGGAATACGGGAATCATCACCGGTCTTCATGAAATGTTCAAAACGGTCTTGGAGCTCTTTGATGACACTAGACAGCACGAGGTTTGAGATTCTACAAGGGAGTTCCAGTTATCCGCCTTACCTAGGATCGCGGGCCATAGCTGCTTGGCTGATAGCAAGAGTTCGAAGTAGGGTAGTATCCACTGGCTCATTGGCGTCATAATCAAAGCCGAGCTTCTTTACCAAGGGAACGAACAACGACTGAAAACCAGTCAGTAAACGTGACCTGTAAATGGAAAACATTTCCAACCCTTCGCCATGCGTTCAATTGATTGATCACAGTTTCACTCTCCCACCAAGTAGAAATCAAGGCGGTGAGGTTGTCAGCAATGCCAGACCAAACGAGGTCTACAGCGGAGCCATTAGCATCTGCATCAAAACTCGTCCAATAACCGGCTCACACTCTTTTTCTCCCTTGCCCAAAATGTCGATCAGAGTCAGGGCACTGCTGACCTGGGATAACCCGGCCTTGGATAGCGCGAAAGAATCATACACCAGGCCAAGACGATCGTTGAGGGAAAACACGGAATCATTCTTAGCAGCTTCTCCGGCAATCCTGGCCAAAGTCTTGGGTTCGTACAAAACGCGATCTAATCGAGATTTTAATCAGTGAGAATTTCCACACTAGCTAATTGCTAACTTACAAACTCCAGAAGTGCCGGCATTCAGCTTGAAAGGCTTGGTACTATCAATCTTGAATGTCTGCTCTCTTTCCGTGAGTAAAGCACTCTTGTCAAGAATTGCTTTTCCACTGTTGTCAATCGAGAGGAGGCCCAGAGGCACATTCCTATAGACCTCTTGTCAGCGGGTTGTTTACAGCATGTAGAGAATGCACAGACCAGATGGTTTCGTTGTCCGCTCCTTCACCCTTGCCAGTCTCTAAAAATCGATCCTGGCGAACACGAATTCCCTCGGGAGTTTCCGTCACAGTGAGGACAGGGAAACCAATCTGTTTCGAGCGTGTTAACAGTGTTACACAAAGCGAGCACATATCCAACCTTCTTGATCCAGTTATCCATGACTTTAGGAACATCAACACCAGTTGCTTTACTGATACCTTCCCAAAGATCGTTGGTAACACTGTTCTTGTAAAGTTTACTCTTGAGATAGATTGAGACTCCTTTCAAGAAACGATCTTCTCCCACATAATTCGAAAGCATGCGTAGAACTTTACCATCATTGGATTCAGCGTGTATACAACCAAGAGAGAGGGATCAATCCCACCTGAGGCTGCCTTGGAATAAGAAAGGCTGTCAAAGATCTAATAA
Source organism: Agaricus blazei (assembly GCA_029719445.1). Classification (NCBI taxonomy): domain Eukaryota; kingdom Fungi; phylum Basidiomycota; class Agaricomycetes; order Agaricales; family Agaricaceae; genus Agaricus; species Agaricus blazei. The sequence continues at coordinate 217,852 of SSNC01000021.1, read as the reverse complement.
CTGTAAGAGGGTGGCCTTGAAGGTAACATAGGGAAACTTTACTTGGTTGATGTGGTTGGCATCTGGACAATCAACCTCAATCGGATGAGACGAGGGCTTGGCATCCAAACCAAGAGCCCTGTTCAAATGGTCAGATATGAAGTTCGAATCCACCTTCCACTCTGGAAAAACTCTGAAGCAAGTTAGTCAAACAGCGCGAAACGTCAGCCTTAAATTTAATTACTTGTCTGACGGCGAGACGCGTCAGTCAGGAAAACCTAGCGTGTTCATTTCAAACTCACCTGCTATGATCACCTCTCCCATCTATAAAACGAGACAAGTCAGTCATAAGTATAAAACGAAGAAAAGTGTCATGATTGACCAATGTCGCAAATCCTTCATTGAGATAGAGGTAGTTCCACCACTCCATCGTTGTGATATTCCCGAACCTTTCCAACAGTCAACAATACTCAAAGGATACTAAAAACATGTTATACTGACCACATATGGGCGACTTCATGACTTTGAGTGGAAGCGATTTGCTTCTTGGCTTGTAAATCGGCTTTCTTCGGATCGAGGAGAAACGCGTTCGTGCGGCCTGTAATTAAGCCCCAATTCTCCATAGCACCTACAATGAAGTAAGTTTCAAATTATTGCAAGCTGAGTCCGTCCTGACCTGCATCAAAATCGCTTGCCTAGGTGACATGTTAATCCTGTACAAATGAATTGCCGAACGAAACAAGCTTACCACAAGGGTATCGAGCTTAGGGAGGGGATAGCCCACGTCGAAGACCTTTTCATAGATAGGCAGGACAGCTTTCTTGATATCCAGAGCAAACTGTGCCTGGTGGATGTATTCCGCAGTCGCTGTAGATGCCGCATTAAATGAAGCGAAAACTTGGTAAGGCCCTATAGAGACTGACTGTAGATTCTGAGTGGTAGAGTCTTTCCACTCAATGGCAAGACCACAGAGTCCTCAAGGTACTTGAAGTGACCATTGGCAAACGCCACGATATACGAAGACATTGGTGGGGTGGTCTGGAACTTGGTAACTTTCCATTTACCACCTTCCAGTCCCGAAAATGACGCCGCGCCGTCAGCAAATTGAGTGTTTGGAGTGATGGTTTCCTCCGAAACGGCGGGCATGTTACTGAGATTGGTTGTATCAGCGCGAGAGACTAGAGTTATACCGAAAGTAGCTTTAAGAAGCGGTTCATCCCAGCAGGGGAACGCTCTGCGGGCAGCGGTAGGCTGGAACAGGAGTTAGTAGATTAAGGTACATGGACAGATGAATCTTGCTCACCTCAAACTGTGTCAAGGCGTAGTACTTGGTTTTTCCCTCTTCTTCGTATGTGGACTTGTAGTAGCCCATCATACTCCCAGTGAGCTTGCCTTTGAAAGAGATCTTCAAGGAAGCATTTGAACCGGCGGGAAGAGTCTCATTGACACTGTATGCAACCCGTTCTGAGGCATTGTCGAAAATCTGTTCCGTGGGGACCAAATCCGTTCTCAGAGAATCAGAATAAAGAGATCTGACAGGTTGAACAAAAGTATTAGATTCTTTGGCAGGCAGATAACCTCCTTCAAACCGTACGCTTTTCCAAGATCAAGACCTGAAGTGTTCAACACGATACGACTCGTCGGTTCTTTGACTTCCAAACTAACGCCAGTTTAAGTAACCAAATCATTCAAGCTGAGTGTTGCGAGTAAAAAGACGTACTCAATGCGAACGAATCCCTCGAAGGTCTGATCCTCAAGATCCGTCTTGATAGTCACATCGTAGTGAGTGGGTTTGACGGTGGTCGGAAGACGATATTCATCAGGAGCTCCAGGAGTAGTCAAGGACGCCATTTGTGGGGCTGCGGATGAGATGAAGGATTGCGCGCTGAGAGGAGATAGCCGGCAGTTGGCGGTTTTCTGTCTGCTCCGCTGGAGTTGTACGCAATTGGTAGGAGGCGTGTGATGCACACGAGCCACGGTGCTCAAACCTCTCCCACCACATGGGCGCGTGGTAATATGACTGCTGGAGAGCACGGGTATTTTACACCATGACTGTGCCCGAGTCCAAACGCGCATGGAGGTGTTAAGCAAAAGTTTACACTGCAAGGATCCCCGTTGCCAGAAATCTCACGCAGGCGGTCAAATTGTACGTCACAAATTGTATTCACGTAAGTGCCCGGTAATCATGAAATCACAGACGAATATCTACGGGTCCGGATGGCTGGCGGAACACTTGTAAACATGGATTTGGGAAACTTTTTGGAAAGGCTATGACGGTTATGTTTGAGGACAGCCTCCTTGACTTTTTCCAACGCTTCCTGATTCGACCTCTTCATCTCACTAAACGGTTGTAAATTTGCTTGATGTTCTACAGTGTATCTTTCATATAGTTCCACAAGCGAGTTGTAATGGTCCACACTACAGGAAGATGTTGAATACGGGCCTGACGTAATGATCGTTACTTACTTCGCTTGGTGCATATCCTGGACCTTTTCTTGCGTTGAGACCAGCATCCTGTGGTGAGTCGCTTTCCAGTCACCTCGAACAGCTTCGAATTTGGACTCGATGGCGCCAAGGATGACATCGTCAATCTCTTTCAAAATCTGGGGATGACTTAGCGCACGTTGGTTTCTGCTTGCGAGATGACATACATTAACAATCCGACTATTCGCAGCTTCTGGCTTCAACCATTTGTCCGAGGGAGGAGCCCTTGGAGATGAGGTAGTCGGTTTACGCTGAATCCTAAGGTCTGCCGGAGGCCTTGCAATATGTTTGTTAGGACCACTTTTAGGTTGTGGAGTCAAAGTCGTAATTAAAATCGACCTCTCTAGGGGCTGCACTCTGGATATCAATTTAGGTGGCACCAATTCGAATCTTAATGATGGTCTTTTTGCTAAGGAATGAGCTTTAGGAGTGATGGGATAGGGATCAACTTGGATTCCTATCTCGGCGGATGTTTTCGCCTGAATAGTACCGGAATAGAGGGTAGTCCGTTCGACACTTGGGTTTTGTAGATGCGACACTGTTTCCACCTTCTGATGGGAAAGGCTCTCTTCCATCGTTAAATCCACATTCTGCACATCCTCTTTTGCGCTTGTAGCTGGGGTCGCACCCTTGGCCATTGCCGGTGGCTTTTTATCTTTGGTGAGCAAGTTGCGGAACAAAATATGCGAACCCACAGTGGTATCCCACACTTGGAAGTCAAATCCATGAGGCAGGTTTTCTTGTGGCTCAGACAATTGCATAGGGCTCGTGCTAATGTCGTTCTTTGATAGTTCAATCCGTGCAATAAACGCGGGCTCATTCCAGGGCGCTTTCTTATGTTTCGATGTATCCTATCGCAGCATCAAGTCGCATCCTAGATACCGCACTCGACTATTTCACAGTAAGTCATACCTTATGTTCTGCCCTCTTCAAGTTTTTTCGTTGCGGTCGCTTTTTAGGAGAACCAGGAGTAGTTTTCTGCAATAAGTCTTGTATCAGAGGCAGAGGGTAATTGGGCGAACACGTTATATACCTTGTAAGCCCGGGATTTCACCGCGTTTTTGGCGGCGTCTATGTCTTCTTGGTCGGACTGGACTTCAATGACGTCGTGGAAATTTATGCCATGATCACTCATCTTGCTCGCGGGCAACTTCGTCTGCTTGGGTTTTGTCCTATGAGTATGCCCTACCTTATTCCTCATTCGCGATAGCGTGGGTTTATTGTTATCAGGTGCTCTGCGTTCAGTTATGTCCGCTTCGGGACTGATGCTGGGCGGAGAGAGGCTAGATCCCCAATGCGGCGTATTCTTGTAGTACGAGGTTTGGTTGTTTTGGGCGTTTTTGTTTTGGAAGAAGAGTCTTGCTCTCCAAGGTCTCGCTTGACACGAGGACGCTTCACCGGAAGATTATTTGTTTTGCTTTTGATTTGACTGTCGCTCTCATCTGAATGTTTACGTTTCCCTAGCGCTGTGACATGTGGTGATTGCACTGGAGGGCCTTTTAGAAAGGGTAAAATGCATCCATTTCATAAGCTTACGGGTTTTGGAACTAGCAACCGTAGGCCGAGCGTTAGAACGCGTCTGACGGCCGGACTTCACTTCAACTATCGCCGTCACATTTTTTCCTTCGATCTATATCAGGAACAGCCTCATCCTAAATCCAGGCCTCTTACCAGGAAGGTTGTCCGACTCGAGGGCTATTGATGCTGCCGATTCGGAATCGGAACTGACCAGCAATGCGTTTCTGTTCCTTCGAGTGACCTTGCGCACTACCTGACTCAGCCCGTCTTCTGGGTCCGATCCCAAGCTTACCAAACCTTCGGAAACCTCGTCGCTATTCGCGACTGGTCCAGTGGCAATAGGCATTTTACTCTTACAGAGCTCCTCATCATGCTTGGGAGTCGATGTGTATCCTTTGTTATAAGATGTCAAAGGCACTGATATGGGGGATGTTCTGTCGTTTGGATTGATTGCGGACCACACTGGTTGTTCAATTTGGTATCACAATTGCGAATATATGATGGAATTGGAACGAACGAGATGCAATGGCGTCAGTCTTGTGATGGTCAGACCATGTTTATATTTCAAATATAAGAACCGAGTTACCTGACTTTGGTGGGAAGTATGATTGTCAGCAAATGCAACTCCTGAACCGGCTATGGAAATTTTTCTTTGCGAAGCAACCAGAAAGTCCTGGATGAAACCTATACCGTTAGATCCCTGGCTAACCTTCAAATAGCTACTGACCAATTTTCTTTGTTTAAGAACGTTCATCAGTTTTCTTGTATCATTTGCATTGATTTCCCATACACAGCGGAATTGTCCCATTTCCTGGGATGATGATAGAGACATGACCTGTTGGTTTTTTATCGGGGGAGCTTTCATCATCACTGTTACTGCGGTTTTGCCGTTTGTAGGGTTTGAGAGCGATAATGTTTCAATCTGACCAAAGGGAACTTGAATTGTTCCTAACGAGTCGCCCTGGAAGACAGACTCAATGCAAGAGTGCATTCGTTTGTATAGTCAGCTTACTTCATCAATACTCGCGAGGAATCCTGAGCCGTTGACGTAGATCCTTTCAGTGGTATACACTTCTGAATGTCCGATGTAGAGCTCCTTTGCTTCAAATGCTTGTGGACTAAAGAAAAGTGAATATATGCGCTGAAACAATGTTAATCAACTCACAACGACGGCATTTCTGAAGCTATGAGGTCAGATATCTTTTGGGAAGTAACGCTCCACTCTGGCACGGGCTTTTTGAGCAAAGATATAATGTCTTGCGAGTTAGTGAAAAGTTCTGGTCTAAAGACTTGCTCAATAAACTGTGCCCGCTTTTCTCTCACACCTGCAGCTTTTGCAGACGGTAAAAGATTGGCGAAGAGATCTAAAAGAGCTTCTATGGGTAGATAATCTTGACGAATGGAATTAAACCAAGATTTGTGTCAACAATTCACTAGTTCTCACCGCTTAACTTTGCGAGCGTAAGGCCAATCCTGTACCTGTTGCTACGCTCAGAATCCAGATCACTCAGAAGGAGATCGCCACTTACCCTCCTAGCCTCGTAGGGTCGCGTAGCTTAGATGAATTTGCTGAGTGAGAAAACGAAGACTCATAGAGCAACTGATAAGCCTGTTGTTGTACGCGAAACGCTTCAGGTATATGAGGGAATGCAAAGGAAACGGAGCACCCACCGCCGTTAAGGTGGCAGGTTTGACCTTTACAAACTCGGATGCAGGTAATAATGAACCCAGAAAGAAGTTCTCGCTGAGGACTTCATAAAAGTATCGGGCAACTAGAGCCTTGGTATCAGCTGGAAAGCAGGGTTAGATTAACAGACACAAGCAGTTGCAAGCCGTGCATTTCTTATCGACTTCCAAAAAGCCCTTGTCACAAAGTCAGGTCTGCGGCACATGTTATAGTATGAGTCAAACAAACCACAAGTCCCGATATGATTGAATCAGGCATTGACTTGAGCAACACAGACTCTTCGTCCTGTACGGAGCGAGCTTTGCGGATCACCTGCTCGAGCAACACTGAAGCCAACTGCAGCGTGAGCTCTGTGACGCTTTGATAGAGAGGTAACAAATTGTTTTTAAAGAAGTCGTTAGCGTGTTGCAAAACTTGGTCAGACGCGGTCTCCGATTGCTTTGCGTAGTGATTTAATCTCTGAGCACAGATCTATCCTTGGTCTCTAACATACCATGGACTTAATGATATCTAAGAGTTCCAGTACGACCTTGAAGGGGGCATTGTGAGGTTTGTTTTTAACTTGTGATCTGATTTCGGCCGTGAGCCTGATGATGGGTTCCATGAGTGAAGCACGTTGACCCGTTACGTTATTGGGAAGTTGGCAGGGATATTGTCCTGTGACAGATAACCACATGATCAGTGACTGTCGCGTTTCCTATGATGTCATGTGCCTAGACAGCCCATCTATTCGTTCGTTCTCCTTCTACACTCACGGCGATATCTTTGTGCACTATTAAGGGAGAAAATGCGCACCAAGCGATATCAATCAAAGCATCTGGACAACTTTTTTCTACGCGATCTCGACCTTTCCGGAGCCCTCATTCAAGGTGCTGTATTCGCTTCGGACCACCAATCTAGCGCTTACTTTGTTCAAGCTCTCGAAAACTATAATACGGTCAAGCGCACCCATATACCCTACACAAGAACTTGCAGGTCTCGAGATGACCCTTCTTTTTTACGATATGTCTCAAACTTCGTCGTCCGAAAGGCAGGACAGTGGTCCTCTCAGCAGTTTCTCAGATCTGCTCTCTTGATATCTCGGAAACTTCACAAAAAATGTCATGAAAAATCGGCCGGTCCCCGTGCACTGCATACTATTGCTTCTTACCCTTCTTTCGCTAATTCTGATAGCGAAATTGTCGCCTCTCATGCAGACTGCGTCACTTCGTTGCAAACACCATCCGAATCCCATCACACACCACCATCTACCGCTCAGTCTAGACCTACTCGAATGGGGGATGCGAGAACCCATTCCTCACGGCGTTCAACATTCTGCGGGCCTTTCATTACATCTATTTCTGAGCCAGACTTTGTGTCACCCATGTACCCACGTACTTTGAACTCGACTCAAGATCCCCCGTCCACCCCCATCAAACAGATTCTCGGCACACCTTTATATCCTCCTAAGATTGAAAACAAAGAACCACGAACCCCCTGCGGACTGGTGCTATACGATAAAGAACTTGATTTCACCCGCGTATCCTTAGCCAATGCCCGCCTGCCCGAGGAAACACCTTATCATACCTACCAACCTAATCGCCGACTATCATTTCGGAGCCGCCTCTGGGTTCGGCGCTTGTCCTATCCACATTTCAGAACCTCAACGGTCTCGCACCTATTGAAGTCTCCTCTCACGATGCCCGATACCACAAATGCTTCCGGTACCTGCCACCAGCTTGCTTCGCCATTGAATGTCCGCTCTTCCGTTCACACTCCTTGCACACCACAGTTTGCAGAAGACAATGGTCATTCTCATCTCCACTGGAGCCCTCACTGCCTTCGATGCTTTGCATGATCTCGGTTACTGCTTCTTGGCTTTTACTACTGCGATACACCTACATCCTCCATTTTCATACTAGCCTAGCGATACATATACTTCTAACGGTTCATTCTTAATTCTTCACCTGATCTCGTGATTAGCAGCAACGCAGCCAAGACGACGAGTCAGTCAACTATTGATGGCTGGTTAGTGGGCTCGCCAGCGGTAACAGTGGCTTGCCAGAATCAAACGTATATGGAAACCAATCGTGCTAGTGGATACTTGATACTTGATTATAACTTCTCTTTGTGATAACAGGCAACCTAGTCTCTCAGAAGCACAACAACGCGGCATGATTACGGCATAAGTAACGTAACTGTCATTGGCTCGGGATTAGAGACTCTTTGAGAATGGAGAAAGACTTATGTTTGGAAACAGGGGTTCATCTTAGTGTAAAGGATCCGAGAAGTCAAGCTATAGTGGCAGATGCGGCTCCACTGGGGGCACCACGCTCACAGCTAGCAAAAAGTGGGATTGATTATTAATATGATGTAGATTGTGTCCAATGAGCGCTTTACCACGTTGCGGACTCACCATGGTAAAAGTCGCTTAGAAACCATCTTTACTGTTATCTCATACCCCTCGAACCACCTCCTGGTACGTATGACCAGCACAACAAGTAAACCTTCTCGATCCTTACTCCCCTCCTTCGCTGTGGGTAAAATTTGGTTCTTCAGGTGTATCCAACACTAACTACCTACTAGTCAAGGGTCAAAAGGAGGCACCTTAGAAAGGTTTTTGGAAGTCGCTCACCGCCGTTCACCATTACTTAACATTCTCCGCAGTACTCTTGGCTCCCTGATGTGCTGCGAGTGAAAGGCAGTGTAAGGCAATTTCGAATTCTGTTATTTCCGTCGAGCGACAAACTCAGTGAATACTTGAACATACTCAGATAATATCGCAAATTATCGGGCCTGTCCTCACGGTTACAATCTTCTCCACGATAGTCTGCTATGCCGCTACAAAAGGGCACAAGTTCGTGCTCACCAGCTCCATCTTTCCGTTTCTTTCTGTTGTTGTGAGTTACTCATCCCCTGGGATTGATTCACTGATGCCGACTCACCAAACATTCTTTACCCCATGCTAGGTCGGTTTGATACTGGTATTCCGGTACACTTTCCCCTCATTGATATGTTTCCACTCGTGCTGATCACCTCACAGCAATGGGTGTGTGGATACGGACGAGCCTCGGAAATCTGAGCTCTAATTTTTCTCAGAACATCCTACGACCGGTACTGGGAGGGTCGCAAGTCTTTCGCCACGATCGTGTCCAACGCACGCAACCTATCTCGCCAAATCTGGATTCAAGCTACCCCTGCCCCTGAGATAGCAGCTGCAAAATACCCTGATATCATGTCACCAGCTCAACTACATCGTTACAAGATTGATGCTCTACTCCTTGCACTTTCGTTTGTCCTCGCTGTCAAGCACTACCTTCGGGGAGAGGATGGTGTCGACTACCCAGACTACCAAGACGTTTTTCCACCTTCTTTTTCTCAATTCTATGAGAGTATCTCTAACACGTCGAGGGTAAATGGGCAACAACGTCGTACACGATACGATGGTACTACGCCAAGTGTCAGCCGCGACCATAGCGCTGCACCAAGCTATCGAATCTCCATGGATGCGTCCACCCACTCCATGCCAAATGCATCAAAGAGAGTCAGAGTGAAACGCAGCAAACAGAATCTCGTAGATCCAAATGCGAACACCCCTCTGATGGCCAAGAACCATCGAGCTGTTGACTTCCAACTCCCGCCTGTCGAACCTTGTCTGCCTTTGCCACTCATGTATGTACACTTAATTTCTTACTCCTCGTAGTGTCTGACTGTCGCTCCCTCAAGTATTGCTCATTCACTCAGCAAACTGATTTTTGAATTCCGGAGAGCTGGTCATCTGGAAACCGTTGGTCCAGCTGGGGCGAACAGCATAGCTCAATTGTATGTGCTCCCCTTCATTATAACTTCCTCCGTATGTACTCAACAACTATGCGTAGAATCCAGAGCATGGTGGATCAAATGTCAGCGATGGAGCGCGTGGCTAATACCCCTATCCCTGTTTCTTGTAAGCATTTGAAATCTATCTGGCTCACGTAACTGGCTAAAAACGGGGCAGATAGCATTCATCTGAAGCAATGTGTCACCTTGTATTTGTTTGCATTGCCTGTGGCGCTGGTAAACGACCTTGGTTGGGCGACAGTACCTATCGTGACTGTAATTGCATTCACCTTCATAGGCATTGAGGGTATTGCTGATGAAATTGAAATGCCCTTTGGCACCGATGACCGAGACTTACCCCTTGGTAAATAATCTCAACTCATGATTCTAGTGATAGCTAATACTCCTAAAACAGACCGGTACTGTAATGATCTCAAGGAGGAGATTTTGTGCGTGTCTCTATTTCATTCCCGCGTGTTCAAAAGGCTCATATGCCATTAGCTTTATCATTGACCGTCTTCCCGAAGGCGGAGAAGGAGTAGGGTTTTATGACGACGGGGAGGGTGATGAGTGATGAATTGGAAAAAACGTCCAACCAAAACTTGCAGAACAATCATTCGCATTCTGGTGTTGTTGATGATACAGCGTAAAAGGTGTCGAACTCTTTACCTCGTTGGAAACTGAGCCATGTCACTATGAGATGAATAAAGTCATTCTCGATCCAATAAAAGAGAGTGAAATAGTTAGCAAGGTGTCTATAATTGCTACTATTGAAATTCAGGTGTGCAGAACTCCCCGGGACCGTAAGGCTGATCAATTTTCGGGATGTCAAATGGGGAGTACTCAAGAGCACAGGAAGTACTCGCCTTTGAGGTTAGTGCTGTCAGGCCCGCCGAGTTTTCGCTGGTGAGGCGACCGCTTTGAGGACCCGGTTTGGGTTTCTCGCCTCGGGAGAATGCGTCAAGAATTTTCTTGGTCGTCGCCGGTGTCAGGTCTTCCTATACAGACATCAGAATAACAAACAAAAAAGAAGAATACGGGTACCGACATAGAAATCATCACCAACGACCATCATTGGGGCATTACTGCAAGCCCCTTGACATTCAACTTCGATGACGGTGAACTTCCCGTCCTTCGTTGTTTGACCTGGGTGGATACCCCCTAGCTCTTTGCAAATGGTGTCGAGGATTTCCGTCGAACCTCGGAGCATACAAGGCGTCGTGGTACAGACCTGGACAAAGTTTTTGCCAATAGGTTCCCTTGGGTGGGTAAGTCAAAATTAGAAACGGAAGTGGTGCAAGATCTACCGGTTAAACATCGTATAGAAAGTAGCGACCTCGTATACGCGCATAGGGGGCATCTCGAGGACTGTCGCAACGTGATTCATCACACTGATGCTTGTCCATCCGTTGTTCTGCCGCTGGGCGAGATCCAAGAGGGGAATGACGGCCGCCTTCTTGTACTGAGGAGGGTATTTGGTGATGATACTCTGGGCACGCTTCTTGTTCTCTGCATTGAATTCGAACGGGATCTATGTTGAGATCAGCTACCATTCACAAGGACTTTATTCATGACCAACCTTGGGATTATTGTGTGCAGTATCTCGGTGCTGCAGGGAACTCAGTAACCATTTGCATACTCCCGACAGTCACCACGTACGACGAAGAGAGACTCCGACTTCCTCTGTGGAGTTGTAGAAATAAGTCTTCTCTGCGCAATCCTCGAAGATGAAGCGAGAGACCTCGGGAGTCTGGATAGCATGGCGAAAGGTAGCGAGTCTGCGGGTGTTTTTGGTTTGACGAGATTGGCCGGGACAGATTCAGCATCACGTGATATAAGCAGGGAGGATAATTTTAGCAAGAAGTCCGGAGAACGAGTTTTTGCGAACAGTGTGAAGCCGTTCTGTTGACGTCGCCCCCCGGCTTTCCAGTTCAAAAATGTACTTAACAAGAAGGGAGGAGGCGGCTTGAACCATATACTATATCTACTCACCACCATGTCTCTTCCTGTGCAACAAAAAAGTGCCCTAAATGTCGTGATGGTAAGTCATGATGTACTCCGTCAGTCGTTTACACCTGGGCTCATGTCTAGTAGGGTGCCATGACCTTCGGTGAACCCGGAAAAGAGGGTACAAGAGTTCATGAGACCAAAGATATTGAAGCGATTCTAGATGTCTTCATGTCTCATGGCCATTCAGAAGTGAGCTATGGTTGTTTGAGGACTCATTGTGATCCAACCTTATCATCAGGTTGACACAGCGAGGATCTACGGTGATGGAACCAGCGAGGAATACCTTGGCAAGATTGACCTCGAGGGTAAAGGCTTAAAGGTCGAAACTAAATTATATCCCACCACAGCTCGAGTAAGTTACATGATCCAAGTAAAGAGTCAAAGCTAAGCAACAAATCCAGTCCGCCAAAATCGCTGCAGACAAAATTACCCACACTCCAGAGGTTGTTAAAAGCTTGAATCTACACGTGTAATACTAAACGCCGCTCAGGGACTGAGGACCTATTTGATGAAATCTTTAAGATCACTGAATGTCGAGCACGTATCATTCATGTCTTTCTTACGTCCTGGTGCCTGACTCTAACCACATAGATCCCTCGAAATGTGGTATCTTCATGCGCCAGATCGGATTGTTCCCTATGAGATCACCATGAAAGCTGTCAATGATCTCTACAATGAAAAATACTTCAAACGTTTTGGTTTAAGCAACTATTCCTCGTGGGTACATGAATTCATACCAGTGACTGTGTTTTGACATTCTAATTTAGTTGGGAAGTCGCCGAGATCGTGCAAATTTGCAAGGCCAACGGATACATCCAACCGAGTGCATATCAAGGCATTTATAATGCTCTCCATCGTTCCGTTGAACCAGAATTGTTTCCCTGTCTGAGAAAATATGGAATCAGTTTTTATGCGTTCAGTCCATGTGTGTGACCTTCCTGGGGTTCTATTTTGAGCTTATAACTCTGTCTCTAGTGGCTGGAGGCTTTTTTACGGAGAGATATACTTCCATGACTGATGAGCCCGAGAAAGGCTCTCGATTTGATCCACAGCGTATACAGGGCCAGGTATGTCTTGTTAAATTTGATATTGCTTGAATTTTTCATTCATGTTAGTGGTCGACTTACATAGAGTTTCCGTGGAAGGTCAGTTGTCGAGTGCCTTCATTCCAACTCGAACTGACGTATCTGAAGATACTGGAGCGAGCCTTACTTCAAGGCGGCCAATGAAATCAGGGCTGTCGCTCAAAAGTACAATCTTACCTTGCCTGAAATCGCCCTTCGTTGGATGTCACATCACAGTCCTATGAAGCGTGAGTATGGAGACTCCGTCCTTATCGGTGCCTCTAGGGCAGAACACATTGAACAGGTAATAGATTTTGACTGAGGTATCAGATGACCGGACTAACGGGAAATATCCAGAACTTGCTTGACCTCGAAAAGGGTCCTCTTCGTGAGTAGTAAATTCGTCGCTCAATCAGTCAGCTTAAGATCCATGTTCAGCGGACGAGGTCGTTCAAAAGCTGGATGAGGCATGGTCACAAGTCCAGGCCTATGCCGCAAACTATTTTCATTAGACCTGGTTCCCATGTTATGTCGGCGGATTTCTAGCGGCTATTCACATTGTAACGGGGCAACACTCGTCTATTCACCAGTTCAAAATAACAATTTCATGCAATCCAACCACGAGGATTTCACTCCATCTGATCCGATATTTCCGTCCTGCATCATAGCCCGAGGCGCGGATGACCCCGATATCATCATAGACCGTCGTGAGGAGCAAACCGTCGTGAGGAGCAAATACCTACCATGAGGCCTTTGACCAGATAGTCGAATAGCGATGAACGTGTAGAGTATACGTCAATTTGGAGAAGGCAAAACCGATTCTGGCCCAGGTTTTCAAGGCCTCCAGCATTTGTGGCGTTAGCCTACTCCACTGTCCATTACAGCACCCGCCAACCCATGGCTCTGGAGTGGCCTAGTGACGATGTTGGTGTGTCATCGACTTTTGTGGGGAAAGACATTTAGATGGGTGCATGGTGCTGTCAGGCTACTCACCACCGCCGTTCCGGCATGTCCTTATTACTCTCGTGAGCAATCCTCACTATTTCGGTCCTATCTGGACCCTTTCATACCTCTTCCACCGATGTCTATTGCAAATTGATCTTTTATCACCCACTGACAATCACGCTCCAAACCCCTAGCTTCAGTCGGACCCCATTTTCCACTTCTGTTCGGCATTAGCTCACCGTTCTATCAGTTCTATCAAAATAAGCGAGTACTTGGATCTTGGGGCTCAGATAATCTTGGGGTCTGTGGTTCCATCATGGGTCTATATAGTGATGTAGGGTGTTCCTAGATGCTATTCATCGACCCTACGCCTCTTGGCTTCCTTTCTGGTGGACATAAAAGCCTTGTTTTCTCCCCAAGTCTCATCAAAGACACTTTCCTGATGGAGAGACTGGGGTCTTCGCATTTTAGGTTGGGCACTACTGTTTCTTCTCACACATATTCTCAGCGTGGTGCCACGCAGGTTACTGATTCCAATTCATGAGTCGTGCATCTCCAATGGACTCGCTACTGCTTCAGGATGGCTTCGTTCATTGTGGTGTGTTTCCGGCCCCGGAAATGATGCCTACGAGTGAAGGAGGTCATTAGTATTTTTAAGGTCGGTTTTCCTGTTTTAAGTTGCGGGTGTTTCCGTTAGATCTTAAGTTAAGGTCGGTAGCCAGCATACTTATGGTGTTATCCCCTGTAAGCTCGGAATTAGATATAATGTGGTCTCACACTCAAACCGCTTTGATGTTCACATGGAGGAGATAAATTCGGGCCCATGCTCATAATCCTCCTCGGTTTGCTCGGCAAAAAACAGCAACTAGGTGTGCCGAAGATCAAGTAGTCTTATTGGTCTATCAATGTATTGCCCCTAACATGCATGCCCAACTAACGTATCAAATTATTATAGCCCGCCAGTCTCACGGGCATTCGTAGCAGCCCGCAGAAGGATGACAATGACGTTACTCCACGAAACGAGGGAACGGTATGGAAGGTCCATCCGGCCATGTCGGGCTCATCTTGTATCTACCATAGATCTCTTCCACCTTGAAGTTAGCTCATCGACTTTCAGCAGTACACCTGCAGCGGCCCTTTGCAACTTTACTTCGTTCAATCCACCACCACCTTCTATCCTTACCCCCTTTTCCAACTTGGCGAACACGGCACCCGCCCACTCACCAGTACCAAATAGCAGAGTTGTGTGATCCAATCCCAGGGACTTTCCTCCATCCGATTCAATACATCCGTCTAGCACTATTAAGGCAAGCTCCAGGGCTGCAGTCAAGACTGCGGCTTCCGTACTCTCTTCGTTGTTTTGTTCTGCAATTGATACCGGCCGACTGCCAATTGTGACAGCAAGTTCGAGACTGTCAGGAGCAATGATGGCAAGCCACTCAGGTGCATTCCTACTGGCGTTCACCAAAATCGAGAGAGCACGAAGGAGTTGGGACAAGACAAGAGGGTTGAGGATGAGGCCAGTTCCTGCGCTGTGATATTTCTGCCTTCCGCCTCGTTGTGAAGTCCGCTCCTCTCGGGTCTGTTCGTCACGGAGAAACAACCAGAAATGATTGATGAGGGGACAAATGAAATATTCTGCTGCGACGTCTGTGAAGGATGTAGGTTTGATTTGAGAGTCATCTCTTGTCATGAGTTGTGCGTGTCCTTGGATCTCAGATATCTTCGGAGCTTTCTTGATCGTGAGCCTTTTCTCGCGCACGACCTCGGGTACCTTATCTTCTGTTGCTTCTTTACCCCTGTCAATAGCTTTGCGGCTCAACTCTTCAACCATGAGTGGTAGAAGACCTGTTTTAGTTTGCGAAGCGGCCAGGTATTGTTGGTGAAGTTGCTGAGGAAGCATCTTGCTGGGGAACACAGTTTTTGTTTCGGGGACTCGTGAAGGTGGAACGGGTAAAGACGCGAGTTCGCGAGCACCGATCGCAAGTGCGTTTAGAGCAACGTGGCGTTGATCTACGGAGTACTGGTTCTTGTAAAATTCTTCTATCAATGCTCTGTTCTGGTTGAGCGGCATGCACAGAACGCTGGACGAAAGGAATACACATACGGAGCAGCTTTTCGCGGAGCGCACGCGATCAGGGCATTCATTATCCCTTGACGTTTTTCATCGAATTCCGTAAGATCAAAATTGTCATGTAACGACAGAAAACCATATACAAGGTTCACAGCATTCTCCTCTGTAGAAGACAATGTCAAGACGGGTGAATCACGCGTGAGCTAGAGGAGATACATACCAAGCTCCGTTCCATATCCCCTCTTTTTCCTAATTAGCTCTTCTCCACAGTTCAATGCCATCTCCACTTTGTCCACCTCTTGTGGCTCGTCAGAGCCTAGTTTCATTCCAGTTCCTCGGACCAGGTCACCCAGTTGGGCGAGGTATACTGGTCGTGGAACCTTCTTGACCCCTACATTAAGCGTTGGATCTTTCTCGATTTCTTCGAGCTCTAACGGTGTAGGCGATGCTGAGCGTGAGGAATCTGGCGAGGCATACCCGGTCAAAGAATCGTCCGAATCGTAACCTGTTTCTGAAGTAATAAAAGTAGCTTTTTCCGGGGCAGCTGAAGCCGCCTCGGTAACTGAAGCTTCAGAGGTTGACGACATTACATGAAGCTCTCCCAAATTAGTTTCCGGAATAATGATGTCGACATCTATATCCCTCGCTTTGATCAGGTTTCGCATTTGTCGGCACCAAGGTTTTCCGGAATCTTCGCCGTCCCAGTCGCCAAAAGCAAGCTTTTTGTTGGTCATCTGAGCGATAACCTCCGCGACTAACATTCCACATCGCCGAACGGAAGTGTCAAGATGTGAGATATAGCTTCCAATACCTTGCATAAAAAGCGGTGACGAAACCACAGATTCAAGTTCTTTTGAGGAGGGCGGGAAGTAAGATGCACTGAGAAGGAATAGGGACGTAAGATCTGCAACAAATTGAAATGAGTTATTGTATTGTCAAAAATTGCGAAGACGCCTACTCACACCGATGGCGAGACAAGAGTGAATGTTTGATGTGTACTGGCGTTGACCAGACATCTACAACCAGCTCCAGAAAAGCTGCTAAAGCTGAATTGAACTACGTAAATTGACTTATAAATGAAAAGGGCGCTATAACATACCTTTCGCATTAATTCGTTGTGAAGAAACAGGATCGGCAAGCCAACAAACAAATATTCTTGCGTACGATTCTTCCCAGTCTCGGTTAAGTATCAAGCCCGTCGCAACTTCCCATAACTGGTTATCATCTTCACTCAGTCTTCCCAAAACAGCCGCGAGCAATTTAGCCTCTAATTTCACCTGAGCCCGCTTTTCAGTAGAAGAGTCGGTTGGAGGATCGACGCGTTCTAATGAAGCTAGTATCGACGTTATGACAGACTGCAAAGTCAAACTTGAGGGGATATCGAGGATGAGTTTCTGCCATGCTTTGAAATACGAATTAGGTTCGGCAAGTCCGAGAGTCTTTTGTCGAATGATAGGAAGATTGGTTTGCCAGAAAGATGGGGAAGATCTCATTGTTGGAGGACTAGGAGGGAAGGCTCCGATATTGACAAGTTTTGATACTAGATAGCACACAGAATTCACCCAATCTAAAGTCGAAATCGTTGAGAGAAAACGTTCGAGTCTGGTTGATCCAGCCCACCTTGACCCGGTCGTCTAGAAAGCCTCTCGATCAGCACCTCAACTCTCCTGCAAACTCCATTGATATACGTTCCGCTCTCCAACCTGGGCGGTATATCAGAGCGCCCACCTATAGCGTTCGCAACTTTTGCAGGAACGCTAACAACGTCTTTGACACAGTCCTCCCACAACACATTTTTCACAGCCGAATCGCGAGGTTGGGTAAATACGACAGTCCACAGGCTATCGATAGGGTATTGTTGAGCCAAGTGTTCAAGTAGGTCTACAGCATGGTGGCCAATTTGACCGGAGAGGATCGTTTCGTAAGCCTTCAGAGCAAGTTCTCCCGATACCGGGAGGGAGCTGACGAATGGATCCGGGCAGAAGTATTGAGTTACGAGATGCAATGCATTTGGTTTGTTATCTTTGAGTGCGGTATCCCACGTGGGTAAGACGTGTTCTAGAAGCGCGCGTTGGATAGGGGAGAGATGTTTCCGGACGGATACAGAGTGGGAGGGCAATGGACGTGTGTTATATTTGAGGAATTGGGGAGGGAGTATGCCGAGTGTGTCGAGGGGTGCAGTGAGCAGTGAGAGCAGGGTCTGGATATCGTCTATCGGATGCTGGAGCTGGGTGATGATGTCTTTCGCTTCATCATGAGCATCTATCATGACCACAATAAACAAGAAGCGATGAAACATAATCCATGATGTCACCAGAACATCTTATCATACGACACGAGCATCAATCTATATACCCTTTCAAATAGAAACCTACTGTACAATATATAACCTTTCTCATATACAACAAGAAGAAAGAAGCATAGGAAAAAAATAGGTGTACAACGGTGGTCACAACGAAATGACGAAGAAAGTGACTGGGACACAGAGCTTAAGCTGCAGTCTTCTACACTCGGGTCAGCTAATGTAGCTGACGAAGGAGGATGTGATCACTCTACCTTGCCATCTGCCTTAGATGCTGGTTTCGCCTTTGCCTTGGACGCCGGTTTAGCCTTAGTGGCTGATTTGGGTTTCGCCGCCGCGGGTTTGGCCTTAGCTTTCGTATTCGCACCAGTGGTACCTGTCTTAGCCTTGGTCTTTGAGGCAGGCTTCTTGGCTTCCCCAATCACGGCCTACGGACGACCCAGTGTGAGTACGAAATATATACAATATGAATGGAATTAGAAACCTTCTTAGCAGCACCCTTCTTTGCTGTTACAGCTTTCTTAGTGACCGGAGTGGGTTTCTTTGCAACCGCACTCTTCTTGGTTGTTGAGATTGCTTTTTTGACAGGAGCCTTTTTTGAAGTTGCCCCCATCGTAGCTTTCTTAGTGGCAGCAGGTTTCATGGCAACCCTGGGCTTGGGGGCGGCGGGAGCCTTCTTGGCAGCAGGTTTAACAGCAGCCTTAGGTTTAGCACTGCTCGCAGCAGGTTTCTTCGAGACAGGCTTAGCATTCTAATCGACAAAGAGCAGCGGTGATGGGATCACTGTCAACATGCAAACGGCGTGTGAGACACCAGTGAGGTGGACGAACCTCCTTGGCAGCATCGGTGCGAGTCTTGGGCGCGAGTTTGACCTTTCCGGAGGGACCTGCCAGAAGCGGGTTTATATCGGCTCCGGGGTACACGACCAACTTGGGTTACGATTCCGTACCTTTGGGGAGCTGGAAGATGCCCTTCTCGCTGCCAGACGTGATAGCACGGTTGAGCTGGCTGGCAGAGGTAGAAGATGCGTCGATCTTGTATTTGGTTTCGACGAACTAGTCATGTTCAGGGAGAGTGATCGTCATGCAACACCTGAGCGACATGCCTTCTTGATAGTTGGCCTCGAAACTCCGGTTCGGGCTTCGTCCGGATGCGCAACGATGCATTCCTGAGGGCGATAGGGGTGGAGAGGATCTAAGGAAAAACGCGCAATGGTCGAAGAGTGAGTAAGCGCGCACCTTTATCATTTCGATCCAGGTCGGGTGAGCAGCGGTGTGGGACTTGTTGGCTGCAGCAGAGGTCCTGCTAGAGGCCTTAGTGGAGGTCTTTTTGACAGTGGTAGGCATGGTTGGGAGGGGGAAGGTCTGGAGAACTGAGGGGCGTATGCGCAGATGGGGGCGGGGGCAGGGAGGGGCAGTGGTGAGCCATTTGTTCGTCCCAGAACCCAGTGCCACTTCCTCATAGTCACGTGGAGGAGAGGGATGCGCACGGACGCGATTCTTTCTCGTTCAAGCCGCCCAACCTCTCCGGTTAGAGGGTGCGCAAGAAGGTAGCCTAGGAGCAGCAGAAGGTCCAGTATGCATATGTGACCGAGTTCTCGAGAAAAAAAACCAATGGTGCATGATATCCAGCTGCTTTTCTGACGGCGTGCTGCAGTAAGCCCCAGAAATCGACCTGTACAGGCTGCGCAGCTGCATCGCGGGACACAGAAACGCGCCCAGAGGTCAAATAGAGAAAACTGCGAGTTTTGGTAGAGACCTGGGAGAAGATGCGAGAAAGGCAAGAGACATTGTGGAAGAGAAAAGATAACGGTGGAATCGACTGTGACATTTAGCCGTCGGAATTTGCCAAGCTTCTGTCTAAATTAGGAAACTAGTCTACAACCCTTCCACTCCGACCATGTTCAGTATCTCGGACTACGTGGTAACCGACGACCTCACCATCCTCCTCGCCCTCATCGCGGCGACCACTTTTCTTCTCAACAATCTCTACAAGCCTCAGCCGCTGGTGCACCCTATTTTACTCGGCAGGCAAAGCGATGTCGGACGCGCCCGCAATCCAGGAGAGAGTGCTGTCTACAGGAACTATGGGACCGGCTTAATGGGCAGGGTATGCTCAAACCTCCTTGCCGGTGTCTTCATGTTGCTTACCCGATCTAGTTTCCTGTGCGTCCCAGCAAGGAAATCGCGATTCTGCCACACCTTATTAAGCCCGAATCCGAGGCCTCTCGCACACTTTGGACCACAAGAGTAGGCCTTTCATCTCCGTCTATACATACACCCAGTCTCACTACCTTAGGGTACTAACGCTGGCTTGCAAGACCGCATTGCTGCCGTCAGCAGTGGTCTCATTCGTCTTGCTGGTATAAAGCCAGGAGAGTCAAAGGTCCTCTTACTCCTGAATGATGGAATTGGTGTGTTATATTATTAATTCTCTTTGTCTCCACTGAGTTGACCGAGGAGTGCAGAATTTGTCATTGCCGACTTTGCGCTTGCATCGCTTTCCGTCGTCTCCGCAACCCTCACTTCCCAGGATCTATTGCAACGAGTTTTGGAGACGCAGTCGTTTTCTGCCATCATTGCTACTAAGGAGATCGTTCCTCGGGTTCTTGAGAATATCTATGCCTCTGGTTTTAGCTCTCGCCCCCATACCATCGTCGTCGTGGGAGACATTAGTCAACAAACGTTAGCTAGTGTCGCCAGCAACATTAAGGTTCTCAAATTTGGCGAGGTTGAACGGGAGGGCATCAAAATTGATAATCTTGTAAGCAAACTTCCTGGTAAGTCATTCTTCATTTCTCCTCCTGTAATGAAGCTTACCCGGATGTAGAACCCACCGATGTATACACCATGGCATACTTTTCCAATGAAGCTGGTCAGCTGCAAGTCGCGCAGTTGACTCACGAGAATGTAACTGCTGGAGTTGCCGCCACTCGTAGTTTGCTACCAATATCTCATGCATTGTCGCCTCTGGATACCATTGTCTCGGCCTTTTCTCTCAGCACCGCGTACGGAAGGGTTATTGCGTATACCGCCATCTACGAAGGAGCAAGCTTCGCGACGTTGCCTAGCTCAAAGACTTATCACGATGGAGGTAAGTTACGGGAAACCATAATTTCAAATTCGCTAGTTTGACATGCATTTGTGTACAGAATCAGCCGCTTCTGCCGACGCATCTGATATCCTCGCTGCTAAAAGATACCCGATACCCTCTCCCACGATTATGTTTATCCAACCCGGACATCTCATATCTGTTGTGACGGACGTGCTGAAAAAGGCGGCAGGATCAATGTTTTTGTATCCATTCGCGAGGAGGCACAAGCTTGCAGGTATCAATGACGGGTTCATCACGAGGGATAGTTTGTGGGACCGGCTGGTCTTTGATGGTGCGCGAGCGAATGTAATTGGGGATGGAGCGGCAACGTTACGCGGTGTAATTGTTAGTGGACGTAAGTGCTGATTACAAACTCCATTTCATCTCGCAGGGCGGGACTGACAGTTCACACAGGGTCCTTGCCGGCAGTGCTAATGACCCCGGCTCGAATGGCATTTTCGGTTCCTCTTGTGAATACGTTTACCCACCCCTGTGTTGCGGGACCCGTGCTTGCTTCCCATCCATTCGATTTGCAAGATTTTACGGAAGAGGGAGCCAGTTCAGACCAAAAAGCTCATGTAGGGCCGCCTAGCGTGAATGTTGAGGCTAAATTGACTGGAGTGGATGACGAAAAAGTAGAAAATGGGGGTGATCCCGCGGGATTACTGCTAGTGCGGGGGCCGCCAGTCGGGAGGGTTGGGAATGGGGATCAAAACGAAGATTATGTGCAGGTTTCACCAACTGAGGAAAGGCGGGTGAGGGACGAGAACTCGGAGGAGGGATGGGTCAGCACTGGAGTTAGAGCGCTAGTGCAGCCAAACGGCTCGTTTGTTGTCTTGTAAAGTCGTAAATACAATGAAGAATGCCAATGAATTATCTATGAAGTGTGCATGATCAACAAACGAAAGTCAGCACAGCCAGTGGGAGTCATGTGATCCTAAATTGGACGCGACGCGTTGCGGTGTTTAAATACACAAGCACCTACCCCATGCCGGCCAAACACCCATGTCTGCCAGTACTACCCCATCCCCCGCCCCTGAAGCTAGCAACTCCACTCCGGTGGCCGATCCTCCTGCCTCCCCGGGCAAGGGCAAGGAAACGAAGAAAAAGACGACTGCCCCCAAGAAAGCCTCGAGTAAGGCCAAGACCACTGCCGCTGCTGGCTCGGGTAGACCCAGCTGGAAAGAGATCATCAAGGTGCGGCTTATCGGCGGAAAGTCATGTGCATGTTACTGATGGCCAGTGGCCAGGCCTGCATTGTTGATCACAAGGGCGAGGCTCGTCAAGGAGTGTCAAGAAGTACAATTAAGAAGGTGTGTATTGGTGGTATACGCGAGTGGACTCGCGCGGGTTAACATCGGTCGCCTAGTACGCCGAGGAGAAACATAACATCGATGTCAGTGGGAACAACCTGTTCCAGCTCAAGCGTGCGATAGCCACCGGAGCCGAGGATGGTATATTCGTCTTGCCGAAAGGGCCTGCTGGCAAAATCAAGTTGGCGCCAAAGATCAAAGCCTCTGGTGACTCAAAAGAGGTGAGCTATTTATAAGTGTGAGTTGACGTTGATGCCAACACGGATTATCCCCAAGAACTCCAAGCCTCCTTCAAGATCAACTGTTGGCAAGGCGCCTGCTAAAAAGGCGAACGCCACACCGAAGCCTGGGGCCAAACCGGCAGCCAACAAGAAGACCGCGGCCCCCAAGAAGGCACTTGCTGGGAAACCCAAGACGACGACGGTGGCCAAGAAGAGCACAGCATCTGCGAAGCGAGGCGCAGCGAAGAAGGTAGGGAATGACTAACACGGATCCACTGAGTGTAAGCTTATCTGGGGTTTAGGCAGTGACGGGCACGACACCGGCGGCAAAGGCCAAGGCTGCAGCGCAGCGACAGCCCAGCAAGAAGGCGACGGCAGCCACTGGAAAGGGATCGACCAAGAAAGCGATCTCCAAGCCGAGATCTAAGCCCGCAAGCAGATCGGGAGGCAAGCCAGCGAGCAAGCCGGCGTCGTCTCGGGCGAAGAAGGCGGCGGCGTGAGGGGGTGCTGCGGGGTGTATATTTGCGTGTACTATTTAATACTCTGTTTTCTTTCTTGTATCTGGGCGAGCGGTAGAATGTACAACGGCATTGACTGAGATTAAACACGTGCTGGATGAGTCAGGGCTGGGGCTATAACAGGAGGGCGATCTGGATCTGGCAGGTACGGATATCTGCGCCGATCAGGAGGACCCCGGGAAGCTGCTGGGTGACCTGGGTGGTCGCCCTGTCCCGTGCTTTCCTCTACTCATGCACCATGGACTGCCCGCCCCCAGACTCGCTGCTCGCCACCCACTCCTACGGCACCCGCAAGAGCCACAACGTCGCCATCCGCCCCGCCGCCCGCCTCCGGGGCCTCCCCGACCCCCTCCCCGCCCCCCCGCGCCGCTCCAGAGCCTCCCCGCCCTCGCCCTATCCCCAGTTCCCGCCGCCCCATGTCCTCCTCCACCCCGACGACGCAAACAGCAAGGTCCTCCTCGCCATTGGCCGGGCGTTTCTCTCAGTCGTGCGTCTGCCCCGCCACCCCCGCCGCCACACAGTTCCCTGACCACTAGCCTTTGCAGGATAACCGCGCCATGACCATCAAGGACCTCGCCGACATGGTTCTGAGCTTTGGTCTCGCCGCCCAGAAGTGCGTTCATACTACTCCACCATATCATCAATTCGTGCTGACCCTGCTTCATTAGCGTATCAGCTGCCAGTCAGGCCATCACGACCTATATTCGCACACACCTCAACCGTTGCGACGTCCAACAGGACATCCCGCTTCTCTTACGCCACGTCCTATCAGGAACAGATTCCGATGACGATCTCCTCCCTGCCCTCTACTCGCGGTCAGGGGGCGCCCAGTGCGCTGCACACCCCGAATCCCGCATTACCAATTTTAGGCGCGGTACCATGGTCTGGTATCTCAGTCGTGCCACCGGTGCTCCGTGCCCATTTGCTAAAGCCGGCATCCGACTTTCGGATTATGGAGAGAATGGCAAGGTGGGGGTCTCGGGGAACGAGGTACGCGAGAAGAAGAGGGCTAAGATGTTGCATAGAAGGCCTCTTGATCCGTCCTGTGGCCAGAAACGCAAAAGGTCTCTGAGGAGTTGCACTGTTGCTGCCGCTGCCGCCACCGCCGCCACAAGAGACTCGGCCACTGACTCGGAAAGCGAACACGACAAGCCTCCACCCAAAGTCAAGCTAACGTTGCGTCTCAAGCCGCTAGGTAAATGTACATCTTCCTCACCGACACCCGCAACTCCAACAACCATCATTGACCTTACAAACGACGCGCTATTGTCGGATTCCGACTCAGAGTCGGACCCAGCCATGTCTGTGGAAGAAGAACCAGAGTCTCCACTTGTCGAATTCCTCTCAGAAGGATCATCCTTCGACAGTCCTGCTTCCATACCCCTCCCGCATAGCCCTCGCGCCCCCGAATCCCGCACTTGCTACCCCTCTACCTCCAGCCTTCTCAAAGACTCGTTCCGTCGATCACCCTCCGCAACTTGCAGTATATCTTCACCTCCGCCTGAATCATCAGAAGAGGAAGAGGAAGAGGATTCTCAACTATCTATGACGTGTCTGAGACAGAATTTCTACGGTTTCTCGGATGAGGAAGATGAGGAAGAGCAGGAATGGGACGAGGAGGGTGAGGTTGATAGCGAAGCGGATGGAGAAACGTTATGGGAAAGTCCAGGTCCGAGGTCTCCATCTGTGCCGTCATCCATACCGCCACTGCCCTGCACGAGAGTGAAGGAAGAACCGAGGGATGTACAAGAAATGCTAGACGCATGGGATCACTTTGATTCTCACCTGCGAGATGCTAGGATGGCGGAGGTCATTGCACAGGCGGCGGCGTCGCTTAATTCGGAGACAATAGCCAACTCAACGGACGTCCCTCCCTTGGCAGTCAAAGTGGAATCCCAAGACGTATGGGATTGGCAAAACCCATTTGGGCAACGAAGGGAGTGGGAAATCGGGCTAGACGAACAAACTATCCGGATTAAACAGGAAGACTTGGATTTGGGCATCGATTCATTGTTTCCTAGTATGGGTGATGATTCATTCGAGTTGGAAAGTGAACGTCTAGAGGGCGAAGCCACCTTTGGACAACGCGCCAAGACAGTGTCTGTCCCCCAAACACATGTCTTATCCCTATCTCCGACTTCACCCTCACCTTCAGCGTCCTCCTCCGCTCCTCCACAACTAGAATGCCCACCTACCTCCACAAGATCAGCAGCACCAAGTCCGCATACGCTCACCATCCCACCCCCCATGTCTCCAGGAGCCACAGCCCTCGTCCAACTGATACAGGCACTCACAGTACAATCACCAACCACGCCTGTGGTCAGCAGTATGCCACTGTGCATTGAGTCGTCACCATCACCATCACCTCCTCCGCCACCTTCTGTTCCACCTTCATCCCTCGTTCTGACACCAACATTACCGCAGTGTGTACCGTCTCAAACCGTGAAGGTAAACACAAGTCTCGCCAAAGGTGAAGCAGAAGGTGTTGTAGTGCATACATGCCAACCTTGTAGCCCTGCGATCAGTGCCACTCAGATTGAAGGTAAGTTTCTTGCTGTTTTCAATGAAACTTGGCTCATGTAGTGGAGCAGAAATTTCCGTTTACCAGATGCCACTGGGGCCTTACCTCTTATTACGGCGCATCGATACGGATTTCGTAAATCTCACACCCATTGTCGAATGGTGCGGAAAGGGGAGAGGTTATCCTGTTCTCAGCACAATACCGAATGCGGTTGTAGTGTGGCGGGGTTGGGGGAGCGATAAAGTATGTGGGGTGTGGGTTCCGCTTGAAGTGGCACAGTCTTATGTCAAGGACCTCAATACATGCTTAACGAATGCGGTAGGAGCCGAAGTAACGCAGGGTCTCGACGTATTTCTAAGCAATGAACTCGTTGAACGGTTCCCCAGTGCGCTCAAGGACTTTCATCGAACCAATTCCAGCGGGAGAATGCTGAAACAATTCGGACGGTGGTTTGAATCGATGGTCAATTTTGCCCATGCTCAGGCCGTGGCAGTAGCTGCAGCGACTGCCGCTACTGCGAATACTCCTCCGAATGTGGCTCCTGATGCGAGCTGTGAACCCCTGAATCCTCAGAACGTGATGCAGGCGGACTCGCGGCCGAATTGGACCCAGAAGGATACTGTCGTCGCTGTATCTATGACTGGCGCAATTCCGGACCAACAGTGCCTAGAAGGATCATCTTCCCAAGTATACCAAAGTCAACATAGAAGGACACGTAGTTCGAGGGAGGATCGTATGGACGCTGAGTCGCCCTTGAGTGCGAAGGAGGAAGAGCTCTTCCAAGAACTGTGTGTTATCCCTGGCGAGGAGGAGGAGAGAGTGAAGGCGGAAATGCAAGGCTTAGTAGACGGTGATATATCCAGAGTTGCTGTGAAAGAGGAAGATGAAGGGAGCAACGATATGGATGGTGCTGATTTAGAATCCGAGTCGCCTGACGCTTCAGAAGAAAGTCAACAAACATCCGGTCCCGGAATTGCCGAGGTGGCGCCCTCAACAGCTGCACCAGAAACGAAGGGTGTTGTGACAAGAACAATGTCCACCAGATCTGTCACTACAGCTGAGAAGCAAGCTCTCGAAAGGCAGGAGAAGAGTCAAACATTGAGGCGGTCAAAGCGTGTCGCGGACGCACTGGCTGCGCAGACGCAATCACTACAGCAACCGAAGACAAGATCAAGAAAGAAGCCTGGGTCTAGAAATACTCTGTCGTAGAACGAACTGATCAAGAGTTGGTCCACTCTTGTCTTTTCGAGCATTCGTATTTTTTGCATTTTCTTATTTCATTTTCGTTGGGTCTTTGATTTTGGTTGCTGCATTTTGGGGCGGCGACGAGACATGGATATTATTTCCCTGCTTTTTTTTGCTCTGGTTTTTTTGCGCTTGGCACCACCTCCGTTCGGCTTGAATGTAGAATTGTAGCAGATATTTTTTCCTCTTTTTTTTCCCTTCGTATCTTATGTGTCTTTCTGATCTGCACTCTTGCTCTAGAAGCAGTTATTGAGAGCTGGCACTGCAAGCTATATGCATCCATGGTTCTACTTACTACTACCTATGTTTTTCTTCCCCATATGAATATGCGTCTCTGACCTTTTATTATTTCTTTTTTTTTTGCTATTAAAAGAAAAGCATAGGATAATAGTAGTGCTACAGTCATCATAGTAGGTAGTTGATAATTGGTTACAATAAAAATAAAGTCTCATTTTCGTGATGGCAGGTAGTGGAAGCGGGAGGAAACATTTTCATATGGAGATAGCTCCGCAATGACCTGAGTAAAGAATGGAAGCCTGGGGATATCATTATCAAAGACTTCGGCGGAGTTGGGTCGCACGACGCAAGCCTCGCTCACACACGTGCCGGAATCTTGACTACTAGACTAGCTGGTGAACTAAATATAATGCCAAGTATGGGCCAGCATGGGGGAAGCTCCTGTCGCTTATGGCGATTCCGGCATCGTTTGTTGCATTTCGGAGTTTCTCTGCCTTGTGCTTTTTAGGGGCGAGGCCCGAGTTTGTATCTTGCATGGGAGTGTTGGCGGATTTGATTAGCCGGTGGATGTTTGTTGATTCAATAAAAAAATTCTAAACGGCGTGGATGGATAAATGCATATAATCTGCCGCCTGTTGTCGCTTTTTGACTGTTATCTGATGAAGGGGGATCACCCATCAGATCAACTGCTTGTTGAGGGAGGCTGTTTGTTGGCATCTAATGGGCAGGATGGATAGGCACGGCGGGTCGAAGCGGCAGGGGAGAGAGGACATGTGCGAATAGCCGGGACGGGTGGGCTGAGGGGGAGACGAGATATGTTTATATGGATGGGACTGTTCTGCAGAACATTCCAAGGGGGCATGGGACGACGAAGTGGACTGCGTGGGAAAGAGGCCTGTTGGCGCTTTCAGTCAGTCCCCCCAACGTCCTTCTTCATTTCCTTGTCCCGTTCTCGAGGCTACTTTACCGTACTACCCAGGGGCATTTTCTTGCAGGATCTGCCCTCGTAGTATCGCTCTAGGCCCCAGGGAGGCTCTTGTATCGCCATCCCCGCAACGGTCTCCTCGAGCGAGCGATTTCTTCTAATTGCTAATCCTCTTGACGTTTTTTCCGTATCTTTTTTACAGCCAGCGACCGTCCAGCACTTTCGTAATCCCTAATCCTTCTTCTTTTCAAAAAAGTCTATAATGTCCTTATCTGCTTCTGACAACGGCTCCTATTCAAGAGTTCCTAGTGGAAAAACACCCCCTCCCGCCCCGTCGGCGGCTTATGCTGCCTCTAAAAGGTAAAGTCGTCTATAGCCGCCCCTCTAATCTTTCATTTCAACTTTTTTTTTCTTGCCTTGTCTGTTGATTGCAGGCTTGGTCAGGTGCAGGCTGAGGGTAATCTAGGGGCGGGCGCAAGATACAGGCCCCCTGCTTTGCGTGCCATCGCTTCCGGGTCCCCTCCTAATGACGGCTCTCCGACGGTGACCACCCCGGGAGATACATCCACCTTACCTCCCAACAACTTTCCCCCTGGATTCAGAAGGGCTAGGGCGGGTACCTTACCTTCCAATGTTCAGCTCGCAGCTCAACAGCGTTTCACGGAGACATCTAATACCCTCGCTGGAGCACCCAGTCAGCAAGACCTCCTTGATCCGAACCAGCATACCCTGGCTGGCAGTCCCGTATCTGCTTTGCCCACCTCTCGTCCTAGTATTCGTCACACTACTTCTGTAGCCTCATCTGTCCCGTCGTCTGTTGTTGCTGACCGCACCAGCCGGCTTCGGGCTGGTTCTTTGACCTTGCCGTCTGCTGGTTTGAACAATGCGTTTGGATCATCGCTCTTCTCATCCCCGTGGATGCCTGCGAGTGGTGGCAGTGGGATACCCGTTTTAGAGGAGCGGTCTGTGACTTCCGTCGACTCTGAGACCGACAATTTCGACGTTCATACCCTCAACTATTTGGGCTTAGACGATCATAGGCCCCCCGCGGCAACATTGTCCGAGTTGCGCGATCGGGCGCAGGCTGCCATTGCTGGTAACCTTGCTAATCCTATTCGCATGCGTGCCAGTACTGTATCCACTTATGGTCGGAGGCCTCAAGTTGGTTCGCTCATCTCTACGCCGGCCCCTGAGGAGGAAGAATACATTGATTATGATGAACACGGGTACAACCATCAACACTTGACACAATCTTACGACACTCCAACACATGATAATGGGTATACATCCTCATATCTTAATCCGGGTTTGAGGGCTTCAGAAAATCTGGCTCCTACTAGACCGCGCGCGATTTCTGTTGGCACCTTGGATGACCCCATGCGCACTATTACCCGCCGAGCTACGACTGCAGCAGATACCATCCCTTACCTTAGCGAATTAACTCACCAGGCGGCTAATATGAATTTAGTCTCGAATAACGTGGGAAGCCCCTCAAGTATCCTCAAAACGGACAGCAAACTGGCCGGGTCCAGGTCGTCCGCTTCGCCTTCTGTCCACTTCCCCAATGGGGAAGCTTCTGGAAGTGGGAGGACATCAGCCTACTTGCTCGCTCCTAATAATCAAAACAACCAAAACCGATCACTTTCTCCAAAGTCGGAAAGCCAGTCATCACAGATCCAGACTCCAACACGTTCGCTATGGATTGGCAATTTGGACAGCTCCGTTACGAGCGAGCAATTGATTCATGTGTTTGCTCCTTATGGTGCTATCGAAAGCCTACGTCTTCTGCCGGAGAAGGTGTGTGTTTGATGCATTCAACTCAGTCAATGTATTAAAGTATCATAGGAATGTGGTTTCGTCAATTTTGTCGATCAAGCCGATGCTATTCGCGCCAAGGATGATGTTTTGAATCGGCTCGGAGGAAACATCAACATGCCTAACGGTCAACTTGTTCGCATCGGGTTCGGCAAAGCGGACAGCGCCCCCGTTGCCCCTGCAAAAGGTACACCTGTCAGCCCAGGTCCCACTTCCCCCAACACCTCAGGGAAGAATGCGAGCGGGAACGGCGGGCTCAACAGCATCGATGCTCAGTTGCAATCCACTCCCACGCGTGCCCTCTGGATTGGCTCCATTCCCTCTAGTACTACACCAGCGACCATTTTGAGTGTTTTCAGTCCCTATGGCCCGATTGAATCTGCCAGAGTTCTCACTCACAAGAACTGCGGGTTTAGTACGTATCGGGAATGCAGTAGTAACACTGTTCTAATCATCTCTTAGTTAATTTTGAGCGTCTTGATGATGCCGTGCGTGCCCGTAAAGCATTAAACGGACGAGATGTTCTGGGAAGCGACGTAGGGGCCATCAGGATCGGCTTCGCCAAAGTCCCTGTCAAGAGTGGTCAAGAAGGTGCCGGTGGACCGGAAGAAAGCTCTAGCGTTGTTGTTCAAGGGGTTGGTGATCTGAGTGTTGGAGCTACGATTCATGCTCTTCGTAACGTCAAGGGTGCATCCACCATTCCAGCTGATCAACAAGTATTGGGTGGAGCCGTTGAGAACTACCGTTCCAATCTCCTTCTGAGTATGATTGGCTCTGGTATTCACACCGTTTCTGATGGTCTAGCTAAACCTCCTGGTCTTACTCCATCGGTGACCGAGCAGCAGATGATCTTGAGGGAATTGAGCGCTGGTAGTTCTGATGCAGAAGGAGATATACAGGCACTTGCAGGTGGGTTAAATGCGTGGCACTCATCGAGTTACCGTTGTTTAATGTGATACACAGAGTTCCGCCCTCCGACGATGTACTATACCACTATCCCTCTTGTTTCGGAACGGCCCAATAACAGGCGCTGGGATGCTGCCAAGCTTCGTGAACTGCGCAAGCGCCTAGACTCGGGTGCTATGGGCCCAGAGGAGATAGATCAGGTTGCGGGCGAGTTTATGGACAGTGAAATCGTTGATCTTGCTTCGGATTGGCTGGGTAACACAGTTAGTCGACGACATCTTGACCATGTTCAGGCTCCTTACTGATTTGTTCCTCAGGTCGTCCAAAAATTATTTGAGAAGTGTTCTGCAGTACCTCGCTTCGCGATGCTGGAGCGTCTTGCCCCTCACCTTGCGATGATAGGCATTCACAAAAACGGTACCTGGGCTGCGCAAAAAATCATAGAATGCGTATCGAGCCCTGAGGAAATTGGCCTTGTTGCCCAAAACTTGAGGGCTTATGCTCCGCCTCTCCTGTTGGACCAATTCGGCAATTACGTTGTTCAGTAAGCATGGTTCCATCTCAATGTATTAGGTAGCCCCCTCTAATCGTTCACAGATGCTGCTTGCGCTTCCGTCAGCCCTTCAATGATTTCATATTTGATGCCATCGTCGACCGGATGTGGGAGGTTGCTCAGGGGCGTTTCGGAGCACGTAGCATGAGAGCCTGTCTGGAGAGCCCACACATTACTCTTAGCCAGCAACGCAGGGTCGCCACCGCCATTATTCTGAACTCGATTCCCCTGGCCACCAATCCCAACGGAGCCCTTCTCCTCACTTGGCTCTTGGATACTTCTAACTTCCCTTCACGTTACAACTTGTTGGCTCCTCGTTTCACGCCTCATCTATCTCATCTTTGTACACACAAACTGGCTTCTTTGACTGTACTGCGCATCGTCAACCAGAAGAACGAGCCCAATGCCTCTCGTCAAATCGTCGAGGCTCTATTCAACTCCCCAGGCGACCACGTTCTGACCGATGTGTTGGGAGACCAGGTCAATGGTGTTGCTGTTGTCCACAAGATTTTGACAAGCACATTCATTGACCCTCCAGACAAACTGAACTATATTGAAGCCACGAAGCGAGTCCTCGTCGAACTCAAGGTTATTGCGACCCAGGCTTATCGCAGGTTAATCGAAGAAGTTGGCTTACAAGTTCCCAACTATCAGCCCACATACACTAGCATCCCTGCTGGCGGAAAATCCAAAGCTGGAAATCAGAACGCCTTCCCCGGAGTTCCGGGTTTGCCCTCTTACCCATCTAATGATCAAGGCTTCGCTTCCATGATGGCCGCCCTGCAAATGGGGGGCCAGAACCCACAAGCCGGGCCTGCGCCTCTTCCTCTTGATCACGGATACGCTCAACCACAAACAGCCCAAGCTCGTCGTCTTAACATGACCGCACCTGTTCCTGCACCCGCTCCGTACACTCCGAATGATTCATTCAGTCCTTTTGGCGCTAGGACCCCCGATGGTAATAGCCCCGCCAAATGCCATCTCGCAGGCTCGGAGTCCCGGGCAATGGCAATGTCCTCATGTCAAACTACGGGACACAATCTCCCTCTATCCCTCCTGCTAATCTCGTTGGAGTTGGTCAACCCCAACCATCGTACGGAGGGATGGCACCACAGCAAATGCATGTTTACCAACCCTATATGTACCAAACTTATCAACAGAATCCCGCCAATAACATGGGAGGATATTGACCCTCTCATATTCACGAAGACGAGTAGTCACGATAAATTTATCTATTTCCGAAACTATCTATCTCTTCCTCTTCCTGTTACTCTTCAACCGCCCACGCTCTCTGACTCGACGCCTAAATTCTGGTTTCATCGGTTTACAAGTTTGGATCGATCCCCCGTTATACCCTTGCCCATCATGCCTATTTTCGGCCGCCTCTTCTTATCTTACTCTTCCCTCTCACCGAGCAAAACGGCGGCTGGTACACGTGTGGTACTTGGTTGGTGTCGAAATTTACCTCGCGCTTCCAAAAAAAAAAAAAGCTTGATGGATAGCTTGCCTCCTTTTCCCTACCTCTTTCATATGCTTCATGTATATGTATAACAAAGATTTTTACTGTTCTGATCAGTCCTAAAACGATAGATTTGGTTTTTTCTTCCATCTTCTGATTGTATACTTTAGTATTGAGTCTGGGTACTTTTTTTTCTCCACTTTTTTTTTTCTTCTCGCCCCCAGAAGTGTTGGGATTTTTGGGGTATTTGGATAGACTCGGGCTGAACGCGGTATTCATCGAACACAATATTTTACCCCTTGTAACAGCAATTTTGTGGTTGATGGTGTATGTTTGCCATTTTCTTTAACAAAAAAATTATGCTATGCCTTTTATCTAACGCAGACTGTAAGCATGAGCTTACAGCATATATACTAGTTGGTGGCAGGCTAAGATATCGGCTATTTGACAGACTAGGATAGCCAGGTTACACAGACAGGGTTTCTGTGTGAGAAAACAAGTGTGATCTATAATTAATCAACTTGTTGTTTTGCGTCATTTTCTTTCATGGGTAATTCTGCATCAAGAGCGGCGAGGAAACTGCCTAAGCGGGCTGAAGCACCGTCGTGGGCGGGTAATCGAACATTGGACTCGACGAATAAGCCGGGTGGTGTTGGTAGAGAAGATGTTCGTGATAAATTGGCTAGTGAACATAAGACGGAAGGTTTGTGACGCTGCTCATACTAGGAGGACCCGAACGACTCAGGTTTTAAATTGCTTTCGTGTCTGTTTTTTAGCTATAGAGAAAGATGCTTTTGACCCTCATTTTTTGGCTAATGTGCAGAAGTTGGGCCCTGTTAGGGTGGATCACCATATGCGAACGGTTCGACCTGTAAGTTGTTGCTTTGCTCCCTCGATACTTTTAGACAGGGTATGACGTTGAGGGGGTATTATAGGATTCAACAGCGAGTGGTACAGCTGAATTATTCAAGGCTCGTAGGGAACTGGATGTGATGCAGCAGCAGCAGCAAGACACCACTGCGGATGTCAACAACCTTCGATTCTACGCCTCACAGTTGTCTGAGGCATTCAATACTAGAAAAGGTACAGCGACGAGAGACGAAATGCGTAAATTAGCAGAGGCTAGTCAGGTTCAGTTTGAGAAACTTGAGAGTGTGGCGAGGTTTGTGAATACGCCGAGTGTTTCAAGGGGGAGTGTGAGGACGTTTGTGGATAAGGATGGGAATGAGACGACTATTGCCAAGGTATGCCTTTTCTGGTCTGTTTTAAAAAATTGCGAAAAGTTCAGGTTTGGTTGACGGATGGGTATGTTTTTTTTTAAAGGCCGTATGGATAGAACCACCTTATGTTGATCTTCCTGAGGACCATGCAACGTCAAGCCTACATAGTTCTTGATTGCATAATGTAGGTCGGTTTTTGGACTTAGCCTCGAGTAATGTATGATAGAAACACCCAAATCAAGTTATATTTACACCCAGCCCTAAGATATGTATCTAGCAGGTCCGCGTAGAGTTTGCATCGAGCAAAAAAAAGAAAGGTCACAAAGAAGAAAGATAGCACATACACATGAAAGCATATACAACACAGCGAGAATGAAATATAGAAATGTAGAGTCTAGGCGATTCAACTTAAAGCCAGACCATTCCGTTGGATCCAAAGACTATTTTTATAGAGAGTGAAGCTACAGAAAGGACTGCTTACAGAGAAAAGTGTGAGGTAAGAATGAGGTGGAACAATAGATAAAACATGAGGGGTCGTAACGTAGCGCCTTATCTTCCTTGTTGGATATCGGTAAGCGCTATGACGTGTGGCGAGATACTGTGCAGACATACCGTCTCAGTGAGCCATGAATCTGTCAACATCGAATGACATATCATCGAAATGGAACGAGTCCAATTTCATTTCCATGTCGCTCTCTGTAGAACTTGAGGAACGCATTAGAGGTATCGGTGTTCTCCCTTTTCTAAGCCTTGAACTAAAATTTTTCAGGCTCAAACTCCGAGAGGTACTCGTTGCCTTTCGAGACCTGCCAGAGCGAACAGAAGAACTATTAGCAGCGTTTGAAAAGAGGTCAATGCCCTGACCAAGCTGTAGATCAAGGTTTGTGAGCTTGATTTCTGAGAATGGCGAGGACAATAGCGAGGATGGGATTGGGTCGTTGCTTGTCCCAGCAGTAGTAGCGCTGCTACTACACTTCGTCGTGCTGTCGGATACGGACACAGAGTGTGTTAGGCTCCCCATGGAAGCTTGTGACGAGCTTTGACTACATGTAGCACTCCTGGGGCGGAATACAGGAGCGGAAAATACGCTCCCGCGTGTCGCTGTAGTGGAAACGCTGGAGGCAGTATTACTTGAAGACAGGCTGCTGACAGCACCGCTATTGAGGCTCGACCCTAGACTAATGCCGCTACCGACAGTACTGGAGCTCGGAAGCGGGACAATGGTACGCCTAGTCTCATTTTCATCGAAACTTGTTGGCGTTTGTGGTACGGTATCAAGAGTAGGTGTCGTACGTCCCGAGCATTCGCTCGTGCGTGTGGAGGACAAGGAAGGACAGGTAGAGTGAGAGGAATCAATGCTTGGTGCATCGTCTACGCGCGACGAGTTGTCAGAGTTGGTGTTGGAGATGCTAGTCTTGCGAAATATTCTATGTAGCCTGCGGATACTGAAGCGTCCACTCGATTGGGACGCTGAGGGAACAGGGGAGATTGAACGAGAGACGGATTTGGATGAGAATGATCTTGGGAGTGTCTGGGAAATGGCAGGGGTAGAGGAATTTCGACTCGCAACGTGGGGGTTTTGGGTCGAGTACGATTTGCTTGTGGAATGTGGTTGAGAAGCTTGTTGAGTTCGTGTACTAGATGAAGAACGTCGCGAAGGTGCAAAAGACGGTATTGGTTCTCGACGAAAGACAGATGAAACGATGGGAAGGGTTTCCGATGTCCGGTTGGAAGGAGATTGTGCGCCGAGGTCGGAGGAAGAACCAGTAAATGAAATGTTAGATGGGCGTTGTCGAAGCCTGGGAGGGAATATCTGCGCCAAACGGCTTGACGACCGGCTCGGTACTTCGTGGGTATATATTTTCTCGGGTCGCGGTACATTCTCGGTGGGCGTAAAGACGTCCTGGGCACGCGGTTTGAGTTTGAGTTTGGGGCGAAGCCTTGAAGTTGATCTCAACGAGGGCGCGATGGTGTTACCAGAGTCTTTAGTGTCTGAGAATGTGGGTGAAGGACGGACGGCTCCTCGCAGGGAGCGGAATGCTTTGGTCGCGCGAAAACGGATGGAAGACTTGTTGAGATCAGTAGAGGACCCGAGGGTTCCATGATAATCGTCGTAAGTATGTGTGGCACGCATCGACTGCCGCCGCAGTTTGAAGACCTCGATAATATCAGAGTCGTCTCCAACCTCAGAGTAGGGCTCTGGAGGCGGCGGGGAAACTGGGCGGGTGACACCCATCTCGTACTCCAAGTCGTCATCTTCCTCGTCCTCTTCAGGGACGGCATGCATGTGTCCCGGGTCAATCTCGTCGTCTGAAAAGTCGTCGGCATCGCCGAGTGCATCGACAATCGACTGTGTGTCGGATGACGGCTTGCGGCTGGGAAGGATCAGGGAACCTGAGCCGGACATGGACCTGTGGAAGTAGGGGGTGCGGTGAGAGGCCTGGATGAATCTTACGGACTCGTCGTCGTCGTCGTCGTCGGCGACGGGGGAGTGGGAGTTGTGGCAGCACCAGGGAGCGACGCTGTCCTCTGCGGGGGGACGACATAGATATCGGGGGCGTGGAGGGACATGGGAGATGGCTGGGCGGGACGCGAACTGGTCAGCCCGCGTCGGGCACGTGACCGCACGGGTATGTTTGTTTCCTGTCTGCGGATGGGCGCCTGTCGCCCAGCGATGGTCTACCCAATGAGCCTCACCTTTCTCGGCACCTCCTCTGGCGGCGGGCCCACGGAGAACCGCAACTGCTCGTCCCTCGTCTGCGACCTTGTCGACGGCAACAGTCTCTGGAGTATGTCCCCGCCGCCGTTTCTGCTGTGGTCTCTCCTTATTGCTCCCTCTAGTGGTCGACTGCGCCGAGGGCACCACCCGCCAATTTGCCCTCCAGCCCCGCAGACAGAATGTCCCCCGCCTCAAGATCTTCCAAGTCTCCAAGCTCTTTGTGACGCACATGCATGGTAGCTGTTGCTCATCTCCACGCATACTCTCGCCTGACCTTCGATCCAGCTGATCACATCATGGGCATCCCCACGCTTTTGCGCAATACACTCGGTGCGCCTCGCATCGGCTCTCCGCCCCCGCCCTCAAATGCCATCAGCCATCGGAGAGCGGTATGCAGTACTCTTGCTATATTCGCACCTGCTCACTTCCTCTTCAACAGCCTAGCATTCAGATATTTGGGCCCTCTGGCCTCCGCTCTTTCGTCCGCCAAAACTTGAAAATGACTTTTACTCGCTGCGAGAAAACATACGTCGTCCACGAGCTTCTCCGAAACGATGATCCCGTTACTCCTTGCCACCCTCCCCTCGACGAACACGACCCAATGTCCGGCTCTAGCTTCAGAGATCTCGATATTTTACATTGCAATGAAGTTCCTGGCAGAGATATTCGTGCAGATGACCAAGGCTTGTGGCGCGACATAGCACCCGAAACACATTCAGGGCGTGTGACCCCATTTCACATTCACGCCGGTCCTATCCTTCATCGAGGCAAGTCGGTGCATATTTCCGAGGCATCCGGTTATCTGACTCGTCTTAGAACCCTGTATCGGCTACGTTTTCGACGAGCTTTCATATCCCAAACGCAAGGTCGTGATCCTGGGCGACACGCATGATCCCTCCTCCATAGTACCCCTCTGTTCCAACCCAAGACCCAGTCTTCTCGTTCATGAAGCAACAGATTCGACCATATCTCCAGAAACCGACGACGGTGGGAAATTGTCCAGACGGCAACTTGCGGACATTATGAAGACGACACTTGCGAGAGGTCACTCAACAGCCGCCATGGCCGGAGAATTTGCCAAGCTCATCAGTGCTCAGAAACTTGTTCTAAACCACATCGGCAGCCGGTAAATCCCACTTCTCGTCGTTTTACATAATGCTCATATTTTCAACAGTTTCCCTGCTCCACGGATAAATGACAACGCGCAATTTACCTTTTTCCGTCGTTTACTAGAAGACTTGGAGCGCCATGCTACAGACGCCTGGAACCCACCCCTTGGTCACAAAGCTATTGTTGCTCTAGACTTTATGCGCGTGCAGGTTCCAATGCCTATAGATGAGACTAGCGTACCAGCGTCGAACCTTTTGTACTCGTCGGCTTCAGTTTCTGTTGCTGGTCCATCATTTTTTGCGACATCATCAAGCTCTCTCGTCCAAGCCCCTGTGGACGACCGGCTTTCTGTTAAATCGGATGCATCGAATTCAGTAAGTGGGAATAGCCGTGGTGTCGATATTGCTGGTCACGGTGTTCAAGGCGCTTTCAAACCTACAGTGGCCAAGCGGAAGATAGGTCAGTTCGGCTATTACTACTATCCTACGGGTTATAGAGCTCATGCGTACGTACAGACAATACATCTTCGAATGAGGTAAGAGAGAAGAACTCAAGCAAGAACCAGAGACGTCACAGACACAGACCCGATCAGCAAACTGATAGACACGCATCGAGTTACGAAGGAACCACGAATGCACATCCCTATGCCCATACTCGAGATCATCACGCCCACTCTTCTACCTCTAGATCAGATCGACATTGGCGCCCTGGGAAAACGTAGGGCATCATCTGCGATTTTTTCGAACGAACAGATCTTTAGCCGGTAGTGCGATCTTGTGGATTGTATCGGGGTGTATCCCGCGGCGTTTTTCAGCCGGGCGGAAGAATCATGTTTACTCGGGAGAGCCTGGTCTTATGACAATAGTGGTATTCCCTCATTAGCGTTCTGGAAATTCGTCCCTCGTTTCGAGGCTCACATGTCCCTCTCCCAGTTGTGCACGCCGCGTGGAGTGGAAAAGTCATATAGATTAGCACATAAAAATAGGTTAATGAACAACGCTGATAAGAAAAGTACTTGTATAGATATATTCGGTCAATAAAGTTTTGCGCATCATCATCAATTCATCAATGTGTTCATTTAGTTATACACGAGGGGGGTATTCTCTATCTATGAAAATGTCAATGCGGTAAGTGACATGATCTAAAGTAAGTCAAGACCCGGCAACGAAGATTTAAAAAAGACCACATGCCCGCTTGGTCGATGTGACTCTATAAATATCACAAGGACCATATCGGCAGCAGCGCAGAGGTAAACATATGGCTGCTCTCTCTTTTTTTTTTTTTGTCTCGTCAATCTGCGCGAATCATACATTCTCTCGAGAGTTCTGTGTAGGTGCATCTCTTTTATCGACCGATGGCCGATAGTGAGGTTGTAAATCTCCAGCCATCTCGTCCGTGTCCGTGGGCGCCAAAGTCTCTTTGTCACACAGTGTATCGAGTTGGGAGAGTTCGACGATGCTGAGATGAGCTGTTGCTGTGGATGTTTGTTGGGGTTTCGAATCTGTGTCTTTGTATGCTACGCGAGATTTACTTCGAATCCACCGTCCGTATTTCTGTCCATTGTTGTTGAGAAATCGAGTTCGTGGTCTTTAGGGAAGGAAGGAATAGTAAAAACGTACCCAAAAGAGTACAGGGATGGGCATACAGATGGTTGATAGGATTGCAAATACGCTCATAGCCCATTGATCTCCTAGAGCATTAAACATGCTTGGACTGAATAGCGGAAAGGCGGCGCCACAGCATGAACGCATGACGACGGTTGCTGCGACGGCACTGGCAAAGTAAACGTTATAAGTATCCATGAGATAGGTGATTGAGCTCTGCATGATTTGTGCGACACCGGCACCGAATGGGATGCCGGCAAGAATGGGAACTATCCAATGGATATTAGGTGTTGAGGTCCTGAGGGGATTTGGATGAATAAGGGGGAAGAAGTTTGTTAGATTAGTTCACGTACCAGGAGAACCACCAGAGGCCTGCAGGAGCAAGGACACTTCCTATCATAGCCATATGAAGGCGGCTGCGAAAACCGTTGGTCAGTTTGATCAGTTTTTCAAAACCCGGGACTTGGTCACTTACGCTTCAGGAGGGGCTCGTCCCGTTTCACTCATATCCATTTGCCTCCAGTATATCCGATTCTGAATTGACTGCGAAGCAGTCCCAATGATGATGCCAAAACCGACTCCCAGGAATGCTAAGCCGCCTTGTCCAGGAGAGAATCCCTTGTGCTGTTGAAAGACAATCGGGAATGCGGAGAATAAGGCATATAGTGTTCCATAAACGATGGAGATATAGATGGCGAGCAAAAGTACGATAGGCTCGCTGACGATGAACACTGCAGAAAGATAAGTGATAATTCAGGATCAATCAAAATGACGGTTTTACCGAACGGGCGACTCAGGTTCTTGCGCATGATTTGTAGGAACGATTTGGACTGATTAAGATCATAAGAGGTGCTGTAATAAATCGTGCCGGTGGACAATTTGTGGAGTTTCTGCGCTCGCCGGCGAAGTAGGACAGGTGCATACTAACGGCCGCCAAATTGAGTTTTCTTATCTGGGATTTGGATAAAGTTCGCACCGTCTCAGGAGTTATAAAGAATCCAATGACTAATGCAAGAACGGCGAAAATGAACATGAGCCAGAAATCAAAGTGCCATCCAAGCCGAGGGTTCTCGGCTACAAACCCGCCGACTATGGGGCCCAACACTGGTAACGTGAGATGCGAATGACCAAAATGGTGCTAGTGTCTGCGTACCTGGGCCTAAAAATGGAACGGTTGAGTAGATTGCGGAAGCTAGGCCGCGTTCACGAAAATTCCAGATGTCGGATACAGCACCGCCTGCGTTTGTAAGCGCTGTTCAAGGCAATAAGTATCTTAAGAATGAAGAATGGCGCAAACATGGGCATACGGGAGGAACCAAACATGCCCGTCAGCAGACGGCATGTTAGTAAAGTTGCCAAGTCATGACAGACCGCGCCTTGTATTTGAAAAACGGCATGGAGAGAGAGGGTTACGAGAAAAATGATGCGCTAACGTCGTGCCATTCAGCGGAGAGGCGATCAAGTAGACTAAAGATGACGTACACGGCCAAACATCTTAATTAGGAAACGAAGGATTAGCGTGAAAATGGCGGAAGAAGTGATTGGAAGTTTACCTCGCTCAATGGGGCGAAGAATAGAGGGCTGGCAGGTGGTTCAGCAGAGGGGAAGGCGTCGTGCGAAGAGCATACCCGAGTGCAAAACCGACGACGTAGAGGGAGATACCAAGGATGGCAGTCTCATCGGAGATATGAAGATCACGAGTGATACCTTGCAGACCTCCACTGTAGGCAGAGCTGCCGAACGAGACGGTGAAGGTGGTTGAAGCCAGCTGACAGGGAGGTGTCTAGGGACGAGACGTCGGGATTGCAAAATAAAAAGCTTACTTGAGCGGTGATAAACCACCGTCGTAGATTCGACCAGTTGTGGGGATCTTCGGGGTCATTGAGGTCCCAGTCGACGACGTAAGGGTCCCCGGGTGTCCCGCTGCCAGGGTACATTCGAGGCTTGTCTGTCGGGGGAGGGTCCGAAGGAAGGTCGGGGAATCGGGTCCGATGGCGCGGGGAGGAGGGGGAAGGCGCCGGGGTGGGCTCGGGGGTCGGTGTACGCGTAGTGGAGGAGGCAGCCCAGCTCTGGGGCGCGGACATGGCTGGTCGGGGGGACGCAGGTGAAAAACTGAATGGCCGGCTCGAGTATAAATACGGGCGAAAGAGATCTCCCAAATATGTAACAGAAGACGAAGAAGCCGACAGTCTCTGCAGATGCACCAGACTCGCCCGCGAGATCCACGTCCCTGCAGGAGATCCTCTGCGGGGACGCGATCTGGCGCGCGCATCGCCATAGCGCAAGCCACTGGCCGGTTCAGCAAATTCTTAGGCGTGCCCATGTCATGCCGAGGGCGGGGAAAGCGATTTATATCTGGCGCGAGATCCGGCTGGATCTGACGGGGGCGACGACGCGGGTGACAGCGAGGCGGCCAGCGGACGTGCAAGATCCGCAGATTACGACGTCGGGGCAGCCTGCGCCGTGGATCTGTTGGGGGCTGTTTGTGCGTGAGGTCACGGTCACGCGGAGCCCTGCTCTCTCCTCCTCCTCCTCTTCTCCGGCCCTCGTCTCCGGCCTCTTTCTCCCCCAGACATGGCAACCCATGGCCCTATCAACGGTGTCAAAATCTCCCGTACGTCGCCCCCCCTCTCCCCCTCCATCGTCCCTCATCGTCCCCGATCGTCCCCATCCTTTTCCAGCCGTCGACGAGCCCCACAAGATAGTCAAAGTCATTGCCTCCGACGGAAAGTCCGGAGAGACCAAAGATATCTCCTACACCAACTGCAAGGTCGTCGGCAACGGATCCTTCGGTGTCGTCTTCCAGGCCAAGCTTCTCGATGGAGGCGACGGCGAAGACATTGCCATCAAGAAGGTCCTCCAGGACAAGCGCTTCAAAGTCAGTCCAACCGTCCCCCCACTTTCCCCCCAGCGTCTCGTCGCTTATCGCGCCCTGACATCGTCTAGAATCGTGAACTCCAGATCATGAGACTCGTCTCCCACCCCAACGTCGTCGACCTCAAAGCGTTTTTCTATTCAAACGGTGACAAGGTATGTATTTGTGCCTATTTTTAATGATGTACTGACGATTATTTCCATCAGAAAGACGAAGTGTACCTCAATCTTGTATTGGAATATGTCCCTGAAACCGTCTACCGGGCTAGTCGCCACTATGCCAAGCTCAAACAGCCCATGCCCATGCTACAAATCAAACTGTATATGTACCAGCTGCTACGCTCTCTTGCCTATATCCACTCTGTCGGAATCTGCCATCG
Source organism: Agaricus blazei (assembly GCA_029719445.1). Classification (NCBI taxonomy): domain Eukaryota; kingdom Fungi; phylum Basidiomycota; class Agaricomycetes; order Agaricales; family Agaricaceae; genus Agaricus; species Agaricus blazei. The sequence goes on along the minus strand of SSNC01000021.1, from coordinate 175,278 downwards.
CGATATCAAGCCCCAGAATCTCCTACTTAATCCTGCAACAGGTGTCCTCAAACTGTGTGATTTCGGTTCCGCCAAGATCCTTGTTGCTGGCGAGCCCAACGTCAGCTACATTTGCTCAAGATACTATCGGGCACCAGAGCTGATTTTTGGAGCAACAAACTATACGACAAACATCGGCAAGTCCCTCAGTCTTTTTATGGAATGACAGCCCAGGGCTAATTTGGTTTGTTCGCAGACATCTGGTCGACAGGGTGTGTTATGGCGGAACTGATGCTGGGACAACCCTTGTTCCCGGGAGAAAGTGGGATCGACCAGCTAGTGGAGATAATCAAAGTACTCGGGACCCCATCGCGAGAGCAAATCAAGACGATGAATCCAAACTACATGGAACACAAGTTCCCACAGATCAAACCTCATCCCTTCTCAAAAGTGCGTAATCTGACCCTTCCTTGACGCAATTGCTCTTTTGACACCGGGCGGCCAGGTATTCCGCCCTCGCACTGCGCCAGAAGCTATAGACTTGGTCTCGAAGCTGTTGGAGTACACTCCGGGCGCCCGTTTGAGTGCAGTCGAAGCCATGGTTCACTCCTTCTTTGATGAGTTGCGGGATGTCGGGGCTCGTATGCCCAATGGTAGGGATTTCCCTCTGCTTTTCAATTTCACGCGGGAAGGTGAGTCATGCGTACTTGATCCATCGTCAGAATGTCGCTAACTGAGACCGACGCAGAGCTTTCCGTGCGACCGGATCTAATTCGACGGCTTGTTCCTCCACACTGCGAACCGGAGCTGGCCTCGCGGTCGATTGTGCTAGACAACTTTGTGCCCATACCTCTCGAACAGATGAAGCTGACGTTGGATTGAAAGCGGGCGGCCGGGTTGGAGTGACTTGATTTGATTCTTTTTTCTTTTTTTTTGCGCTAGTTTCGCCTTTCTGTCACTGTTATTATATCTTGAATTGAATGACACGACATGTACTCATTAAGTGATTGCGAATGGATGACGCGACCCGAGATCAGTGTTAGATGGAGGTATATAAACACGAAATAAACTCCGATCACTGCATGGCCTCCTCCTATGTCTGCGATACCCTCCCCGCCGCCCGCCTCGCTGCCACCGCCGCAAAGCCCCAGCCCCGCAAGCTCTGCGTCCGCCACCAGCGGATGGCGGACGAGGGCACCAACCTCAGGCTCCAGCACGTACGTTTTGCCGTTTACCCGCTCCGGCCAGCTCCCCTGACTCCACTCACAGTCTCTCGACGCCCTCCCGCTCGAAGAGCGGCAGCAGGTCAACGCCATTTGGTCTGCCTTCTCCGCTTCCTCTCATCCCCGCCGCGGCCTTATTCTCCAGGGCCTCCTGACCATGTGCTGCTTCTCCCAACTCTCCCTGCTCACCGAGCAGCTCGCTTATCTCATCCGCATAGACCCCTTTGTCGTCCTTCCGCACGAACTCAGCCTCAAAGTCCTCTTGCATCTAGATGCCACCTCTCTCTGCAGAGCCGCACAGGTCTCCAAGCGTTGGAGGGCGCTCGCCGATGACGATATTCTCTGGAGAGGCATCTGTGAACAGCACATTGGCCAAAAATGTACCAAGTGTGGGTGGGGCCTTCCTATCCTTGAAAAGAGGCGTGCCATCCCCCGGCTTTCTCCTATTCCTCCCTCTCCCTCCCCTTCTCCCGCCCCAGAGCTACTTCAACTGCAACAGCCTCCACAGTCGTCAGCCTCCGTCGCTCTCCTTGCCCGCCCTTCATTCCCTCTGAAACGATCTTGCGAGGACCGCACCAATCTTTCTGCACCACCTCTCAAGCGGCAGAGATCCGAAGACCCTTACCAGGCTTGTTCCTTGATCGACTCCTTCTCGTCACTCTTGACCACCAACGACGTGGCTCTCAACCCTTCCGTTACCCGGCCCTGGAAAGATGTCTATAGTGAGCGGATGACTGTGGAGCGGAACTGGCGTAGGGGACGATGTACTATCAAAACCCTCAAAGGGCACACAGATGGCGTTATGTGCCTGCAGTTCTCAGAAACCCTCCAACACCCCGCTTTCCCTATCCTCATCACTGGTTCTTATGACCGGACTGCACGTGTCTGGAATATGGAGACGGGCGTCGAACTCCATTGCTTGCGTGGCCACACCAGGGCTGTGCGTTCTTTGCAATTTGACGAATGTAAACTCATTACCGGCAGCATGGATAACTCGATCAAAGTTTGGGACTGGAGAAGCGGTAAATGCATAAAAACACTGACTGGACACACAGAGGGTGTGGTATGCTTGAACTTTGACTCGAATGTGTTGGCTTCGGGTAGTGTTGACGCCACTGTTAAAGTCTGGAATTTAAGGACGGGTGGTGCATTCACTTTGAGGGGTCATACGGACTGGGTCAATTCGGTACAGCTTTGGGACTCGAACGCACGGACAGGCCAGAAGTTCATTTCCGATTCATCTCTCCTCGACGGATCGCTAGTCTCCGCTTCTAGTCCCTCTCACTGTCCGCTGCAGATTGACCCGGGCAAGATGCTATTTTCTGCATCCGATGATGGCACCATTAGACTGTGGGACTTGACGCAGAGATCATGTGTCCGACAATTTACGGGGCATGTCGGCCAAGTGCAGAGTATGAAGCTATTAGTCGATGACTGTGACACCCCCGGAGACGTTAATATGGCCAATAGTGACAAGGATTCTGCCCCTTCCAGTGCACCTGACGATACTTTGTTGTCCGTGGAGCGGAAGAAACCTCTGTTGATTTCTGGGAGCCTCGATAACACTGTGAAGCTGTGGGATATTGAGACAGGAGAGACGGTGCGGACCTTCTTTGGCCACATTGAAGGTGTATGGGCGGTAGCGAGTGATAAGCTGAGGCTGGTTAGTGGTAGTCATGACCGTACTATTAAGGTGTGTCTTATTGTGTCGATGCTGCCAATTTTCACGGTGCTTACAAACTGCGTGTAGGTTTGGTCAAGGGAAGAAGGCAAGTGTACCAGCACACTGGTTGGTCATCAGGCTGCCGTGAGTTGTTTGGCGCTCGGAGAGGATAAAATCGTTTCAGGGAGTGATGACAACGACATAAAAATTTGGAGCTTCGCAAGCTAAATATGGCATGTCCATCTCTTCCATGTTGGTTCGCTTACTTGTTAAAAGGCGACCGATACTTACCAAACTTTTTATGGAGACCCCTATCTTACTCTTAACCTTGTTATTCCCGCATTGTATTATATCATTGTATATGTTCATCGTTGTAGTTGATTTTCGGATACAGGCGTTTATGTGATCAATGTGAATTTTTTTAATAATTGTAGTCTCGTGAGAGACCGCAACAGAGACAAGAATTGGTGGCACTCGGTCGTGATCAGACAACACTAGGGTAAATATAGACGGGGGCCAAAACAGGTTCAGAAACATCAGGAAGAGCTGTTGAGTTTTGCTAACAGGTGATTGTGTATCAAAAGATCTTTGTGTATGAAGTAAACAAATGCGTCTAGTACGGATTGGTGATTTAACTTACCGATCCGATATGATCTTGGCCACCAGGGCCTTCTCTGACTCTGCCATAAAAGATCAGGTTATCTGAGGGCTTTTGTTATATATGCGTTTCTCTCACTTTCGGGTGGGCTTGAATTCGGCGGGAGTATCCTCGGGCCCGAAGAAACTACCAATGGTGCTATCGCCTCCAGGGCTGGTCCGGACTCGCCTAAAAAGGAAGTTGAGTAAATGTCAAAAATTGGTGTAAAGGAGCGAACCGCGATGTCCTGATTTGAGGCGGCGCCAACGATGTCGCAGAATCAGGTGCTGCCGCGGGGGCTGCAGGCTGTATTGGCTATATTGGCTATATTAATAATGGCGAATGGACGTCTCGCACGAAGAAGAGCTTGCCTCTGGATTGCTCTGTTTGCGGGAGGTGCAGAGGAGAGTGCATCGTCGCTGTCCTCGTTTCCGAAGATATGAGAGTGTGAGCCCGAAGAATTGTCCTGTCCGGATTCTTGAGCATCTGAAGGGGCGTCACGGAAATGGCATGTGTACATTGGTCGAAATAGACGGTGGTTTAATGCTTACCTTGGCTGGCGTTCTCAGGCGCTTGTGGTGCTGATGATTGAGATATTTTGCCAAACTTGGCGTAACCTGGGAAATGTGTGAAGAGGATCGGTAATTGAGAAGTATCAGTAGCATACGTGGTAATTTGGCGATGGTTGAAAAGTTCGTGTCTACAGTGACTCCTGTATACCTGTAAACGGAGGAGCCTTTAGGGGTAGATTTCTCAATTGCGCAAGAGTAAAACGGACTTGAGAAATTCAATCAAGCTGCGCTTTGTGAAGACGATGTTTGTCGAGTCCCAGTCGAGCATGCCTGTGCAGCAACCTTGTAGTAACTATGCGACGGTCTTGGGTGGAGACAGACCTAGATCAGCGGCCCAGGTCCGTTCGTTGGACATATCGACAGCATTTGAAGGGGTAAACCTGGGGATAGCTGGAGCGATAGATGAGGGTGGAAGCTCAAACAGAAACGTACGATGCGGACATAGTGGGCGGCTAAAGAAGAGAGAGAGAGATGAATCGACCGCAGGACTTGGTGGATCTTGAGTCGGCACGTGACCGCGACCTATCTCAGTGCTGGACGCCATGCTCCTTCGCAGTGTCGTCCGCCCGGCGCTCTCGCGCTCCTTCGCAACTCGCACAACTCGGCTGCCTTCGTCTGTCTACCTCGACAAAGCCCAAGTCTCTCATCCTGCTGTCTCAACAACGCCCCATGACCTATCAGAAGACCAGAAGAATGCACTGGACGCTGCCCTTCGCGTGGACCAAGCCGGAGAGATTGCTGCCAACTGGATATACAAGGGTCAAATGGCTGTGCTCGGAAAGGACCCCAAGACAGGTGCGCTGCTGCAGGAGATGTGGGACCAAGAGAAGAAACATCTTGCGGTGATGGATAAACTCCAATTGCAACATCGAGTCCGACCGACACTGCTAAGCGATGTTGCTAAGGTCGCCGGATTCGGGCTGGGTGCTGCTACAGCTCTTATGGGTCGGGAGACTGCTATGGCGTGTACGGAGGCTGTTGAGACCGTCATTGGCGAACATTATGACGAGTGAGTAGAGGGAGGGGCTCATGTTCAATCTCAGATTGGTGTCTTGAACTAATCCTTATGGCAGCCAGCTCAAGGAAATGGAATCATTACCGGATGACCACCCGAGCGTCCCTCTACTCCGACAAGTCATTGAAGAGTTTCGTGACGACGAACTTGAACATTTAGATATCGCAGTTGAGAATTTTTCACAACGAGCGCCCGCGCACGCCCTCGTTAGCAGCGTGATTGGTGTGGGCTGCAAGGTCGCAATAGAACTATGCAAGAAGATTTGAAATACTTTATTCCAGCCGTATTGTAGCATATACAGTGCACCATTCTATCATTCTGGGCGTATGGCAAGGGATTCTCCTCGACGTTTTGCTGTCCAATCCCATCGAGCCTGTTGGACATTAGCGACGGAGAGAAATTCGGAAACAAGCGGGTCACGAACATGGTGCTGGTCCGCTATGTAGTAGAACGCGAGTGGTGCAATGACGAAGCCAAGCAGTGTTGTGCGGACTGTGGCCGGTGTCCATCTGAATCTCATATATGCGGTTTCGCGCTGCCAACTAGTGAGCCTTAAGTCGGAATGTTGGCTTCAAAGTTACCATGGTGTTGAACCGCTCAATCGCGGGATCTGTCTATGCCAGTGGATAAGTGGATTTGTGGCGCTTGACTGGGCAGAGAAATACCTTTACGGGTCCTAAACATGGCAACGTCAATTATGTCGCTGTGCAAGAAGAGTGAGAGAACTCACCGTGTGCCATGGTGGTGAAGGTGGAGAGGAGGTGTTTGTTTGTCTTTTGTTTACATCACCCTTTCTTTCTGACTTCGACCATACCCATGGCCTACAACCGCGAGTGGGACCGAGGAAAGGACTCCTGGCAAGATTCGTCTTGGTCGGGCGATCCTCGTGCAGCTTCCCATGGCAGAGACGACGAGTACTATGGCGAAGGCAAAAGGCGCAAGTACAACAATGGAGTTGGTCCACGTATCCCTTCACATTTCTTGCGCCTCATTGCTTTTCCTTTTTCAGGGTTTTGACTCCTCGTATGCGTATGACGACAGCGCCCAAGGTTCCGCTTATTATCACAAAAACGAGTATCAAGATTACGGACAGGACGAGCGACATAGAGATCGAGCGGGCCCTGGCGCTAGTGGCGGCTTTAACAAAAAGCGTCTTATCCCTTCTGAACCAAGTCCACACGTCATATTTCTTGGTCTTGATCCAGATTTCACCGAAGCAGATGTCCGTTTCGTTCACTACAACCGTTATTGACCCCGTTTTGACTTCCGCGCTCAGCTTCAAGCCTACCTCACTTCCCAAGGATGCAGTATTGAAACCGTTACCATCATTCGAGAAAGAACATCAGGCACTTGCACATTATCCTCTATTCTTACGCATTATTTGACGTTTGTTCGTCGTGGATTTTCAAAGGTTCTTCCAAAGGCTTCGGCTTCGCACAGTTCACGAGTGTCGACCACGCCCGTGCATTCGTGGATCCTCTGTTCCCGTTCATTCAAATACCTCCACCCGCTTCCCATGGTGCTTCAGCTACTACCGCCTTTTATAAAGCTCTTGAAACTGGAATTCCCCACAATGGCCGTCGGGTCAAGATCGATTATTCCCAGAGTGCCTCTCATCACGACAGGCGATTCAACCGTGCGAGCACAAATGACGGTACCCGCGACATCGGAACTACTCAAGCACCTGTTCTTCTTTTTCGTGGTCTGGACCCTCTTTCTGGTCCGCAAGCTATCTACCAGGCCATGTTGTACTCTTCTGGTCCTAATCAGCAGGGTGCCAAGGGGATGAAGCGGATCATTCTTATAAAGGACAAAGTGACTATGGCCAGTTTTGGCTTCGCTTTTGTTGAGTTCGTTGACGTTCAGGTATCATATCCGTCACATCCTAAGTCTAGTAGCGTATCTCTGACGTTGACAAATGATTTAGTCTGCTTCGGCTGTACTTGCGGCTACGATGTCGCCCCAAGTGCATCCAAATGGTTTCCGGATTTCTGACCGCCCCGTTGCGGCTTCATTTGCGCATCCTTATTCTTTCCAGCCTGTCACTGACCTTATTTCACGAGATGAAGCTTGTCTCTCTTCGTCTCTGAGTCTGGGTGGTGTCGAAGGAACTTGGGTCCGATATTGGGATGAAAGCGCAACGGTAGCTGTATTGGAGTTCCAGGTGGATGAAGCTGCGCAGTCTGCGCCTGCTGGATCGAAAGACAAGGACAAAGACAAGGAGAAAAAGAAAAAACTCAAGAGTACTTGTCCACTTCCTCTCTTTTTCTCAGCGGTCTATAGCATTTTGCTCACTGCCGAGTCAAGGTTCGACTAAGGAAGGTCCCGCCGCACCTTCTACCCTTCCCGTTTCGGATAAGCCTGTTACACTGAGCTTCAGCAAAGGTCCTGTCAAATTGAATCCCGGTCGGTCTTCTATTACATTGAAAGCACCCAGTCGGTTGATCGGCTATACAGGACCAACGAAAGCACCCCTTTTGTCTATGGATGATGGCTCAAACAATGAGCTACCGGATGCGAACGAAGAGCTCCCAACGAATCCCAGCAAAGGTGCGGCGCTCGTAAGATTCACCATAGGTATCCAATTAATCAGTAGCAAAAAGCTCACCAAGTCAAGAAAGTCGCACCCTTGATTGCTAGTAAGAAAGTAAGTACGCGGCTACACTGTATGCACTATCTATCTATACTGTTAATCGTAGACCTTCAACAACATCAATAAATGGAATCAAGTACAAGAAGAGCTCTCGCACGACGTGGACAGCTCAGCTGTTTTGGTGATCCTTTTCTTTGGATTCTGTCAAAAGGCAGGGCATAATTCTTATTGCGTCTATCACGTACGCAGGCCCCATCTGTCTCAACGAGCACGGTTTCAACCAAAGCTGGATCTACGCCACCTCCTGAGACTGAATTCGAATTTTCGGACGTCACAGCTTTAATGTGCTTGCTCTGTGCACGTCAGTTCAAGACCCTGGATCAGCTTAAACGCCATAACAAAGAATCTGATCTGCATAAGGCTCGCAATCCCAATATCTGCTTCCCATTTCGGCTATATCAAGCTGACGTTACCTTTTGTTCTGCTACTGTTCTCTTTTCCCAATTTGGTCCTCGTAGAAAAACCACAAGGATGCAAATTTGCGGGAGGTGGCTCGACAGAAAATCCAGGCCAGGAAGATGAGTGAACAACCCAAGTATCGTGACCGCGCTTTGGAACGTCGCACTCTTTTCAATCAACCTGACACGCCTGTCCCCGAGGGTGGTGCTAAATCCGGCAAGAAACGTCAATCTGAAGGCCCGCCTCCGCCTCCATCGCCACCTCCAGCACCTTTGAACCCTGGTGAAGATTCTGCCAACGTTGGGAACAAGCTGTTGAAGATGATGGGATGGAAAGAGGGGACGGGCCTCGGAACAGAAGAGGATGGCAGAACGGAGCCAATGTGAGTCTAAAATGTCACCAATTGACTCTTACAGTTCTGAGCCTCTGCCAGCCTAACAGCGATATACGCACAAGGCGTTGGCCTTGGAGCTGCGAAGGGCAGAGAAATTGGCAAGTTTTCTGAAGGTTACTCTGGATATGTTCAGCAAGCCCAGGAAGCGGTGAGTAGTACGACTGAAGCTATAGACACACACTCTTGGTCATGTCAATCTCAACCGTCACGCTTAACTCTGCCATCTATGTTAGGCTCGCGAACGTTTCGGAAACTGAAGAGTTCTCCATTCCCCCCATCTATTTCTTGGTTTACGTATCCTTTCTTTATTTTACATCATAGTTGGTTTCTCTTGTTTAAACTTATTCAAGCCGCCTGGCTGTTTTGTGCACAGTCTTATTACTCGGATAACAGATATCGGGATGCACCGAAGATTAAGTTAATATTGATAGCCCACATGAATGACAACTAGCTACTTAAGCGAGAAGTAAGGTCGTAAGAGTGGCCAAGCCCATAATAGCAGGGATATGGAAATTCAAACCACTTGCTCCATTGGGACTGTTGCTCGAGGTAGACTGAGTAGGGGAGCCAATAGTGGCAGAGCCGCTAGTTGTCGAGACAGCAGCCAGGGTAGACGAGACAACGGGCGCAGTGGAGAACACTGATGCGGTGGCGGTTCCTTCTTCAACCTGAATGTAATTTGCCTATTCGGTGGATTCAGTAAGGCTATCGACACTCGAACTATATATCTAACTTACAGCCACAAGGTCTCCAAGGTGGGAATCCTGCAGAATGATATAAGATTTATGGAACACAAGGTGAATAGGCAGGGGCCTTACGGAGACATATGCCGTCCAGTCCATGGGTTCCACAGGCAGATCGGTCTGACTGAAATCGGCAGGGGGTTTGAAATCGGAGGGCTGAGCATAAAGCACTATGACATATCTGCCATTGAAGGATCGTTAGCATTCTTTAACTGCCAAGCTGGTTGTCTGCGCTGACCGGTGAGGACCTGAACCTGCAGGTGGCCACGGGCCCCAGTAGCGAGTAGTGCTCGTGGCTGTCGTATTGCTGATGACAGAGTCTGTGTGTGTGTGCTATTTGAGCAAAATTAAATGAGTGCGGTTGCTGTTCGACTGACTTTGGCCAATGGTCACGTTGGTAAGCAGCCAGTGACGGTTATGTTTTTGAAGGGTCACATTGGGCACGTCTGCGTCCAACATGGCCAATACAAACGACCCGTTTAGCGGGGAGGAGCTGTGGACAGTCAAAGTCGGTGCGGAGCCAACCTCTATAGTGCTATAGTGAATACGCCGCGACATATACAAATGAGCGGGAGTGACACACGTTCTTTGGTGTACTTCTGGCCCGGTTGGATGTCACCCTCACCTATAGCGAGGTTTGAGTGAAATTACTCCCAATCTGTTGCATTGCTGAACTCACCATAGTTGATTTCAAGAAGAGCTTTGGGCTGGAAAGAGGGCAACAAATCAGGGACAATGTGTGACTGGTTGAAATGGGCCTCAATGGCCGCGAGGCCCATGCCAATGTCCCCAGTTGTTTGAGCAGCAGCGACGGCCAGAAGGGTCGAAACGATGGCTAGGTAAGAACGCATAGTCACAAAAGAATGTGTTGGGGTAAGACGTTGAATGTGAGGTAGACTGGGGCTAATGTAGTTAGAAGGTAAGATGAAAAACTTGTGTCAGCTTGGCATCACCGCATGACACCAGACAACTGGCAGCCCGCGCCCGATGGAAATGTCTCCACCCCAGCAACCAGGAAAGAGTCCTAACACCCGCAGCTGAGAATACCAATGTCAAAACGCTATATCATTAAATGAAATAGTCCAGATTGCCCGTCGTAGTAGTATAACGATTGAGTGTGTAGATGAAAAGTGCATATGCAATACAAAATAAGATAAATTTACATCCGGCCAACCAGTGGTGAGTGCCATCAGGGATCGTCCGTTGCCTGGGCCTCCGAGCCAGACTCTTCAGTCACATCTAATATTTCTGTCGAGAGTGGCGAAGGCGGTATGTCTCGTTCACTCTGCCGCGAAGGCCTTTCTCTTCTTCGCGTTCGTCTTTGTGATGGGGAGGCTGGTGACGGCGAAGGTGGCATGATAAAGCCATCTGATTGCAGTCGTGCGAGCATGTCTCGCGCAACATCTGCAGTATCCCCACTTGCACTGCCAGATTCGAAATCGATGCTGGTTGGGATGGACGGCCGTGGTCGGTCCTGCCGACTTGATTTCTTGTTCCCTTTCCGAATGGACTCGCCATTCCTTAGCATTCGTAGCAAATTGTCCAGTACAGCATTGGACTCTTCGTCAACACTCGATGATTCCGCCGCCTTGAGTCGTTGAGCTTTACTTTCTTCCATAGCCTGCTTACGTTTCTCGTATGCTAGCTTCTCTTCAAGTGCAGTTTGATTATCCAATTTGCATTTCTGTACATGCCAATGAGCATAGTCCTGCCGGAGTATAACAACACGCACCTTGTAAGAAGTGATAAAAGTCTTGAAAATTCCATAGAATTCAGAGGACGACATATTTTTATCATCCTCTCCGAAGTAGCTAATTGCTTCAGTAAAGGTAGATTCCGCATTTCGAGCGTCGTCTTCTAGGTCTTCTAATTTTTCTGTGGCCTTTCCAACAAACGCCCACATCTGTGTACCATACTTATCATCCACCCCAGGCTCAGCATAATGGTCTTTCAATTCCGTTCGGATGCGTTTCAGACCATTTCGCAGTTCCGCGACGCCTTTGCGAACGTCCTGTAGATTGACTACAATAGCTTGGTCAATAGGCTGTTGAGCGGTTCAGTAAGCTCATACTGACCTCGATAAGCCTCGGCAGGTTTCTCCAGTTCATCTACGAATGATTCCATCTCAACGAAATGCTTTGAAACAGTCTTTTCCAGGAAGTGAAGTAATGTGGTATTATTGACTGATTTCGTGTCAACCATCTATATAAAATAGTTGAAGGTTATCCACTCCTCATAGTATGAAACTGCTGACCTTGTTGATACTGCTCACACGGAAACCGAATGCGCCACCTTTGACTCCCGATCCATTCATATAATTACCAATGAGAAGAATTAACTGTTCAGAGATTACTTAGAGACGAGCTCTTAATGACAAGTGTACACGTACACTCAATAGCTCTTTGAAGTTCTTGGCATCGAGGAGTGCCTTTCCTGCTTCAAATAGTTTCTTAGCGCTCTAATGCTTCTTGTTAGATTGAGGAAATACGATCGAAAAAAACCCACATCATCCAGTAATGCCCAATTTTCATCAAAGGCAACCTTGTACAACATTCCTTCTATACGAGGTGCCAGTCGATCAATTTGAATGAGTCTAACCATCAGGCGGTCGGAAGGATGTAGATCTGCTAGTTCCTCTGGAGGAGCACTGCGATAGACATTGAGTTTACCAACTTGTTCTGGTGAAGGCAGAATAGACTTCAGTTCGCGGAGGAAAACAAGCGTGCAAATGTCTTGATCAAATTGTTGGACGCGGCGAGCAACTTCTTCTGGCTCCAGCCTTCTCACACGTTGAATAAGGATTTCTATAATATAATTAGATGGTCATCACAAGAAGGTGCACAGTGACCTACCGACTCGCTTCTTCGTCTGGGGGTCCAGCACACTTTTCAACTCAGCTCGCTTTTGTCTGGCCACAATCACAAGCACTTTGGCCTTGAAATCCTCCTCCATCTCACTCCAAACTCCATCTATCCTTAGTTTCTCAAGCATCTCTTTCTCTTTCTCCGGTTCATCGTCTTTCCATAGGGTCTTAGAGACCTGCTGCTGTGGTAATTTGTCCCATTGCAATTGTTTCATCTTGATATTAGGTGTCAGTGCCAACTCTTTGCGTAGTGCATTGGCGTGGGCCCCGAGGAATGACGCGCGTGCAGAGTTCGGTGTAGTATTGGAGTTGGAACCGGGGAGAGAAGGCGCAGGCGGTGGAGGTGGAGGGGCAGGGAACGCGGGAACAGGGAGAGGTATCTTGCCAAAACCAGGGGCGGGTGGTGCTGGCGGGGGCGGAGGCGGAGGAGGCGGCGGTGGTGGGGGCGGGGCGGAGGAGGTGGCGGAGGTGGAGGAGGTGGAGGAGGGGCATTGGTTGGGTCTGCAGTGGAGGGCACTTCCGGTAGAGACTTAGGGGAAGTAGGAGCGGGACTACCATTGATCGGAGGCAAAGGTTTTCCACGAGACCGGAGATGTTTCTGTAGTTGTTCCGCAAAAGAACCAGGGGGAGCCGAAGGTTCGTCGTCGTCAGGACCTGTGGATGTTGCGCACGTATCATCCGTGCCGGTCGTGATACTGCTTTTGTTTGAATGCGGTAGGTCGCTGTCATCATCATGGGGTGAAGAGGAGCGATCTGTACCACCAAGGCTAATTTCATCAGACCTTGGAGGTAGGAGAGTGGGCGCTTTGGAAGGAGTTTCAAGGATAGGTCTATCGGTACGACGTGGTGATCCCCTTATACTACGCACGCTATTGACCGAGCCTATTTGCGGGGAATACTATTTTTTCTTTAGATACGTCTTCAACAGAAGGAAACTCCACTAACCATTTTGGCACCAGCGGCCATCTGCTGTTGGATTTGCTCTTGCGCGTCGGCCTCATCTGCATCCATGAATTGTGACACCCGCCCCGTTTCATCAACTATTTTTCCCATTTGCTTTGTACCCTTGGACAAAGAACGCTTACCCATACTCCCAGGTGGCCGGGAGCGGCGTAGACTTGTCTTCCCAGGAGTACTTTCGGGGTCTTCTGCCTCATCATCATCCTCAACAGTTCCGTCTGGACCGATCTTCTTCTTCCGCGAACGGCCTTCCAAAATGCTGATAGTCTGATGCCTCTGGAACGACCTTTCCAATGTCTCGATGAAAGTCTTTTGGTCCATGGTCCCACGATCAAGAACAGCTTGTACTCCTACCTCTTTAAGCATTCTGAACAATTCCATGATTTGCGCTTCCAGCTGATTGATTCGTTCTTCGTAATCAACCTTCTGGACTTCCAGTTGATGTTGTAGGCGAGAAGCGGTCTCTCGTGAATTCTTCAACTTCTCCTCCGTCTGGACCAATTGAATCTTCAAATTGCCGACTAATCCGTCTTCTCCTTGTGCCACTTCACTTTCTAGCGATTCTTTCTCCAACTTAAGTCGAACAGCTAGTGCCCTCGCCTCCGCTGCTTCCACTTCCACGACTTGCAAACGGTCGCTCTTGTTGAATTGCGCAATGATACGTTCTACAGAGTGCCCAAACCGTTGTTCGGCACCTGCCAGTTTTTTGTCCATAACCACATCCGTCACGAGAGAGTCCAAGAACTGATAATAATGCACCATCGGTAAACCCTCTTCACGGATAAGTAATAAGTGCTGCATCATTGATAGAAAATGATCTTGGGCCTTGGTATTCTGAATTCTTGCGAAGATTGCATCATAGACGGCCTGGGGATCAGTGAAACTGCCAAGAATCTCTTGATCGAGCCGCTCGCGAAGCTGCGACTCATCCTCGACCAGCATACTTTGGATAGTTTCGATCTGTTTAGTGATATCCGGCACGCCAAAACCCTCACATATGGAGAGGATATTCCGGAGACCAGCAGCTTCCATCTGCGCCCTATGATGTACTCGCAGATCCAGATCATCGAGGTATTTCAGTATACAGGATATAAGAAAGAAATTGGATATCTGCAAGTTCATCAATATTGTTTTTCACTTCTGACTGCACATGGGTTACTTACGGTATATTCGTTCAACGAACTGTCAATGCCAGCCTTTTTAACATCCTCGCTGGCACCAACAAGGCTGCCCATTTTCCCTCTTCCTGAGAGGGAGGCCTGAAAGGATTTAAACCAGTAGTCATAACAACCAGCACCTCCACCGTTGGCTTGACTGAGTGCTTCCAGAGCACCAGTAACGAGTGGCAATCCATCAATACAAACGAATAAAACGAGCACATCGAGAATGCATTTCCGAGATGGTATATAGGGAGTGTTCAGGCTTGAAGCTATTTGAATGATCACTTGAGGGTGCAATAGAACTTCATTAGCGGCGAACTGTTGAGTGTTTCGTTGGAAGAGTACAAACATGTAATGGTAGGAGACGCACCGAGTTATTAAAGAGAATCCGCAGGCATTTCACAATCTCATACTCGAGGGTACTGTCTCTTTCATTCCTGCTCGGACCCTTTCGACTGATCTGAAATAATGTTTGCGCAAGCACGGATGCTCCTTGCATCGATATGAAAGACTTCACCCAGCTGCAACAAGTCAGATAAGAGATAGCAGACGCAACAGGGTAACACACCTCATTTCATTACTTCGCAACGAAACGCCCAAACTCTGCACTTGCTTAGAAGTAATAGTTTTCTCGACAAACTTCTTTAAATACCACTCAGGCGAGTCAGTTAAGGGAGCATTTGACTGGCCTGAGTCTTTATATCTCTTGGCCTGTTCCTCTTTTTGCTTCTCTTTACCCACCGGATGTGCTCGTCATTGTAAACCAAGTGCCACTTTTGATCAACCGTCAAGTCGCGAGGTAAATCCGGAAAATCTCTTGTGCGCTTGACATTCTCGAACAGAGCCTCTATTTCTGCATCAGAGTCCGGTCGGGGAAAGTAGAAACTATCTCCATGGTGCCGGTGGTATAGTTGGGATAGAGTAGAATGGTGGGAACTGGATTCGAAGGAAGGGGCATAGCGAGAACTACGATTGCTCTCCGATTTGGACGTTAGAGCTGACGCGGGTCTTGAAGTGGTACTGGAGGAATCATTAGGCGGGTACTGTGTAAAGTCTACGGGGTTGGGGCTACGGTATGAGGTGGACTGTTCGTTGCGATGCGTTCGGGGTGGTCGTGCGTGCAGAGATGAAGAGGCAGGGGGATTAGACTCTTCGAAGAGGGTGGATGAGTCGGCGGTAGACAGCGTCGAGTTAGTGGATGAGGCTGGCCGCTTGATAGGTGGTTGGTCGTAGGGTCGTTTCTGTTTCTGCATGGTATATAGGTTGAATTCAGTGCCATCATCTGTGAGTGACGGATTTGTGTGGGGGGCGGAGATGCCTTTGAGGCCTTGGGCAGGGGTAGAGACGGGTATAGGAGAGCGGATAGGTGCAGCCAGCTGGTCATACGGGACAGAGCGCTCGCCAAGGTCCTGGCCAGAAAAAGAGGGCTGACGATGGCGGGTTTTCCTGAGACCAAAGATAGAATCCATAAAGGCCTCGCGGCAGAGAAGAAAGCTAATGTACAGAGAGAATGGACGGCGAGTCCAAAGTTCAACACTATATATCCCTGCCATTCCCACGCTCACCGCACAACCGCTCCTCTCTCATCCTGCCAAACTGCTCACTGTCGGATCGCGCGGCGTCAGCATCGGCGTCCGCCCTGACCCTCTCAGCCATGACGATGTTCCGAACAACTGCCGCGTCAGATCTACTAACTCATCAATCGTGTCGACTAGTTCCGCCAACAGTTCCAGCTCCGCCATCACGTAGATCAATGATACTCCAAGCGATTCATGTTCACCTTGCGGAGCTTGCAGGATTTGCTCTTCCACTTCCCGTTCGAGTGCAAAAAATGCGCTTCGTACGGATGGAAGAAATTGCGGCAAAGGCTGGCAAGCCCGAAAGACCTGTTCCGAAGCGAATATGTTGATGGAGACAGCAGATACCTGCAAAGAATCGGACCATCGCTGGTTGACCATCGAGTATAGTTACGTACCAGTTCGCGCCTTTGGGGAGCAACTGCAGCCGTAATCTCTTTTTTGGGTGTATGTTGTTCAGTCTGGCGCAGGCTGACCAATATATTGGACAGACGTTGCAGGACGCAGTGAATACGCCGGTACCGCTGCATCGGTTTCTGTACTCCTATCAGAGAAAGACGTACGAATAGAGCAAATTTGACACACAGGTACCAAGCTAACTTCGTGATGCATAGTCCTGAGTAGACCAGCCATTCCTGTGAAGCTTTCAGCATCAACCCTTCAAGAACAATAACTAACTCACTGCACAAAAGATGTCGGGCGTCGCGTTCTAGTTTGCGGTAACGTTTTCTATGGGCTATGGAAATGCGATTATAATGAAACAAGTCCCTTTGAGTACTCGATTAGTAACCCTTGACATAAACCATTCATTGATTACATACCCGCTCATGTTTATGAAAAGTTGATTCGATACTCCCAGCACGCTGCAAACCCTGCGTAGGAAGAGAACCTTCGCCAAGTTAGACTCACCTGCAACGTAAATCGGTAGTTGCCACTTACGCGGCAGTGTCTAGGGAACAGAACGCTGTTTACAAGTAAAGCGGCAACGATGCCAGCAGAAATAGCCGCAGCTCTGTATAGCGCCAGTTCTAATTAGGGCGCAAATGAGGATTTGGGGTGCAGAAAAATGAGGGTAAACCCACGATAAGTTACAGCATGCCCCAGGACATTGGTGAAAGGCGTAAAGAGAACTGGGGGAATGGTGACAGCCCTGTGCCTGATATGAGGTGACAGTTGATAGACAATAAGAGTGGCGTACGCGACCGTCCCCATTGGTGCAAAACTGGTTCTCATGATAATATAGCTGATCGGTAACTCTGCTACCTGGTTGATATACGTGAGAAAAGTGGTGAATAAATTTTTGCTTCACTCTCATACCGTCATCATTGTGACCAGGGCGTATGGATCGGATTTGCAAAAAAGTGAACACTAACAGTTCGTGAGCATTGATCTTGTCAAGAAGAATGACAGTAACTTCATACGACATAGCCATATGTTGCTCCGAGAATTGTACCAGACTGATTGTTGGGTTAATCAGTGTTCATTGTTTTAGGAATCTGGCTGCAATACTTACCAAACGCAAATATCCGACTCGAATCTGAGACGAGCATATTTAGAACACGGATCTTCCAAACTTTCATTTGATGCTCACCGTAGCACCCGTATTAGTTTCTAGTACCCATACATAGGAAATAATCATCCATGGCCCGAAAGACGCCAGCATTCGAAAATGAGCTGAACATGCACATGTTATAAAATCAGAGTAACCGGTCATCTGCGCTTACCTGCTCCTTCAGTGTGTAAGAAAGTGGGTAAGCTCAGTAAGGCTACACCTAAACCATTTTTTAAAGCGTGATGAAAGTGAGGTGATTTTCGTAAGTTTTTGAATAGTCTAGACACGGATAGACGGATCTTCAGGGACTTTGGGCGATTCCAGGTCGAAGATACCAAAGATTTGAGCCACAAGGCTGAGAGAGGAGTGCCAATGACGCTAGTGTGCTTGATTGTGAAAGGCGCTAGGTAAGTTTCACTTGAATTGTCAAGAGCTTGTTCGGCTATGCCTTGAAGTGCTTCAGGTTCAGATAGGGAACCTGTCTCTAGTGGAGTATCTGCGTCAAGAAATGTGCCACCTTCATCGCTGATAGCCATCGATGGTGATACGCCAAGCCAGGCCAAAGAAAGTCGAGGATGCCACAAACGAAGCCGGGATTCTTCGTAGCGAGATCTGATTTCTTGAGTAGTCGTAAGGCCGGATTGAACTTCTTGTGCCATCTGCGTGGATATTTTATTAGTTCGTGAGACAGCTTGATCTATCAGGCATCGCACCTGAAGCAATGAAATTATACAATTGCATGAATCGAATACTTTTTTTGAAAGATGAACATTGCCTGCCGATTTCCGTTTCTGGGCATCAAGATCGTCACAAATATGCTGCAGTCGGGCTCGAGCAATGTTGATTGCTTCTCTTAATTGCGCTTGCAACGCAATTGTGTTGATTTTCTGCACATTTGCGGGCAAAGTAAAGGAAGCATGGTAATAAGCAACGATTTGCGTCTCAATGCATTTCATGGCTTGCGTTACGACATTTCCCAGGCTTAGAATGGATGTCTGTAGTAGGTGGATTGTTTCTGCTTCCATTAGGGTGTCTTCAGGGGTTACTTGGGGTATCGGAAGTCGATGAGATAGAATTCGTCGCAGGTGCTGAAACCGTCATTAAACAGTTCGAAAAGAACTTGACGCGAGACTGAGCCTTACTTCAATGTTTGCCATCAAAGGTTTGAGTGATCTGACTAATTGTGCTGTTAGATGTGGTACAAACAAATTTTTGACAGGGAAGCATACCGCCTACACGGCCAAAGCGGAGTTCGAAGGACGCCTGTTGATAGAGGGTGTTGAGGGAAAAAGAACGCCCGAGCAGTTCGGACGGCGCAAAATGGTCCGAGGTATTTTTATCGATCGTGGGGCTGGTGATGCTGTTCACATTGACCTCAAGACGAGTCTGCAACTCGGACAATGCTCTCGCCAGATCCACAGCGAACTGAGAGTATGACCACTGGCAAAATATTATGCAGGAAATAAGGGGAGTCATCGCAGAGACTCCGACGATCCAAGTGAATTGAACGGCGTTTCTGCCAACATGCTGCGATGCCAAACACACAAGATTAACAAGAAGTCTTTTTTAAAAAAGATACTAGTGCTTACTTGGCGCAAGCCGACATCGTAAGTCAGTATCCAGACTGAAACAAAACAAGCGATACGCGCAGCGAGGGTTAGCCGGGGAGGCGGCTCTTAACCCATCCGGCTGTTGGAAGTCTAAGATATGTAACAAGAGATGGAGTGCAATGACAGACCGAGGAAGCAGACCAAGGTGAGGGTAATTGCCGGGGTTGCATATTTCCAAGTGCCGTGATCATGATTATAGGCAATGGCTGTGAGAGTTTTGCCGATAGATGAGAGAGCGATTCCGGTGAATCCACCCAAGAGATGTAGGGAAGTGGCCTCGATTTGCTGGGGCAAACTTTCTTGGGCGGAGAAGACGAGTTCCTTAATGGTGATGGCAAGGAAGGCAGATGGGCCACCATGGCGGGAAAAGGGCCGGATGACGACGAGGATGGCGCAGAGGAGAGTGGAGAGAAGACGGGCCTTGAATCGACGGGAAGCCAGCGGACGCAAGAGGGGATGCATAGAGTTGGGGAGCAAGCATTAACGTGAAGAGTGATGGTGGACGGTGAAATACCCAATTACCCCCGGCAGTGTGACAACAACAGACATCAACACTTCTTTGGTCTCCCTTCCATCTGCTATGGCGGAGAACATCTACAGCAAGGGTACCCGCGTCTGGTTCGAGGACAAGGACCAGGCCTGGATATCCGCAGAGGTCGTCTCCGTCTCCAAGGCCTCCGACGACGCCATCAAGCTCGTCTTCGTCGACGAACGCGGCAAAGTTCTTTTTCTATCTCGCCTCTCCTTTGCCCTTCCTAACCCCACAACCCCAGGAAATTACCATCAACACCTCCGGCAAGGAAATAAAAGATGGCAAAGAAGGCCTCCCCCCACTCCGGAATCCCCCTCTCCTCGAAACTGCAGACGATCTCGCCACGCTCTCCCATCTCAACGAACCATCAGGTCAGCAATCACCCTCCATGTCGCAAGCCTAGCTGATTGCCATCAGTCCTACACACCATTCGCAACCGTTATGCTCAACATAGTATCTATACATACAGCGGAATAGTTCTAATAGCCGTCAACCCTTTCCAACGCGTCACCCTTTACGGTCCCGAGATAATCCAAGCCTACAGTGGCAGAAGAAGGGGTGATCTAGAGCCCCATTTGTTTGCCATTGCAGAGGATGCATATACTGCCATGCGCAAGGAGGGGATGGGTCAAACTATTATCGTGTCGGGAGAGAGGTATGCCCCCCTGTTTTTTCTTCTCCCCCAGATTCCCCTCTCTGACGCTAGCTCAGCGGTGCTGGAAAGACCGAGTCGGTCAGTATTATTGTTGATCTGACGTTGAGCAAGAGTCATTGACGATGCTGTAGGCGAAATTCATCATGCGTTATCTTGCCTCTGTGAACCCTCCAGATTCAAACGCCAAGTCAAAGCCAAAATTTTCTCTCGATGATTCAAGCGAAATTGAAAAGCAAATTCTCGCGACTAACCCCATCCTTGAGGCTTTCGGCAACGCGAAAACGACACGAAACGATAATTCCTCCCGTTTTGGAAAATACATTCAAGTGCGATCTTTTCTGATGTTGATCAATACGCGTGGTGACGTGCTCCACAGATCCTTTTCGACGGGAAACAAGAGATCGTTGGTGCACGGATTCGTACTTATCTCCTAGAGCGCTCGCGGGTAGTGTTCCAGCCTCTGACGGAACGAAATTACCACATCTTCTATCAGCTATGTGCGGGAGCACCCTTGAAGGAGCGCAAAGACCTCGGCCTTGATATGGATATCACGAAATTCCACTACCTGAAGCAAGGAGGTCCAGCGTCCACACCAATCGTCGGCGTTGATGATGGAGAAGAATTTAGGGTCACACAGCAGGCCTTGTCAACTGTTGGAATTTCAGTAGAGAAACAATGGGCTGTATTTCGTCTCCTGGCCGCTTTACTTCATCTCGGCAACATCAAAATTACCCCCACTCGTAATGAGTGTAACATTGATGATGCCGACCCTGCACTACAATTGGCCACTCGTTTTCTTGGAGTTACCCTCGCGGATTTCAAAAAATGGACTATCAAGAAACAGATTATCACACGTTCGGAGAAGATTGTAACTGCTTTAAGTGCTACACAAGCCACTGTAGTTCGTGATTCGGTCGCAAAGTTCATTTATGCGTGCACATTCGAGTGGCTCGTAGCGATTGTAAACGAAAGCTTGGCAGGCGAAAATGGAGATGCAGCAGAACGGGCTGAAATGTTCATTGGTGTTTTGGATATCTATGGTTTCGAACACTTCCAAAAGGTTAAATCGACATCTTCTTATCGACTATATATACTCATTCTCTTCTAGAACTCCTTTGAACAATTCAGTATCAACTACGCTAATGAGAAGCTGCAGCAAGAGGTACTATCTTTCGGATTATGATATACCCGCGCTAATTTTTGTCTAGTTCAACTCTCACGTGTTCAAACTCGAGCAGGAAGAATATGTCAAAGAAGAGATCAACTGGACTTTCATTGACTTTTCCGACAATCAACCTTGTATTGATGTCATTGAAAGCAAGCTCGGTGTCTTGGGTTTGCTTGATGAAGAATCTCGTCTACCTTCCGGAACTGACGCCTCGTTCCTACAAAAGCTTCATGCACAGATACTTCCTAAACCAGAATTCAAGAACGTGTTTAAGAAGCCCCGTTTTGGCAATACTTCATTCACAATTGCTCATTACGCTTTGGATGTCACTTATGAAGTTGGAGGATTCCTAGAGAAAAATCGCGATACGGTCCCCGATGAACATATGACCTTACTTGCTGGTACTAAAAATCCGTTCCTCAAGGAAGTTCTCGATGCTGCTCTCAATTCTGTCAGGGTCACGGAGGGTAGGTCCTCTCCTACGGGTTCCGGTTCCGAAAGTGGCAGTGGAGGCTCTCGTCGTTCATCAGTCATACCTGATCCTGGTCGTCAATCTTTTGTTGGCTCAAGTACCACATCTACTTCCAATGCTACTTCGGGAGTGGTAAAACGCGCTGGTATTACCGCAAAAAAACCCACCCAGGGGTCGATATTCAAGGCTTCCCTAATTACTTTGATGGAAACGCTCAAGGTGACGAATGTGCACTACATTCGGTGTATCAAGCCGAACGAAGCCAAGAGACCTTGGGAATTCCAGCCCCAACAAGTACTGGGACAATTACGAGCTTGTGGTGTTTTAGAGACCATTCGTATCAGCTGCGCTGGTTACCCTACTCGTTGGACATATGAGGAGTTCGCAGAGCGGTTAGTAAGATTTAGCTTTGGTTAGTAGGAAACGCGAACTAACTTCGAATCAGCTATTACATGCTAGTGCATTCCACGGCTTGGCAGCCCATGATCCAATCTATGGATCTTCGCAAGCTCTGCTCAACCATTCTAGAGAAGACGATCGCTGATACGGACATGTATCAGCATGGTTTAACCAAGATCTTCTTTAGAGCTGGCATGTTGGCTGCACTGGAAACCCTGCGGTCGAGTAGGCTCAATACTATGGTCACGGTTGTTCAGAAGAATGTCCGGAGGCGCCTGGCGATGAAAAAATATCGGCAACTGCGGCAAGCTACTATTAAGATTCAGACTTGGTGGCGAGGTATACTGGCAAAGAGGCTCGTGGAGAGTATTCGGCGTGAACTTGCTGCGAGGCGGCTACAAACTGCCGTTCGGGCGTATAAGCAACGAAACCAGTTCCTCAATACCCGACGAGGTGTAGTGTTGGTTCAGAGTCGTACGTCAAAATATCACTTTTCGAGCATTACACATTTTGATCTGGTATTCACATTCTAGGAATTCGTGGTGTACAAGCGCGCCAGCGATTCGTTCACGAGAGGAAGTACCAGGCAGCTTCCTTGTTACAGAGCTTGCTCCGCGGCGTGTAGGTGACAGATCGCTTTTCAATTTATTCGCGCTTATGTCCTCTCTAGTACTACCCGTCGTGCATTCCGATCTGATGTCCGACACGTTGTTTATATGCAATCATGCTTCCGACGTCGCTTCGCCCGGCGCGAACTCAAGGCACTTCGAGAAGAAGCTCGCTCCTTGTCTAAATACCAGGAGATATCCTACAAACTGGAGAACAAGGTTGTGGAACTTACACAAAATCTGCAACAGAGGAGTGAGGAGAAGAAGAAAGTTGAGGCACAGCTTGCTGAGCTCCGGCAACAGTTGCAACAGTGGATGAACAGACATGAAGAGTCAGATACTCGTTTGAAACAAACGTTGGCAAACTTACAAGTGGCTGAAGCCGAGATTTCACGCAAAGAAGAGTTGTTACAAGCCAAACTTGAGAGCGAGAAGAGACTGGAGGAAGCTACTACGCGACTAACGGAGAGGGAGGAGGTCATACAGAAGTTGACGGATGAAATTTCGCGGCAGGCAACTCAAATTGAAGCTCAACAGAAAACTCTGGAAAGCACACCGGCACGAACACAAGAGGACAGTTCAGTCATCCTGACACTTAAGAACGAAGTCAGTAATCTACGCGAGCAGCTCAACCGCGCGAACGCCCTCAATGTGTTGACGCGGGGCTCAAGAGGCGATCAGCCACCACTCTCACCAACCTTTGCTCCCACTTTGCGTACGCTGGAACCAAACGGTGGGCCACCTGGTAATGGAGCTTCCGCCAACAACCGACACCAACGCAGACATAGCACTGCTGGAGTATTTGGTTTGATCCCCGTAGACAATAGGACATCGGCAGATGAAATGATGCTAGACGTCAAGAGGACACAGGCCAATAATCCTCGCGCAGTCTCCGTTGCATTCAATGGCGAGGACAACTATATGCGTTTCCGCGGTGTTAATGGCCTCCCTGGAATTCGTGATTATGATGACCCCGCTGAAGAAAAGATACGACTGATGGTTGATGCTAAACAGCTCGATGAAGACGTTTTGGACGGTCTCATTCGTGGACTGAAGATTCCCATGCCGAGTTTGACAAACCCTTCTGCTGTAAAGGAGATCCTATTCCCGGCTAACCTTATCAGTTTGGTGACGAATGAAATGTGGAAGTATGGTTTGATTGCTGAAAGCGAGAGATTCCTTGCGAACGTAATGCAAAGCATTCAAGCTCATGTTATGGTATGTCGCTAACGCTCATTCTATTGTATCGCGCGATTGAGATTGTTTCTAGTCTTTCCAAAACGAGGAAGCTATTGTGCCGGGAATCTTCTGGCTCTCAAATGTCCACGAAATGTTGTCATTTATCTGCGTAGCAGAGAGTGATATGCTGCAGGGTATTGGACCAGGTGAAGAAAATGCAGTTCGGCCGTTTGACTGGGCCGATTATGAACGTCTGGTTTCCGTCGTCAAGCATGACCTCGACAGTTTGGAATACAACATCTACCATACATGGATGCTGGAGACGAAGAAGAAACTGTCCAAGATGGTTATTCCTGCGTTGATCGAGAGCCAATCTTTGCCCGGTTTCACGACGAGTGATGGTGGAGGACGTTTGTTCAACCGGCTTTTGAACACGAATACCCAACCGGCATACAGTATGGACGACATCTTGAACCTCCTCAACAAAGTTTGGAAGAGTCTAAAAAGTTACTACATGGAGGAATCCGTGGTGCAACAGGTTGTCACAGAGTTACTGAAGTTGATTGGTGTTACGAGCTTTAACGACCTTCTCATGCGACGAAACTTTTCGTCATGGAAACGAGGTAAGCATGCGTCTCGATTGTATGACAATTCAGTGCTGAATTTTTTCAACAAGCTATGCAAATACAATATAATATCACGAGGATAGAGGAATGGTGCAAGTCGCATGATATGCCAGAGGGTACATTGCAACTGGAGCATTTAATGCAAGCTACTAAGCTACTTCAACTCAAAAAGGTCCGTTATTGCACCACACTCCAGGGTTCGCATTCATTTACACCGTTGTACCCAGGCCACGGCTGCCGATATAGAGATTATATACGACGTGTGTTGGATGCTTAGTCCAATGCAGATTCAGAGAATGTGCACGAACTACTACGTTGCAGACTACGAGGTAAGAGATTCCACTTGCGAGAATGCTCAAGGATTGACGGGTGAACAGAATCCGATTTCGCCGGAGATCCTGAGAGTCGTTGCGTCAAGGGTTCAGGCCAATGACCGTAACGACCACCTGCTATTGTCGCCAGAGACTGAAGAAGTGGGACCATTTGAGCTGGCGCTCCCGCGTGAAGTATCTGGACTGGAGACTTATGTCCCCGCATACCTTAATGTCTCGCATCTAAGGCGCCTGGCTGCGCTGGTTTCATGATCAAGGTTTTTTTTTGGATGGATCTCTGGAATTCAACAGTCTTGTTGTCACTTTTATAGCTACGACTTGCATATATTGTGCCCTATCAACTTAGTTTTAATGACAAAAGCAGGGGAATGAGGAAGCGGAGCCGCATCAAAGTAAGGCCAATGTTGATCCGTCGTCGACCTGTTCCGAAAGGGGCGCATCGTTACGCAACTGGGCGTCTGATCCGGCAATGGACAGTCGTCTGGGCTAGTGATTACGTCTAATTAAAGAGAGCACTCTTTCCCGAGGCTCGATGAAACGTACTGCGGAATCACTCTGTCTGACGTCAAACTGACCGCAGATGAGGTCAAGAGCCTTGCCGGCGATAAGAGTCTGACTTGCTCCTGAGCATCTCGCGTGATGAGAGATACGGATGCATACCTTGCGTAGCCAAAATACTTTTGTCATCTCGCCATATTGCACCTCGACATGTAATCGCTGATCCAGTGGAGGAGAGAGGGTTTTGTCCTTGGGATCGAGGGGAACCGCCTTGTGCCGCATCTTCATGAGTTGGATCTTTTGAAAGGCCGCGAGCTTGGCAGGGTCTGTTGGCGGCTTTGCGGCTTTCTTGGCTGACGTCCGGGGAGTAGACGCAGACGAGGCAGAGACCTTGGCGAGAAGCGCACGCGCCTTGGAATTTGTGGCTGGTTCTGCAGCAGCTGGGGAGACCGGGGTGCACATGTGGGATGTGGGATGGCGATGCCTTGATGGAGGGTCATGAGTACGATGCCTGCAGAGATAGCAAAGGTGGGGGCTTGCTCTGGACAGTACGACTTTTGGCAGGCTGGACAGGCGACGGAGCCCGGGGCGCCGTATGCATCGAGGGTGAGCTTGGTGCACTGCTGCAACGCGCATCGGGCGAGCTTGTCGTGCTGGGCGGGTGCTGGGGCGGGGGGCTCTACGCAGGCATGGCGGTCCGCGAGGATGTGGTCTGCGCAGAAGTCTTTGGCGCAGGCGGGGCAGCGGGTGGGGAGGAAGTCGTGGAGAGCGCAGTCCGGAGCTGCGCACGAGGCCCCTATGTCGAGGAGAGCAGAGTTCATGGCTGTCACGCCCCTTGTCTGCTCCCATGAACATCATCGCAAGTCCGCCTCTTTCCCCTCCCCGACCGCTCTCACTCCTTCCTAGGAATCCCTCTTTGGCCGCACCGTCACCCCCGCAGAGCGTCTCCGTCAGCACCAGCGGGCGCTTGCAAAGGCGCAGCGCGAGCTCGACCGCGAACGCACAAAGCTCGAGGCCAGCGAAAAGAAACTCGTGGCTGATATCAAGAGGAGCGCAAAATCCGGGCAATTGGTCTGTGTTCTTCGCCCCTGAGTCTTCTTTCTCCCTTGTCTCAACAGCGCACCGAAGAATGCCTGCAAAGTCATGGCCAAGGATCTTGTCCGGACACGACGATACGTCCAGAAATTCTACCAGATGCGCACTCAGCTCCAGGCTGTTGGTCTCCGAATACAGACCCTCCGGAGTAACCAGCAAATGGCCGACGCCATGCGAGGCGCCACCCGCGTGCGTACTGTCCCTCTTTGCGATTCTCTGTCACCTACCCCAAGAACTCTATAGGCAATGGCCTCCATGAACCGCGGCCTCAATCTACCCCAAATTCAACGCATTATGACCGACTTCGAGAAGGAGAGCTCTATGATGGACATGAAGGAAGAGATGATGTCAGATGCCGTTGACGATGTCATGGATGAGGAGGAGGATGAAGAGGAGGAAGGAGATAAGATTCTCAAACAAGTCCTCGATGAAATCGGTGTCGATCTCTCACATCAGGTACGCTTTTCCCTGCCTTTTCGCCCTTGTCTGTTATCTCAACACACTGTCCAGCTTACGGAGGCTCCAACTGGTATCGCTGCGGCCTCTAAATCTCTGGCAGATCGACAACCTGTCGCACTTGGGGAGCAAGGTGGAAATTCACCCGCGAGCGCAGGCAACGCAGGCGGTGGCGGCGGCAGCGGTGCCCCCGGCCTTTCAGATGAGGATGCACTCCAAGCTAGGCTCGACGCCCTACGCAGAGGATAACAATCGATCTATCGAACCAACTATGTATGTATCATGCAGTACTGTATACCTAGACTTTGAGGTTGGCAATCGTCCGTGCTTCCTGGGCAGATAATTTCCAGGTAATACCAGAGCTATTGTAGAATTCATCCACGTCTTCATCCTGTCCGATTGAGTCAGTGCTAAACCAAATCGAGAGACCAGCGAGCTTACGGCGTCCAAATTGAGGATGGTGGAAATTTGCTGCAGCCGCGTAAATCTATCTCTTATATCACCAAACAGCGTTTGAGAGCTGAGATATGTGGTGATGGCACGAAGGTCTCGATCGAATCGTATGGCGCCCAGCTAGAAATCTCGTCAACACTAAACTTCAAGTCCTAAAGACGGTCGATATACCTCTGTATACTTGAGATTGAGCATAAACTTCTCCCATGGTCGAAGGAGTACGTCAAGAGCAAGACCAAAGAAAAGGCGGTAGTTGTTGTCCGTGAACGCGTCTTTGTATCCATCTACAAGGCCCTCCCAAGTCTTCACAAATCGTTTCCGTACGATGTCTTGATATTCAGAGGTGGCATAGCTATCTTCATCGAGCTGGTAAGAAACGTTATTGTACACTTCAGGGATGAAATTTCGCAATTTTGGTCGTAGAAGCTGATTAAAGAGCTGTTCGATCCCAGACTTGAAACGCAGGTCAGGTATAGGATAAAGTAAATGGCTGGTACTCACTCGAAGCGGATGTTTGAATTTGCTAGCTGATGACTGAAATTCAGCAAGACATGTTTTCACCGTGTCTCCTTGACTGTCCGTGAAATTTTGAGATACCATGGTACCCTCGATAAATTCCCGGATGAGTCGTTCCAGATGTGACGTTGATATGTCCAAGTCATTCAACAGGATCTAGGGCGTGATGAGTATATGACTATTGGATGCAAAATAGATAGCGCTCACGATGAACATCATACGATTTTCTCGTTCCATCTTATCCGCGCGAGCATGAGACCCAGAGACTACAGCATTTCGATAAACGTCATCCAACTTTTTCCTGATGATTCCGATATAATCCTTCTCGATGACCTCTCTTAGCTGTTCGAGTGTCCGTTGAACGACCAACACGGAACCGGTTGACAACATCCGTGACATGACTAACTTCAGGATATAGAAGACATCATCGGGGGTTGTCGTGATAACTGGTGTTTGGGAGACATCCGGACTCGAAGTTCTATGTGCCTAGTAACGAGATGAGACACAATACGAAGACGACGTGAGTTGACTCGCCTTGTCCACAATAGTGCGGGTATACCAGATTTCAAGAGGTACAAAGTAAGTGAAGATAGTATGTTGAAACAACTTTTCAGAATTGGTTTCATCCAGTTGTAGGGAGGAACCTTCCGTAGGGCTACTGGGCTTCGTCTGTTCATCGCCTCCCTCGATTTTATTGGCTGCAGCTTCGTCCGGCAAAGAGGATTCCTTTATGGTATGCTCAGACACTGGTTCACAACAGAGGATACGACGCACATACACTAAGAGTTTCAAGTAGAAATTTCTTGAACATCGCCCACCTTCCTAACATCCCAGCAGTCTCAGAAAGTACTTTGTCGATCTCCCGTGGGTCAATAACAGGTTCCTCATTGCTTGATGGAAGTTGCCTGCGGCCACTGGCGGCGAACATTGGTATAGGAGGGTTATTTTGAACTTCAGAAAGCTGTGATAGATATATATGTCAAGTTGCATCTGATGACATACCAACGACAATGGACTCACTTTCCTTTTCATAGCTCGCTCCTCTTCCCACCCCTCGAGCAAGCTTTTCGTGACACTGTCGCATTCTTCTAGTAATCGTACGACAACGCTGTTCATCTTCCCAGGACCGTAGTATTTCTCGACTACAGGCTGATGTTGGTCCACGATCAACGCAATGCTCTCGAACAATGAGGTAAGAGATGTGATATAATAAAGTGGCGACGATGCTGAATGACCAAGTATTGAGTGCTTGAGTCACTTGTAAATTGTACCATGACATACTTTTTGCAGAGGCCGGTGCTCTCACTCTGACAAGGTGGACTACGAAATCCGCATAAGCCCGCAGACCTTCAGCCTCCCACCCAATAGCTGGGAACAGCTTGAAAAATCGACTAGTAGCGGTCGAATCCCTTGATTGTGAAGCTTCTTCAAAGTTTTGAAGAAATACAGAGAGAAGATACTCTCTAGCTTTTTGTAAAGTTTCTGAGGGCGGGAGATGACTTTCAGCTGTGGGCTGACAATATGCTGAGTTAGATATTACTCAAGGTAACAAAAAAGAAAAAAAAAGGTTATTACCACTGCGGCTCCAGCAAATGGACCGGAAATAACATCATATGGTAGAGCCATGGCCCTTGCACAATGGAGTGTGGCAGCTTCCCAATCACGGTTTTCTATTGAATTACTGAGAGAAGTGAGCGAAGTCTGGTCGAGATTGTGCGCATAATGAGGGTCGAGAGTACCGCGGACAAGGACAAAAAAAACAAATACCTTGAGGTCGATGACCTGGTTGACGCGATCCCCAGCCTCTTTAACTCTACTCATCTCCTCATCCAGTGAGATCACCTTGCTTCCAATCCTGTCTGCAGTAGTTGCTGTCCCTGAGACTCTGTTAGCAAAAACCTGCGCTTCTCCATGCAAGCTATCCAGCTCCGGTAGAAGCGATCTCAGACGGTTCAAAGATGTGACTATGGGTTCACGGGCGTTGAGAAGGCTTGTGAGTGCGCTTGAAACTTCAGCTTCCTCAGATTGGAGGGCAGAGAGACAGGAAAGGACATCTTGTAGAGATGTTAGAGTCCTCGGGTCGCGTCGAACAGGCTTAGTGGTAGACAATCCATCTGACTGACGCGCATTGTCTTGAGATTCAGGAACGGTCATGAGACGTGGAGGGAGGACATCAAGTAGACATCAAACAAGCATAGATACTTTGATCAGTACATAATCCGGCAAGTATATAATAGTAATACATGATATTGTTTTACAATCCATTCCAGTAAAAGGTCTCCGATAATTCAACAGGCGCAGAGAGGGTAAGGGCATCACTATTGAATCCAATACGGACTAAGTAACGCCCCGCATTCACTCTCCACGCAGACTGACGTTCATCCCAGAGCGAGAATGCATACTTATCAAGTACGATGCCAACGCTTTGGGATGTGCCTGGTGCAACGTCGTGTGCCTTTTTGAAACCGCGTAATTGGTTCGCTGGTGTTGTCAGCCCTAAATCATCAGGATACGACACATATATTTGCACGATCTGAGATCCTACAACTTGACCTTCATTTCTGACCGTAGAGGTCACGGTGATCTGTGAATTGGGACCAAACTCAGGCGGGATCGAAACTTGAAGGTCTTTGATGGAGAATTCCGTGTAAGAGAGACCGTATCTGACGAAACATAAGTCTTCGCTTATTGAAGAAAAGTCGCAGCTTACCCAAAGGGAAACAGAGGCGCAACCCCCCTCGCTTGGTAATACTTATAGCCGACAAAGAGATCCTCTCGATAGCTAACGGTGACGTTGGTGAAAAGATCCGATATGTTCAAACGTTTATGCCTACTGAATCTTTCCGTCCTCACACTTGTCATTCAAATAAGCTGGACTGTCTTGAATACGAACAGGTAAAGTCAGTGGTAAACGTCCGCCCGGGTTGACTTTTCCAAAGAGCACATCAGAAAGAGCGTTCCCCACTTCGTTTCCAGAATACCAGGCTTGTATAATTCCAGACACCGAGTTGACCCATGGCATCGATACAGCTGATCCCTTCAAGGACATCAATATCCGCCGAGGACAAGAGAGAAGAAAGCCTACCGCTTGTATGACTACTATGGTATTTGAGTTAACGTCAGCTAAACGTGAGATGGTCTGGTTTTGAAGGCCTGGCATATCTAGCGTAGGCCTGTCAAAGCCTTCGCTCTCCCACTCAGGTGTTAAGCCACAGACAAAAACAACGGCATCGGACTGCTTTGCGAGGGCCACCGCTTCCGCTATGCCCTCCTCTGCATCAAATTTCTCACAACCACCCAATCGCTGCACAACAGTCCAGTTCACCTTAAGAATACAAACATGTTTTCACTTACCACTCCACGCATCAAGGCCGGTTGAGAGATACGGCCTTCACCATGTTGGTCGTCGTCGGTGTTCGATGAAACCGTGTTGGTATACTCGACGAGAACATCTACTGCTTTTCCGGCTGTAAATTCGAGTGTAGCTTTTTCTTCTATCGTCCCTTGACTTTTGGTATGTCAATAACACTGGAATAGTGAAGCAATGATCGACACAACGAACCCGTAGAAAAAGTCGCCGGGAGTTTGCTTAGTCCAGTTGTCAATGGTGAGCTTGCCATCAATCCAGAGTTTAGCCCTCCCTAGATATAAGATTTGAAAATCGGCGAATCAGGCCTAGATCTTTGCTACTCACCTGCGACTGTCAAGCCGAGCTCATACACAGCTGTCTTCTCAAAGGACAGCTTGCCTGTCAACTTGATGGTCCATTCATGTCCGAGGCCAGGGGGCAAGAAATCATTCAACTTGACTCTTGTATCCTGCAGCTTAAATTCGCCAACGGGAAGATCCGGTTTTCCGGTTTCATCATGGTTGTAAAATGTGCACAGCCAGCCAGGTTCGCCGCTTGGTGTGACAAGGTTATTTTCCAACGTAGGCAGATACTTGTGAGCTAGGAAACCAAGAGATGAATATAAGAATCGGATCTATCGAGCAAGCACAAACCGTAGCATCCAGTGTGGTGCGTGAATTCAATTCCAGGCGGAGAATTCTGCGTAATACCGTCCCAAGGGGTCACTACGTAGCTTGGTTTGAGTGCAGCAGAACCACCACCGGAAATCACACGCTCTTTGGCATTAGGTCCAATGATAGCAACCCGTTTAACCTTGCTCGAAGACAGAGGCAATACATTACTGTTGTTCTTCAAGAGTACCATACCTTCCGCAGCAAGTTTACGACAGAATGCTCGGTTTTCTGGGGAGTCCCTGGTCCGTTCAATACCATCACCAAACACA
The DNA here is from genome assembly GCA_029719445.1 of Agaricus blazei. Classification (NCBI taxonomy): domain Eukaryota; kingdom Fungi; phylum Basidiomycota; class Agaricomycetes; order Agaricales; family Agaricaceae; genus Agaricus; species Agaricus blazei. The sequence goes on along the minus strand of SSNC01000021.1, from coordinate 142,997 downwards.
ACGTCAGGGTTCCGCCTTGCTTGTTGTTGGATAAAAGTCAAGAGGTTTGAGATGCACTGGTCAATCTTCTGTTGCAAGACCTTCTGTGTGGAGAGAGTTTGTAAGACAAGTAAAGGCTGCCTCCATCGGGGAGGGCCAGGCATCTCCAGGTCCAGTCCCGCGTTTATGGCTTCACTAACACTGTATGTGCCGAACCTGCGAATGTGTCAGGAAGCTCAGAATGCATAGAGGTGAAATGATTCTGTATACCAGTCACTAATGACAACACCATTGAATCCCCAGTCACGTCGTAAAATATCCTGAAGAAGCTCGGGATTTTCGGAGCAATGAATTCCCTTGATTCTTCCGTAGCTGTAGGAATCTCAGCAAAGCCATACCGAGCTCTTACGTCAATCAAACGAACGCGGTCATGAAAGCCCAAGGCTTTGCGTCTCTTTGAGCGATCATGAAGCTAAAGTGTGATGTTAGGAATCTGCTTTACAGCGCGGGTGTACGATCGACCCACGGATAGAGGTATATTTCTCGCAGAGCTCTATCTGACATGACAGACTCTGCGGCAAGACGCTCAGATTCTTGGTCATTTGCAACGAAATGCTTGATCACTGATTGTGGTTTAGAATTGAGAGAGCCTCGCGGTGTAAGGGATTTTACCAGCAGATACGTTTTCGGATTGAAGACCTTTGACGTACGCGGCAGCCATCATACCTGAGTATATAAATTAAGAGATTGAAGGCATCTTTCTGGGAGATCATAGTACCTGAAAGGTGTGGGTCCTCGGAAAACGATTCAAAAGCTCGCCCGCCGAGAGGATTCCGCTGGATGTTGCAAGTCGGAGCTAGGAGAAGAACTGACGATTTGATTTTTGCTTCCTGGCCCAAAAAAGCTCCGGCCTTTTGGACAATCTCTGTATCAAACGTTGATGCAAGAGAAGTCGCACACTGTATGCATCTTAAGCATATCGTAGCTCTGGAGAGGGAAATGACGCACAGGAAGACATTGCGTTGGAGTCGATACGAAATGAGAAGAGCCTCGAACACCCTAAAAAATCGCATTAGGCTCAGAGGCACAGGAACAGAGATATCAAGTACATTTGGTCCATCGCTCATGCGGATGGAGGGGATACCAAGCCGGGGTATCGGAGTAGTGTTCCACCAGTTTGGAGCGCCCAAGAGAGATATTTTCTCATCGACCTTGAGTTTTTTGACAAGATCGGGGATGGATGCGGTCAGGAAGGAGCGATCCATGTCTGCTAGCTAGCAATGGGGGCTCCTGGAGGAGCCTGGCAAATGGAAACATTTTGGTTTTATGAGTCGGCGAATCCTCGGATAGACTCCTGAGCACTGTTTTTCCTTTCTCTTGCCATCAAACTAACTTAAACAGCAATGGCATCCGAATCAACAACGACGACGAATCTCGCTCTGCCAAAAACTTCAGCAACACTTACCGTTCGCATCATCAAGTCTTTCGAGTTCCGGACAGAGCGAAGTTTGGTCCTGCACAACGTCAACCTGCATACAACGACGGTCGGCCAGCTGAAGGAAGCGGCTCTTGAAGGTACTCGACCACGACCAATGAGCTCGGACCTTCCTTCAACCGACTATACCTCTTTCATCGATTAGCTATACGGACTCAACCAGGTTGGAAGCCGTATCGAAATGTCTCGCTGGGTAGGTCACATGGAGAGATCTGCCATCTTCTGCCGCTTACCCTAGCTGCGTAGACACTCTGAAGCTCTACACCAAGGCCCATGGAGCCAAGGTAACTCCACCATCATCCGAGAATACTACTGCCTCACCCGGCTTGCCAGACTTCGAACCTGATCATCAACCTCGATCACGACGACTGGATACTGGACGATGACACCCGTGTCTTGGCCGACTTGGGATTTGGTTCGACTGTCTTCGTTTCCCTTTCCCGAATAAATTCTTAACGGTTGCGTTCGCAGAAAACGAAACCGAAGTTAGTTTCTTCAACCGTCAAGCCTACGAGCAGTTCAAAATTAATCCTCAGGTAAGCGGCGCTTCTGTCATTACCTCAGAACCCATTGTATATCCAATTACATGCATTGCAGACTAGTTGGGATTGAGGGTAGGAAATTACGAAAAGCGTGTAAATATAAAAGGGGACAATCTACGATGCAAAACAACCAACACAACAGCAGATACAATCCGGAGTGAAAGAACAAACGGGCATCACTGATTAGCACACTGTACCCGAGGCTCTTCACTGTCCTCGTCCATCGGATCATCTCCACCTGCCGCTGCCGCTGCTGATCTGAATCCATTCTTTGACCGTGTATCCGCAGTATCGAGATTGACTTCCTCAAGGGTGGTTTCCTTTCCAAAGTCGCCCAGGGGATCACGAGGTGGTAGAGCTTTTTCGAGTAGAGGGACAGCAGCAGCATCAACCATTTCAGGGAATCTGACGTTGATCTTGACATACATGTCACCGGGCTCGTGGTGACGCTGTGAAGGCATACCCTGACCATGGATGACTTTGACGTCACCTGAGTGACCGTGAGCATGGAAGCAACAATATGTAAAATTTAGTGACGCATACCGTGCTTCATGATTTCTCCAGGATGCACCTGAACAAGAAGAGCTCGTTCGTCGAGATGTTTTATTGCGAACTGACCACCGGCGAGGGCCGTCAGGAGATCGATTTCGACTTCGATTATGAGATCGTTCTCCTGCCGACGGAACCGCTCGTGAGGCTTCTCTTCGATGACGATGACGACGTCTCCCGGTTCTGCCGATGGCGACTGGTCTGATTCCCCTCTGAAAACGACAGTTTGACCACCCTTCATGCCCTTGTCGATGTGCACCTCGAGCATCTTTTTATCGGGGAGGACCTTCTTGCCCTTGCAGTTGGCACACCGATCCTTGGCGTTGATGAATTCACCAGTTCCAGAACAGTCATCGCAGGCGCTCTGGATTTGTTGAATCATTGGGCCCATTTGACGCATCATGACCTTGACACCACGTCCATGGCAGCCGGGACATGTCCGGACAGCACCGTCCTTTCCTCCCTTGCCCTTGCATTTAGTACAGAGGACATTACGTGTCAGTGCGAGTTTTGTGGTTTTGCCCTTGTAGAGCTCTTCTAGAGTTACATGTACACGATGGACGAGGTCCTTTGTTTTTCGGGGACCCTGAGGCCGGCTACCGCCGCCGAAAAAGCCGCCGGCACCGCCAAAGAGCTGGCTAAAAAGATCCTACGGGGGGTTGTCAGTAAGAAGCGGACGATCGATGGGGGGTGGCGTAGACTGACTTGAGGATCCATGCCACCCATGCCGCCCTGCTCGGAAAGGCCAGCCTCTCCGCGCGAGTCGTATATCGAGCGTTTCTGAGGATCTGAGAGGACTTCGTAGCTAGAGGTAGGGGGATGAGGAATGAGTGGGATGCAAGGGAGGGGCCGACGCACGCATGTGTCACCTCCTTGAAGAGTTCGGGATCGCCACCCTTGTCGGGGTGAAGTTTGAGTGCCCTGGGAGGGGTAGTGAGAAAACAGAGGGGGGCAGGGGCACAGGAAAAATTTATACCTCTTGCGATAGGCTTTTTTGAGGTCGGCTTCAGAGGCATCGGGGCGGACCTCGAGGAGATCGTAGTATTTGCTGGGGAAAGGGACGGGTGAGGGGCGTTAGAGGCGGAGTAGAGGGGAGCCAACCTTTCTCTGACCATGGGGGGGAGGAGGGAGGGAGTCTGGGAAGCTGTGCCGCAGGATTCCTATTTTAAGGCGCTGATTTATTATTCTACAACGTTCTACACCTTTGCCCTAATCTGGAAACCAGCCTATTCGGCCACATCGCGGTACACATCGAACCGCCGCTGGCTCGTCACCGGGATCGCCGCCCGCGCCTGCGCCAGCTCCTCTGCGTCGATCTCGACCACCACCGTCGCCCCCGCCTCCCCCGCCTCCCCCAGCACCCGTCCCATCGGGTCCACCACCATCGAGTGCCCCCACTGCTGGCGCCGTCAGCGAGAGCAACAGCAACAGCAACAAAGCACTCACAGCCTTGAACTTTGTATTCGCGTCCCTCGCACAGCTGCACATTCCCATGAAGACCTGGTTGTCCACAGCCCTGTCGCCACCCCGTCAGAAACAACAACAATGCCTCAACAATAGCCCGGAACATGCCGTAGTCTTTGTAACAGTTCCCAGTGCAACTCGCCTGTCGGCTTGCTGAATGCGCTGGGATAAATCAACATTTGGCAGCCTGTTTTATTGTCCAGTCAGCACGATCGCCAGCAAACAACAAAATACAATAGCTGGCCTCTCCGCGCAGCAACCATCGCCAGTTCAGGGAACCGGATGTCGTAGCATATTCCGACTCCAATGCGCGCAAATTCTAAAAACAAGTGTCACTGCCCACTCACTCCTGTCTTCTGCGCTGACCCACCAGTGTCAAACATAGTGATAGTGTTTCCACCAGAGATCACATCGCTTTCCTGATTGTGTTCAACAGAGTGATCGCCGCCGCCGGTGAACACTCACTCTAACGGTAATCTTGCCCGGTATATCAATGTCAAATAGATGTATTTTCCGGTGCCTTGCAACAAGTTCGCCTATTTCCATCTTGTGTCAGTAATACACACCATGAATACAAGGACTACCTTTTGGGCTATAGACTGTGCAAGTGTTGTAGAATTTTTCCCCGTCGCGCTCTGGAAAAGAACCTAGGCTGCGTCATTCGATTGCCCTTTTGAAAACCCGTTCAACCAATCACCTCCGATCAGCCATGTTCCAGTTTCCTTTGCGACAGCGGACAACATCTTGACGCTGTCACTTTTCGACGCCGTGATGTCATATGGTTTTCCAGGTGTAAACCCAATCTCCTCAGCATGCGTATGTATCAGGGTTGGCTCCCCCAGTGGTGTGTTGAAAAATTCCTAACACTCCTAGTCAGATCTGTTATGTGCAATTCTGCAAATGCCACTGCGAACAGGGAGCACAATCAAATCGGGCTTTTTCTCTCCCGAGGCAACTTCACGAATCTTGTCCCGTGCGACCTCCAAATTTTTCGCCTTGTCTGTTTCGATTTTAGCGAGTTGTATAAACGCTAGGGTAAACGACCGGAACGCTACTGCCATGGTGTGAAAGTGGCTTGATAAGATCGATTATGGTACACTAGTCTATATATACCGGCGGACCATTTCATGTCAAGTGGTCGTGAGTGTGAATCTTGATCAATTAGCGGAGCAGTTATACATAGCTATCCACAATAAAGAAAAACGGCCATCACCTGTCTTCGTACACCTTATACCATATTCGCTCGTGCTACCTGGTGCCAACGACATCGTTCCAATATCATCCTGCGCATGTCTAGGTCGGATCGTTGTCGTATGACTTTGCTGAAAGAGTCGCCTCCTCTAGCTGGATTTTGATGTTTGATGGAATTGAATACTAATGGCCCTACTGTCCTTCCTGCTTTCTCTTCCTCTTCTTGTTTTTTGCCTCTGACACTTTGCCGTCTTCTCCTGAACCCTCTGGGTCAGCTCCAGTCTCTGCGGATGTACGTTTCCTTTTCAATCGTTCTTCTACTTTGGAAGCAGACTTTTCCGACGGTGCGATGAAGGCTTTTGCACGCTCTTTCTTACGTTCTGCTGTTACTTCGAGTTGCTGCAGAGAAACGCGGTGAGAACTTGGAAATTTTCAATGAGATACTCTAACTCACCTCCGCCTTGCGCTGTCCTACTTCTCGTGCTTCCTTCTCCCGTGCCTTGAGAAAGTACTCTCCTGATTCGAGTTGAAGGTCGATCTGTAACAGATATAAGTAAGACATTGAAACACAGATGTAGATAAGAGTCGATGATACCACATTGGCATCGGTTTAATGCCAATGAGCCGCGATCCTAGAACTATGACTGACCTTGCGAGGCTTTTGCATAGGTGGGAAGGGAGTGTATATTCTCTTTTGCTTATCTTTCCGGAGTTCTCTCTCCGCCTGTTCAGTATTGGCTGCCAAACCAGCTGCTGTCCGTGTCTCTGCCTTGGCCCGCAACCTCTCGTTCTTCTTCGCGGTCTTCTCCGACGTTTTGAGGTGGTGTTTCCTGAATTTTGGAAGAAAACGATCCCAAGATTCGTTCGCTAGTTTTGGATCTTTGGCAAGTTCTTTGCGAATCATAAGTTCCTGTGTCAAGGAGTGAGATTCGATGACTGAACCCAATAAAAACTTTCACGTACTTTTATTCGATATATAGGATGAATGTTCTTCATACAATCGAGGACTATACGCCGAACTTCTTTCAGGGACTTGTAGGGTCCCATGGCACTAACGGTACTTCCTTGCACCAGCACGTAACACTGAGTTAAAAGTTCGATCGCCTTTGAACGGAGGTCAGTATCGAGTTGAAGGACTTCAATTTGATGGGCATACGAACCTTGAGTGTACTGCCGTCCGGTCCTATGATCCTTTGCCGCCGCTTGACAAACCTCTCCTTGTTTCGTACTAGATTTCCGATTTTAATAATGTCACACGCCATGTTGTCGTCGAGAATTTTAACGGCCTGATTAACGGCAACACCTCGAGCAAGAAGTTTGATCATATCGCGTGCCTTGAGAACAATATAGGGATCAAAAGTTTTGCGTGTGGTGCGAACCGACATAGATCCATTGACAAGGTCAAGTGTGCATGTTATACCCTTCATTATATTATGAGAGAAACACAGAGCGACAAAGAACAAACGTACATGGGCCTCCAGCGCCCTTGTGACTGCGCTCCATACCTCTCGCAGATACTTTTCTCGGTATTTTGGGAATAGGGTGGCGAACGAAGACTCCTCCGTGAAAGCCCCGCCTTTGTTGTCATCTTGTCTGAAAGGGTCAATTTTCCACTATAAAGATAGATGAACTCTGATTATACGGGAACGGCTCTCGCTTACACTGCAAAAAAAAAGTGTTGGTAAAGTACATGCCATAAAACGGAGGTGCGTACTGGTCGATGTCGTCCGTGTCCCAGGCTGAAAAAGATATTATTCGGGATAAATACCAACGCTCTAAACGGCCCGCACTCACGTTTATCCTTTCTATGGGACTTGTGTTTCTTGAGCTCGGGCTCCGCCATATCAAAGGCAGGTGGAACCCTAACCCAAACTCCTACGCACCGCCGAGCCACTCAGAAGCACGTGCGCTGACCCTTTAGTGAAGCCTACCGGGGTGCTGACTAAGCACCTACCTCCCAGCCCCGACCATGTCTGAACGTAAAGGTCAGTCGCCGCCGTCGTCCTCTGCCCGGCCACGAACCGCTGACCTTCTACCCTAGTCCTCAACAAGTATTTCCCCCCCGACTTTGACCCGGATCTTATTCCCCGGCGCAAGCAGCCAAAAAACTCCCAACAAGTTGTACGTCTCATGGCCCCATTCTCCATGTATGCCCGCATCGTTTGCCCAGACCGACCCCCCGCTGACAAGTAGCCTTCATAGGCGATGTAATACTTGTGGTGAATATATCTACAAGGGGAAAAAGTTCAACGCTCGCAAAGAAACTGTGGAGGGCGAAGATTATTATGGCATTAAAATATTTCGTTTTTATATCAAGTGGTGAGTTTCTTCTACTACATCCCAGCCCATTGTGAGTGACAAACAGCTTTCCAGTACGCTATGCTCTGCAGAAATCACATTCAAGACAGACCCCAAAAATACGGACTATTCTGCCGAACATGGAGCGTCACGAAACTTTGAGCCGTGGAGAGAGGAAAAGGCAGTTGAGGAAGAGGATCGTTTGGCCAAGTTGGAAGAAGAAGAGAACAACCCGATGAAGGCACTGGAAAACCGAACGGTGGATTCGAAACGTGAGATGGACATCCTAGATGCATTGCAAGATATCCGAGCCCGCAATGCCCGGAACGAGCGTGTAGGTCAAGCGGTCGATCTTGTGGCCCGTGTGCGTGAGGGGGAGGTAGAGGATGAGGAGACAGCAGAACAGCAACGACTGGAGGATGAGGATGAAAGACTTGTTCGCGAGGTGTTCTCGCAGGTGTCAGTACCCGCGTTGGGGACAGAGGCGGCCACAGTTATGACGGTGAAGCGGAAGGCAGACGACAGCGAGCCAACGCTGCAGAGTCTGTTACCAGAGTCGACGCGGGCGTTGATCAGCTCGAGTGCGATGTCGGCCACGGCAAAGAAGAAGAAGGTAGAAGGGAAGAATTCGCTGGGGATTCGGGTTGTGAAAAAGGCCAAGGTGAAATAGATAACTTGTTGTGCATTAGTCTTGTATTATTACCATCTTATTTATCCCTTCCTCCCATGGACCGCGAAGAGCTCCTCCGTGTATCTGTCGGCTCCCTTGCAGACTGGGACCACGTCAAGAACGACCTCCACAGTGCCGCCCTCGCCTTTGCCAATGACACACTCGACTCTGAACACCTCCCGCCGTCTGAACGCGCTGCTGTCCTCGCCGATTTCAACAATGTCGGTCCTGCCCTCCTTGTTTCCTTGCTCCTCTCACCTTGTCGTTCTCCTAGTTCTTGGACGCTACTTTTTCAATGGCCCAACCTAATCTCAGAGTCAATGGCCACAATTTCGAAAATATGAATGACCCAGGCCAAGGTCAGCCTCCCACATATACGCTTCATCCACGACTGAACACACCAGCAGATATGGAACTTTTTGACGAAGCCCTAGACAGAAGAATATGGAGCCTTGCAGACACACGCTTGCAGTGGCATAAGCGGACGACCAGGATGCGTCGCGAGACCCCGGAGGAGATCCGAACGCGCCTGTCCAGTCACTTGGACAGACTGGTGAAAGCGTACGACGAGCCCCTACCCGACGTGACAGACGACGAGCCTCCCGATCGTGCGTATCCTCCAGCTTTTGCTGTGTGATCCTAACCCTTCAGTAGAACCACTGGTACTCTCCACAGAGGCAGCAGAAGAATTCCACAAGACATCCGCCGTCATTCGAGAGGTCGGCCAGGTCAGTACCGTAGACTGTACTTATCCAAGAACTACCTTGACCAATCTGCATAGGGCCTACCAAGCCAACAACAACGCGTCTATGTCGCGGAGAAAGCCACCAACGAGCTCAAATCTATCAAATGCTGACTTATTTACCTCATACTCGTGTACATACTACTTGTCTATAATTCTACCTTGCCTCCTCCAGTGACCCCGGGCATGAGTTTACTGTCCCAAAACGCCAATGCACATCCACCAAGCACAGAGCCGCTGACAGAAGTCGTCCTAGACGCCCTTTCCGACACTGCTTATCGTGTCGCCCTCGATAGTCCAGAACTCGTTGAACGCGCACTACTCGCTGACAATGCAGATATTTATCTCGGGTCTCTTCACCAGATCACTCTCGACCAGCTACAAAATGGCTTTTCAGCACACTCTCCCCTACAATACCGTACTATAATGCTAGAACCGACTTCCCATGGCCGGCTTGATCCTTGTTCGACCAAAATCATCATCACGCGTTCTGGCGATCCTCATCTGCTACTTGCTACCGATACTCTCTCAGAATCCATCGATTCCGAGGGTATAGAGATTGACGAAGATTTTCTGGCAAATGCGGTTGTTCCGGGGCATTTCAAACTCAAGAAGGACAATGAAAACAACGATTCTTCCGATGCGGTTCACACCATACAAGCTTTGTTCCGGGCAGAGTCATTAGCGTCTCCACTTTCTCCAACCGAGGATCACTGTACGCTCTATGTTCGTACGTCCGACCTGGGTCGTGTAGGTCTGCTCAATGAAGACTGGGTCAGCTTCAGCTATCTTTATACGGTTATCGAATACTTATTTCGTCTTCCATCAGGCCGCCGCCAGCTCTTATACAGAAAACAGAAGTCGACTTGTTCGCATAGTAGCAGATGATCAACTAGTGAAAAGCCCGTGAGCGTTCACCGTTGGCTCCCAGCTTTCATTTTTTTCACTCATCTACGGACCAGGGGTACTGTTTGTGGTTCACCCATCCTTATCTTTAACATCATTGGAAATGCGAGTTGGAGTCTCGACCAGGACTACCCTCTCATATCGTTAAGGCCAAGCCCATTTGGACAACGACAACCTGCTATACCGACAGCCAAATCAATTACAATAGCTAGAATCGCAACCCCATTCTCAGTCCACAGGAAATATCAAAGCACATTATACAACTCGCTCAAAGATTATTTTGGTTCAGCCAGGAGGCTAATAAAAGCAAATGACATTATTGCCGTCTCGCTCGGCTCTCAGCCGGATTTCAGAGTTCCGGCAGACGATGGCGAGGATGATGAATGGTGTGTGTTCTCCTTGACTCCTGGTTGAAGTCCACACTGCTAAAGATTTCTATGAGGGGTGGAGTCGTTAATGAAATTGCCTACTTCCTGGTCACCAATGTCGAGCATTCTGTCATGAACCCTGTCGCAATGGACAAGGAAGACGATCTGTATACTGGGTCGACACTCGGTGAACTGGGTTGCTGGGTGGATCCCTCCCTCACGCGGATGGTCCAAACTGGGTTGGAGCATGCACGCGTTCCAGATGTCGGATCTTATCTAGAGCTGGGTATGAGCACCATTGTATTTATCACGCCTGAGAACTAACAGTTATCCCAAAGATCTGCAACAAACTAGATCGGCATACTCATTTGTCAAACGCCATCCCAATTCACATCTATTTAGCCGCGAGTCTCCCTTCAGAAAGCTGTTATCTTTGACTTCCGCATGCTTTGGTGATCGCTCAGCCGATTATCAATTGCAATTAACCGTACTGTTGAAGGGAGTGCGGGGAATCGGCAAGTTTACCACTGTGTGCTGGGTCGCTCAGCAACTCGGCCTTCACGTGCTAGAGGTGATCCTGCCATCTCATCTCGTAGACTTTTTTCCCGCTTATCCTGTTGTTCAAGGTGAACTGCTTCGATCTTGTCGGGGAAAATTCAACAAAGACTGAAGGAACGCTTCAATTTCGCTTCGATCTCGCGAGCAGTTGTTCCCCATCCATCCTTGTGTTACGTGGCATAGAAGCACTGACACAAACCACTCAACCTGCAGACGCTGGTAAAGGTGAGCAACAGTTGCAGCCCCCTACCGATGACATCGTATTCAGCATGGCGTTAGATCCTTCCATAGTCAATACGCTCAAGGAGTGTATCAGTAAATCTGCCCTTTCCTGGAAAATTACAGGATTTCCGGTCTTGGTCGTTGCTACTACCGCCGATTCATCATTCGTTCCCCCAAGTATACTATCATGTTTCAAGAATGAGATCCTATTTGAAGTGAGTATTCGCCCCGTGATTTTCTAGCACTATTCCTCATGTATTACCAGGCCCCGAGTGAGCAAGAGCGCCTGGAAATCTTGCAAACGTTATTGTCGAATACAAGTTTAGCTCCAGATGTGTCCCTGAGGGATCTTGCAATACAAACTGCTGCTCTTGTCGCCATGGACCTCGTGGACCTCGTTTTCCAGGCAAGGTCTTCGAGCTTTGAACGAGTGTACGTTGATATGTTAACACCTTTGAGCTAAGACCTACTCATTGCTCTTCAGTGGTGAAGAAGGGATGAAGAAACCTCTCATTACCGCAAAAGATTTCGATCATGCCATCAAGAAAGTCAGAGCTGCTTACTCTGAGAACATTGGTGCACCCAAAATTCCGACCGTGACCTGGGATGACGTTGGTGGTCTTGCGCATGTCAAAGCTGATATACTTGATACCATCCAACTACCATTGGAGCACCCAGAATTATTTGGGGACGGGCTCAAGAAGCGATCTGGTTAATATGATATCCATGTCCTAACGATTACAAATACTAATGTCACCCCCAGGTATCTTATTGTACGGGCCTCCGGGAACAGGCAAAACCCTCGTTGCGAAAGCGGTCGCGACTTCGTGTTCGCTTAATTTCTTTTCTGTTAAGGGCCCAGAACTCCTTAACATGTATATTGGAGAGTCAGAAGCCAATGTTCGCCGCGTCTTTCAAAGAGCGCGCGATGCGAAGCCCTGCGTGATTTTTTTCGATGAGCTGGACTCTGTGGCACCAAAGAGAGGTAATCATGGAGATTCAGGAGGAGTGATGGACCGTATTGTCAGCCAACTGTTGGCTGAAATTGACGGAATGTCTAATGGAAACTCCAGCGCGGACGTTTTTGTCATCGGTGCAACTAACCGACCAGACTTGTTAGATCCGGCACTTTTGCGCCCCGGAAGGTGGGTGGGGCAGTTTTTGAGAGGAGTGCTTAATATAATTCCACCTTTATAGGTTTGACCGCATGTTGTACCTAGGCGTCAGCCAAACTCATGCAGCACAATTGAAGATAATTGAGGCTTTGACCCGCAAGTTCAAACTGCAACCTGATCTGGACCTGAGTGCCATTGCGGAGCTCTGTCCTTTTAATTACACCGGGGCCGACTTCTATGCTCTGTGTTCAGACGCCATGTTGAATGCCATGTCAAGAACAGCTCAACGTGTAGATAAACAGCTGGGTCGGTTTGTGTTCACATTCCCCTGGATCCTGGTTTAACAGCTTGCTAGAAAAACTCAACGAAAGTCCTCAAGGTAACCACCCGTACCCTCTTACGCCGCAATACTATCTTGCAGAGATGACGACTCAAGATGCGATACAAGTTCAAGTATCGCAAGAAGATTTTCTATTGGCTTTACAGCACCTGGTACCTAGTGTCAGTCAGCTTGAGATGGAGCACTACGCCCGGGTACAAGAACGTTTTTCGGCGCAGTAGTTAAACGGTAAAGTAGTACAAAGATTTATAGCCATTGACTAGGCACAAATCCTAATTTATTGAAAAATTCTCTTAGTGTGTTCGCAACAGAGAATTCGATAGCAGTCGGAGGTTCATTTGCTAGCGGTAGACCTTTGATAGTCAAACTGGCCTTTGTTTTAGTATCAACGAGCAGATGTGTGATTATGATATACTCACTTGTAAGAAGACCTCCCATCAATGAAGGTGTTGAGATGCAAGAGTGGCTGTGATTCATTCCTTGTGTCGACTCGTATGTCTGACCTGTTTCAAGATCTCAAAAAATCCCACTAACCATCGTCCGAACTCAGGCTCACCACTTGATGTTGCCAATAGGTAGATATTTGAGAACTTCCTCCTTCGGCAGTACCTCAGTGTACTCTCTAGTCTTAGAACCATGTACTTCCATCCTCGTCCTCGTTACGTTATCCCGACTTTGAAGGGCGAGAGTGCGGATCAGTGGAATATAAAACATACTAAGTGGGCTGGTGGAGAATTCGTAAACTATGTGGGACTCAGGCCTATCCCCATTGAAAGCAATAGCAGCAAACTCGTGGCGATCACCTGAGAGAATGATGACGTTCGGTACACTGTGAAAAGCGTCAAGTAGTATTTTCCGTTCTCGGGGAAATCCCGCCCATGAATCAAACTGAGCGTCATGCGACCAGAGTGTGGTAAAGGGAACAGAGCTAACCACGAATTTGAAAGCTGCCGTGTGGTTGACCTGCGATAGCTCAGCTATTTCGACATGGGAGAACTAGCGGACGCATTACCTGTGAAAGCCAAGAGAGCAGTGCCGATAATTGTCGTTCTCCTAGCATTGAGCGGGTTGAGAAGTCAGGGTCTTGAAGACCAGATCGGTACCGCCGTGTGTCCATTACAAAAAAGGCCGCGTCTCCATTTCGAAAGTCATAATAGAACTGATCATCGTCGACTGAGTCATAGTTTGCGTTAGCATTGTACAACCAAAATGCATCAGCTGCATTTGGATAGGGTGGCTTCAAATCGTTTTCTTCACCCATATAATTATTGATAATCTGAATGAAATGAATGTTCTGGATAATTATATAATAGGTTAAAAAGACAGTTACCTCGTGATCATCGTAAGTATGGAAGATAGCTGTCGCAGGTGAGATTTGAGCTACTGTAGGCAATATCTGCCTATGAAGACTCACGAATGTTTTCATAGATACTCCGGAAGCCAATATTCTGATAGTTCCGCCTATACAATCGCCTGTAGGCTTCCCTCTCGTCGCCAATATAGATGGGTACATCTGCGTAGATAAAATCTCCTAGAAACAGGAGAAAGTCTACGGGAGGGTGCCTTGCAACTCTAAGTTGTGCTTCATCTTCTGGTTGGGGTCCGAATTCCGTCGGTGTTTCTGGGCCCCGTTGTGTTTCATGGGAAAGTGGGGACACGGGGGATAAATTAAGGCTCTGGGCCAAAAGATCAAAGCCATGGATAGCTTTTCGATTCAAAGGGCCGCGGTATGGGAAATTGGGTGTTATGCAAGATGAGACCAGGAAGCGAAAGGCTCTTCCGCCAGGAAGGCGGGGGTCAGGGAAGGTAGAAAATTGGATGGGTCGAGGAGGGTAAGGGAGAATGGTCTGGTTGCTGTCGACCAGGATGTCTATGATCTTGGTTAGACTGACATTGTCCAGGTTAACTCTAGGCTCACATTCATAACGAGTCTCAGGCAGTAGGTTTTGAATCTTTACCGTGGCAATCCAGTCCGAGTCCCGGCTCAAGTTGGCGGTGGGACCTTGTTGCCAATACGTTCCATTAGAGACCTCACGCCAGAGAACACTCACAGAGTTGTAGTCCTCTGGTAGAGATGGATATCGGACAATGATTTTGGCGCCATCAGCGTAAACAGCACCTACTCTAGTAAACGTAACACTTTGAGCTTTATCAAGAAAAGGTGTGATGGCGAAATCAGCAGCAGCAGCCAGCAAAAGCGTGTTGACTGCGATATTGACCCAATTAATGGGACGAAAGTTGGAAGGAAGGCACAGAAGTACACTGTAGAGGCGGCTGAACAGTGTCGTGTGCTGGGCTGAGTTTTAACAAGACAGGGTCAGTGTTACTAGCATACGGCGGTAAGCCCGGACTTGCCGACAACGTTGGGTTTAGGTTTGCTGGATTTGTCCTTGTCCGGTGGACTAGCAACTTTCTTGGTGAAAAGAAAAATCCCTAGCAGATACAGAGTGTAGAACAAGGGCAACAGAGGCCGAGCCAAACGAGACGGAATCTGAATCTCGCCTTGAGCATCCTTATAACGGCCGGAGGAAAGATACATACGACTTGTAGAAAAACGTAGGCAGTCAGACGAAATAAGCAGCCCAGCAGGGCCGTAAAAAGGGCTATGATGGTCATAATCAAGTCTTGAGTTCTTTCAGTTGTTCCTGTTTATCATGCTCAAATTCTGGAAACCGGGCACCACAGGCCCTGGCAGCACTCTCGACAGAGCCTCGGAAAACGAGGGCGCGGTCGTCCAGTCTGCCCCCCTCCATGGCCAGCGCGAACGCTTGCCGATATATCAGCACCGTATGTTGTTGCTATTCTCTTTCTGTCTCAGCATTTAGCCCTGTTCCAGGCGCCAAACTTCTCTACTGTGTTGAAAACTATGGTGTCACAATAGTCGTTGGCCAGACGGGTTGCGGAAAGACAACTCGTACGTCGTCTGGAGCACATATATATATCTCGCCACACCTCTTTAGAACTACCCCAGTACCTGCACGAAGCCGGATGGACCGCCAATGGAGCAACCATCGCCTGCACTCAGCCTCGCCGTGTAGCTGCAACCTCTGTTGCCAGCCGAGTCGCCGCGGAAGTAGGCACAGTCTTGGGTGAAGAGGTTGGGTATACCATCCGCTTCGAGGATGTCAGTAGCAAGGAGAAAACCCGCATTTTATACATGACCGATGGAATGCTTTTCCGAGAAACCCTCATAGATCCTCTCCTCACACGTTACAGCGTTATTATGGCAAGTGGGCTTCATAATACGTCTCCAAAACTCTGTAAAAATGCCTTTTCAGATTGACGAAGCGCATGAAAGGAGCATTTACACTGACTTGTTGCTCGGTATCTTGAAAAAGTTCCTCCCTTCCCTATATCCTTCAAAATGGATGGTTACTGACGATCCGCATGGGCAGAATTCGCAGAAAACGACCTTCTCTCCGCCTCATTGTATCCTCCGCAACTCTCGATGCAACGTCCTTCAAAGATTACTTTGTTTCCTCCACATCTCCAGATGAAGCAACTATCATAAGTCTAGAGGGTCGGATGTATCCTGTCGAGATTGCATATCTACAAGAACCCACACCTGATTATGTTCGGAAAGGAGCAGAAGTAGCGTGGAATATTAACCTTCAAGTGAGTGATGAGATCATGTCAGGCCGCGTGCAAAAATTCAGCACTAGTACGTAGCAAGGGCCAGGGGACATCCTTCTATTCCTGACAGGCCGGGAAGATATTGAGCGGTGTCTCGAAGAGTTATCGGAGATGCTCCCAACGTATGTCGCCCCAATATTTCCTGCATGATTGCTCTACATGGAGTCTAGATTGCCCCGAAATGCCTCTCGCCTAGTTCCTCTCGCTCTTCATGCTGGCCTGACAACCGACGAGCAGCTACGAGTCTTTGAGCCAGCTGAGAGAGGCTGCCGAAAGTTGATCGTGTCCACCAATATTGCGGAGGTAATCCAAAGAAAACTTCAGATTATACTTACCTAATTGACCGTCATCAGGCAAGCGTTACGATTGAGGGTATCAAGTATGTTGTAGACTCTGGTTTCGTAAAGGTTTTGAGCCCTCACATACAGCATTTTAAACCGGCACTGAATTGACAATAGATTCGTGTGTATAACCCGACAACCGCATTGGCTTCTCTCCTCACAGTGCCTACATCTGTGGCTTCGGCTACCCAGCGGGCAGGACGAGCGGGGCGTACTTCTCCGGGGATCTGCTACAGATTATATCCAGAATCCGCGCTAGAATCCATGCCATTTTCCACCCCACCGGAAATAACTAGGACGGATATGACGACCCCAATTCTACAGATGAAATCCCTTGGCATCGATGATCTCATGAAATTTGAATGGGTTTCACCACCTCCTGCCGAGACTGTCCTTCGTGCGTTAGAGGGTTTGCACGCGGCAGGAATGGTTGACGATTCTGGACGGTTGACGCACATAGGTGAGCAGGTGGCCGAGTGTCCGGTGGATGTTGCTGTTGCTCGAATGGTAGGGCTCGTTTTGCATATATAGTGGGCTGGAACAGAAAATTCACGCCCAGGTTTCTAGCTGTTTAAATCCAAGGAACTCAAATGTGGAGAGGAAATTCTTACTATCGCCGCCATGACAGCGGTCCAAGTAAGTGTTTAACAATGCTTGATTAACGCTCTATTCAACCATATAAGGATGTTTTTGTCATTCCAGAGGGAGCTCCAGGTGCTTTGGCAGAATTAGAGCGTAGGAAGTTCACTGCCGAAGAAGGGGTGAGAAATACTCTGTGTCTAGTCTTTATAAATTGGCTGAATATACTACAGGATCATCTTACACTACTAAACGGTGTGCCTCTATTCCTCTCCTTCTCGATTGGTTGATTAATCCTATTATTCTTTTCTTCAAAAAAAAGCGTATAATGCTTTCGTCAAATATGGAAAATCCTCTGGCTGGTGCAAATCACACGCACTATCTTTCCGTGCCATGTCTAGGGTTGTCTCGATTCGTGCACAACTGAAGAAATATATGCAGCGATTCAATTTACCATTAGACAGTTGTGAAGGAGATGCTAGGAGATTGAGGGTCTGCCTTGTTTCTGGATATTGGAGGAACGGTGCTAGATGGATGGCAGACGGAACTTATCGGTCTGTGAGGGGCAACAAGGTAAGGCTTTCTCAAAAATCCATTATATGCTTTCTGATGATGTGCCATTGAGATTCTCAATGTTCACCCAACTTCAGTGCTCTTTACACGGAAGCCCAGATCTGGGTGGGTTGTATTTCACGAGATGGAGGAAACGAAAAAAACACAGTAAGAGTTGTGGATATTTTTTCGGGTGCTTTAATGACTTGGCGAGCAGAATACGTATTTTGACTGAAATTGAACCCGATTGGTAGAGTTGCCGTGGTTGTAAATCAGGTTGCATGTGCTAACCACCCATCTAGGTTACTCGAACATGGCCACCAGTATCGCGGTAGTTAGCCTATGTTGTGTACAGAATAATGATGAGATAGAAATATTTGAATGACCCGAAGCGTGCGAAATCTGCAACTCGTTCTTAGCCATCATGGGTGCGGCCCAGTCGAGCTCCAGCACCGACGAAAAGGTGTTTGAAAGTGAAACACCGATTTCCGTATGTGCCTTTCACTGTATTATATTACCCTCTTTCTCATCGTAGCAGTTCTCTCCAGATGTCGTCAACCATCTTTCGAACCGGCTCGAATCGTCAGAGACCTCCCCCGAGCGCCAGACAGTTCTCGACGCCCATATTCGCGCACGGATACAGGATGAGCTGGACCATCTCAGGAGGGAGGAAGAGCACGTACAGGAAGAGATTGAACGTGCTCTAGAAAAGGAGAATCTGGACAAGGAGCGTGCTATGGCTGGCGAAGCGTCGGAAGGAGACGGAAATAGCTCTGGCGACATCAAAAGCAGCACAACTCTACAAGGAGATTTAGAAGAGATCAGGCAAAAGGTCAGCAAGTATCAGACGAGGAAGGAGCTTGCAGAATACCCGGAGGTCAAAAGCAGTGGTGATGCTGTAGTTGAATGCTACAGGTATTTGCTAATTCATACTGTTCACTGTTCCCTTACTCAGTCTCGATGCAGGCGAAATACAACGCGTCCTCTCGACTGCTGGAAGGAGGTTGATCACTTCAAGAATTCTGTTACAAAGCTAGAGCAGGTGGGTGTATTCATGCCCTGTAATATATTGTCCTCACTATACGAACAGGAGCACTTTAAAACGTTACACTGATAGAGCTAGGCATACAGTCGAAGTGTACCCCTTTGGTCCACTGTCCATTTCTACCTAGAGGGCAGTTCCAACTGGATAATTTTGTTCGTTAGCTGGCTGCTGGTATGAATTTGCAGCACTATGCTGTGAGCTCCTCGCTCCAGGAACCATTCGAAACAAGTTACTCCAAAGTGACGACGAGGACTGGCGATCAGCAGAATGGAATGAGCCATTATTCCCTCGATTTCCAAGTGCTGCGAGGATGAGATTGACAGGAGTGCGGCTCTGGCGCGATTCGGCACTCATGTTGGAGTTCTCACTGATGTTGGACCTCTTGTGCGAGACCGTTTCGTGCTGTTGTGCGCCGTCTCCTGTATGATTCTCCCCATCATTTTCTCGTATTGAATTTTGAGACAGCTTTTTAAGTGGACTTGGAATGCGAGGCAAGGGCCAGATAACTGAGCCTGTTCGCCGCAATCGTTCTTCCATGGTCCATGACGGTTGAGGCAGTTGAGGTGGTGAGTTTGGATTGTCAAACAGCATATGTTTGGCCTTCTCGGGATCGACTTTCTCCGCCGACGGCAGCGTAGTCGTCGCCCTTGTGTCATTTGCAAACTTGATGTGTTTATCATTCGGTTGGCCCTTCAACGGGGGACGATAAGAATGGCTTTTCGGACCACTAATCTGTGCGTTGCGTATCGTGTTATATTTCGTTTTGTAGTGCTTTTCCTGCCGCAGGTAAAGTAATCAGCCGCAGCCCGTAGTCCAGCTTGAGCAAACAGACGTATACCTTTTCTTCCTCCTGCTTCCGTTTCGTTTTTTGAATTTGCCTACCCCAGAATAGCCATAACAAGGTTACTGCGATCGCAAGGGCAACACCGCCGATGACCCCGCCGACGATAGCTGGTACGGGAACGGACGATGAGGAATGTCTGCCGGACTCAGCGGTGGGGCTAGGAGAGAAGATGGTAGTTGTGACAACTTGGACTGCCTGCAAGGGAGAGGGTCCGGTGGACGAAGGTTTGATTAATGGCATAGGCACGAGTGAGGAAGTACAGCGGCAGTATGGTAGGCAAGGGTCCCGATTATAAGAAAGGAGCCTGCCTCGTGTACTTATGTTAATATCATCTACTAACTACAAACACTAGCACACGTAATAAACATATAACGGGCTAATCATCAGCCTTCCATCTCAGCAAGATGAGCTTCGTTCAGAGCCTCTGCCTCGGCCATCACCTTCTCCTCTAGCACTGCTATCCTTGTTTCAGCCTCTCGTTTCTCGGATTCCAACTCGCCGTATCGCTGTTGCAGCATCCTCTCCCGTCGCGCAAGGACCCCTACTTCCTCTTTGAGCGCTTCAACCCTCCGTGGACCAGCAACTGACTCCATAGCACGGAGACGTGCGAAGCTCTCCTGTTCCATTGATGTCTTTTCCAGATCCTCGAAAGCATCAGTGATTCGTTTTGATAAGGCCTGGAAACGGGCTTGATAACCGCCTAGAGTGACACCCAGTTTCTTTTCTACTTTGGCAGCCTTGTTGGCTTCCTTTGTCATTTGCTCGCGTTTTTGGGAAAGGACGGAAGCATAACCAGCCACCCTTTGGTCCAGGGACAGACTGTCATGGTCCACCCAAGACATCGATGTCGGGTCAAGAACAAGAGATTGCCGGAGTGAATCCCACGTTGTAGACTCGGAGTCGTCCGAAGTGTTGACTTTGGCAATTGCCTGAAGCCCCTCCCGAAGTTGTTCCGGTGTGGTGTTTTGGAAGCCAACAGCGGTGGCCAGCTCAAGATGGACCAAGTCCCTTGCAGCTTCCATGTCGTCATCCGCTGGAGGCTCATATATTGATAGAGTGGACCCAGGAAGAGTAGTCCCAGGAAGAGGGTGAGCGATAGCGTCATGGTTGATGAGACGAACAAACTCTTCGTTGATCAGACGTCGAGAGGACAGTGAAGGAGCATCCGTATCGTCATCCGCAAGACTTAGTCGCTTCAGAAGTACTTCCGCATCAATGTTAGCCGGCCGTGGAAGACTCCGTTGGACGACCTGGGACCGTCTGGCACGGGCTTTCCGTTCTTCTTCCTCTTGCAAACGCTTGATTCGAGCGTCACGTTCAGCAGCGTCTTCTTCAGTAAGAGGAGCGGCAGACTCTTGCTGATCCTCGTCGACTTCGGGCACAATGAGCTCGAAATTATTCTCTGGTTTCGGCAAGCTGTCAAACCCAAGTTGGAGCGCACGCTTGGCTGAGTTGATGTGCATCTTTTGTTCGCGTGGTGTCGAGGGTATTGAAGATCTTTCCGAGTTGATAGCAAGGTTGTCGCGTAATGGAGTGCGCAGAGGAGTAGCCGCGTCGCGGGGTGTAGCTGATACGTCAGCGAGTGGATTGGGGGTGAAAGCAACCTGGTGTCGGGGTGTAGCACCTTCGAATCCAGTGCCGCTCTCGGCGGATGAATGAAAAGGAGTGTTTTCTTCGCCTAATAGTGGCGTCTGCGCCATGGTCATGTTGCGTAGATTCCGTGCTTCCAACAGAATGTTGTCCTCTATACGAATGTAAATTAAGAGTATTTCAACCAAGGCGGCAACTCACCTTGAGGGGCGGTACGCGGCGTCCGTGCCATCTTGGCTGATTCAAAACCTTCATAGTCACTCAGAAGCCGACCACTAGCCTCACTTCCGCCATCAACAAGAGCTTTGGCATTTTCTCCGGCTTGGCCGATCTTGACAATTTCTTCCAATTCTCGCTCGCCAACCTGGGCAGTTGGAAGGACAAGTTTCTCTCGACGACCGATTGACTCTGCTTCCTTGAGTTTCTGAATCTGAGCATCTCGGGCAGCCACGAATTTTGTCTGATTGGGGCCGCCGTCTCCTTTTTCGTTCCTGCGCTGACGTTTTTTTCTTTCGGCTTCTTCCTCTTCTGGTTTTCGTTTATTTTCGAGGCGTCGGAGGGTGTGGCCAACAGGAGGGGCAGCTAAACGAGCCTGCTCTTCGGAAGTGTCATAGAAGCCAGGGGCGGCCTTTTTCTCAAAAGGTATGTCGGTATTGTACTAAAAGATTCATGAGTCAGCAGGAAAAAAGGAAACACGCCAAAGGAAGCGGGCGCACATCCATGCCCTTTCGCTTGAGCTTGTATCGCATGCTGCGGGAGAGCGTTAGGTCGTGCAGAACCAGGTGAGCGGGGCAGGGGGACATACACTATGCCAGCAGCCTTGAGCTCCCTCTTCTTTTGCAAGACAGCGAGACGGCGGGCTTCTTCAAGTTGACGTTCTCGGGCTTTTCTTTTCGCCTTTTTGCCCTGTGTGTTGGCCAGGCGAGCGCGAGCCTCGGAAAGCATCTCCTTTTCTGCGAAAATTGAGAGAGAGTTTGAAGGACGTGGCAGGGATACATACCGTCCTCGTCCATGTCGATGGGGTCTGGTCTGGCGGGCTTTGTTTCTGGGTCCGGGTCGATCTCTCCAGGACGAAGTTTGCGCACGTCTTCGGCGCTGGGGCCCGTGTCGCTGGGGCCAGCGAGGCCGAGCTCCTCGTTCTCCTTGGCCTCTGCTTCGTCGAGGAGCTTCTGGTAGCGTTCGAGGCACTGGGTGGCCGTGCGGCCTACGAGCGGGGCAATGGTGCGCCACTGGGTGGGCATAAGCTTCGCGAGGTGGAGGAGTTTTTCATCTTCGGTCTGCGGGAGGGTAAGGAAGCGGGAACGACACAGCTGCGCGACGGGGACGGCACCTTTGACCACTCGGTCTTTTTGATGGAGGGATCGAGCCACTCGTACCAGCGAGCCTTGCACTGCTTGGGGGTCTTGCGGACGAGGAGCGAGGAGATGCGGGCCCTGTGGGGGAGGGTGAGGGCGCGTGGTGCGGGGAGAGCGAGGACACGGACCACTGGTTCTTGCCATACTTGGCGATGGCGGCCTTGAGGACCTCGTCCTCGGTGTTCTGCGGGGGGTCAGCGCGTGCGGGGCGGCGGGGGCGGGGGCGGACTTGCCTTCCAGACGCCGCCCTTGATGATGATTCTGACCATGGGGGCGGGCGTGGGAAGAGCCGGGCTGCCGGTGACTTTGGGTCGGCAACTAAGCCGGCAGCGGTGTTTAAACTGAGTGTGAAAGGGGCAAATGAAAGCCGGCGTGCTGAGCAGCCCCAGCTGGCCCTCCCATCCCATGGACGCAAAGCCCCCGTCAGTGCCCAGCCCTGCCCGCCCCGCTGCCCCTCACGCCCCCCACAGCTCCAAGCCCCAGGTCGTTCGCGGCGCCCGGGCATGCACCGTCTGCCGCGCTGCAAAGGTCCGTGCCCTCTCCTCCCTGCCCGCCGGCCCTCACCCCCGTCCCTAGATGAAGTGCGTCGGCGCCGAGGACGGCCAGAAACAGTGCCAACGCTGCAAGCGCGCCAACGTAGAGTCCGTCGCTCCCCTCTCCCCGTCCCCCCCGCCCTGACCATCGCCCCGCAGATGCATCTTCGAAAAGCACCGGCGCGGTCGCAAGCCCGGCTCAAAGTAGGTTCTCCCCCTCTGTGCTCGCAAACAAACGATAACACTCCCCCCCCAGGCTTTCCGAGGCCTCGAAGATGCTTCGCCGCCTCGAAAAAGACCTCAACTCGGCAAAGCTCAAGACGCAGCCCGTCGACGCCGGGATGTCCGCCCCATACTCAGCGGCGGACATCGCCCAGGACACCATCTACGGCTCCCTCCCCCATGCCGATCCTGCCTACTCTTCTACTTCCCACTTCCCTTCCACAAACCTCCCTCCCCTGAACCTCCCTGCCCATCCCTCTGCTCCCCCTCCACCGCTCCGCCGTCGTCTGCTTACCCTACCTCCGCCACCAGCTCCCATACTATGAGCGTCGTCGACGATGACGACGACGATCCCGACAAGGGTGATACCCCTCCTTTCCCCGCCAAGTTGATCAAGGCCACCCAGCGCAATTCCTTCTTCCGCATTATCCTCAACGAAGAGGCACCCGTCTCCACCTCTTCTCCCCCCCACCGCGGCTCTCCCTACACCCTCCCCAGTCCAAGGCCTCTCCCCCCAAGCCCTCCATTCCTGATCCCATCTCTACCGGCCTCATTACCGAGGCAGATGCAAGTCTCCTCTTCGATGCTCTCTATCTCCGGCTCAACCCCTTCATCAACATCTTCGACCCTCAGCTCCATACCCATACCTATGTCCGCACCCGCTGCCCCTTTTTATTTTCGACCTTGATTATGGCTGCTGCCAAGTTTTTCAGGCCCGAAATTTTCAAGCAGTGCCAGAAACTCGCAAACGATCTCGCTTTCCGCGCCTTCCAGGAATCCTGGAAGAGCGTCGAGGTCGTCCAAGCTTTTGCCTGCCTCACTTATTGGAGAGAGCCTGAGGACAACGTAAGTCGCCGGCCCTCTCCTTCGCTAAACCTTCTGACCCTCGCTTCAGCGCACATGGACATATATTGGATACGTAAGTGCTGATACTGCCCTCCTCTGTCCATCAGCCTCCTAATCGTGCATTCCAGGCCTGTCGCATGGCTGTCGAGCTTGGCCTCAATCGTTGCGCTAAACCTCCCCAAAATGAGACCACTCTTCAAAAGCTTGAGCGCCGTAATCGCGAACGCACCTACCTGGTGCTCTTCGTCCACGATCGTAGTCTCAGCACCCAAACGGGTCGTCACTGGATGCTTCCCGAGAACGACGAGCTTATCGAAAAATCGGGCAATTGGCACCGCCACGCTGTCGATGACAAAATTCGTCCAGAGGACGTCATCATAGCTGCCTTTGTCGAATTGCGCCGCATTGCCGTATGCCAAACTTCCTTTTCGGCCGTACCAAACCATTGATAATCGCTTGACAGGCCGAAACCACCGACGTTTTTAGTGCGTCAAAAGGCTCGGGAGCAAATGATATCAATTACGAAGTTTTGTTGCGCAACTGCAACGCCAAACTCAACAAATGGGGTGAGAAATGGCAAGCTGAAATGGGGGAAGGTCGGACATCATTTCTTTCCCCTCGGTTGTTTCACTGATATTGATTGCAGCAAATGGAGAATCTTTCCACTTTGCCTTTCTCAAATTCTTCCGACTCTATGTCAGAGTGTTCTTAAATTACTTTGGCATTGCTTCGGGTACATCCGTACGTATCGAGCTCTCCGCGGATCACCGTGCTTTTTTTAACCTCTTGCTTAGGATGGAAGGCAGCATCACAGCGTGCAAGCTCATTCTGTGTGCTACAGCAGTGCCAAGGAGTCCTTGCAGATCGTTATTGTTGACTTTACCAAACTGTCCATGCTGGTGCGCTCATTTTTTTTACCCGGAACAGCCTGTTCGACGTGTTGACCACATGCCACAGCGCTATGGGCAGGAGACCATCACGGTAATGACCGCTTATGCAGCGATCATACTCCTCAAGGTAATTCGTTAGCTCTCATTGGATTCTGGGCATCTTCACATGGTTTATCTTTGGCAGCTCCTTCGTAGCCCCACCTCTCCCAAAGAGGTCGTTGACACGGGAGAAGTATACTCCCTCATCTTGAAGACTGCAGATGCATATGACACCGCTGGGAATCCTGCCAACAATGCCGCTGTCCATGCCCGCTTCTTGCGCAGCCTTGTTGAAGTAGATAAACACCGATTCGGGCAAAGGGACGGCGGTGTTCAGATTGATCCCCGACTTCAAAGTAAGTTATGAATGCCGCTCACTCGGCGTCCTATTTTTGTATATTGATGATCTCACATCTGCAGCTACGCAAAACACACACCACCTCGGCGCCGTGCAAAATTCACCGACGCAATCGTATCCTCACCAAGCTCCCTCCCAGTCGAGCCGTGAAGCGTATTTCTCTTCTTCTGCTCACATCCAACAGCAGCAGCAGCAGCCTCCGGCACAGCCTGCGCAACAGAATGGATACTACTCTCAGGAATTAGCACTCCGCAACGGCGTCGGCTCGAATGCTAATAGCGGTGGCGGAAACGAAGGTTCCATGCAATACTATCACCAGAACCAGAACCAGAACGGCTACTATTTCGTGAACAATAATGATATGCATGCGACGGAGCAGGATCAAAGCTATTACAAGAACATGTTCATCGAACTCGGCTTCGGTGAACCGAATCCGCCTGGGCCGCAACATGTTCATCAGGCCCCAATGGCGTATTCTCACCACATGCAGCATGCGAATTATGGGCATTAATAAGTCCGATGCTGTTGGTAGCTTGTATGTATATCGTCTTATGTCCTTTGTTTTTTTCTTCTTTTTTGTTCCACGGTTTCCCAATTCATAGATGATATTCGTTAATTACTGTAATCACAGCAAATACTTACTGCCGTTCTATATATGTATAACATTGCCTTTCAGTCGCCGGCCCGGTGTTTGACGTTGACGGAGGAATGTCTTAAAACCGGTTGGAAGGGTCTCACGAGTCAACGCCGATGGTAAAAATATGGACATTGTGTCCCACCGCAACGGCAATACGGGGAATTCCCTGCATGGACAAGAAGTCGAAGTCTTGAACTGAATGCGGCCGCGGTTTGACCGCAAATACCGTAGGTTGGGCATGAACGTAGTTGATGTTATGAACGTGGATGAGAGCGCCCTTTGCAGGAGACAGGGATGATATGGCAAAATACTCTGGGTAGGTCGGAGACCAACTAGGTTGATGAATCAGGGCTAAGGAATGATAGGCTACCAAATAAGCTGTACGGACCGAAACCGCTGACCGCCTTCAGGGAATGTAGACCCGGTGACAAAGGGCTTTCCACCCCGGAGATTGGAAAGATCCCATATAGAAAACCGGTTGCCGTAGACGGCACCTATTCTGATCACACGTAAAGGGTGAACGGAGGAGATGCAGGGGAAAACGAGGCGAGACTTACATGTCGGTGACATCACTCCTCCACGCAGCGGAGCCGGACCACTGTGCGGGGCAACCGAGAGCGGAGGCAGCTAATGCATGGGGATCAACCAACTCGACGAGGCTTGAATGCCGAAGGTGAGATCGATCATCTTCTTCGGGATCAGTGCGCCAGTCAGTTATGAAAAGGGAGCCGCGACAATCCGCGACGAGGAGCTCCTTACTCGAGGAAGGGTGGGCGGAGACGGAAGCAAGGGGGGAGGAGAACGGAATAACATAGGCGGTCGGCTGGGGACGAGAAGGGCTCGAAGATCGTCGTTCATCGCCTAGCGGATGATTGTGTGCAGGGATATCAACTGTGGGGTGCAGATCCCAGACCATGAGCATCTTGTCGTCTACAGAGTTGGGATGTTAAGGAGCGCTTTTTGGGGAGTTGGAAGGTGGGTCGGTACCAGAAACAGTGGCGACATAGCGCGTGTTGTCTTCGCCCCAGCCGCCACAGAAAGTCATGTCGTTTATTTTGCCGTGATGGCCACTAAGGCCACCACCAAAGGGGAAGATGGACTCTTCCGCGTCGGCTTTTTTGTTGAGGAGATGGAGGCCAAAGTCCTCGGTCGCGGCTACAAGCCTGCCAGAGAGAAGTCGTTGAGTGGAGCGAAGAGAGAGAGCAGAGATATTGGGTACTCTATGGACCAGGCATCAGAGGATGACGGAGAGACGGCGCTTGGGGACCAGGCGATGGCAGTGACGCGGGACGCGATGGGGAAAGACGCGATGGGGCGGCAGGACGCGTCGGACTGGGACGCGGAGAGGTGAGCGGGGACGCGGGGGGAGGGGAGAGACGTACGACGAGGAGGACGTAGACGGAGTGGTCGCCGCCGATGGCGAGGAGGTCGTGGGCGTCGTCCCCGGGGCGGGACGGAGGACATGGACGGGGGTTGTGTGGGAGTAAGTGAGGTCCATGGTCAAGCTGCGGCGGTGCTGCATGTCTCCCCCGCGCAAGGGCCCAAATCCGTTCGTCTTTCTCGCCCTCTCCCTCGGCTCTTTCGCCCTCTTCGCCCTCGTCGTCAAGCACCGCCAGCTCACAGACACCCCCGCCAGTTTGATCACCCCCTTGTTCCTCCCCGTCACCGCGAAAACAGCTCCGATGCCTCCCGTCTTTGACAACTCCAAGGTGACCGTCATCTTCGTCCTCGGTGGACCTGGTGCAGGCAAGCTCTTTTCGCCCTCTTCTCTCCGCTCGCTTTCTTACCCGCCTTCGAGGCAAGGGCACTCAGTGCATGAAACTCGTCCAGAAGTACAACTTCTCCCATCTCTCTGGCACGTCCACTTTGCCTTCTCTTCACTGCCTGCGCCTAATCTTCCCACCAGCTGGAGACCTCCTCCGCGCAGAGCAAGTCCGTGAAGGCTCAGACTACGGCAAACTGATCCAGGACTGCATTCGTGAAGGGAAGATCGTCCCATCCCATGTCACTATCAAGCTCCTTGAGAACGCCATGTCTGCTGCCCTAGAGGAACGATCAGGCAAGGTTGACGGCTGGTCCAACGGCCGCGGTCGTTTCCTCATCGATGGCTTCCCTCGCAACACAGAACAGGCTGGGCTTTTCGACGACAATGTGTGTTGCAGCCCTCTCCTGCTGAATCATGTCTCATCGCTCGTAGATTTGCCTTTCGTCTTTCGTCTTATTTTACGATACCAACCAAGATACTCTCGTCAGCCGCATTCTCGAAAGATCAAAGACTAGTGGACGCGAGGATGACAACATGGAAAGCATCAAAAAGCGCCTCCAAACATACCAAAGAGACACAATGCCCGTGATCAATGAATATCAGGCCCGAAACAAGGTCAAAACGGTCAGCTCTTCCGGTATTTCTACAGCTTCATATCCATGACCGTCCTTCCCAGATCGAAAGTTCAAGGAGCATTGAAGAGATCTTTCAGGACACAGTTCAAATTGTTGATCAAGTTTTCAGCTCTCCTTCGCAAATCGCCACTTAGTTCCTTTTGTTTTCTACGGATCTAGAAAAAGAGAATACGTTACTCCTCCCCGCAGTACACTGAAAACGCCAAATCAGATTTCGGATGGGCCACCCGCGAGACCGCTTTTCCTCCATCCTGTATCTCAAGCACCTCTCCATCAGCGCAAACTAGATGGGCTCTTTTGTCCTCGTCATTCTAAGAATATTTGCATCATAGGTCATTGACATGGATCGAAGTGACCTACCGGTGTCCATTCCCACCCTCCGCATCTGATGTATTCCACCACTGCAGGCCCATCCCCATCATTAACAATTTGGCCGCCATGATCATATCTCATGTTAATGTGTAAGCCTCCTTGGTATGCACTTCCCATCGCGGCCCATATCTTATCTGCGAACTGTTCCCTTCCTTTCTCTCCATCTTCACCGATGGAGGGGTCACGCAGCGGTCGTACGATGACAACGTCACATGTACCGCTGGCAGATGGTACCTTTCGTACCAGTGGGGTAATTATGAACTCGGGCTCCAATCGGTCGACGTTTACAGTCGACAGAAAGTAGATAAATGGTCCTTTGAGTTCTATAACGGGGTTCACGTTTGTTGATCCCGGATGATCCTTGAATGATTGGGAAGCTGGATCCCAGATTTGCACAGCACTCGAGGGTTGAGGAAAGAGTCTCGCTGTCGCATAGTACCAGCGCTTGCTATTGTTCCGAGCAGCCACCTTGAATCTGTGAATGCCATTTAGAATTTGGTTTCACCCAGAGGCTGAATTCATACCTTTCAATGCCTGGCATGTCCTTCCTCAGCAACTCTGAATCGTACAGGATGGAGGCGTGGAGAGACGTAGATGTGACGACACAAGAGGAGGCAATTTTCGAGTTCGCCCGAGCATTCGAACTTGAGAACTCCGTAAGAGCATATACGAGGGCCGAATGGTGTACTTTCCACTCAGGTATAGGCGAAGAGATTGCAATTTGTATGCGACATCGTCAACGTTGCCTGAAGGGGAGGGAGGAAAAAGCGAGGAATAGAGCGCATTGGCTGTTCCCGCCGGTATCAAGACGAACGATATGCGAGCTCGGATATCGGCTGAGGACAGATGATCAATGATTTCGTGCAGAGTGCCGTCACCAGACGCAAGGATGATTGTGAGGCTTTCGCTTGCAGAGGAGTGTCTCCTGATATGATCTGCTACAAAGGTGCCCGCATGCCCTGCATTTCCCGTAGATAAGACGGCATCGACGGGATGATCTTTAAGAGCCGGAAGTACGTGCTCGTCTATCAAAACTTTTGCTGAACCGGAGCCGGCAACGGGGTTAAACACAAGGAGAAGAGACATAGCGACGGCCCGCAATGGAAGCACCTGGTGGAGTATAAATTTCCACGTATCGCTCGGCTGTGTTTTTTTAGGCTTAGCTCTCTTCTTCAACTGTGGCTGCAGTTTACGATGCCAACGACAGATCTAGGTGTTTGGAAGCTTGGCATAGATGTTGGTGGAACGTTTACAGATGCCGTCTTATACCGCGAAAACTCTGGTGAAATATACAAGGCCAAGGTGATCCAGTTGTTTCGAAGATGTCGTCGCACGGTATTCAGACAATCAACAGGTCCCCAGCACACCCGAGGACCAAAGTGAAGGTGTTCAAAAGGCAATTGCCTCTCTGCGGTGCGTTGTGCTATTCCGATCATAGTAGAAATGGCTCAATGACATCATTCAGAACACAACTACCAGACGGAGACAACATAAAGATAGCCTGCCTCAATCATGGTCAGTCCTATTACTGATATTGTATTATGATCGTTTCCCCTAACACTGTATACTTTTCCAGGAACGACTGTCGCAACCAACGCCGTTCTAGAAGGCAAAGGTGCTCGTGTTGCTCTCTTGGTCACTGAGGGCTACAAAGACATCCTTCAAATACGACGCTCCCACGTGCCCGGAGGGCTAGCGGGATGGTAATAGTCTGCTGTTTACGCAATCCTTTTCCTTCAAATGATCGATTCTTATACATAGGATCACTTGGTCAAAACCAGAACCACTTGCGCCTCTCGAACTTGTAAGGCACCTATTTCCCTTTGAGAGTTATGCTCAGCTGTATCAATAGACGGTTGAAGTCCCTGGTCGTATCTCTTCCTCGGGTGAAGTGGTTCGCCCTTCAACGTCAACATTCTCCGAGATCGACTCCAGAAGCTCAAGGATCCAAGGACAAAACCAGAATCGATTACCATCTCACTCATTAACTCCTTTGCCAACCCTGCACATGAACAACAAGTTGCCCAAGTTGTTCAGTCTGAATTACCTGACATACCTCTCTCTTTAAGCAGTGATGTCCTGCCTGAAATCATGGAATATGAAAGGACGGTTACCACAGTCGCAAATGCCTATGTGAAACCTAACGTCCACCGTTATTTGACGAATCTCGAGACCGCTTTGAAGGACATACCAATTAATGTCCTGCGCAGCGACGGCGGTCTTTCCGGTGCTAGCATCGCGAGGGAACATTGTGCAACCCTCCTGTACTCGGTTCGTCGACGATTTTTTAACTGAAAACGGGACCAACTCTTATTTTCAGGGACCTGCGGGAGGCGTCACAGGTGTAGTCAATCAAGTAGCCAGGATAACAAAATACAAGGTAGGGGATCCTGCTCAACTCTTCGAGAAAGCTCACCGAATAACATGAGCAGAATCTAATGTCATTCGACATGGGAGGTACAAGCACCGATGTATGTCTTATCGAAGACGGCAAGCCAGAGTTGCGCCGAGAAAGTACTGTCGGTGACTTGATCAGTAAGTCTTCACTATTCAAGACTTCACCTTGCCCTGATGTCCTTCAGTACGCGCACCTTCAATCGACGTCCGCACCGTAGGCGCAGGAGGAGGGTCTATCGCTTCTGTAGCAGACATAACTGGAGCCCTACGAGTTGGACCCGAAAGTGCTGGTGCAGTCCCAGGCCCCGCCTGCTACAAGAAAGGTGGCAATCGAGCCACCGTGACTGACGCCCTCGCCGTTCTTGGATGCTTGCCTCAGGCTTTGCTTGGGGGCTCTTTCCACCTTGATGTCGGCGCCGCTTTCACGGTCATAGAAGACACCATAGCCAAACCAATGAACCTTTCCACTGCCGTTGAAGCTGCAGAAGGTATTGTCCGTATCGCACTTGAGAAGGTTCACGGGAGTTTGCGAAGTATCAGTGTAGAGAAAGGGAAAGATCCAAGGGACTATAACTTAGTTAGTTTCGGTGGCGCCTGGTGGTTTAGTCGCTTGCGAACTGGCAAAAATATGTGGTGCTGCATATCCTATCATAATTCCTCCATCACCAGGCGGTATGTCGTGTTCTATAACTTGTCACTTTGAGGAGCTGACGTCTCTCAGTCCTGTGTGCACTTGGTGAAGCGTGCACCGGAATCAAACATGAAATTTCGACTACGATGATTCACAAGCTGAAGGATATGAGTATCCTAAATTTCCAGCTAGCATGCGACAACCTTCAAACTCGAGTCTCCTCGGTACTACTTGAGCAAGGAATAAAGAACTTCGCAATTAGTTTCGAGGTCGATCTTCGCTTTCACGGACAAGCCACTAATCTTCCGGTGTCATTTGAATATCAGGATATCGTTGACCACGGCTTCGCTATTCTCGAGGATCGGCAAGTCTTTTTTTGTGACGGTGGGTTTCCATATTCACACTGCATGTTAGGTTTAAAGAAAGCCATGTCTCGCTGTTCACGTTCTCCCTTGATCTTGACGTGGAGATGGTTAACCTCAGAGCATCTGCTCAAGAGCAAACAAAGCAAATCGAGACTGTGCCAGTAAAACGAAGCGATCGTGCCCCTATGGAAAATGCGCTTCAACATACTTCACTGGTAATGAGGGCGATTTATCAAAGCATTCCAAGCTAATTCTCCCTTCAGTATTACGGTGGAAGGAAATACTATGAAGTTCCAATAATTGACAGAGCCCATCTACGGCTAGGAGATATACTGAAAGGACCTTGTATTATATGTGAGGTAATGCAAGAATGGTCTTCCTCCCCCATTAGCCTACTCAATGTCACGATCACTCCAGACTGATAGTACAACGTTCTTGGCCCCTGGTCATCGTGCCGAAATTGACCATGTGGCTAATATTCTAATCTGGCCCAATGTACCCGAGGCAATTCCAAAAAGTGTTATGCCCGATGTTTCCTCAACTTTTGATCCTATCGTTGTACAACTGATTGAAGGTATATATATATACTTGGAAAATCGTTTTTACCACAATCTATTCATTCTTATTCTTCTTTAGCCGGGTTACAAAATGTGCGCACAGAGATGGACACCTTGATTATGCGGGTCGCCATGTCGCCGGCAATGCGGGAGCAGGTATGTGTCAGTGAATCATTCTCACTGGTCGAAGGCTTATCACGAGCACTGTAGTTGGATTATTTCCCTATGATAGCCGCTGGTGATGGTCCACATTCTGGGAAAATGGTCTGCGGTCAATTTGGAAGTTTCATACCTGGTAATTGATTTACATATTCAAGTTTTTTTTGCGGCTTTTCTCTAAAGCATAGATCAGGTTTCCTCGAATCATGGGAAGAGTCTATCGAAGAAGGTTACAATCCAAATCTATGTTGTTAATTTGACTACTGATCTTCATGCACCTGAATAGGTGATATCTTCTTGACGAATGATCCATATTCCTGTAGCAATGCGATTTCTCATTTGAACGATTTCATTGTTGTCAATCCCGTTCATTATCATGGTAAATTAATCGCCTGGACCGCAAATTTAGGTCATTTCACAGATATTGGCTCATCCGTGCCCGGAAGCATGCCGAGTAAGTGTTTCGCGGCATTTACGCTGGTTCACTATCGTTCAATGTTGGAAACGTAGGTCATGCAAGCAGTATCCACGAAGATGGCATCCAAATACCTCTTTGCAAGTTGTATTCACGAAATACTCTAAACACTGCGGTGTTCAAGGTGCGTGCTTCCAGTGGCTGCAAGATATGAGATTCAATAGTGTCCCAGATCATTGAAAGAAATAGTAGGAAGCCCGATTTCACCAAAAGCGATTTGCTAGCTCTGGTTGCGGCTACTAAAATTGCGGCTAGACGGATAATAGAGATGTGCGATCGTTTCGGCGCAGATGCATATGAAAAAGCGTTGGATATCCTATTGACCAGAAACAAGCTTGCGGTCGGAAAAATCATAACAAGCACAATTTCGTCAGAACGAGTATTTTTTGAGGATTATATCGACGACGACGGTCACGAAACAGGTCCTTGGAGGGTTGCTTGGTAGGTTCATCTCTTCGCATGTGACATGTCAGTGCTGAAGATGTATGCACGAAGTTCAATGTGGAAAGAGGTGAATGGGAAGGGAGAAGATATTGTCATCCTCGACTTTGAGGGTACGGATCCTCAATCCGACAAGTCGGTCAACTTTGCGCTCTCCCACGATTTGCTCAAAATGTTCGTAGTCTACTATCTACTGACTGTCTTTGTAAGTATCTTTCAGTGAAATGTCAGAGCTCCTGCTAAACTTCTCCTTCAGGACCCCGCTACGATTGTGAATGACGGCTCTTTTGAGCTGATTCAGATCAGGATACCCAAAGGGACGATACTTAATCCTGTCTGGCCCGCCGCTCTGTCCTGTAGGACTCCCCTCCTTGGACGCCTCTTCGATGTATTGGGTGCCATATTTGGTCAGAGGACACCGGAGTTTTTATCGGCTGCTGGGTATAGCGACTCGCCTCACTTCTTTTTCAGTGGATGGAACAGCCTCGGAGAATGGTTCCAAGTAAGTAGTATTCGCATCCAAAGATATACAGATTGAAAGACTGTGAGCAGCTCTATCAGATCGGATTTGGGGTTCGCGATTACGTTCTTTCCCTTTCTATGCTTTACTAAGATTGGTACATAGGGTGTTCCTAGCCGGCCGCATGGTGACGGACCTGATGGGCACAGTATGTGGCCATCTATGAGGTCTGTCCCGAATGAATTCTTGGAGAGTTATCTGCCTTTACGGGTGGACAAGTATCAGGCAAGCAGGTGTTCTGATACATGGGCCAAACTAACATTCTATCAGACTGTTCCGGATTCTGGAGGGGAGGGCTTGTATCGTGGGGGAAATGCCATGCGCATTGGTAGGAGGTCTCGAGATGACTTTTCTAGAGATGATTAATCATTTTGATGGACAGATTATGTGTTCCTTGACTCCGGGAATGTTTCGGTACATGATGATCGGTGGTATACCAAACCTTGGGGTGTGAATGGCGGTGGCGTCGGAGCCAGGTCTAGGAAGACGTTGGTGAGGTATTCTGCCAATCAGGATAACCCTCCTCGCGAAATCATTCCGTCGAAGACGGATTTTCTTGAGGTATTCCACTAACCATTCTGATGGGCATCTGATATTGAAAATTCTAGGTTTCGGCAGGCGATGTGCTTGAGTGGGTAACTTGGGGAGGTGAGTCAGATGATTATGACGTTTACTGCTTCACTGACAAACCTAATTTATAGGCGGAGGATAGTAAGTCATTTCATGCATAGCTGTTACAAATAAGGGCTGAATTCTTCTCAGCGGCGATCCTTTACAAAGAGATCCTCAACTTGTGGCCAAGGAGGTTCAACGTGGACTGGTTGCCGATCCAACCCGTTACGGAGTTTGTCTTGATGCTACGGGGGATGTGGACATGGAGGCAACAACGAATCTTCGGTTAGAGATGAGGCCACGGCAGGATTTACTATCAAAAGAAGTTTTCAATCGAGGGGGCTCTATGAGGGAATTGCGAGATCGTTGTTTGGATGAGACTGGTCTACCTCCTCCTAAATTACCTTCGGAGAGAAATCTGCGAGGGCCAATCACTCGGATACCGAACGTGAATGAGCTACACGAGCGTAGGAAAAGAGAAGATGCTTTGTTGTATGGCGGATAGCTATAGTTATGAGTAATGTATATTTGCTCCGCTAATTATATAGACTTCTGTACCATGACCAGTCTTATCAAGCTACCTTCACACCCATGGCAGTAGTGTTCTAATTGCTTACATTAGCATCTATACAGCTTGCCAAAATCAAAACAATTAAGGCAAAAAATTTGAAGGTCACACAAGACAAGATACACGAAGTAGCTTCAGGAAAGAAAAGGCCTGGTTTGATTGTGCTGCCTGTTTGTGGCAGCTTTTTTGCAGATTTGTATATGAGAGGTCTGACCAAAAGTGTTATGAAATTTTCAACACACTGCTGGGGGAACCAGCTTTGGCACATTGACTGTCATATACATGAGTTATGATGTACAGCAGCATACTGTATATACTGTAGTCATAGTAATATTACTTTGGTCTTGTCATATCAAGCTGTAGCATCGGCAATCACTAACCTTATGTTTTGTTGTGTTTGTTAAGACAGCAGCAACACACGCATAGCGGTGAGCTGATAGACTTACTGATGAAAATTGCTTGGCATGGAATTCCTTGCGCAGTAATGCAGCATAATTCTGTTCGCTTTTTAGCATGGAGGAGTGTTAGAATAGTACATTGATGCTTACAAAGCTCTGTACGAATTATGATCCATGCATAATTGTTGGAGCAATAATAGATCGCATCACAACGGAACAATAGAAGCATCCATAAATAGATGCTATGCATAAATCATAATTCGTACAGAGCTTTGTAAGCATCAATGTACTATTCTAACACTCCTCCATGCTAAAAAGCGAACAGAATTATGCTGCATTACTGCGCAAGGAATTCCATGCCAAGCAATTTTCGGATTCGTTCAAACTTGACCTTATCTAAATTTTTGGTAAAGATATCGGCCGGGTTTTTGGTTCCATCAATCCAACAAAGATCGATTTTCCCATCTTCCACATATTGACGGACAATGTGAATTTTCACGTCGATATGTTTTGAACGTTGTTCTTGAACTGGGTTTGAGGCCCAGAAGATCGAACCTTCATTGTCAGCAGACAATTTAGGAGGGAAGACATCGAGTCCTGCTTCAGTAAGGAGCTGGTGCATCCAAACAAGTTGCTTGGAGCAATTGGACAGCGCCATATACTCTGCTTCTGTAGAAGAAGCGGCAACGGTCTTCTGTTTTCTGCTTAACCAGGATACACACCCGGAAGCTAGTGTAACATAGTTACCAGTAACCGATTTGCGATCGGTGGGATCTTGAGCCCAGTCTGAGTCCGAGAAGGCATGCAGACCTTTATTTGATGTGCCATTGAACACGATGCGATACTTGCGAGTAGCAAGGAGATAACGGAGGACCCAAAGGCCTGCTTCGAAATGCTCTTCTGCAGGGTTGGCACACTGTTGGCTCAGCTTAACAACAGCATAAGCGATATCTGGTCGGGAACTGATCATCAGATACATCAAAGATCCCACTAGTTGTTGGTAGCGGGTCCAAAGAGCCGGGTTGACAGGTTCACTATTGGGTAGGAACACGAAACCAGACTTGAGGGGGGTTTCAGTCGGCTTAGAAGCGACGTTGAACTTCTCAAGGATCTTATCGAGATAATCGACTTGATCGAGAAAGATTCTCCTGTTCTTTCTGTCACGCGTGATTTTCATCCCTAGGAATTCTTTACATTCGCCAAGGTCACGGCATTCCCATTTCTTCATAAAGCGATTCTTCAAGTCTGTAAAGAGCTTGGTTCGCTTGCCAATTAAGGCAACGTCATCAACATAGACTAATGCAATGATAAGTTGCTTTGTCTTTGGACAACGGTAAGTATAAACACCAGCATCTGATTGACAGCGCTTAAAGCCTAATTCCTTCATGGACACAGTCAACTCGCGCCACCAGGCCAAGCCAGCTTGTTTCAGTCCGTAAAGGGCACGGTGTAGTTTCCACACTTTCCTTTCAGATCCTTTTAATCGGAATCCTTCAGGTTGCTCCATGTAGATTTCTTCATCCAGTTTACCATATAGGTACGCGGTTTTGACATCAACGCTTTAAATCTCCCAATCCTCGAGTGCGGCAACACCGAGTAGGAGACGTGCGGTTTCATACCAGACCACGGGAGAAAATAGCTCATCGAAGTCAACGCCTTCGATCTGGGAGAAACCTTTAGCCACGAGTCGAGCACGTTTTCGGCCATCGGACTTCGTGTTAAACACCCATCGATTCTTAATGGCTCTGCGACCTTTCGGGAGATCCATAAGTTTGTATACTCCTCGCTTTTTTAGGGCTTGGAGCTCCTCCACACATGCAGCGATCCAATCTTTGCGATCATCGGGAGAGAGATCTGCAAGGTCTTTGAACATGACCGGAGTCTTGCCCTTTTTGACTGCAGCTGCGATTAGCGTTTCGATAAATTCGAGTCCCCCCTCATGTACAAGACGTTGTATGTCCTCCATATGATCCGAAGGTGGCTGGCTTCTCTGGGTTGGTTCCGGAGATTTGTTGCCAGATGGAGGAGTATCAGGGGCCAATTCTGGCTCAACTGATGGTACTGGTCCGTTACGGTTCCATTTGGGTGCTCTATCAAATTCCCGTGCCCGTCGTTCACGCCAGGGGAACCTTTGCCTTAGACAATCTTCCTGAGGGCCGATCACATCTTTGGCAGGCGGGTAGGGTTTTCGAATATCACGTTCGTTCGGTTGGTGTTCAGATTCACCAGTAGCTCTAATTTTATCCAATAGACCTTCTAAGTCCTTTTGGAGATCCTTGACAGGATCGGAGCGATCACTGTAAACGTTATCTTTCCGCATGCATTGGTACACATCGTTTGCGACCAGATCTCCTCGGATTTCCACTGCTCGGCCCGGGTTGGGGTGCAGGTGGTTGAGGAGGCGCAGGCGGAGGTGACTTTTGCGGGGATGGAGCACAACTTGGGGTTCTGGGTCTGGAGGGACCCGAACTCAGTGTAGACGGCCTGTGAGGGGGTTTAGGAGGCGTAGGGGGTAAGGGTTTGGGATCAGACCCATAATCATATGGAGCAGGAGGTGAATCTCCGCTATTATCAGATTCATCGTCATCATTTGTTGACGGAGGTGCCTTAGGGTAACCACGTGGATCTGTTTCGGGACATTTTGGGAAATAGTCCTCCTCGAAAATGGCGGAAGGGGAGACGAACAAGGCGTTATTTTTGGTATGCCTTATGAATTGGTAGTTTGCTCCTCCAGAAGAGTAGCCCACAAAAATCATCAACTCGGAACGAGGAGATAGTTTGTTTACACATTTCTCTTCGGGTATGAAAACATACGCTCCACAGCCAAATACCCTAAGATTGTTAATCTCGGGTTTTTTACCACACCATTTTTCGTATGGTGATTTCCATTCGAGATGTCGCATGGGCGTGCGGTTATAAACATGCACAGCGCATTGTATAGCGAACTCCCAGTAAGAATCAGGGAAGCATGCATGCTGTAGCATGGCTCTTGCCTTATCGAGCAAGGTTCGATTTAATCTCTCAGCGCAACCGTTTTGTTGGTGCACATGAGGAGCGGTAGTCTCGTGTATTATTCCATTCGAGTTGAAAAAATTCGTCATGTCTGAGGACATATATTCGCCACCATTATCAGATCTAATGCGTTTGACTGAAGTATTGTGCTGATTTTTTATCATCGCAACAAAGTCTTTCAGCGCTTTGAATGCGTCCGACTTATTTCTAAGAAGGGCAATGGTGCCGACTGACAAATAATCATCTAGGAACGTAATTACCCATCTGTATTTGTGGTACAATTGAATGGGGAATTCAAGAAGATCTGAGTGGATCAATTCACCGTAACTAGAAGCTCGTTTGGAATTTTCCGGGAAGGACTTCTGGTGCTGCTTACCAAGAGTGCAACCTGGACATGTCCGTTTCGACCGGGGGAAATCAATTTTGGGTGGTGATTTCGAGGAGTTCGGTACTCTTTTCAGAGCTTCGTCAGAGACGTGACCAAACCTTTGGTGCCAGATCTCGTAAGATGGATCGTGGACAGATCGGTTCACTGTGCCAACTTGTTTGAAGACACGTGTGAACACGTAGTGTAGATTACTACCACAACATCCACCAATCGCCGTAGCGGTGAGGATGGGTTTCCCTTTTGGGTTGTACAAAGTTGTACGTTTGTCGTTGCTGATCACAGTTGCACTGTTTTGTAAGAACATGTTGGTGGATAGGATCCGGCCCCCATACCGGCGACATAAGATACTGGTGAGATTGTTGAAGTCAATAGGGTGACTTCACCCGTTTTTGGGTCGATGACTTCATGCTCAAACATGACGGTTCCACGAGCAGTTATTGGAAGGATCTTATCCGCTTCAGCAGTTCTGACTATTCCGAAATTTCCCTTTTCGTACTCGACAAAGTCATTAAGGTCGCATGTGAAGTGGCACGATGCGCCCGAGTCGAGGAGCCATTCGGTCGTATAGTTGGGGTTAGCAGGCTGTTTACCTCTGCATTTAGAACACTCATTGTCACTCTTTTGCTCGGTGCTAGAGGAAGCGACGCATGCATATGATTGGGAACTATATAGTACAGGCTGATCTACATGTATAGGGTCGGAGATCCAGCACTGAAGTTCCTGATTAGTATCAACCCGATTAGGGGATTCACGAGTGACATACCAGGAGGATCCGATAGAGACCGAATCATCCTCCATTCCAGAGGGTTCGTATTCTTCGATCACTGCATTGACGGGATTGATCTCCATCTCAGTCGCTTTTGCAGCGAGCTCCTTGTCTTTTTGAGCAAGTACTCGCGCCTTAGCCGTTTCGAAGCGTCCAATGGGATAAGGACGGAATGCTGGGCGAGGGCGAGGGTCAGTTGTGACCTGATGTGATAGACAAGCTGCAAGGGGGATCCCGGAGTGTAAAATAGCGGGGGATGCAAATTGAGTGCACGATTGTGCCGAGTACTCTTCTATGCCAGTAGTAGGCACCAGATCAGCTTGCTTAGTAGTCTGGTTGTCCTTGCGTTTACCGCGGCGAGTTTTCTTCTTTGGCTGATCCGAGTTTTGGTTATTCCCAGATTGCTGCTGCTGTTGCTGCTGCTGCTGTTGGCCGTGAGGCTTCTGCTGCTGCTGCTTCTGCTGCTGCTGGTTGTTTCCACCTTGCGGTTTCCACTGCGGAGCATTATTGTTCCGCTTAATGCCAGAGAAGCGGTTCGCTTGAACCTGGGCGTTCTTGCGCTGATTGAACTCCATGAGAATTGCAGTGCGAACAGCCTGGTAAGTCACATCGGTAACCGAGGACTTGGCGGCAAGGAAGGAGGATGCAATGTTCCAATTATTTGGAACAGATCCGAGAAGAGTCATCGCACGAACTAGTGCGGGGATATTGACTCCGGCGGTTTCAAGACAATTGTAGATCAACTCAAGTTGGGCGATTTCTGCCGATGGATCTTTCGATCCAGAAATCAAGAATCCCAGGGTCTGCTGGTACATTGCATAGATGCCAGCTGGCCCGGCTGTGCCATAAGTGTTCTCGAGAGCGACCCAGAGATCACGAATGCCAGTATACTGAATGGTGATTAGCCCTTCAGCAATACGGCAGTGCATTGCAGCTATGGCAAGCTTTTGAGTATGAGCTCTTCTCCTGACTTTGTCAGCATCCGTAGTGGCTACGACGTTGTCATCAATCATATCCAGAGCGGAGGCATCACTCAATGGATCTTGGAGAAGCGTCATGATATTGTGCATACTGCACTTCCAAGAGTCATAGTTCTCCGCTCCGGTGAGGACGGGAACAGTGTTGAGAAGGGGGAGTACAGCTGAGGCCATTGATTTGAGTGTCTGCGTGAAACACGATCAGTATCGAGCATAGCACAGAGTGCACTGCATCAGATAGGCTGAAGCTCCTTCTCGCCTGCAGAGAGGGTGTAGACCATGAACGGGGAACGTGCTTGGTGTAGCACAGTTCAAACAAAGGCGGGGCAAGGCCTCGATACATCGTTCAGGTAGGTCGATCAACCCTTTCAACGTCGTGCAACGTGTGTGCACAGAGTGAACAGGTGATTGGGGCCCATAACCTGTTAAGACAGCAGCAACACACGCATAGCGGTGAGCTGATAGACTTACTGATGAAAGTAGCTTGAGGACGAGTAATACGACGAGGGCGATGAGAGACGAGAGAACTGTATGATTATTTACAAGATACACAGGCCTTTATATACTACTCTAGGAGGCTGTGCGCATAGACAAAAAATATTCATCATAATAGGACGCGTAAGTGTCCATGCATAATTGTTGGAGCAATAATAGATTGCATCACAACGGAACAATAGAAGCATCCATAAATAGATGCTATGCATAAATCATAATTTGTACAGAGCTTTGTAAGCATCAATGTACTATTCTAACAGTGTTTGCTTGAACAGACATTCTCTCCTCTGGGTGCCAGGTAGGTAAAGGTGTGGAGTATAGGTACTACTCTGCAATCTCAGACACTGTGAGTGGGGGAGTGGAAGACCCAGAGATTTGAGGTCTTCAGGTCTCCAGGCAGTAAGGACAAGGTTGGAACTATTGAACATACTTCAGTACACACATTTGTGTAAAGATTATTCCCTTTCCTGATATTCTATTTTTACTTTCTTTTTGCTCTTCATTGTCTCAGACATTTTAAACTTAAATTCAAGCCTCACAATTCATTCATGCTCTTATGACTATATAGTTTTTCTCTTGCCATTCTGCTGAAGTAGAAATACATAGAACTTTATGCTGTACATGTCAGTGTTCAACAAATTGTTGTCAATGCTGAGGTGAGTACTTCTACTCTAGTTTACCCCTGTATCTAACAATCTCTGGTAGCTATATCTCTTTAGGTGAATATACAGTGTTTGACAAATTGTCATCAATGCTGAGCTATATCTCTTTAGGTTATGGGCCCTGGCTCAAAAGATTTTTACACAAAAACTTACTTTGACATACTCCTGACTTTTACATCCAAACATGTCCAATATGAGTGGAAGTGCACCTCCCATGTTCACTGAGACAGCCAAGTTCAACAGTCTTAACTGAGTGACCTGGAAAAATCTGATCACCATAGTGGCCAATCTTAGGGGGGTTTCCAGATATCTTGACAAAACCATTCCTGCCCCTTCAATGGCTCCACAACCTGCACCACCACCAACTGGTGGTGCTGTTGCACCTGTCACAGCAGCTATGACTGGCACTACAACCACCAGTCTGTCTACTACCCCTTTACCACCTTCAGCACTGGCATTGCCACCACAGACCACAGAATCCCCTTGGGAGTCCATCACACCTACCCCAAATGAATGGAAGGTTAGGAATGTGTGGACCATGAGCCTACTCATTTACAACACAACCAATCCTGTTGGGTTGGGAATCAACATTAGCGGCTTGCAGCGGATGCATAGAAATCTTACACAGACACTTATGATGTTGCATCAGA
The DNA here is from genome assembly GCA_029719445.1 of Agaricus blazei. Lineage (NCBI taxonomy): Eukaryota > Fungi > Basidiomycota > Agaricomycetes > Agaricales > Agaricaceae > Agaricus > Agaricus blazei. Next base: position 100,249 of record SSNC01000021.1, on the reverse strand, counting down.
GATTGCAATCCTAAATGCTGAAGAAATCTTGCACAGCACTACCTGTACAGATGGTGAAGACTTTACCACTTTCATATCACAAATGCACACCAGATGGTCTAATGCTACTGTGCTCAGTTCAACCATCAATGATAAAGCTTTCTGGACCCTACTTCTACATGCCCTGCCTAGCTCTTGGGACCCTATTGTCGCAACACTCTATACCAGTCAGTCATCACGGGGCACCATTAGCTAACTGATGGTACACTGGGCAAGGATCAGCCATAACAGAGTCACTAATCTGCAAAGTTCAACATCTGTGCTCCAAACATCTACTCAGAGGAATTCCTGTGATTGTAGATGGGACTGGTCTAATCTTAAATGCACAAACCCCAATTGCAACTGAACCAGTCACACCATAGAGAACCGCTACTGGCCCAGCAGAGGGAAACAAGGTCAATTTCCTCCTGGTTTTGGAACCTGGTGAGGTGACAGGTTGTCAACCAACAGGCCAGCCACACAAACATCTGCAAATGCCATGACAACAAGTTCTACCACTAATGCTCCTGAACCACAAGTGTTCACTAGTAGCTAGCACTTTTTATCATTATTATTGGGTGTATCCAATGATAGCAACTTCATTATTCCCAACAACCTTTCATATCATAACTTCCCAATGACTCTACCCATAGAATCTTCATTCATTATGTATCCTTCCCATGGATTTCTTCATTCATTGCATACTTTCATAACTATTTCTTCATCAATCCAATAGATTTCTTCATTCATTGCATACCTTCATGATCATTTCTTCGTTGTTCCAATAGATTTCTTCAATTATTACATATCTTCATAACCATTTTCATTTCATTACCCATCATTTTCCCCATCATTCTGGCCATCAATAGGCAATTAGGACATCAAAAGCTAATCTAGGCATCAATCTTGTTCATCAATACATCATTTCTGCCATCACCATCACTCCTCCCATCAACAATCCCATCAGTGCATCACTCCTCCGATCAACAATCCCATCAATGATTCCATCAACAATCCCATCAGTCCCATCAGAGTGGTAGTGCAATAAATGGTTGCTCAATTGCTGGTCATTGGCTGGCTCAATTTCTATGAAACTTGAAATATACTATAATATATATAATATGTCTGTATGTATACAATATTATGTGGTACTGAGCAGCAAATTGCCTGATATGGCAGTGCTTTTCCTGGGCACAAAAAGGACTATTGTGAGCACATTTTTGGGCTCCTCCAAATGGAATGCACATTGATAGAAAGCCCTTGTTAAGGGCTTTCCAACAAATGTATTTGCGCAATATTAAGTTTAGAGATGGGAAAGTGTAATGCAAGCAATGATGGTTACACTACACGAGAGACTTTCGGTCAGAGAAATTGACAGGTTAAAACTATTGGTTTAAGAAAATCTAGCTAAGACAAACAATGGGTCAAGGTTTATATATCTAGCAACTGTTTGTCTAAGCTATGTCAAAAGAAACAAATAACAAATATCGGTATTTATATAGCTGGTGCTACATATGCCCTCCAAGGCTCGCTAGAGAGCATTTTTAAATGAAATAATCAAGAATAGAGAATAGTGAAAAATAGATTTCTTCTCAAGATAGAAGATTAGAAGGATTGAAACTTATTCACATATGAATCAACATTAGATCACTGCCCCCTTCCATTCCACCAGTTTCGGAGTTGGTAAGCCTAGTTGGGTCTATAGTTTTGCTATTAATGTGATTGTTGGTAGGGGAATTGTTGGGAATTATGCCGTCAAATTTGGATAGAGAATGAAGTGTAGGTGAACCAGGAATGGATGAGGGAATGCTAATTTTGTTGTCCTCAAAGTATTGGCGAGGTCTCCTGTCATAGGGGCCATTTCTAGCTCTCCTGAATCCTCCTCTACCTCTGGTTCTACTAGGTCCATAACTGCTCTGTTCTGCATATTTGTTTTCCTTTCTGATTGTGCTGCTAATGATGACACGAGTCATGTTTACAATGGCATTGTCCTTCATATGACCATTGAAGTCAGCCAAGCCCAGGTCCATTAAAGTGTTGTTCTTGGCCTGGGGAACGGCAAGAGCAAAGGGAAGTAAGTTGAGGTCATTAAATGTGATAGGCTGGCAATTGACGGGAGTGACCCAACGAGAGTCATGTTTGCTCCAATAAGAGTATCTGAAAAAGGTGTTTTGGTGATTATTGAAGATGCAAGTGAACTCGGAGTACCCAATAGGTTGGGTGGTAGTGTAGTTTCCCTTCCTAATTTGAGCGTCAAAGATATTGTAGGACTGCATCAGAGCGGGGGAGAAGTGATGGTAGACTGGAGGTTTTGTAGCGTAGTCAGGATCTGTATTGTCTTTGATAGTCCAAAAGGTGAGTTCCCAAGCATATATGAAAGGGAAGTTATTTTTGAGGGTGTTGACCAAGGATTTCGGGGCATGCTAGTTGACTTTGGGCATAGTGTGAGGAATGGGTGAGTCAGATGATTCTGTTGGGAAAGAAAAGTTAGTGGTTAGGGATGGAACTTTATATGTGTCTTGGGGATCATCATCTAGTTCATTAAATATGTTTCCAAGGTCTATGTGTCCAAGCAGGACCTGTACATTGTCAATGTGAGCATCTCCTTTGTCATCCACAAGTTTGTTTATGTCGCTTATTCCACATGTTTTGAAGTATTGATTTAAAGTGGATAGATGATCCACCTTGTAATAGGGCAACCAGGTGACGTCGCCTGATTTCCAGACAATCTCAAATAGTGCTTCCTGATGCTTGCTTGAATGAGACTTAATATGAGATACAGACCATTCTTGGCCAGTATTTTCCCAAATTGTTGTTTCAGATCGGTTGGGAAATAGGCGATCATTGTTTGGCACATGTATTCTGAGTAACAATGAATGGAAAACATCATGTACACCTCTCTGCTTCAGTTCTTTTGAGATGCCAATTTGATATGAGTCATTATTGAAATTCTGTGTGATCAGATATGGCCCCACAAATTTGGGGAAGAATTTTTGTGCCAGTCCCTTGGGTATAGATAGATTTTTACTCGAGATGTAGACTAAGTCACCCACTTCAAATGGAGATGGTAGTTGTCTCTTGTTGGCATTTTTTATCTCCTTTACTCAGTGTGCTAAGATGCTATCATGTGCACCAATTATTGCTAGTTTCAAATTCGCAGCAAACTTCAATACCCCCAGATATTCTTTTTCCTTGATCGAGTCCCACAAGAAAGTGCAAGGTAGGTGACCGTAATTTAGGAAGAAAGGTGCATACCCAGTAACCTCAGATCTTGCAGAATTAATGGCAAATTCAACAGCAGGTAATTTTGTTACCCAATCTTTCTGGTCATTGAAAATGCATTGTTGTATCATTTGAGTGATTGTCCTATTGGCTCGTTCAGTAGCCCCATCAGATTCGGGGTGATAAGCGCTAGACATGTAAATTTTGGTGCCTATAAGTTCATGGAGGTGTTTCCAGAATGTGCTGTTAAATAGAGAGTCTCTGTCACTTATTATTGATTTTGGTAAGCCGTGAAGCCAATATATTTTGCTGAATAGTAGTTCAGCTGTTTCCCTGGCATTGAATGTTTGTCGGCTAGGGATGAGATGAACCATACCAGTTAGGTGGTCTATTACTGCCATGATCATATCAAATCTACCATTTCTATTTTGGGATTCAGGTAGTGGTCCAACAAAATCAATGCCAATACTCTCCCAAGGCCTTGAAGGAGTTTTAAGAGGGTTAAGTAGTCCGTAGGGCCTCTGATTCGAGGGTTTGCTCCTTTTGCACATTATGCATGTTTTGCAAAATGTCAAAGTTTCCTTGGCCATACTTTTCCACCAGATGAAATCTCTTAGATAAGAGAGCGTTTTCTTGGTGCCTAAGTGCACGAGTAGAGTATGAGCTTCAAAGATTAATATTTCACAAAGTCTTCAATCATTGACTGTTATGTCAGGTATACACAGAATGAGTTGTCTGTCTAGCTTGATGTATAGTAGATTATCTTTCCATTCAAAGTTCTTATATTCCTTAGGTCTTTCCACAATTATTTTGAATGTTTCATCTTCCAAATATTTCCCTTTGATTGAGTCAGCTATATTAATGCCTTGAGCATTGTTGGTCAGGAGCACCATTGGAGTAATAGGAGTCTTAATTTCGGGTTCCCGTGGTTCTAGACCCCTATTGCTGTTATTGAGTTTCTCATGCTGCGGATGTTTCAGTGTGTCATTGATTGTGAGTGGTTCCTGTAGGTGAGGCTTTTCCTTCATGGCTGGTATCCTTAAAGTGAGTTTCTCGTGTTCAATGTCCTCTTTTTCCTTTGGTTTGATCTTGCGTGGTGAGTTCTTGACTTTTCGTTGTTCACTTGTATCCTGATTCCTGCCCTCCTTTCCTTCTGGTAGGAGGAAACACCTGTATCCCATCCGTCCGTTCAGATGTGCAGACTGTCTGAGTCCCAAGGCCATACCCTCAACTGGCTGGTCCTTCACATGTTGGGTCATTGATACGCCCTCTGTTACTCGTTGACCGTTCTGCTGGATTCTACCTCCCCCTGTTGATAGCAAGGATGCTTTTCCTTCTGAAGACACCAAGACAGGTCGCATTATCTCTGGCAGAGCTGCACTGTCTTCATCAATGACATCGTGATATGTGTACTCACTATGGGCGCGGACTGTCCTGGCCTTCTCATTGGAGTAGATCCTGGACAAGGCATCTGACAGAATATTCTCTGTCCCCGGCACATATTCGATTTCAAAATTGAATTGGGATAGTTTCTCCATCCAACACGCCTGGCAGGGAGATAAATCTTTCTGATGAAACAGATTGATTAAGCCCTTATGATCAGTGAACCATGTAAAGTGAACACCTTGTAAGATGTCTCTATGTCTCAGCATCGTCTCTAGGCCTGCTAACATTTCTATTTTATGAACAGGGTAATTCTGCTGGGCTGGATTCAGTTTTGCGGAGTAGAATGCGGCTACAATGCCCTTCTTCCAGTCGTTGCCCTGACTCACCACTCCAGCAATTCCAGTAACACATCCATTGGTAACTACATTCACTTGTTCCATTCCCATTCCATACTTCAGCGGTCGCTGGTGATGGTTTTTGCAGGCTACGGCCATCTGCTTTATGTTGTCAAAGGCCCGTTGGTGTGTATATTCCCATTGAAATGGCACTGTATCACCAGTCAATTCTGTCAAAATTCCCATAGGTATTTGGACACAATTGATGTCATCTGCCAGATACCCGGCGGATCCCAGAAATCCCCGCAGTAGGTCCCGGTTTGTGGGTGCCTTCCATTTTGACAAGGCATCGACTTTATCGGGATCCATCCTAATACCATTATCCTTGATTAAGCAGCCTAGTATCTTCATTTCTTTCTGAAGAAAATGAAGTTTCTTTTCACTGACAAAGAAACAATTCTTTTGCAACAAATCAATCACTAAGTGTATGTGTTTCTCATGATGTACCAGTGTCTCTGAGAATATGAATATGTCATCTAGATATACTTCTAGGAAGACACCAATGTATGGTGCAAAGATACTTGTCATGATCATTTGGAAGGTCGCCGAAGCATTGCAGTCTCCTTGTTGCATTACTTTGCTAATCATTGTTCCATTAGGGGTTTCCATAGCAGTTTGCGGGACATGCTCAGGTTTAATGCATATTTGTTTGTATGCATCCATAAGGTCTATTGAACTACGATACTTAGCTGATGCGACTTTCCTCAGGATAGAGTCAATTTTGGGCAGGGGCAAGGAGAGCTTCTTGGTGTTCACATTCCTCTCCCTCAAATCTACTACAGTACGTAGTTTTATTGGTTCTCCTGCTTTGTGCAGTTTAGGCAGTAGCAGCATAGGTACAGCGTTTGCTACAGGCATTGGCTTCCATTGCCCACTCTCCACATACCACCTCTTTTTATCTAACCATAATCCTAGCAAAGCGTCAGGACAACACAACGGCCTCCAGCTATAGCGTTTTGATGGATCGATGAGCAGGATTTCGTGGTTGATTTCCCAGAGTGGTGGTAAGGGAGTATCTATGGCACTTTTACATAAAGGTTTTGCATACTGTATTAACTCATCTTGTACCTTTTGTAGACTATCCTTGCATACTTCAGCCACATGGTGTTATGGCCCCAGCCATTTTATGTGTGAAAATCTACGTTTAATGCGGCTAGGTGTATGTATTAAGTTTGAGAATGAACAATCGGTCACCCAGTTAGAGATAAGCTCAGTCAAGGACACATGTGAAGAGAGGTTGACCTAGGGAACAGTTGAGATTGCATCTGTGATTCCTAACAGGAAAACTGTACTGTTAGGGAAAATATAATCGCGTTCAAGGACTTTAAAATGAAAGTCTTGAGACTGAGTCTAGGAAAACTGTATTGGGAAATCTCATCAAGACTGGTTATGGGATGGCTCGAGGACTTAGTGGAGTGCAGTTCCTTTAGTGGACCTTATGCTAGGCTGGATCAATAACTACTACCTGCCTAATGGGGAAGGGCTAGGCAATAAGTGAATCGCACATGTTGAGACTGAATAAATCTGAAGCAAGACTGTTGGAATTGTCAATTGAGACTCTGGATCAGGCAGTAATAGTGATAATCTTGAAGCAACTAAAGGCAAGATAGAGGCTTAGTCTAATCAAGGACATCTTATCAACGGGTTAATCAGTGGGGGATGCGCCTCGAGAGTTTCTAGACTAGGGTCTAGGGTTGGAAGCTCATTAGCCAATGAGGAGCGGGAGATTAGACAAGTGCAATGTTCAGTCAAGGAGACTGAATAGTTGAGACTGTTGATTGGTGGAAGAAAAAGAGTTGAGGAGGCTATACCCATTCAGCACTGGATACAGACTTGGTTATTTGTTTCATATTTGTTTATTTTGTCTCAGTTTTTTATTGTGTATTGTATATAGTTGCCAGTTGAGGACGAGGTTTGGGATTGAATCTTTGCCCAAGTGCTGTGCAAGTGAAATCAAGTTTGGTTGAACTTCGCAGTGTTCTAAGCATTTCTTAAAGTTCTTTCTCAACTTGGAAGGACTTGTGTTCTGCTCAAGAGAGTATCTTCACTGGTCTAATAGGGTCATGATAGCATTTGGTGCTAGCTCAACTTGTCTTGCAGTCTGTCTCAAAGCACAAAGGCAGGTCAAGGCTCTCCAAGTTTGTTGAGGCATCACTAGGGCGGACTTGCTACCCCTCCTAGATAGGTGTCTAACCCATCCTATTGAGGACAGTTGTCGCAAGCTTAGCCCCTTGTTGTGAAGGTTCTGATTGAAACGGCACAGGTCTGGAAGAGGTCTCTATTCAGTCGAGACTTGTTTCACATTTCTATTCTACCCCTATTTTCATTTAATACTTAATTAAGACACTTACTTTCACTTTCTTTCTGATTTATTCTCCCCACAAACTGCACTCGAGACTTGGTGTAATTCAAAGGGTTGCATTCACATTCGATTTTATATTTTTATATTTTATTTTCCGCATTCACACTGATCTAGTCTCTTCAATGGGATTCTAGTATTTGGATCCGGGAACCTTTCAAGGGTAGTGATTTGTCGCTGCCAATAACTAGCGCAGGGGGGTCCAAGCAGAGGCTGATGTGATGTTGGTAGAGAAATGGAGTGCCCAGAATAAGATCGTAGTTGGAAAGATTCATAACATCAAAGTAGCAGTCCTCCTTTATTCCTTGGTACGTGAACATAGCCGTTGTTCCTTAGTTGACCTTAGATCTGGAGCCCTGGATGGCCATTTGTACCTGGAAGGGTTTTGCAAGTTCTTCTTTTGTCAGGTTCAATTGTTGTACTAAGGCTCCTGAGATAAAGTTGCTCAAGGAACCTGAATCAACCAATGCATGCATGGGATGGCCATTAATATTGATGACTACAACAAGCAGTTTCGGAACAGGCCATATCGCATCTTTTAAGCTAGAGGCATTTCTTTGTAATGTCGGGTAGGTTCCTTGCTTGACCTGAGCCCCAAACACTTCTATTTTTATGTCCTCAGGACCCGATTGTTCAAGGCTATTGTCCAAGTATTCAAGCTCCCAGTCACTGGATGCTTCCTCGAAGTATTCCTTCCGGTTTGGGTAGGGACCATCCTCAAGATGTTCCCAACAATTTTCAAGACTAGGCCATTGTTTATCCAATTGTGATCCATATTTGAGTCGCCAGCATTCCTTGTGCCACCAATTCACTATGTTGAATTTGGGGTGCTTTATCCATTTGTATGGCAAGTACATGCTCCATTTTATTAAGACATCTCTAATCTCAACCAGTCGTCCCTTCCTAACAGCTCTGAATCGTTCCTGATATCCATATTCGAAATCCTGTTTATCTTCGTGGGTATGGCCTCCCCATAAAAATCCTTTCTTGGAGTTAAGTACAAATTTGGCATTGGACAGGTAGTTCTCCTCATGGTCACATTTGTGGGCAATACTCCTAATCATGGATAGTACAACGTCTGGTACCGGTTGTTTATCTGCAGCTAGGAATAGTTTCCTCCAGATGTATCTAGCTATCACAGATGGCCTCCAGTCTACAACGTGGCTGTGCTTGATGGTTATCCTGCCTCTCCATGCGGCACAGGTGATCCAGAATTCATTCTGCATTGTAATTCTGCTGACTCTAGTCCTGTGCCATTGTTTAGGGAAGAAATTGATCATCACGTGTTCGAGTTTACATTTAATGACACCACCAATCAGACCATTGTATGTGCACAAGAGCTCATTCATATGCCTTCCTGTGTAATAGATACCATTGTAGTGAGATCCATTGTCCAAGAACTTGAAGATTCGCTGCTCTAGGCTGTTACCAGTGTCTTCTTTAGGTTTGCTGTTTCTGAACTGATCTTTAATCCACTCATTTACCCTTTCCCAGTGGTCAACCTCCTCAGTTTTGCTTTTGATAAAGTCGTAGATTAGTGAGTCATTTGGTAACACTATCTGGTCACCATCAGTAACTTTCTGGAGTAAGGGTTCTTCTCCATCATTAGGACCAAACCTGTGCTTTTGTTTCGATTGTTGAGTTGGTTGATAGTTATTACCAGCTTTGATTTGGGCCAATACAATTAATAGGGCTCTTTTGTAGGTGCATGTATGTCCATCTTTGTTATCAGGAATTTCAGGTATGTCCACATTCTCACATGGTTCTTTTTCATCATCATTGTACTTTGTAAAGTCATCAGATTCATCACAGAGACTGGAATGTGAGATAGTTAAGAGCTTAGGTAGGTCGTCATAGATTTCCCCAATGTTGTGACTTGATGACATTTCAGATTTGGTATCATCTAATATCAGATGCATGTTTCATGTGGGGGATTTGGAGATGGGTATTTCATACTTGGATGTCATTTCCATGGAGGCAAGTAATAGATCGTTTGTGCACTCAGTGGTGTCAACTAGGGTTCATAATCTTTTGCTATTGTCTACTGTGATTGTTTCTACGTTGTTAGATTGGATACCTGGGGGTCCTTGAGAATTAGATGAGACAAATTGAGAGTCGGGACATTGTCGAGTCATATGACCTCTGTCACCACATTTCTGACACTTGCCTTCCTTTCGCCTTTGTTCCCATTCTTCTTTAGGGACCCAGTTAGATATTTGGTTGTCTTTTGAGAAATTGGTTTTGCGGCAATTGGTAGGTGATGAACTATGCTTTTGTCGGTGTTGCCTGTTATTCATGTTTGCTGTAGTATTGGTTTTTTGCCCAGATCTGTGTTTTTCTCTTCGATGTTTTTTGTTATTGTGGTAGTTATTCGAGGTATCAGTCTTGTGAGTTTGGTGTTTCCTGTGACCTTGTTGCATTTTCCTTTCAGAATTGCTTCTTCTGGACTGATTATTATTGGACCATTCTAGGTTTCTAGCTGCTACAACCGATTGTGCCATTTCTATTTGCTCAGCAGATAATTTAATTTCCTCCAGTGAATTGATATCAGGGTTCAAATTGCTCAGCCAGAGTTGTTCCTGTATTTCTGAGTGAAGTCCATGCCAAAACTTATCAGCCATGGTTTGCTCATTGTTTTGGTTTTCCGCATCAAGACCTACAACTATGAATAGTTCATATAATTGACCGATGTATTCTTTGACGGTGAAGAGACTAGATCAGTGTGAATGTGGAAAATAAAATATAAAATATAAAATCGAATGCGAATGCAACCCTTTGAATTACACCGAGTCTCGAGTGCGGTTCGTGGGGAGAATAAATCAGAAAGAAAGTGAAAGTAAGCGTCTCGATTAAGTATTAAATGAAAATAGGGGTAGAATAGAAATGTGAAACAAGTCTCGACTGAATAGAAACCTCTTCCAGACCTATGCCGTTTTGATTAGAACCTTCGCGACGAGTGGCTAAACCCGCGACGACTGTCCTCGATAGGATGGGTTAGACACCTATCTAGGAGGGGTAGCGAGTCCGCCCTAGTGATGCCTCAACAAACTCGGAGAGCCTTGACCTGCCTTCACGCTTTGAGACAGACTGCAAGACAAGTCGAGCTAGCACTGAATGCTATCGCGATCCTATTAGACCAGTGAAGATACTCTCTCAAGCAGAACACAAGACCTTCCGAGTCAAGAAAGAACTTAAGAAATGCTTAGAACACTGTGAAGTTTAAACAAACTCAATTTCACTCGCACAGCGCTTGGGCAAAGATTCAATTCCGAACCTCATCCTCGACTGGCGACTATATACGATACACAATAAAAAACTGAGACAAAATAAACAAATATGAAACAGATAACCAAGTCTGTATCCAGTACTGAATGGGTATAGTCTCCTCGACTCGTCTTTCTCCACCAATCAACAGTCTCGACTATTCAGTCTCCTCGACCGAACATCGCACTTGCCTAATCTTCCACTCCTCATTGGCTAACGAGCTTCTAACCCTAGACCCTAGTCTAGAAACTCCCGAGGCGCACCCCCCACTGATAATCCCGTCGATAAGGTGTCCTCGGTTAGACTACACTTCTATCTCGCCTTTAGTTGCTTCGAGATTATCACTATTACCGCCTGATCCAGAGTCTCGACCGACAATTCCAACAGTCTCGCTTCAGGTTAATTCAGTCTCGACATGTGTAAGTCGTCTACTTCCTAGCCCTTTCCTTATTAGGCAGGTAGTAGTTATAGATTTGGTTTAGCATGAGGTCCGCTGAAGGAACCGCGTTCCGCTAAGTCCTCGAGCCATCCCATAGCCAACCTCGATGATAATTTCCAGCAAAGTCTCCCTAGACTCAGTCTCAAGACTTCCATTTTAAGTCCTCGAACGCAATTATATTTCCCTAGCAGTACGGTTTTCCTGCTAGGAATCACGGATGCAATCTCGACTGTCCCCTAGGTCAACCTCTCTTCACACATGTCCTCGACTGAGGTTATCTCTAACTGGGTGACCGATTGTTCATTCTCGAACTTAATATGTACACCTAGCTGCATTAAACGTAGATTTTCACGCGTAAAACGGCTGGGGCCATAACAACGGTAAGTGATCATTGTCTGAAGTTGTTCAGTCTCGATCACTGACTTGTTCTAAAGTCAGTTGGAAAGCAATGATTGAAGAGTGCCTTGGCAAATTCATGCCACAACCATCTCTGAGGTTGGAGTGAGATGTTAAGTAGATAGAAGTTGAACGCTTTTTCAACTAGAAATTTTGATGTGATGGAGACTTCTTGCTCTTTGGGAGCCTGGCCATCAGTCAGATATTCATCAGTCTGCTTAATAAACCTGAAGAATTTTTGGATGGATAGGGAACCATCATATTTCTCAGGTGGAATGGGCTTGAATAGTGAGCACGTGTTTTCCCTGATCCTAGAGTTTTGATTGGGTCTGACTTTGTCATCAGTTGAGCTGTAGGAATCTGAATCAGAAGAACTAGAGGTGACTTCCAAAGATGAGTCACTAGAGCTACTCAATTCATCGGGTGAGCTGGAGGGGGAGTCTGATGATTTGGATTGCCCATCTTCATGATCTGAGTTACTTGGATCAGGGATGGAGATTGGGGAATAGTCTCATCTATGAGCAGATTTTTTCTTCAAGTGTTTCTTCTTGTGTTTAGACTGATGTCTTCTGCTACCTTTATTCTTAGATTTCTTCTTGTGAATCTTTGGATTGTCAGTCCTATCTGGTGCAATTGATCGTTGTTGTAGTTCATTGAAAGCAACTCCCAGGTAACTTCTGGGGTTGACCATGTCTATTGGTTTACTGATTCTTGAAGTGGTGTTTATACCAGTATTGCCAGTGTGCGATTGTTCCCTATTCATCATGTAGTTTTCCCAAATAAATTTACTAATTCCTAATTTTTGTCCATACCCTTGCCTCTTGGGAGTATTGTTTGTCTGTGATTGGCTATTTCTGTTCAGTACATCGGTGTCTGTAATTGTACTGCTCTGTCTCAGGGTAGAAGTGGCCTTAGGCCTCCCAGCTTTCTTTTTCATCATGCACCTCACTTCCTCAAGTGCGTGAAATTGAGAGTTGGGATTCAGCTTGGCTTCAGGTATACCAGAGTTACCCCAGTTCCTGGGGTCAACATTTTTTCCTTTGTCCCCAGAGGGACCTGCTTTAGCTGGGTTAGCGAAACTAATGTTTGCATTTCTGTTTGCTATATTATCCCTTTGTTCATCAGTCAAGTTGGCGGCCACCGTACTGATGTCTCAAGTCCATTGCTTGTCATCCAGGTGATTGTTTGTCTTGTCCTCAATGGGGTTGATGGAATATAAGGCAGTATAGAAATTTTCATTTCCACTTGATTTAACATTTTCGTTTGGAGACAGGGACAGGGCACTCATGGAGTTGACTACTTTTTTGAAATCATGTGATATATTGTTTGAACTAGTATTATCTTTGTACTCGATGCTTGCATCCGAGACATCAGGGCTTGTAGATGAATGTGAGGTAGTCACATCATCGTCCGTGGAAAGTGTTGGAACACCAGGTGGATCAATGACATCTATTTCCAATTGAGGCATGGGGTCCTCGCTTAATACGGGGGTTCTTAATATGACTTCCTCTTCCAAAGAGGGAAGTAGGTGAGCAGGTACTGGGAGTCTGGGTGGCTGTGCAAGGGAGAATTTTTTTAGTAATTTTTTGAGAGACGAGCTCACCTTTCTGTTCCTCCTGAGAAGAGCTCTTGGTAGCATGGCTACAAAGGTTGTATCTGGACATGTTGGTGAAGTGGTTTGCTTGTTGTTGTTGTTAACTAGAATAGTTAGTGTTTTTGTTTGACAGGATTGGATTACCTGGGTGGCCAAACCAGGGTTTTCCAAGTGTCGAAGGAGTATAGAGTAAAGTTTTAAGAGTTAAGAATTGATAGTTGGGTGATGTCAAAAATATGTAATGCAAGCGATGATGGTTATGCTACATGAGAGACTTTTGGTCAGAGAAATTGACAGGTTAAAACTATCGGTTTAAGAAAATCTAGCTAAGACAAACAATGGGTCAAGGTTTATATATCTAGTGACTGTTTGTCTAAGCTATGTCAAAAGAAACAAATAACAAATATTGGTATTTATATAGCCAGTGCTACAGAAAGATATGAGCTACTTAAATTCTTGGTACAAGAGGAGCTGTTGTAGGTGCAGTTCCTGGCTGTTCTAAACAGGATGTATATGGAGATGGAGCTATGCAAAAGGGCTTTCCAACAAATGTAGTTTTGCAACATTTCAAGAGGAAATGGGAGAGATATAATCCAATTACACTTTGATGACAAAAGGGCTGCAGTGAGCACATCTGCAGACTAGTATGCATGAAATGCATATCAGTAGAAGGCCCTATTAAAGGACTTTCTAACTAGTATAGTCTCATGGAATTCCAATAAGAAATGAGAAAGTTATAATCAAATTACACCTTGGGTAGAAACAGAGAGAGACTGCTTTGTAGCAGGCTAGATATTAAATAGGATGCCACTATATGTTGTAGGCAATTACTTTACATTGCTATCTAGCTAGTCCAAGTAACAGCTTGTGAATTGAGCAAGAGAATAATGCTCTAGAAGCTAAACAAGAATTCACATTTTCAGGGTACAAAATACAGTTTATCCACACATTTCTTCTATAATATCTTCTAATAAAAGCATGGAGCAGTAACTATTAACTATTCCTATTGAATGAGAAAGCTCTCTTGTTAATTGAGCAAGAAATGAGGGAGATACATGTAAAAAAGCAACATAGACATGAATAGTACACATATATGGTATTAATTCTTTACTTTATTTCATGCACTTCCTCTCTTTGAACACTTTTTTAGGTTTATCTTCCCCAATTGTTGCTCAATTGACAAGGAATTTTTTGCATTCAATGGGGATAGTTAATAGTTACTGCTCCATGCTTTTATTATAGAAGAAATGTGTGGATAAACTGTATTTTGTACCCTGAAAATGTGAATTCTTGTTTAGCTTCTAGAGCATTATTCCCTTGCTCAATTCACAAGCTGTTACTTGGACTAGTTAGATAGCAATGTAAAGTAATTGCCTACAACATATAGTGGCATCCTATTCAATATCTAGCCTGCTACAAAGCAGTCTCTCTCTGTTTCTACCCAAGGTGTAATTTGATTATAACTTTCTCATTTCTTATTGGAATTCTATGAGACTATACTAGTTAGAAAGCCCTTTTGCATAGCTCCATTTCCATATACATTCTGTTCAGAACAGCCAGGAACTGCACCTACAACAGCTCCTCTTGTACCAAGAATTTAAGTAGCTCATATCTTTCCCATCTCTAAACTTAATATTGTGCAAATACATTTGTTGGAAAGCCCTTAACAAGGGCTCTCTATCAATGTGCATTCCATTTGGAGGAGCCCAAAAATGTGCTCACAATAGTCCTTTTTGTGCCCAGGAAAAGCACTGCCATATCAGGCAATTTGCTGCTCAGTACCACATAATATTGTATACATACAGACATATTATATATATTATAGTATATTTCAAGTTTCATAGAAATTGAGCCAGCCAATGACCAGCAATTGAGCAACCATTTATTGCACTACCACTCTGATGGGACTGATGGGATTGTTGATGGGAGGAGTGATGGTGATGGCAGAAATGATGTATTGATGAACAAGATTGATGCCTAGATTAGCTTTTGATGTCCTAATTGCCTATTGATGGCCAGAATGATGGGGAAAATGATGGGTAATGAAATGAAAATGGTTATGAAGATATGTAATAATTGAAGAAATCTATTGGAACAATGAAGAAATGATCATGAAGGTATGCAATGAATGAAGAAATCTATTGGATTGATGAAGAAATAGTTATGAAAGTATGCAATGAATGAAGAAATCCATGGGAAGGATACATAATGAATGAAGATTCTATGGGTAGAGTCATTGGGAAGTTATGATATGAAAGGTTGTTGGGAATAATGAAGTTGCTATCATTGGATACACCCAATAATAATGATAAAAGTACTAGCTACCCTCAAGTGTTTGTGTTAGCTGCTATCAGTGCCCAACTACCCCACCTGACCCAAATTCCACCAAAACATATTCTGATGTTGTAAAACAACAGAAAAAGGTGGAAGTTTGCGAGGTTCCAAGTGGGGGTAGTACTAGTCCACACATACCCAATACACACTATGTTTCATCTTTGAAATCCATGATGTTACTTGATTCAGGAGCAAGCAATCATTGCTTCACTGAATGCAGTCTATTCAGCCAATACAAAGTTATAAATCCACCTTGTATTGGAAACCCAGTGGGAAAGGAATCAACTTTCACTATAGAAGGGACCAGCACTGTCACATTAATGTTCTCAATGAATTCAACCACCTCTAAAGTCTTGCTATCAGACTCACTTCAGATACAAAATCTCCAATCAAATCTGGTTTCTGTCTTGAAGCTTGTTGCCAAAGGAGTGAGGATTAGCTTTGAGAACAACAAAGCAATAGTGCACAATAAGATGGAGACTGTGATGTTCATTGCAACAAGGAGAGATGGCCTATATGTGATTGATTTAACACATGTGCCAGTAATGGCCAATGCAGTCTAGTCCAAACAGAAATTGGTGCCCTATGACATATGGCACAGGAGGCTGGGACATCTTCCAAGAGATGTTATTTCAACCATGGTCAAAACAAATTTGGTCCATGGATTAAACTCATTTGGTGATGCAAAAATGAGCAGACTTTGCAAGGATTGCATTTTTGGTACACATACCACTCACCCTTTTGTCAATGCCATCCCAGATGAGATAGAACCCCTTGACTGCTGAAGAGACTAAATTGGTGTGAATGTGGAAAATAAAATATAAAAAAATATAAAATCGAATGTGAATGCAACCCTTTGATATACACCAAGTCTTGAGTGTGGCTTGTGGGGAGAATAAATCAGAAAGAAAGTGAAAATAAGAGTCTTGATTAAGTATTAAATGAAAATAGGGGTAGAATAGAAATGTGAAACAAGTCTCGACTGAATAGAGACCTCTTCCAGACCTGTGCCGTTTCAATCAGAACCTTCACAACAAGGGGCTAAGCTTGCAACAACTGTCCTCAATAGGATGGGTTAGACACCTATCTAGGAAGGGTAGCAAGTCCGCCCTAGTGATGCCTCAACAAACTCGGAGAGCCTTGACCTGCCTTCACACTTTGAGACAGACTGCAAGACAAGTTGAGCTAGCACCAAATGCTATCGCAACCCTATTAGACCAGTGAAGATACTCTCTCGAGCAGAACACAAGTCCTTCCAAGTTGAGAAAGAACTTTAAGTAATGCTTAGAACACTGCAGGGTTTAACCAAACTTGATTTCACTCGCACAGCACTTGGGCAAAGATTTGATCCCAAACCTCGTCCTCAACTGGCAACTATATACAATACACAATAAAAAACTGAGACAAAATAAACAAATATGAAACAAATAACCAAGTCTGTATCCAGTGCTGAATGGGTATAGCCTCCTTGACTCTTCTTCTTCCACCAATCAACAGTCTTGACTATTCAGTCTCCTTGACTGAACATTGCACTTGTCTAATCTCCTGCTCCTCGTTGGCTAATGAGCTTCCAACCCTAGACCCTAGTCTAGAAACTCTCGAGACACATCCCCCACTGATTAACCTGTCTATAAGATGTCCTTGATTAGACTAAGCTTCTATCTTGCCTTTAGTTGCTTCAAGATTATCACTATTACTGCCTGATCCAGAGTCTCGACTGATAATTCCAACAGTCTCGCTTCAGATTTATTCAGTCTCGACATGTGTGATTCACTTATTTCCTAGCCCTTCCCCATTAGGCAGGTAGTAGTTATTGATCCAGTCTAGCATAAGGTCTGCTAAAGGAACCACGCTCCACTAAGTCCTCAAGCCATCCCATAACCAGTCTCAATGAGATTTCCCAATACAGTTTTCCTAGACTCAGTCTCAAGACTTTCATTTTAAAGTCCTTGAACGCGATTTTATTTTCCCTAACAGTACAGTTTTCCTGTTAGGAATCACAGATGCAATCTCAACTGTTCCCTAGGTCAACCTCTCTTTGCACATGTCCTTGACTAAGCTTATCTCTAACTAGGTGACCAATTGTTCATTCTCAAACCTAATATGTACGCCTAGCTGCATTAAATGTATATTTTCATGTGTAAAATGGCTGGGGCTGTAACATTGCATATACATTGACCTATGGGGACTGTCTCCTGTTGACTCTGCAGGGGGAGCAAAATACTTTATGCTCCTTATGGATGGTGCTACATTGTATTGAAAGGTGTATTTCCTGACCTTGAAGACTGCAGACACAATGTTGAAAGTCTTCAAGGAGTATCATCACAAAGCTGAGAGACAGATGGGACATAAGCTGAAAAGAGTTTGTTTAGACATGGGGCAGGAGTGTCATAATGAGATATGGGATAATTATGCAAAGGAACATGGTATCCTGCTGGATTATACTACTCCATATGCTCACCAGCAGAATGGAAAGGTGGAATGAAGTATGTGCACCCTCTTGAACATGGCACAAGTGATGCTAGCAGATGCTGGCCTTGCTCAAAAATTTTGGGCAGATGCCATACAAACCGCTGTCTATACTCACAACTTTATCCCCACATCTTGCTCTCCAGGAGAAATACCAGTAGAATCTTGGTCAGGGGCACATCAGGATGTGTCCCACCTCAGACCCTTTGGATCAACATCATATGCACATATTCCTACTGAAGTCAGCCCCTCAAAGTTGTCCCCATGTTCTGTCAAGCTTACCATGATTGGAATCATGGATACTTTGACCAGGTAGGCTATAAGCTACTTGACTGGGCAAGTGGAAGGGTACATAAATCAAGAGATATCATATTTGAGGAAACATGGCCACATTTTTCAACCAATCCCATCATTACATATCCAGTAGAGCAAAACTCCAGGACCTTGGGCCTAGACGCCACTGCACCTTGACCCAAACCAATTTCTACACTTCACCCTATGCCATTGCCAACTCCACCATGCCCTCCTTCACTGACTGCACCCACTCCTGGCAACCCATGATCTGCAGATGCAAAGGCTGACAGTGAAACAGAGGTTTTGCAGATGCTGAATCAGAGCAATGATGAACCGATTGCAGTTAGAAGGACATGCCAAGAAACTAGGATGACACAGAAGATGAGGGACAGCCTGGAATATTTGGGTAGACCTCACGCTTACACTGCTTCTGCAGAAAAGTTGAGGGTGCCTAAATCTTTCTCAGAGGTGATGAGGTGACTGGAAATCTGGTTTGAGCTGATGACAAAGGAATTGAATGTTATGAAGGAGAAGAATGTCTATTGTCACTGTGAGACTGGGGACGTATTTTTTTATGACTCTATGGGCGTAATCAATAAATAAATACCTATAGAGTCGTTTTTGGAATAGGGTGTGGTTGTGGGCTTATTTGAGAACTACATAAAAGGTCGTAAAATATACTTACAAGTTCAAGATTGTTTTTTAGATTGATTTTTATAGACAATGTAAAGTAGTTAATAATATTCAACCACGCTATTTGATGGAGTCATCTAAGATTTCATTTTTAGTTTTCATGGGGTGAAACATACGATAATCCATAAGTTCAAGGATATGTAGACTGTATATACATGGTTACTAGACAACACGGATAGTATATGCGAGGTTTTTTTCTTCTTGTTTTTTGCCATCAAAAGATATTTTGGTGATTCTGCCTCTGAAGGTGGCAGTTTTTTGAGGGTATTCAGGTGCGTGTATACCTCCCATGTATTTTGAATTGGCATCAAACACACAAATACTTGCATGTGAAGATTCGGAGAAGGAAGCAGGGGATCCAGATCGGTGGAATCCGCATCTGTGAGACAGTAGGTAGCTGTTAAAATAGAAGAAGAAACAATGAAACATACCTGATTTGGGCCCATAGATCTCCAGTAGTTTTATTCTCTGCCGCATAGCTGATAATCTTCGGCCAGACCTCCTTTATAGCCCTCTGAACCGCGCTATCCAAGCCCCTCCTTTGGTGAGTCCCAGCCTTCATTGCTGTGATGCAATAGATGTCAATAACTTGCTGACTTCCACTAGTGTTTGATGCCATAGGGTGTAGGTAGCGAGGTGGGATGATCGAATATGATGTAGAGGGCAGTGGAGATCGTGAGATGGGGTTAGTTGGTGTAGAGGGTAAGGAGGGTGATGGTGGGATGAGTGAGCGGTGGGGTTGTGTTGGATGAGGTGGAAGTGAGTGAGTCAAACGTCACAAACGAGTATGCACCTTGATTTTTTTTGCTGCACAAACAACAGCGTACAATGCCCAAGTACTGGCAAACAAACACGCTTCTTGTTTCAAAGCAACACATGTTCTGTGCTGCGAGAGGATCAACAGCTCACCTAAGCAATGCTGCAGATTTTCCTCACACGTTCCTGTGCCAATCTTCTTGACTGCTGGATTCTCAGGCATTATCGTATCGATGATTGCATGAGCAAACTCTACAATCATTAGCTAAAAAAGGTATGCTTTCTTGTAGACTCCTTGTTTGAAGGCTTGCAAGTCACAGACACACAGACAGTGGCAGGAAAATGGAGGCAATTAGCCTTTAAACAAATGCCACTGTTACAGGGAGATTTGAATGCACAGATGCTAGCGTCAATAACTTGCATATCTATCATGACTTTGGATAGAAGGTTTGAAGGTATCGTCCAGGTCAGACGATGTCCCATGATTCACAGCAGTATCATATTACTTGTTCATAATGAAATGTACATATAATCATAGTCAGCCAGTGTAGAACATTGAAAATTCGACTCACCCTGGCCACAATGATAGTAAATGTCAGAGTCATTAGGATTCGACTTGATAGTGTCCTTGAAGCACTAGAATGCTTTTCAGGGATTACCTTGTTCTGTATGTATGCTAGCAATTTTGACAAGAGATTGAGTGAGTTCAGGAGCAACCTCGATGCTCTTTTCAAGATCAGCATTAGCGCCATTGATGTCACCCATTGGAAGGATTTCGGCATACAATGCATCAGGTAGAGCGATCATATGCTGATCCTGTGGCACATCATCCATTGGATGCTCATCAGCGGCTTTCAAGATATCAGAGAGTTATATTATTAGTATTTGACAGCAGTATGCACATATGTGAATAGCCTGCCCACAGCATGGGCTAGTTCCTACAAGCCTTGTTCATTAGGCCAACACAGACAGAGAGATCAGATGCCTCCCTGATCTCCATAAATTTGTCACAAAGACATTGTTCAACATCTGCTGCACAGGCTTGGTCCAAATCTACGGTAATTTCTTCCTCTTGTCTGCTAGTGTGACCCCGGGGTAGAAAAAGAAGTGATGTGTGGTTCTTGGCTCTAGTAGTACTGGAGCGGCATATTCTCTCCTGGAGGAGCCTTTCAACACTTCAATCACACCATTCAGAGGTGAAATATCAAAAGGGGCTCATGCTTTGACATTCTAAAGTAATCATATTGATTTGAGTACTCACATTCCCTAGCTTCTGCTTTGAGAGGCTAAGTTTTCTTATACCTAACACTCAATCTCAGTTATCACATCGCTTCGATCCATAACACCCCAGCGATTGCCATCGCGAGCCCTCCCAATGACACGTTCAATAGTATTCAGATCAACTGCCTCAATGGTAGGAGTTTCTTGGCAATAAATAATACCTTCTTCTTCTGTTTTCTTCATGCTCTGGATAATGGCAAAGATGATTGTAGATGGTGACTCGAGTCATAGTTGCAGGATGACCGGTAAGTCCAGAACAAGAAGACGCTTTAATTGTCCAAAGGACATACAGGCTATGAACTCTGGCTTGTGCCTCCTTTGCTTTGCAAAGTGATCTATGTAGAGAGTGTACTAAATATTTGGATTAGATATTAACAGTTAGAGAAGAACAAGGACAATGCTTACCTTCACATATGAGGCATCTCGAGTGTCCTCACTCTGTCCAACAAGGTCACATGCAGTCAGAGTGTCCCTGTCCCCAAGGCAATCAACCTTGCCATACTGGAGAAGGGGGCCATCAAGTTTAATGACAGCTCGTATGAGAGATATTGAGGCATCAAATCTTGTTGCCAGACTTGCATGAACTTTGTGGCGTAAAGGTTTTGAGAGAGCTACCTCTTGTCAAGGGCCCCAAAGTTTGTAGGTTGAATCTTGATCATAAGTCAATAACCAGTAGCATCAAACGAATGTAACATCACTTCTACGATTCATAGGCATGATGGTGTATCACATTCATCCAAGGATCTAAATTTAACTCATCTTGTAGGTTGTATAACAATCAGATTTGATCTAGGTGGGCGGTTGCAATAATGAAAGTGTTGATGGACTCATAGGGGTGTTGTTGACTCTTGATGGCACAAAGTAGATTATTACATTCACGTTCCATTGGGAAAGCCCAGTAATTCCAAACTGGGCCAGCAACACGGATTCCCCACACAATATGAAGTAATGTTAAGACTACGACCGCAGAGTCGGAACTAGGCGGTTCCGATTTGGGGATAGGCGCTGGCCTCAGCGATGCGAAGGCGCACTGTGCCCTCCAGCGGGTTCCGGATGCCTAGAAAGCGATAGCAGAATAGAACGCGAGTTGCGGAACGCTTAGCGGGAAGATAGGAATTGAGAGGGAATAGAATCTAAGTCGATTTCAGACTGAGGAATAGATACAGGAATGCGGAACTTATATATGAAGGTATACAGGAGTAAATTACGGAAAAGGAATAGTTCCGGAAAATAGAAATAGGAGTCGGAATAGAGATATAGCAATCGCATCGCAATAGGAATGAGTACCGATCCGGATACAGTCGCGTTGGCCATTGGAAAGTTACGGCCCGCGTTGCGATGGTCGTAGAGCGACCGCAGGAGCGCAACCGTAGTTCCGGAAAGGGAACTACGGCATAACCGGCCAACCACTACCGGTTCCGGGAAACGGACTTACCAAATAAAGGAACCCAAAAGACAACGGTCCCGAGCGGATCCTATCGAAAGGAAACTTGACAGCGGGATACCTTGGAACATACCGGAAATGGAAATGGAACGTTCTAGATAGAAAGGGAAACGTCGGGAATGATCGGAAAGTTCTGGAAACGGGATATAACAGTATCCTCCCCTTAAGGCCGAGCCTCGAGGCCGCATCAATAAGGGAATGCGCCCGGATAAAAATAGAACTTCGTCGGGAGCGAAAATAGAAGCTGAGGATCCCAACCTTAAGGGAAGCGTGGCACGGAATGAGGCGACGGAAATTAAAAGCGCGTTGCGATGACGAGTGGTAGATCCGGAATTGGAACGTGTTGGGACGCTTATAAGAAGGGACTTGGAACGATTCGGGTTCCCCCATCCTTCTCGCCATGTCCCAGCCCACCACTCCCATCGCTCCCGATTTTTCAAAGATGTCCGCTGCGGAATTCACCGCATGGGCTACAAAGCAGGATGCCAAAGCCACAAAGGAAAAGGCCACTGAGGGAGACGCAATGGATGTCAATGCCGAAGGGGAGGACGTCGAAGTTGAAAAATCTGGTTCCGATGAGGGAGGGAAAGGTACCGAGGAAGTAGTCGAGGTTCCGAAGGCGAAAGCAAAAGCAAAGGAAATGACCGCAATCGTGAAGACGACCCGAACGTCGAAGCGAGGAGGCAGAAAGGCAGATGAGGCGGAGAAGGCAAGCATCAAGGTACCCCCAGTGCGCAAATTGATTCCGATCATGGAGATCGACTCACGAACGATCCCGCAGGCCGGGGCTCACGTCTATGCGACAAAATGCGCATCGTGCGCTCACCAAAGTCTGGTCTGTTGGACCCACACTGCCGGTACCACATGTGTCGAGTGCTCAAAACAGCGGAAAGGGTGCGCACACTCGTCGCTAGGTCCCGCCGCTAAGAAAAGAAAGGAAAAGGAGACCGCAGCACCTGTCCAAGTACCCGACAGGCATGTATACCACCCGATCACCGGCAAGTTACTGACCGGTGGCACTCCCGCTAGTAGTTCCGTTACCACCCCCGCTAATCCCGCCTCCCCCACTGTTCCCTTTAATAAGAAGCCACCCGTAGCCCCGAGACCAACTCAGAAGACCCAGCTGTTCCTCCCAGAATCATCGTCGTCCCCTGCCTCTAGTCCCGAGAAGGAAGTTCCCCGCCGCTCTCCCGCACACCACCGTTCGCTATCAAGCCCGCAACCGAACGTTGAAGTTCAAAAGCATTCCGTGGATGGGGTCGCATCGGAACTGAAGAGGTTGCGGATCGAGACTGCGTGGAGTGCGGATGAAAGCGCAAGGGCTCGGAAAGCGATGGAGGACGCAAATGAGCTGAAAAGGCAGAGCTTGGAGGCTCGTCGGGAGAATCTGGAGGCCCTGGATCGGAATACGGATGCACAGGAAAGGGTGCGGAGAGCAGCAGAGGAGCAGACGCGTGAGATGAGGAATATGGTGGACGCGATGCGATTGAACACGGACGCATGTCGGGAGGGTGAAGGTCGTCAGGATCGGTATGGAGGGGAGAGATCGGATCAGCGGATGGATTACGGGGATCGGGCTAGGCAGTCGGGGTCGAGGTATGGAGGAAGTCCCGGTGGATCAGGAGGGCGGATGTGATCTGTTCCGGCGCCTCCCAAATGTATATTTGTTTCTTGAACTTTGAAACTTTTAGGATACGTTGTAGCGGATGTTGTTTCTTGGTGTTTCGGAAAATGCGATGGATTGTTTGAAGTGAAGTCGGAATGATTTAATGAATTAGACAATGACTTGAGGAACGGAAAAGAAATAAGGGAATCGGAAAGACATCAGCAGAAAAGAACTAAAGCGGAAGAGGACCAGGCTTAGCGGGGTAAGCAGCGTGAAAATCGGAAACCAATTCCATAGCGTGACTGAGTTCCGTTGCAGGAAGCCAAGAGAATTCCTCGTCGGTATCCTCATAGCCCATCCACAATACTTTATACAATAACTTGCACGCCCTCCGACGATCAATCTTGGAGTCGACAATGCGAGATATTTCGTATTCCTGTTCGCCTTCGACGTCAACGGGATCTGGAGGAGGTTGGACGCGATCCGGAATTTGATTGGTAGTTGCAGGTTCGAGCATGGAGACATGGAATACTGGATGGATGGCACGCATAGAATCTGGAAGTTGGATAGTGAAGGAATGGGTTCCGGCCTGAGCAATAATTTCGTAAGGACCAAGATACTTTTTGGAAAGTTTCTTCGACGGTCGGGTAGTGCGGAAATACTTTGCCTTGACGAATACTCTTTGACCAATTCCGAAGTCGGGTGCTGGTAACCGATGAGCGTCAGCGGATACCTGGTAGCATTGTTGAGCGGATGCGATTTCGGATTTGAGAGTAGCATGAAGTTCGTCGAGATCAATAGCAAATTCCCGAGCTCGTGAGGATGCAAGGTCGCGTTCGGGATGGATAGCGAGGGATGGGTGATAGCCTTTATTCGCGAAGAAAGGTGAGATACCGGTAGTAGCGCTGGGAGCGTTATTGAATGCGAATTCCGCAAGCGGAAGGAGTTCCGACCAGTTGTCTTGCTGATAGTTACAGTAGATGCGGAGATACTGTTCCAGAGTTTGATTCGTCCGTTCCGTTTGACCGTCGCCTTCGGGATGATATCCGGAAGTGAAATGGAGTTTCATGTCAAGTGCTTGGCCAAGAGAGCAGAAGAAATGAGATACAAACTCGGAACCGTGATCGGAAGTAACATGGGACGGAACACTGTGCTTGGAGAATACGTGAATAACGAAGAGTCGAGCGAGTTCAGCGGAATTAATGGTATCGTATGTCGGAATGAATATGGCTTGTTTCGTGAGGCGGTCCACGATAACTAGAATGCTATCGAATCCAGAGGATTGCGGAAGTTTCTCGATAAAGTCCATAGAGATAGAATGCCAGGGACGTTCCGGGATCGGAAGCTGCTTGAGAGTCCCGTAGGGTCGATGACGTTGAGGTTTGGATCGCATGCAGGTAACGCAACTCTTGCAGAAGTGCTTGATGAAGTCGCGGATTCCGGGCCACGTATAACTCCTTCGGATTAATTCCAGAGTCTTATTCTGACCAAAGTGGCCAGCCAGGATATGGTCGTGGTGATATTGCGTGATGCAAAGTCGTAAAGTGTTAGCGTCGGGAACATAGATCCAGTCATCGAGCCTAAGGAAGCCATCGGAAGTGAGAGACCATCTCCCTTGGGGCGACGCGAGGTGCTGTGCAGCAATGGGATCTTCGGGAAGTGTGGAAAGGATGTCGGAATGGAGTTGCGAAAGATCTATGATAGTAGCGGCACGGAACACAGGGGTCGCGAGGGATGAGGCGTGGAGAGATGAAGCGAGTTGTTCTTGAGTGAATACTGGATGGAAGTTGTGCGGATTGACCGAAGCGTAGCCCTTATCCTCCCCTTTTAGGTAGACATCCCAGCGTCTCGTCAAAGCATCCGGCTTCGTTCCTAGTTTACCGGGTCGGAAACGGATGACCAAGTTAAACTGCGAGAGGTATTCCGACCATCATGCCTGCCGACGGGTAAGGAGCTTGGTAGTTGCAAAATATTCCAAGTTCTTGTGGTCAGTAACGACATCGATCGGAAGGGAAGCCCCCTCTAGGTAATGACACCAGATGCAGAACGCCTCAAAGATAGCGAGAAGCTCTTTATCATGAGTGTCGTAGTTGAGTTCCGGAGACGAGAAAGTGCGGGAATGGAATGCGATAGGATGAATGTCACCGTCAGGGGATACGATGGAAAGGATAGCGGCTAAAGCATAGTCAGAAGCGTCGGTCTTGATGATGATTTGCGAGTCCGGAATCCAGTGAGTGAGGACGGGAGCGGAAGTGAAGGCCTTCTTGAGGGTCTCGAAGGCATTCCAGGCATCGGAACCAAAGTTCCAAGGGATCCCTTTGCGAGTAAGGCGAGTTAAGGGGACCACGATGTCGGAATAGCCATAGATGAAGCGATGATAAAAGTTTGCAAACCCTAAGAAGGATTGGATGTCCTTTACTTTCCGGGGTTCTGACCAGTCCTGGATAGTCTTGACCTTGTCGTCGGACATGGTGAGACCGTCAGTTGAAAGGATATACCTGAGGTATTCCACCGTGTCGGAATTGAATTCGCATTTGTTGGCTCGCGCATAGAGACCATGTTCATGAAGTCTCTTCAGCACCTCTCTGACATGATTCCGGTGTTGAGTCGGATCGTCGGAATAGATGAGGATGTCATCGAGGTAGATGGTAACGCATACGTCTAGCAAGTCCTGGAAAATGTCGTTCATGAACCGCTGGAATGCGGCGGGAGCATTGCTAAGACCGAAAGGCATGACGAGCCATTCAAAGGACCTGTAACGAGTCCGGAAGGCTGTTTTCCACTCGTCGCCTTCCGCTATACGGACGAGGTGATATGCGTGCCAAAGATCAATCTTCGTATAGATGCGAGCTTTGCGAGGAGAGTCAAGGAGATCCGAAATGAGGGAAGTGGGTAGCGATCTTTCCGAGTAATCCGATTGAGACCACGGAAATTGACGCAAAGACGAAGGGAACCATCCTTCTTCTTCACAAAAAGAACAAGAGCGCCATGGGGAGAGGTTGTGGGTCGGATGAAACCGATAGAGAGGTTTTCGTCAATGAATTCGCGAAGAGCTTGGAGTTCTGTTTGCGACAGGGAATAGATTGGACCTATAGGAGGTGCAGTACCATCCTCTAAGTCGATCTTGAGATCGTAGTGTCGATGTGTCGGTAGCGTATCCACACAGGACTTGCTGAACACATCCACAAAATCATGGTATTCTGCCGGAATAGCGGAAAGGTCAACAGGAGATTCCTTGACAGAGGATGCTGCAGCGATAACTGAGCGAAGGTTGAGGGCGAAGCAATGAGAGCCAGGAAGTCGGGATGCTTGCGCAAAGGCAGCGGCATTGACTAGACGAATGTCTATTCTGGCGGGTGAATCGGAAGTTGCTTCCGTGATGGAATCTGATACCGACATTCGTGGCACAGTGTCATCGGAAGGCAGCGCATGAAGAGTAGGCGGAATCTCGACAGGAGTGGAACGGAAAGTGATGCGGCCAGTAACCCAGTCAATCAACGGATTGTAGCGGGACAGCCAGTCGTGCCCAAGAACCACTAGAGTCTGCGGATCCAGCGAAGTGACATAGAGGGAAAGTGTCATAGATTCACCGGTAGGAAAAGATACAGGAAATTTCGCAACCTCGGAAACAAAAGAGCTAGAAGTCCCATCGAAGAGATGAAGCTTAACAGGAGGAATCAGAACTGTCGGGATACCATGTTTATGAACAAAGGAATTCGAAATAAAACAATGAGTTGAACCACTGTCCACCAGCGCAGGAATGTCGGAAATTGAAGAAATGTCCGTAGGAGAAAGAAAAACACGAAGGGAATTCGGATCGGAAAGAGCGGAAGCGTTGAGACGAACTCTCTCTGAAGCACAGAGGGTGTCAACGCGATCCCCCGCCTGTGCAGAGTCAAGGGGACCGCGGATTAGTTTCCCGAGCTCGCAGGAGCGGAACTCGTGGAAGTACCTTCAGCTACAGCTGATCGGCCCTTTGGCTTGTTAGAGTTGTCAGATTTGCCGGTATTCTTCTTTGGGCAATTCTCAGCGGTATGGCCGCCTCCTCCACAGAACATACACAAGTTCTTGTCCTTCCGACGCTGGCGTTCTTGAGGAGTGAGTTTGCCATTGCGACCGAGGACGTTTGCGAGAGGATTTGAGGAAGAGGAAGAGGAACCAGGTTGCGAATTTGCGTTTGCGGGTTTTTTGGGTTTAGCATTGTTGTTGGATTGGTTACCCGAGGATGATGATTGCGATTGCAAATTGTTGTTGCCGGAATTTGCGGGTTTGTTCTTCTGCTTTTGTTGCGGGTTGGAGTCCTTCGAAGTGGATTGCTTGTTGGCACGGTTCCGTTTGCAATGGCATTCCCAGTGGCAGTTGTCGATGCGCATAGCCAGGTCCCGTAATTCCCGAAGAGTGGAGGGTTTGTCGGTTGGAAGTGAGGAAAGGACGTCCTGGATGCGATCGGGAAGACCGCGATAATAGCGATGGACCAAAACGGAATCCGGCCAGTGAAGACGCGATGCAAGACGAGCAAATGAGACGTTATACTTGTTGATGTGGTCGTTAGCGGACATGGTAAGATGCTCAATCTCTTCTGCAGCCTCGTTTACCGGATCCAAGGAACCAAAATTGGAGACGAGTTCATCGATGAACAAGTTCCAGTCATTATACCAGGGAACTAATTCCCATATCGGATTCTCCTCGAGAGTTGTTTGAAACCAAGTTTGAGCGGAACTGGAAAGATAAGAAAGAGCGAAGGAAACCTTTGTGTGTTGCGACGGAAATTGATTCGGATTAGCCTTGAAGTAGAGGCGGCACTGAAAAATGAATTTGTTGAGCTTGTGAGGTTCCTTGCCGTTGAATGAAGTTGGTTCCTTGATTGCGACTTTAGGAGTTTTGGCAGGAGGTTGCGAAGAATTCCGAGTGAGTGTATCCGAGATAGTTGATAGGAGGTTGGCTAAAACGCGATTCGGAACGTGTTGACCGTCTTCATTGTCATCTCCATCCTCTTCTCCATCTCCATCCTCATCTCCCGGATCTCCACCTCCATCTCCACCTCCGTCGTCACCATCACCACCACCATCTCTTCCCTTACCCTTTTCCCTTCCACCCGATCCATCGTAAGTTCCGGGGTTCCGGTGAGTACCGGGAACGTCGGAAACAGGAGTACCCTCCTGAGAGCAACCAGGGGGTACCGATTGAGAACCTTCCCAGTCTTGAGGGGTGCGAGAACCCAAACCGGAAACTCGGTGAGACATGTCAGGGGTTTTGGAAACAGGGGTATGAGAATCCGAAGTTTTCGCGGAACTGCGAGGTTTAGGTTGACGAGCAGGGGGAAGTGGAATGTCGCCAGGAGGAGTACCAGATGCGAAAGTAACACTGCGAGTGCGACTCATACAAAAGCGAAGTGTGGAACCAGCTGGAGCGGAAGTCTGAAATACTGTTAAGACTACGACCGCAGAGTCAGAACTAGGCGGTTCCGATTTGGGGATAGGCGCTGGCCTCAGCGACGCGAAGGCGCACTGTGCCCTCCAGCGGGTTCCGGAAGCCCAGAAAGCGATAGCAGAATAGAACGCGAGTTGCGGAATGCTTAGCGGGAAGATAGGAATTGAGAGGGAATAGAATCTAAGTCAATTTCAGACTGAGGAATAGATACAGGAATGCGGAACTTATATACGAAGGTATACAGGAGTAAATTACGGAAAAGGAATAGTTCCGGAAAATAGAAATAGGAGTCGGAATAGAGATATAGCAATCGCATTGCAATAGGAATGAGTACCGATCCGGATACAGTCGCGTTGGCCATTGGAAAGTTACGGCCCATGTTGTGTTGGTCGTAGAGCGACCGCGGGAGTGCAACCGTAGTTCCGGAAAGGGAACTACGGCATAACCAGCCAACCACTACCGGTTCCGGGAAATGGACTTACCAAATAAAGGAACCCGAAAGACAACAGTCCCGAGCAGATCCTATCGAAAGGAAACTTGACAGCGGGATACCTTGGAACATACCGGAAATGGAAATGGAACATTCTAGATAGAAAGGGAAATGTCGGGAATGATCGGAAAGTTCTGGAAACGGGATATAACAAGTAACATGTGAAGGGTTAACAGGCAAGCAGAGAGTCGCACTGGTTGGTTGCGGTAATAGTACCTGCACATCATCAAGATCGGATTGAAAGAGTAGATTATAAATACTCTTACCATTCATAATTCCATACCCAGTGGACAAAGCCCTCCTCAATCTCATGTAGCATCTTTTCATCAATTTCAAGGGAAAGGCAAAGCTTGAGTAGCCTCACAAGCTGCATGAAGTGCTTATAGTATAACACATTCGGGAATCTTCCACGGAGAACAATTGGAGCAATGAAGAGCGTCCAATTTGAATACATTTCAGCAGACATTTGCAACTGCTTCTTGGCGATGTTGGGAACTCTGGCGCTGAAAGAGGAGGGCATCATTGATCTGCAATCCTCTGTAGCTTTTCCGATTTCTTCCCAAACCCAAGGACCGATTAAATAGCCCTTGCCAATATGTTCTAGGTCTTTAAACTTGCCAATCCAGAATGATATTAAGTTGGGGATTAGGTTTTCCCAAACCAGATGCATGAAATTAAATGGGAAGGATTCAGGAAATGAGATTGTGGATACATTTGAAAGGACTGGTACGCCCTTGATACTGTATTGCTTTGCGAGATTCTCAAATGCAGTATTGGTAGGTGACATTTGCACAGTGATGGCTTGTTCCATTAATTCACGATGCGTCTGTAGCAGGAGATCTCTCGGATCATAATGGATAGGATCGGCATTAGGGATATTGTCCCGTTGCAAAGGGATGTAGTAAGTCTTTTTGCTTGCAAGATGATTACATACACCTTGCATTTTGCAAACACAACACGGACTAATTGCATTTGATCCTTTCATATTCATAATGAGCGCCATGGCAGGGATATCACCAAAAATGAGGATGAGATAAGCATGCAGGAGAAAATATGCCTGGGTGACTGAATCCCAAGCCTTGACACCAGCTTCGAGCTGGATTAATTCTTGAACAAGTGGCCAAAGATAGGAGTCTGAGTCCCATGGTTTCTTGGGACCCGGAATTATGCCAACCCGTAAACAATGCTTCTTTTGGAACCATACCTGCGGTGCAAGATTGTAGACAAACAGAATGATTGGCCAGCACATCTGGCTACGCTGCTTGAATGGGGCGAACCTGTCAGTTGAAAGGCCAAGCGCAATGTCACACTTGTCAGAAAAATAAAAGAAAGGGTTGTCCTCATTGCCTGTAGGAACAATGGTCTTAAGGAGCGATCGGTAATACGAGCTGTCAAAGACATCTCTTATCACACCTGGTTTATGTTTGAAATCTGCTCAATAGCACAAGTTTTGAGCATGCTCATGGCTAGATAGCATGGCAAGTAGATGAGGAATGATAGGGAGGTACGTGAAATACTTGCATGGCTGGCCTTTTGCGTTGAACTGAGGTTCATTGCAATCGGGATTGGGACATTGGGTATAATGCTCATACGGCCCCATGAAGCAGATGCAGCTGTAGCAGATAGACTGCAAGCCAGACAACATATACACGCACTTCTTTGTATTCTTGAGCAACTCATGATGCAATTGTCGAAAGGCGCGCTCCATCCGTACAAACATCCTGTCAGTCAAACGATCTTTGATCTTAAGACTATACTTGAGGAGAATGTCAATATCGGCCTCGCCAAGGCTTTGAGAAGTATCTGCCAATCAATGAGATACATGAGAGTAGGAATGCGAGTAGAAAGACTAACCTAAGGCTGCCACCTGGCGTTTACAGCGCTCCAGAACTCTATCCCAGAGAGTGATTCCTGTCACATTGGTGAGAAGTTCATTGCTTGCCCCATCATCTGTTTTGTCGTTGCTTTCACCATCATCATTCATTTCATAGTCTTCATCCGCAAATAACAAGTCATAGAGTGTGTCATTTGCAAGTGCAAGTCCTTCCTGGTTATCTTCCTGATTATCTTCTTCATCCGACCTTCATACGGGTTGAGAAGCTGGTCTCCAGGTTTGGTCCATCGCCATCCCCATTTTCTCTCTCACTCGAATTGCTTGCTCAGTATCAGTGGCTGTTTGGTTCTCGTGGAAGGGATGTTTGCTAGCCAAGGAAGTAGGTAGTTCAGCTATATGCGGCACATCATCTGCAGCCACAAAGGGAATCTGAGGGGGGGGGAGGATGGCAGAGAAGTAGCTGGAATGGGAGGGGCAGCAGATGTGAGGGAACCTTTACTTTTGGTGGTCCTTGTATTCATTACCATGGAGCCAGTGCGTTGGTAGTGGCAGACAATCCTGGCTCTGAGTGAAGCACTCTTCACCCGGCATTCTTGGTGCCGTTGCCTTACACAAGGATCAACCAACCCACAACAAGGACACAGACACCTGACCTTGGACCTCCTGGTTGCTCATGCCATGGGGGATTGGATGTGGAGTAGATGTGGCAGTTGCAGGTGAAATATATATGGCTGCACAGCACAGAAAGTTTTTGCAGCCGATAGTCACATTTGAACGACCTCACTGCCAGCAGTGCATAAGCAAGTCAGATGTAAGGAATAGTGTCATTGACTGCTAGGGATACATGCACATCAGGTAATCAGAACATCGCAGTGTAGGTCTGCAACTACTGGGAACTATTGTAAATTGTGCCATGAGCTGAGACCGTAGACAGGTAGCATTTGGATTGGATCGTAGCCAGCAGAATGTAGAAGGTGGTGTTGGGTAGAGTGTTTATAACGGTGAAAAGACTAGATTGGTGTAAATGTGGAAAATAAAATATAAAAAAATATAAAATCGAATGCGAATGCAACCCTTTGAATTACACTGAGTCTCAAGTGCGGTTCGTGGGGAGAATAAATCAGAAAGAAAGTGAAAGTAAGCATCTCGATTAAGTATTAAATGAAAATAGGGGTAGAATAGAAATGTGAAACAAGTCTCAACTGAATAGAGACCTCTTCCAGACCTATGCTGTTTCGATTAGAACCTTTGTGACAAGTGGCTAAGCTCGTGACAACTGTCCTCAATAGGATGGGTTAGACACCTATCTAGGAGGGGTAGCGAGTCCACCCTAGTGATGCCTCAACAAACTCAGAGAGCCTTGACCTGCCTTCGCGCTTCAAGACAGACTGCAAGACAAGTTGAGCTAGCACCAAATGCTATCGCGATCCTATAAGACCAGTGAAGATACTCTCTCAAGCAGAACACAAGTCCTTCCAAGTCAAGAAAGAACTTAAGAAATGCTTAGAACACTGCAAAGTTTAACCAAACTCAATTTCACTCACACAGCGCTTGGGCAAAGATTCAATGCTGAACCTTGTCCTCGACTGGCAACTATATACGATACACAATAATAATAAAAAACTGAGACAAAATAAACAAATATGAAACAGATAACCAAGTCCGTATCCAGCACTGAATGGGTATAGTCTCCTCAACTCATCTTTCCCCACCAATCAACAGTCTCAACTATTCAGTCTCCTTGACTGAACATTGCACTTGCCTAATCTCCTGTTCCCCATTGGCTAACGAGCTCCCAACCCTAAACCCTAGTCTAGAAACTCTCAAGGCGCATCCCCCACTGATTGTCCCATCGATAAGATGTCCTCGATTAGACTATGCTTATCACAAATCTTGCTTACCTAAGTAACCTTGAAAGATAAATGGGGAAAGAGCAGTGATCTTAGATAAGCAGAGAGATGAGATGACAAAGCACAACTGATGTTGTTAAGTCTGGGTCTTAAGGACACCAAGACAAGCTACTTATATACACATCTGAGAAGGACCCAGGACACTACCAATGACCCCAGGGACTCTAGTCATGACTAATTATGTATCTAAGTTTAGCTACTCTAATAATAACCAACCAATAGGAACAATCCCTTTACTACTCTGAGTTACTCTGGGTTACTCTGGGTAATGGTGTGATAATGATGTGATAGAGAACATTCTAGAAGGTTCTAGAATGTTCTAGAATGGTCTGGACTGCTCTAGAACAATTAGGTAATTAAGGTCTTCTAACTTATGGCACAGAGAATAAAGAACGTTGAATATCTCAACAACTACTGGGCCGTTTCGGGTGATATGGGTATCAGTAGAAACGGTTTGATCAGGGCTTTCCATCGGTGCCCAATTTGTAAGAATCGGATCAGCCGTTGGTAAGATATAACGTAATCTTCCAAATCTGTGACAATGCTTCTATCTCGCCTTTAGTTGCTTTGAGATTATCACTATTTCCGCCTGATCCAGAGTCTCGACCGACAATTCCAACAGTCTCACTTCAGGTTAATTCAGTCTCGACATGTGTAAGTCGTCTACTTCCTAGCCCTTTCCTTATTAGGCAGGTAGTAGTTATAGATTCGGTTTAGCATAAGGTCCACTGAAGGAACTGCATTCCGCTAAGTCCTCAAGCCATCCTATAGCCAGTCTCGATGATAATTCCCAATAAAGTCTCTCTAGACTCAGCCTCGAGACTTCTGTCTTAAAGTCCTTGAATGTGATTATATTTCCCCTAGCAGTACAGTTTTCCTGCTAGGAATCGCGGATGCAATCTCGACTGTCCCCTAGATCAACCTTTCTTCACACATGCCCTTGACTGAGATTATCTCTAACTGGGTGATCGATTGTTCATTCCCAAACTTAATATGTACACCTAACTGCATTAAGCATATATTTTCACATGTAAAACGGCTGGGGCCGTAACAGCGGCAATAAAGATGCCGGTACCCAAGTCAATGGAACTTTTGAGAACGACCTCAGACTTGAGGTCATCCTTAAGGTGGCGATTGCACTCCAATAAGACTTCTGGAGTGATATTAATAGCACAGATTTGAGATCCAGCCGGGGGGTGATGTGGACGCCTTTGCGAGATGCGCCATGAGTTGTGTGCTTGCCCTTGTGTGCTGGTGCATGCCTGGACATGGCAGGGACAGTGGAGGGGGCTGGGGCCTTGGGGGAGGATGGGATGGGAGCCGGCTTGGCCTTGAGTGTGGACTTAGGAGGTGCTCAAACAGCTGCGGGTGCAGCCGGGGCACACTTCCGAGTCGTGGCAGGTTTAGGAGTGGATCCGGTTGGTGATTGGATCCGGACTTTCTTCAGCTGAGGTGCCGCAGCCTCGTGCTCAACCTGGGCCATCGGGGACCAGGGTCGAGACTCGGGGGCACTTGGAGTTGAAGGGGGGGGGGTGGAGGGTTTGACTGGGGATGGAGGGGGTGGAGGGTTTGACTGGGGATGGAGGGGGTGGGCCAGTCTGTGCGATGATGATGGCTAGCGCTTCCTCGAATGAGGTAGAACCAGCCATGTTCTGGAACTCCAACTGCTTGTAGGCAGGGGAGTTAAGGAGGTTGAAGATCAGGATCAACAACTCTGAGGCATAAGCCATGTAGCCGCTGCCTGGGGATGTGGAGCGGACCATGTCGGACGCAGTGGCCAGCATGGAGGCGAGTTGGTTCTTCTTTCCAGGCACCACGGACGGTGAGAAGATCGAAGAGGCTTTTGAGGGGGTAGCCGGGGGGTTACCAGGAGTGTGCGGGCTCCAAGACGCGTATGACAATGGGGTCGTTGCCGATGCTTGCGAAGGGCCAGCAGGGGTGGGGGTTACAGGGGCGAGTGACGCAGGCCATTGGATTTCCTGCGACTTACCCTTGTTCCTAAGATGTGAGCACATC
This sequence comes from Agaricus blazei, assembly GCA_029719445.1. Classification (NCBI taxonomy): domain Eukaryota; kingdom Fungi; phylum Basidiomycota; class Agaricomycetes; order Agaricales; family Agaricaceae; genus Agaricus; species Agaricus blazei. Next base: position 64,619 of record SSNC01000021.1, on the reverse strand, counting down.
TTTTCAAGATGGCTCGCCTTGGGGGTTTGCGGTGTTTTGAGGACCACAGCCTGTAGAATCTCGGGGAGTGGCGCATCGTCATCCGTAGACCACCCTCCATTATTGAAATCCTCGCAAGTATCCATTGCACGAGCTGTGGACACTGTATATTACTTCTCAAGCACTTCCACTGAGACTTCCAAAACAGGAAGGTGGTGGTTGCGGTTCAAGAAGCAATTGGAAGCAAGTGTCTGGGGGTAGCCAAACTCGCTGAGAATGTTCCTAGTCCACTTGATCTCCTTTCCAGCCTCAACAGCAGCCACAAACTCGGCCTCAGTGCTTGAGAGAGTCACAAAGGGCTGACGCTTTGAGGACCAGCCCACAGCAGCACCAGAGACAATGGTCACATATCCACCTGTAGCTCAACCTGTGGCCTTGCAGCCGCCATGAGAGGCATCAGAATAGGTGGTAAACAGTTCCCCAGAGTCACCACCTCTGTAGACAAGCTGGTAGTGCAGGGTGCCCTTCAAATAGCAAAGTAAATGCTTCACTGCAAGCTAGTGGGCAGGAGCTGGGTTATGATTGAATCTCCCGAGGTAGGAGACAGCATAGGCAATGTCGGGACGAGTCATGGTGGCCAGATACTGCAGGGCACCTACAGCAGAGAGATAAGGAACTGATTTCATCTCAGCTTGCTCCTCGAGAGAGGGAACAATGTCGGAGAGCTCAGAGCCAGGTGCAAGTGGGGTGGAAAGGGAGTTGGAATCATCCATATGGAATCGTTCTAGCAGCTCCTTGATGTAGTGCTCTTGTGAGAGCGAAATGGTGCGCTTAGAACGGTCCTGCTTCACCTGAATACCCAGTAGCAGAGTGGTAGACCCGAGATCTCGCAGTTTGAAGTGGCTAGACAGCTCAGAGACAGCAGCAGAGACAGCAGAATCGCTTTTTGACACCAGAGTTATATCATCAATGAAGACAGGCACTATGACCTTGATATCTCCCTTGGAATAAATGTAGATAGAGTTGTCGGAGCAAAGTCTGGAGTAGCCAATACCCTCTAGGACACTTCTGAGCTTCTTGCTCCATTGTCTGGCAGCCTGCTTAAGGCCATAGAGCAATTTTCGGAGCCTGAAGACCATGTTAGGTCCCCCAGTGTGGTAGCCTTCTGGTTGTCTCATGTAGATCTCCTCTTTGAGTTCCCCATAGGTAAAGGCAGAAGAGATGTTGACAGAGTGCATTTTGAAGCCTTCTTTTGCAGCTAAGGCTACAATGAGGTGCAGGGAGGCAGGGCGAAATGTAGGAGCAAAAACCTCGGTGTAATCGAAGCCAGGACGCTGTGAGAAGCCTTTAGCAACAAGGTGAGCCCTATAGCGCTCAATTGAGCCATCAGCATGCCTTTTGACCTTGAATACCCATCCAGAGTTGACTACCTTCTTTCCAGGAGGCAAATCAACGAGTTCCCAGGTCCTGTTGGCCTCCAGATTGAAAATCTCGGTGTTACAAGCATCCTGCCAGTGAGAGCGGTCAGGGGACTGCATAGCCAGCCTGTAGGAGTGAGGATCTGCATTAGAAACTGCTCCAGCAAACTCTACATCACAGAAGTCACTGTCAACCAAAAAAGCGGCCTCTTCTTTGAGTTCTGGGTTGTCTCCAGGTAGGTCGATGTTTTTGACTCTCCACCACTCACCAGGGGGTCGTCTAACTCGATTGGTGCGCCTAGGGACTCGTGGAGGCTCAGCAGGCACAGGAGCGGTCGGAGGAGTTTTTTTTTTTTTTTTTTTTTTTTTTTATAATCAATGGCACCTCTCGGTGGACCTTCTATTAAACTAGCTATACGACATCTGGTTAGATACTCCGGGCTTACTAGTCTAATACGGCTGCCATAACACGTTGCCAAAGGTGGGCCCCAAGACCACTACATACCACAAGAGCTACAAGGGAGGGAAGGAAACGTATCTGCACGACGAGGTCAAGTGCTCGAAGAACCCGAACCACAAACACACATAACAAAAGAAAGAAAATGATGAAGCAAAGAAATCTACAGACCATGACGAGCCTTAGCTCAAGCCAACATCCCCATAGTACTCCGCCCCGTATACACCAGCCTCCGACCAGCAGTTCCAAATGCGAACGAGATAGCGATATCGACATGATGAATGGAAATTGTGGACGCGCATGCTGCAGCTTCCGAAACCGGCCATGACAGTCGATTACTTTGTCGATGAGAACTGGCGATGGAGCCAGTCCCGGTCGAACCGATTAGTCCAGAACGGACATGAAGTGTCCGTTGTGGAGTGCGCCGTCTTCTTCTTCTTGCTGGCGGAACAATTAGCACAGTGGCGGTCGTCGGGATTGCGCTTCATAGCAATTGCAGCCTGAACATGCGAGTCGGCAGTATGCGGACCCGCGCAGTGTGGACAGCATATACCTTTTGAACGGCATATGTCAGCATGATGACCCCACCTCTGGCAGCGAGTGCAGAGGATGGAGCCGGGCCGGGGTGCAGCGCCTCGGATTTGACAGTTACGCCCTCCAATGAGGACATGCTTACCGATGAAGTCGTGGGCTGTGCGGCCCGAGACGGAGTCTTGAATGTCCACCCACACGATGCAGGTGTCAGAGTGTTTTGAAGTCTGCATAAATCGGACTGCGTGCTTGACTTGTCGGGCTAAAGATTGTCCGATCGGTGATTTTTGCATAGCAGCGACAAAAGCAGTGCGCTGCGCGACGATCCAAGAGGCAGGGGGAGCTGGGATGAGTGGTACGTCTATGATCTTCAAATAGGATGTGGAGGTGGGAGTGGCGGCCTGGAGGGGGACGAGGCCGTTGGGGTCGACGAGGCAGCATATGTGCCTAAGCACACATGCGGACTCGGGATGGGATAATACCCAGGAGGCGGCTATAAAGATGCTGGTACCTGAGTCGATGGAACTTTCAAGAACGACCTCGGATTTGAGATTGTCCTTAAGGTGGCGATTGCACTCCAGCAGGACTTCTGGAGTGATATTAATAGCACGGATACTAGATCCGGCCGGGGGAGTGATGTGGACACCCTTGCGGGACGCTCCATGGGTGGTGTGCTTGCCCTTGCGCGCAGGTGCATGCCTGGACACAGCAGGGGCAGTGGAGGGGGCTGGGGCCTTGGGGGAGGAGGGGATGGGAGCCGGCTTGGCCTTGAGAGCGGACTTAGGAGGTGCTCGAACAGCTGCGGGTGCAGCTGGGGCACGCTTCCGAGTCGCGGCGGGTTTAGGAGTGGATCCGGTTGGCGATTGGATCCTGACTTTCTTTGGCTGAGGTGCCGCAGCCTCGTGCTCAACCTGGGCCATCGGGGACCAGGGTCGAGACTCGGGGGCACTCAGAGTCGAAGGGACAGGGGCAGGGGGTTTGACTGGGGATGGAGGGGGCGGGCCAGTCTGCGCAATGATGATGGCCAGCACTTCCTCGAATGAGGTAGAGCTGGTCATGTTCTGGAACTCCATCTGCTTGTAGGCAGTGGAATTCAGGAGGTTGTAGATCAGAATCAAGAGCTCCGAGGTGTACGCCATGTAGTCCTTGTCTGGGGAGGTGGAGCGGACCATGTCGGACGCTGTGGCCAACATGGAGGCGAGTCGGTTCTTCTTTCCTGGCACCGCAGAGGGCGAGAAGATCGAAGAGGTGCAGGAGGGGGTAGCCGGGGGGTTACCAGGTGTGTGCGGGCTCCGAGACGCGTACAACAACGGGGTCATCGCCGACGCTTGCGAAGGGCCAGCAGGTGTGGGGGTGGTGGCTTCAGCCCAAGCGGCTTCCGTTAGTTTGCCCTTGGACCTAAGATGTGAGTGCATCTTTTCAAGACAGCTCGCCTTTGGGGTTTGCGGTGTTTTGAGGACCGCGGCCTGTAACACTTTGGGGAGTGGCGCATCGTCGTCCGTAGACCACCCTCCATTATCAAAATCCTCTCTCGTATCCATAGCAAGGCTGTAGAATGCAGTATATTCCTACTTAAGCACTTCCACTGAGACTTCCAAAAGAGGAAGGTGGTGGTTGCGGTTCAAGAAGGGATGATGAGGCTTTAGACATGTATTCACCGCCTTTATCGTCCTGTAGAGCGCGCATTTTCACTCCTAGTTGGTTTTCAGCCCAAGATTTGTAGATTTTGAATGCTTCAAAGGCCTCAGACTTGCTTTTCAGCAGATATACAGCCCAGAAACGCGTTGCGTCGTCTATAAATGTGATCCAGTACTTGTAGCCTGAGTGGGAAGCGACTGGGAGCGGTCCGTGAAGGTCTGAGTGCACCAGCTCGAGTGGGGATCGATTATGGCTGGTAGAGGAGGGGAAAGGAAGTGAATGCATCTTGCCAGCAAGGCAGGGCTCACATATAGGGTCAGGGGACGCTTTAGAGTCGATTTTGAGGCCTGTAACAAGCTCCTTGTTCACCATAGACCTCACATCAGCATAATTATGGTGAATAAAGCGACGATGCCATAGGGAGAGGTCACAGGGAAGTGTAGAGACCGAAAAAGCGGCCTCCGAGGTCAGAGTTGAGCCATCTAGCTCAGCAGAGTTGTTAGGATGGATGGTGGCCGTGAAAAGCGTCGTCCCCTTGCAGCAGAAGGCCATAGAACAAGCAGAAATGGTGATAATAAAGTTCTTGTGCTGTGCAAGGTAGAGTTGTGCATCACGACGGTGAATGCCTCGCGCTGCGCCTGGAGCCAAGTGGCGGGGGGAGCCGGAATGAGTGGTACATCCAAAACCTTGAGGTAGGACGTGGAAGTGGGAGTGGCGGACTGGAGGGGGACAAGTCCATTGGAATCAATGAGGCGGCGTACATGCCTAAGCACACACGCAGACTCGGGCTTAGAAAGAACCTGGGAGGTGGCAATAAAGATGCCGGATGCCGAGTCGACAGACGATTCTAGAACAACCTCAGACTTGAGGTCGTCCTTGAGGTGATGGTTGCACTCCCGGAGAACATCGGGAGTGATATTAATAGCGCAGATTTGAGATCCGGCCGGTGGGTGGATAAGGACACCACGGCACTTTGCGCCGTGGCTGGTGTGCTTGCCCTTGCATGCAGGCACACGGCGGGACACAGCGGGGGCAGAAGAGGGAGCTGGGGCCTTTGGAAGAGAGGGGATGGGGGCCGGCTTGGCTTTGAGATTGCTCCTAGGAGGTGCTCGAACAGCTGTGGGCACAGCCGGGGCACGCTTCTTAGGAGCGGCTTCCTTTGGGGTGGACCCAGGTGATTGGATCCGGACCTTCTTCGGGACCGGAGTGGCTACCTCGTCCTTGGCCATAGGAGACCGAGGGCGACTTGAGGGAACGACTGGGGTCGAGGGGGGGAGGGGAGTGGTGGGCTTGACCGGGGAAGGGGGCGGCAGTCCAGCCTGAGCAATTAGCATTGCGAGCACAACCTCGAATGAGGTGTGGCCCGCCATGTTCTGGAATTCAATGTTCTTGTGAGCGCTACTTTGCAAGATAATGAAAACGAGACGGAGAAGCTCGCCGGCATAACCAATGAAGTTCTCGTCGGGGGAGGTGGTTTGCACGATGTCGGCAGCCGTTGACAGCATGCTAGCGAGGCGATGCTTCTTTCCAGGCACCTGGGAGGGCGAGTAGAGCGAAGTGGCACGAGATGCAGTAGAGAGCGCTGGTGAATTGAGGAGATTCGTCAGGTGTTCGGGTGTCATTCCCCTGCCCTGGTGAGAGGACGAGGGGGTGGGGGTTACCGGGGTCGTGGGGAGCGGGGGGTCGTCGCAAGCGATGGCCTTTCCGAATTTTGCACGCATCTTCTCAGCGTGTGTCATTGGCTTGGGCAGCGGGGCATCCTCGGCCATTAAACGAGACGTAGACTCCTTGGCCTCCACGAGAAGGCGTTCGAAGTCCGTATCAGAGACGGCGGGGGCAGTGTCTTCAAACCAGTCGCCAGACATGTCCATATCACTGCGTTTATTGCTACTCATAGCTCTTACACTGAGGCTTCCAAAAGAGGAAGGTAGTGGTTTGAGTTCAAGAAGTGATTCTCTGCAAGGCCATTCTGCTGAGGTCTGTTGCGAGTAGAGTGCCTCCTTTCGATCCCAGACTACTCCGTGAACGTTAGGAAGGCCTTAGACATGTATTTACTGCCTTTATCATCCTGTAGAGCCCGAATTTTGACTCCAAGTTGATTTTCGGCCCAAGATTTGTAGACTTTGAATGCTTCAAAGGCTTCTGACTTGCTTTTAAGCAGATGTACAGCCCAGAATCGTGTTGCGTTGTCTATAAAGGCGATCCAGTACTTGTAGCCTGAGTGGGAAGCAACTGGGAGCGGTCCGTGAAGGTCTGAGTGCACCAGCTCAAGAGGGGATTGATTGTGATTGAGGGAGGGAGGAAATGGAAGTGAATGCATCTTTCCTGCAAATTCACGGACTCTCTGCGCTTTTTCGGGGCTAGAACTTGAAGAGGAGCTTGCTGCAGAGCCTGAGGCGTTGTTTGAAGCGTCCTGAGCCTTGTTAGCCTTGTTTCCGCGAGTTCTAGGCTTCTGAGCATCCTGCTGGGCGCGTTTCTTCGCCTTTTCGAAAGGCCAGCACTTCTCCACCTTGTGACCAGTCCTCCCACAGAAATTGCAGGTATCTGACGCGTTTTTGAAGCCAGAGCGAGCAGGTAGGGCCTGGGAGCCTCCCAAAGTGTCCCCAGCGCGTTTTCGGCGTTGTATATCCTCTGTGACAAAGGCCTGATGAATGGTAGCCTTGTCCAGCTTGTCCATAAGCAAAAGAGACGAGGAGAAGGCGGAATAGTCATCTGGGAGTGCTCTAATGATGTTAGAATGCCCCAAGCATTCAGTTATTAGAGTGACTGGTTAATTTGTTTTGAGTATATCTCGACTTAGAGTATAGCAGACGCTTCCGCTCACGTGATAGATTAGTCAGCGCATGTTGAACTTGCCTGTGGACGACTTAGAAGTCTTTAGCTTCTTATACTTGTCCACAGGTGAGCAATCTCTTTGTATTGTTGTTTTAGCTTCTTATACTTGTCCACAGATTAACTGTGCTAATACTAGCTCATTTCTTATCCGATCCGCTCGATACTAGCGTCGTTAGAATCGCCACTGCGAACTCTACATTCTTGTTCTAACAGGTTATGGGCCCCGGCTTCTAACGACCTACAAATCAACTTTTCATTCTGTCGGAAGTAAAACGTAGCGTGTGCAGAGACGGTTCTAACGATGGTAGTCACGAGTGAATCAGATTAGAATTAAATGAGATATCCTGTGAACAAGTCTAAGAAGCTATCTATGAATATACAGAACTCTATACTCACCTGTGAACAAGTCTAAGAAGCTAAAGGCTTCTAGAGCGTTCACAGACAAGTTCAACATGTGCTTACTAATATATCACATGATCAGAAAGTCGTACCATCTCTAAGTCCATATACAAGACTGTTGGGGCACTCTAACACAAGACTGCTGGGGCAGTCTAACACACCCCTTGATCCAACCAGTCCATACTACTGTCCAAGTCCCAACAATGGCACAGCGAAGTCAACAACCTTTAGTGATACAGCCTTAGTTAGGATGTCCGCAACTTGCTGATCAGTAGACACATAGAGAGGATCAATGACTCCATCTTCTACAGCCTCGCGGAGCCAATAAAAGTGAAGATCTAGGTGTTTCATGCGCCCGTGGTGCTCAGGATTCTTGGCTACACTGATCCCAGACTTGTTATCCACGAAAAGTGTTGAGGGAAGTGTCTGGTGATAGCCAAACTCAGTCAGGATGTTCCTAGTCCACTTGATCTCCTTTCCAGCCTCGATGGCAGCAACAAATTCAGCCTCAGTGCTCGAGAGAGTCACAAAGGGCTGACACTTTGAACACCATCCTACAGCAGCCCCAGACACTAGAGTCACATAACCACCTGTAGCTCGACCTGTGGCCTTGCAGCCACCATGGGAAGCGTCAGAATAGGTGGTAAACAGCTCTCTGGACATTCCTTCCTTGACCTCTTACCACTACCTTCCTCTTTTGGAAGCCTCAGTGGTTTAGCTGCAATAGTAGGGAATACATTTCATCCATGCCTCCTAAGCACAAGGGCAATCTTGCCCGTCATCAGTCTCAACAACCTCCACCTGAAGGTACACCCGTGGTGGAGAGCCGTATTGATGAGGACTCGGACTGGGACGCCCCAGGCCAACCTCATGCCTCTCTCAAGCCCGCTTTCTTTGTAGGCTCTATTATGAACCCCGCCAGCAAGTATGTTGGCAACCTTCCTTCTCAAGCCTCTGGGTCCGCGGCGTCTCAACCCGGTACCCTTCTTCCTCCTGCTGAAATCAAGTCAGTGCTTCAAACCCCCCCTCCTGCTTCAGGACTCCTCCTGCAGCAGCTTTTAGGCAAACAGCCTGAACAGCCGTCCCCCACTCCTTCCGCCATGCTCACGAGCAAATCCCCTGCTCGTATTCCTGTTCCTGCGCCTGAGCCCCAAGCTCCCAAGTGCTCCCTCACCCTCCTACCACATCTCAAACGGATGCCTTTTTTTCAGCTCTGGAGATGTACACCTCCGAGCTCAACGCTTCTCATGCCGATGCCCCTCGCTTCATCGGTATGATTCTCACTTCTTTGCAGGTCATGCTTCGTGACCCTGCCACCCTCACTCTTGAAGTCCATGGTGGATTTACCGTCAAGGACCTACTTGATAGCTTGCTGCGATCTGGTGCGGCGTTTGCCCCTTTACCCCCGGCACCACAGGAACTGGCCCTAGGCCGGTTCCCAAGCCACAAGTCAAGAGGATGCGCACTGCTCCTCCCACCCCTACCCCTGCGAAGCCGAGTGCTCCGGCGAAAGCCGATAGTGCACCGCCTTGTCTCTCTAAGCGGCCGCCTCCTTTGGAGGCTCCTGCTGTTTCAGTCTCTGCTCCAAAGCCCAAGCGTTGTCAATGTCAGGGCAAACACACCATCCATGGCCCATCCTGCCGTGGTATCATCATCAAACCAAGTGGCAAAACGACTATCTCTGCCGCTCGCTTCTACGATAAGCGCATCAATGCTTACAACGACAAGATTGTCTCCGATCTCAAGGTCACTGACCTTGCGATCACATCTGCCGAGGATCATGGGCCTGGAGTCTATCTCCATACTACCCAGGTCCCCACTCAAGCCAAATGCAACTTCGTGCTGAAACATGTGCAAAGGGATTTTGTCGTTCCAGAAGGTGCTGCTCCCCTCTCCACCCTCACTCCTCACTCCACATCTTATCTTAAGATCGTGGATATTCCAATCACCGATCCTAAAGATAAGGATTGGGTTACTCCGACCGGCAGTGTTATCCATGACACCGTCAGCTCTTCACCGGTAGGGGCTTCCCTTGCCGAAATCATCACCAACATCCGCATTATGCGGACGTCCCTCACTCCGATTCATGCATCGCATGGATTGATATCAAAGACTCACTGGCCAGTACCGTTGCAAAACGGTTTATCGGTCAATTCATTTGCATATCCGGTGTCAACTGCAGGATTGCCGGCACCCGCCCCATTCTGGCTCCGTCCTGTGCACTCGCTGCTACAGGTGGGGTCATCATCACTCTCAGTGCCGTCGAGAAGGCGTGTGCTGTCCTCTTTGCGGGGGGCCTCATCACGAGGTCAACCACTCTACTATGGTTGCTCTGACTTCGGTTGAGAAGTGACATTGCGTGAACTGTACCGCTTCCAAGTGGGAAAAGCGCGACCACTCGGCAACCGACTGGAAGGCTTGTCTCTTCTTGTCTCATTGTTTCGATAGGGATTGGCTCAAGCAGCAATTCCCTGTGCATAAGATTTAATCTCCGCGGGTATGTGTATTTTTAGCTATCTGCTCATTTCATTTTCGTGTATCGATGGACTTCAGCGTTTGTGTGTCTGCCCTTTCTTTGATTCATAGTCCATCTCTATCAGCGTTCATCCTTAAATTAGTTATGTACTTGTAGGTAGCTCCCAGGTGTATGTAAAGGGGGGGTACGCATCATGGCACCCCACGTATGAGGTCGATGTTGAAATACATCCTATTGATACAAAAAAAAAAAAAAAAAAAAAAAAACAGCTCTCCAGAGTCACTACCTTGATACACAAGCTGGTAGTGCAGTGTGCCCTTCAAATAGTGAAGTAAATGCTTTACAGCAAGCCAATGGGCAGGAGCAGGATTGTGATTGAATCTCCCGAGGTAGGAGACAGCATAGGCAATGTCGGGACGAGTCATGGTGGCTAGATACTGCAGGACATATATATAATATCCTAGCTCCTATAATACCAAGACCATGTAGCTCAGTGGTTAGAGCTCCCTGGTGCAATTGGGGTGGTCCCAGGTTCAAACCCTGGTGTGGTCACTTTTCCATCCTAACAATTTCTGCTCGCTCTATCGCTTTCCAGTGCAAGGGAACAACGCTTTTTACAGCCACTATTCACTCCAACAACTCTGCTGAGCTAGATGGCTCTACAATCACTTCTGAGGCCACTTTTGCTGTTTCTACACTGCCAGCTGACCTCTCCCTGTGGCATTGTCGCTTCATTCATCACAATTATGCTGATGTGAAGTCTATGTTGAGTAAGGACCTTGTTACAGGCCTCAAACTCGATTCTAATGCTCCTCCTGGCCCAATATGTGAGCCCTGCTTGCAGGAAAGATGCATTCACTTCCATTTCCTCCCTCCCTCAATCACAATCAATCCCCTCTTGAGCTGGTGCATTCAGACCTTCACGGACTGCTCCCAGTCGCTTCCCACTCAGGCTACAAGTACTGGATCACGTTTATAGACGACGCAATGCGATTCCGGGCTGTACACTTGCTTAAAAGCAAGTCAGAAGCCTTTGAAGCGTTCAAAGTCTACAAATCTTGGGCTGAGAACCAACTTGGAGTCAAAATTCAGGCTCTACAGGACGATAAAGGCGGTGAATACATGTCTAAGGCCTTCCTAACATTCACGGAGCAGTCTGGCATCGAAAGGAGGCATTCTACTCGCAACAGGCCTCAGCAAAATGGCCTTGCAGAGAGAGCTAATAGGACTATGGGTGAAAGAATTACTGAGGCCAACCATCACTTAATGGTCGGCAACAAACTCATTGATCAACATAAATGCATCAATTGTGTTGCCTCCAAGCGCGCAAAGACTGATCATGCCGCTACAGACTGCTCTTGTCCGTTCTGGTGCAATTGATTTGATAGGAATTGGCTTCACCGCCAATTTCCTCGTTCCTAAAGCGTAGGCTTGATCGTTTTTCTTTTCTATGCACCATGACAGCCTCTATGTAGTTTTATTTTCTACCAGTCTGATTGTTTTGTTTGTTTTATGTCGAGCGCTTGACCTAGTTGCGCGGATACGAGAACACAGGTTAGTGCATGTTGTCAGGAGCTTAATGTACGCTGCCGAGGGTTGAAAGGCGGGGATACGCGTTATGGCATCCCATGTACGAGGTCGATTTTGAAATAAATCCCACTGATTACAAAAAAAAAAAAAAAAAAAAAAAAAAAAAGGGTGAAAGAATCACTGCTATGCTCTCGGAATCTCGACTTCCTGCCTCTTTCTGGGGAGAATGTGTATCTTCTATGGTCCATGTCTGGAACAGGCTGCCTACATCATCGCTTTCTGGCACTACACCCTTCCAGGCCTTCTATAAGCAAAAGCCTGATGTCTCCCACCTCCGAGTATGGGGGTGCACTGCCTATGTGCATGTACAGCGAGATAAGAGGACTTCTCTGGAGCCTCACTACGAAAAATGCGTCTTTATAGGCTATCCTGCAGGCTACAAGGGCTGGAAGTTCTATAATCCAGTCACTAAGCGTTCAGTGATCTTGGAGAGGGCTGATTTCGATGAGAGGTACTTTCCTGGCACTTCTAGAGCCCAACTCGATGCTGTACCTTCATTTGCTGGCCCTCCCCCCTCCCCTGAGCCTCAGACTACTTCTGAGCCTTCTCCTGCACCACCAACATCGCATTTCGGAGTGCCACCTCTCCTAGATGAAGGGGGTGATACTAGCCCTCTCCCTGCTCGCTTTCAGCCTCCCACTCCAAGTTCTTCTGCTGTTCCTCTCGAAGAGGAGACTCCTCTGCCTGCTCCTTCTCCTCCTAGCCCTGCTACTCCGCCCCCACAAGCTCCCATTCCGCTCCCTGTAACTCCCCCACTGCTGGAGTGCCCCCTGAGCCTCCAAGAGTCCCACGTCGCACTGGGCGCGTTTGGAAGCCCCCTGGTGACTGGTGGAAGGTCAGGCAACCTAATCTGCCTGCTAGAGACCCAGAAGACGACGATGAAGCTGCTCTTTCAGCTGATACTGACTTCTATGAGGTTGAGTTTGCTGGGGCTGTTTCTACAGCTGATCCTCGCACCTACAGGCTGGCTATGCAGTCCCCTGACAGGGAACACTGGGTTGATGCTTGTAACACCGAGATATTCAATCTCGAGGCTAACAGGACTTGGGAACTCACTGAACTGCCTCCTGGTAAGAAGGTAGTCAACTCTGGCTGGGTATTCAAGGTCAAAAGGCATGCTGACGGCTCTATTGAGCGCTATAGGGCTCACCTTGTTGCTAAAGGGTTCTCCCAACGTCCTGGATTTGATTACACCGAGGTCTTTGCCCTACATTTCGTCCTGCTTCTCTGAGACTCATTATAGCTCTTGCTGCTAGAGAGGGCTACAAAATGCGCTCTGTTGACATCTCCTCTGCCTTCACTTATGGGGAACTCGAAGAGGAGATCTACATGAGGCAACCAGAGGGCTATCATACTGGAGGCCCTAATATGGTCTTCAGGCTCCGTAAATCGCTTTATGGCCTCAAGCAGGCTGCCAGACAGTGGAGTAAGAAGCTCCGAGGTGTTCTAGAGGGTATTGGCTACTCTAGACTTCACTCCAACAACTCCATCTACATCTATTCCAAGGGAGACATTAAGGTCATAGTGCCTGTCTTCATTGATGACATTACCCTAGTCTCTAAAAGCAATGCAGCCATGGCCTCTGCTGTCTCTGAGCTATCTCGGCACTTCAAACCGCGAGATCTAGGCTCTACCACACTTCTGCTTGGCATTCAGGTGAAGCAGGATCGCTCTAAGCATTCCATCTCCCTCTCCCAAGAGCACTACATCAAGGAGCTCCTAGAACTGTTCAATATGGATGATTCTAACTCCTTTTTTTTGTTTTTTTTTTTTTTTTTTGTATCAATGGCACCTCTTGGTGGACCTTCTATTCAAGTAGCTATAGGACATCCAGGTAGATAGTCTGGGCACACTACAAGAATACGGCTGCCATGACGCGTTGCCAAAAGAGAAAAAACATTAAGCCCTGAACAACAAAATTAAACGTATCCGGCGGAAAAATCATCGCCTCGAGGAGAGAAAAGAAAAAACAAGTCATAAAGGAAAAAGAAGTGATAAGTCCATACATGATAAGGTGGGCAAAACGAACCGTAGCTCAGCAAACACATACCACCCACATATGAACCTGGATACAGCCCTGATTTTCTGTCGAGCCAGTTTATGATTGCAGACAAGAGGGCAAAGGAGAAATGGTGGGTACCGAACAGCGCACGCTCCCAAAATAAGACGTGACTCCTACTACTTCTTGGATGGGAACTGGCGGCGAAGCCAATCCCGATCAAAGCGATTATTCCAGAACAGACACTTCGTGTCCGTTGTGGAGTGCGCCAAATTCTTCTTCTTCACTGCTGAGCAGTTGGCGCAATGGCGGTCGTCCGGATTCCTCTTCATCGCTATGGACGCCTGGATATGCGAGTAGGCTGAGTGCGGGCCCGCGCAATGAGGACAGCGTATGCCCTTTGACCGGCATACATCAGTGTGGTGGCCCCACCTCTGACACCGAGTGCAGAGAGCAGAACTGGGCTGCGGGGCAGCACCGTGGATTTGACAGTTGCGCCCGCCAATGAAGATGTGCTTACCAATGAAGTCCTGGGCTGTGCGGCCAGAGACAGAGTCTGCTATGTCGATCCAGGCAATGCAAGTATCGGACTTACGTGATGTCTGCATGAAACGGACAGCGTGTTTGATGTGAGCAGATAAAGGTTTACCCACTGGAGAGTTGTGCATCGCGACGGTGAACGCCTCGCGCTGCGCCTGGAGCCATGTGGCGGGGGGAGCCGGAATGAGTGGAACGTCCAGAACCTTGAGGTAGGACGTGGAGGTGGGGGTAGCGGACTGGAGGGGGATGAGTCCGTTGGGGTCGACGAGGCGGCGTACATGCCTGAGCACGCACGCAGATTCAGGTTTAGAAAGAACTCAGGAAGCGGCAATGAAAATGCCGGATGCTGAGTCAACAGAAGATTCCAGAATGACCTCGGACTTGAGGTCATCCTTGAGGTGGCGATTACACTCCCGGAGGATATCGGGTGTGATATTAATAGCACGGATAGAAGATCCGGCTGGTGGATGAATGAGGACCCCACAGTGCTTCGAGCCATGGCTAGTGTGCTTGCCCTTGTGTGTGGGAGCACGTCGGGACACAGCGGGGGCAGAGGAGGGAGCCGGGCTTTGGGAAGAGAGGGGACTGGGGCCGGCTTTGCCTTGAGGTTGCTCCTAGGAGGTGCTCAAACAGCTGCGGGCGCAGCTGGGGCACGCTTCTTAGGGGCGGCTTCCTTTGGGGTGGACCCGGGTGACTGGATCCGGACTTTTTTTGGGACCGGAGTGGCTACCTCGTCCTCGGCCATAGGAGACCGAGGGTGACTTGAGGGAACGACTGGGGTCGAAGGGGGAAGGGGGGTGGTGGGCTTGACCGGGGAGGGGGGTGGCGGTCCAGCCTGAGCAATAAGTATTGTGAGCGCAACTTCGAAGGAAGTGTGGCCTGCCATGTTCTGGAATTCAATGTTCTTGTGAGCGCTACTTCGCAAGATAATGAAGATAAGGTGTAGAAGCTCGCCAGCATAACCAGTGAAGTTCTTGTCGGGGGAGGTGGTTTGCATGATGTTGGCAGCCATCGACAGCATGTTGGCCAGACGATGCTTCTTACCAGGCACCTGTGAAGGCGAGTAGATCGAAGCGGCTTTTGAAGCAGTAGAGAGCGCTGGCGAATTGAGGAGGTTTGTCAAGTGCTCAGGTGTCATACCCCTGCCCTGGCGAGAGGACGAGGGGTGTTAGACTGCCCCAGCAGTCTTGTATTAGAGTGCCCCAACAGTCTTGTATATGGACTTAGAGATGGTACGACTTTCTGATCATGTGATATATTAGTAAGCACATGTTGAACTTGTCTGTGAACGCTCTAGAAGCCTTTAGCTTCTTAGACTTGTTCACAGGTGAGTATAGAGTTCTGTATATTCATAGAGAGCTTCTTAGACTTGTTCACAGGATATCTCATTTAATTCTAATCCGATTCACTCGTCACTACCACCGTTAGAACCGTCTCCGCACGTGCTATGTTCTACGTCCGACAGGTTATGGGCCCCGGCTTCTAACTACTGGAAAAACGAGTTTTCATTCACCAACCTCACTCAATCTTCTCTTCCTCTTTCCCTTCTTGAATCTATTTCGCTTCCGATGGGCCCAGAATGGACAACTCTTTCGGTCCAGGGCGGAGTGATTGCGCTTTTCCTGCTTCGATGCGGTACAGTTCACACAATGCCGGTTCTCAACCAATTTAGCCGGAACCATGAGATGATGCGAGTCCTCCCAATGAGGACCCCCACAGAGTGGGCAGCGCACGCCTTCCCGGCGGCACTTGCTAGAATGATGACCCCATCTATAGCACCGGGTGCACAAGACAGAGCCAGAATGGGGGTGAGCGCCGGCAATCCTGCAATTGACTCCAGCGACTTGAATATGCTT
Source organism: Agaricus blazei (assembly GCA_029719445.1). Classification (NCBI taxonomy): domain Eukaryota; kingdom Fungi; phylum Basidiomycota; class Agaricomycetes; order Agaricales; family Agaricaceae; genus Agaricus; species Agaricus blazei. The sequence continues at coordinate 48,901 of SSNC01000021.1, read as the reverse complement.
ACCGATGTAACCTTTAGTGTTAGCACCGGAAACCAAATTGGCGATGTCGACCCATGCAACGCATGTGTCAGAGTGGGGAGAAGTCCGCATAACATGGATGTTGCGAGTGTCATCGGCTAAAGCTAAGCCAACTATGGATTTTCGGAACTCATCGTGGATACGAGCCGAAGTGGGGGCGAGCCATTCCTTGGAGGTAGGATCGGTGATAGGGATGTCCAACACCTTGAGGTAGGAGGTGGACATGATGGAGGACCTGCGAATGGGGTTCGCACCTTCTGGGACAGGGAACCGTGCCTTGATGTGCTTGAGCACGAAGTCGGATTCTGATTTGGTAGGAACGCGGCTGGTAGTTAGGAAAAATTTTCCGGGGCCGCCTTCATCAAGGGAAGAAACGATAATCAAGTCGGAGGACTCGGGTAGATTCTTCGCGATAAGCTTGTTGAGATCTAATAAGATCTCCGAGGTGATTTGAGTAGCCTTGAAGTTCAAGATACTCAGTGTACGGACGGAGATACCTCGGCGCGAAGGGCCATGGATAGTATGTTTGCCCTGACGACGACGACGCTTGGGCGCAGCAACAGAGACAGCGGGAGCCTCCGAAGGAGGCAGACACTGTTGGAGAACAGGAGCCTGTGCACAATCAGCTTTCACTGGAGCACTCGGCTTGGGAGGAGGGGATGGCGGCGTAACTTTAGTCCGCTTGACATGAGGTTTCGGGATGGGCCGAGGGGCTTGACCCGAGGTACCGGTTGGCAGGGGAGCAAAATCCACGCGTTGAGAACGTGGTAGTCCATCGAGTAAATTGGCAACGGTGAAGCCACCGTCGCATTTGAGATCGAGTACAGCCCGGTCCCGAAGTAGGATCTGAAGGCTGGTGAGTATCATGGATAGAAACCGGGGAGTGTCGCTATCCGCAGCAGTGAGTGAAGACGTATAATCCTCAAGTGTAGAGAAGAAGAGATCTCGTCCTGGAACGTTATCTCTAGTATAGGGAATCTCTGGGACCGGGGGGTCTGGAGAAACTTCCACAGGAATGCAAGCTGGTGATTCTGTGGTCAACATAGCAGAGGGGGTCGGAGACGGTTGTTCAGGCCGTTTGCCCAGAAGAGACTGAGTGACTTCCGTCAACTTGTGTCGAGGTGCTGAATCAAAAGCAGAGAGAATCTCCGCTGGTGGAAGAAGATTTCCTGGTCTGGAGGCCAAAGCCCGTTCAGACTGGAAGGGGGTGCCGCCAACATAGGACTGGGTAGGATTAGACAAAGTGCCCACAAAAAAGGAGGGCTCAAGTTCGGGGACAGGAGGGGCGGGGCCTGGAGAATCCCAGTCCTCGTCCGCAAATTCCTGCAGCGTCTCGCGACGCAGCGGGGCAGGCGTACCTGCCGGAGGAGGTTGTTGAGACTTATTGCGACGTTTAGGAGGCATAATGAATTGTATTCCCTACTAGCGCAGCTAAACCACAGAGGCTTCCAAAAGAGGAAGGTAGTGGTAAGAGGTCAAGGAAGGAATGCTATGGAGAATCATCTCTGGCAAGCAGAAGTCCCCTACTGTCTCCTCCACTGTTACCCAGGCTGAAGCGGACGCTCTGGACGCTTACGAGGCTTGTTGTGACAAGGCTGCTGGCTGGCTATTCCTTATGGTTGAACAGGAGCAGAGGGTGCACTTTAATGGCATCCAGGATGACCCCGTGAAGATGTGGGAGGCTCTGGAGGCTGTACACAGGCAGAAGAAGGCTGGGATGCGATTTAATGCTTATGATGAGCTGTTCAGCATCCGAAAACTCGAGGAAGAGTGCCTACAATCCCTTATCAACAGAGTAGAAGGCTGCAAGCGACGCATTAAGGAGCTTAGACCCACAGACTTCACTCTCGACATGCTAGATGATGAGCTGGCATCAATGGCACTCATCAGAGCCCTCCCCGACGACTATTCCGCCTTCTCCTTGTTTTTTTTTTTTTTTTTTTTTTTTTTTTTTTTCAATGGCACCTCTCAGTGGACCTTCTATTAGACTAGCTATATGACATCCGGTTAGATACTCCGGGCTTACTAGACTAATACGGATGCCTTAACGTGTATCCAAGTGCGGCCGCCAGACGCATACAAAATCAAACTCTTACATGGGCGGGAAAGAAACGTATCCGCGCGACGAGGTCAAGCGCATAAGAACCCGAACACACAAACACAAAACTTATGAATCGAAATATTGAAGCAAAGAGAGTACCGACCGAAACGAGCTATAAGCTCAAGCAAACATCCCAGCAACTCCAAGCCCCGTATCTCCCGCCATGATGACCAGCGGTGTCCATCGCGAACGTTAAAGCGAAAGAAAATTGTGGGTCCAGTCAACGCAAGGTCCCGAAACCGACCATGACAGCCGATTACTTTGTCGATGTGAACTGGCGACGAAGCCAGTCCCGGTCGAATCTGTTGGTCCAGAACGGACACTTCATGTCCGTTGTGGAGTGCGCTGTCTTCTTCTTCTTGCTCGCGGAACAATTGGCGCAGTGGCGGTCATCGGGATTGCGTTTCATAGCGATCGCGGCCTGGACGTGTGAGTCGGCAGTGTGCGGACCCGCGCAGTGTGGACACCGTATGCCCTTAGAGCGACATACGTCAGCATGATGACCCCATCTCTGGCAGCGAGTGCAGAGGATGGAGCCGGGCCGGGGTGCAGTGCCTCGGATTTGACAGTTACACCCTCCAATGAGGACGTGCTTACCGATGAAGTCGCGGGCCGTGCGGCCCGAGACGGAATCCTGGATGTCGACCCAAGCAATGCAAGTGTCGGAGTGTTTTGAGGTCCGCATGAAACGGACCGCGTGTTTGACTTGTCAGGCAAGAGATTGTCCGATCGGTGATTTTTGCATAGCAGCGACGAAGGCGGTGCACTGCGCGACGATCCATGAGGCGGGAGGGGCCGGAATGAGTGGTACATCGATGATTTTGAGATACAATGTGGAGGTGGGGGTGGCGGCCTGGAGCGGGACGAGGCCGTTGGGGTTGACGAGGCGGCGGATGTGCCTAAGCACACACGCGGACTCGGGATGGGACAATACCCGGGAGGCCTTCTCCTTGTCTCTTTTACTTATGGACAAGCTGGACAAGACCACCATTCATCAGGCCTTTGTCACAGAGGATATACAACGCAAAAAACGCGCTGGGGACGCTTTGGGAGGCTCCCAGGCTCTAGCCGCTCGCTCTGGCTTCAAAAACGCGTCAGATACCTGCAATTTCTGTGGGAGGACTGGCCACAAGGTGGAGAAGTGCTGGCCGTTCGAAAAGGCGAAGAAACGCGCCCAGGAGGACGCTCAGAAGCCCAGAACTCGCGGAAATAAGGCTAACAAGGCTCAGGATGCTTCAAACAACGCCTCAGGCTCTGCAGCAAGCTCCTCTTCGACTTCTAGCCCCGAAAAAGCGCAGAGAGTCCGTGAATTTGCTGGAAATGCAAGTGCCTCACATCCCTCCCCTTCCCCTTCACTTTCTGCGCCTCTACAGCTCGATGCTGACTTCCATTGGCTTGCAGACACTGGGGCCACTTCTCATATGACCCCACATCGTCACTGGTTCAAGAACTACTCCCCCAATCGCATTCCCATCCGATTAGCTGATAATTCAGTTGTATACTCTGCGGGGATAGGTTCTGTGGTGTTTAAACCAGTTGTTAATGGAAAGGAGGCTAGAGCGGTCGAGTTTTCGAGGGTACTGCATGTTCCTGACCTCAGGAGTAATCTGCTGTCATGTTTATACCTTGCTCAGCACAAGGGCTTCAATATCACTATTTCTGCTCACTCTATCGCTTTCTAGTGCAAGGGAACAACGCTTTTTACGGCCACTATCCACTCCAACAACTCTGCTGAGCTAGATGGCTCTACAATCACTTCCGAGGCCGCTTTTGCTGTCTCTACACTGCCAGCTGACCTCTCCCTGTGGCATCGTCGCTTCATTCATCACAATTATGCTGATGTGAAGTCTATGTTGAGTAAGGACCTTGTTACAGGCCTCAAACTCGATTCTAATGCCTCTCCTGACCCTATATGCGAGCCCTGCCTTGCAGGAAAGATGCATTCACTGCCATTCACTCCCTCCCTCAACCATAATCGATCTCCTCTCGAGTTGGTGCACTCAGATCTTCACGGACCGCTCCCAGTCGCTTCCCACTCAGGCTACAAGTACTGGATTACCTTTATAGACGACGCGACAGGATTCCGGGCTGTACACTTGCTTAAAAGCAAGTCAGAAGCCTTTGAAGCATTCAAAGTCTACAAATCTTGGGCCGAAAATCAACTTGGAGTCAAAATTCGGGCTCTACAGGATGACAAGGGAGGTGAATACATGTCTAAAGCGTTCCTAACGTTCACGGAGCAGTCTGGGATCGAAAGGAGGCACTCTACTCGCAACAGGCCTCAGCAGAATGGCCTTGCAGAGAGAGCTAATAGGACTATGGGTGAAAGAATCACTGCTATGCTCTCGGAATCTCAACTTCCTGCCTCTTTCTGGGGGAGTGTGTGTCTTCTATGGTCCATGTGTGGAATAGGCTGCCTACAGCATCGCTCTCTGGCACTACACCCTTCCAGGCCTTCTATAAGCAAAAGCCTGATGTCTCCCACCTCCGAGTATGGGGGTGCACTGCCTATGTGCATGTACAACGAGATAAGAGGACTTCTCTAGAGCCTCACTACGAAAAATGTGTGTTTATTGGCTATCCTGCAGGCTACAAGGGCTGGAAGTTCTACAATCCAGTCACTAAGCGTTCAGTGATCTCGGAGAGAGCTGATTTCGATGAAAGGTACTTTCCTGGGACTTCTAGAGCCCAACTCGATGCTGTTCCATCATTTGCTGGCCCCCCCCCCTCCCCTGAGTCTCAGAATGTTTCTGAGCCCTCTCCTGCACCACCAACGTCGCATTTCGGAGTGCCACCTCTCCTAGATGAAGGGGGTGATACTAGCCCTCTCCCTGCTCGCTTTCAGCCTCCCATTCCTAGTTCTCCTGCTGTTCCTCTCGAAGAGGAGACTCCTCTCCCTGCTCCTCCACCTCCTAGCCCTGCTACTCCACCTCCACAAGCTCCGATTCCGCTCCCTGTGACTCCTCCCACTTCAGGAGTGCCCCCTGAGCCTCCCAGAGTGCCACGTCGCACTGGGCGCATTCGGAAGCCCCCTGGTGACTGGTGGAAGGTCAGGCAACCTAATTTGCCTGCTAGAGACCCAGAAGACGACGATGAGGCTGCTCTTTCAGCTGATACTGACTTCTATGAGGTCGAGTTTGCTGGGGCTGTTTCTACAGCTGATCCTCGCACCTACAGGCTGGCTATGCAGTCCCCTGACAGGGAACACTGGGTCGATGCCTGTAACACTGAAATCTTCAATCTCGAGGCTAACAGGACTTGGGAACTCACTGAGCTGCCTCCTGGTAAGAAGGTAGTCAACTCTGGCTGGGTCTTCAAGGTAAAAAGGCATGCCGACGGCTCTATTGAGCGCTATAGGGCTCGCCTTGTTGCTAAGGGCTTCTCCCAGCGTCCTGGCTTCGATTACACCGAGGTCTTTGCCCCTACATTTTGTCCTGCTTCTCTGAGACTCATTATAGCTCTGGCTGCTAGAGAGGGCTACAAAATGCGTTCTGTTGACATCTCCTCTGCCTTCACTTATGGGGAACTCGAGGAGGAGATCTACATGAGGCAACCAGAGGGCTATCATACTGGGGGACCTAATATGGTCTTCAGGCTCCGAAAATCACTCTATGGCCTTAAGCAGGCTGCCAGACAGTGGAGTAAGAAGCTCCGAGGTGTTCTAGAGGGTATTGGCTACTCCAGACTTCACTCCAACAACTCTATCTACATCTATTCCAAGGGAGACATCAAGGTCATAGTGCCTGTCTTCATTGATGACATTACCCTAGTCTCTAAAAGCGATGCAGCCATGGCCTCTGCTGTCTTGGAGCTGTCTCGGCACTTCAAACTGCGAGATCTAGGCTCTACCACTCTTCTGCTGGGCATCCAGGTGAAGCAGGATCGCTCTAAGCGTTCTATCTCCCTCTCCCAAGAGCACTACATCAAGGAGCTCCTAGAACGGTTCAATATGGATGATTCTAACTCCCTTTCCACCCCTCTACCTCCTGGCTCTGAGCTCTCGGACATTGTGCCCTCACTCGAGGAGCAGGCTGAGATGAAGTCTGTTCCCTATCTCTCTGCTGTAGGTGCCCTGCAGTATCTCGCCACCATGACTCGTCCCGACATTGCCTATGCTGTCTCCTACCTTGGGAGATTCAATCACAATCCTGCTCCTGCCCATTGGCTTGCTGTCAAGCATTTACTTCGCTATTTGAAGGGCACACTGCACTACCAGCTTGTCTACCGAGGTAGTGACTCTGGAGAGCTGTTCACCACCTATTCTGATGCTTCCCATGGTGGCTGCAAGGCCACAGGTCGAGCTACAGGTGGTTATGTGACTCTAGTGTCTGGGGCTGCTGTAGGATGGTCCTCAAAGTGTCAGCCCTTTGTGACTCTCTCAAGCACTGAGGCTGAATTTGTTGCTGCTGTCAAAGCTGGAAAGGAGATCAAGTGGACTAGGAACATTCTGACAGAGTTTGGCTATCACCAGACACTTCCCTCAACGCTTTTCGTGGATAACAAGTCTGGTATCAGTGTAGCCAGGAATCCTGAGCACCATGGGCGCATGAAACACCTAGATCTTTGGTTCTATTGGCTCCGCGAGGCTGTAGAGGATGGAGTCATTTTTTTTTTTTTTTTTTTTTTTTTTTGTAATCAATGGGATTTATTTCAAAATCGACCTCATACATGGGATGCCATAACGCGTTTCCCCGCCTTTCAACCCTCGGCAGCATACATTAAGCCCAAAACAACATGCACTTTCCTTTGTTCTTGTATCCGCGGGACGAGGTCAACCGCTCGACATAAATAAAGAAACTAATCATAAAGGCCGTAGAAAAGGAAAGAACGACTACGAATGGCCATCATAATGCTGAATAAAAGGAACTCCTACCCAGCCTCTAAACGCGAGGGAACTGACGATGAAGCCAGTTCCGATCGAACCTATGTTTCCAAAACGGACACGAAGTGTCCGTTGCGGAATGATTTACCTTAGCGTGCTTGGAAGCAACGCAATTGACGCAGCGACGTTGATCAACTTGTTTAGGGTTGACCAACGTAGAATGATTATGTTCAGTGTGAGGACCGCCACATAGAGCGCAGCGGACACCTTGTCGGCGACACTGATTAGCATGGTGGCCCCATCGATGACAACGTTGGCATCGGACGGAGCTGGAATGGGGACGAGCGCCCTGAATACGGCACAAGGTTCCAGAAACTGGAACCTTCTGGCCAATGAATGTTCGAGCGTTGATGCCCGTGGTGGTGTCGGAGATATCGATCCATGCGATGCACGAATCAGAATGAGCGGAAGTCCGCATGATACGGACTTGATGTTGGATAAGTTTCCCTAATTGGGCGTGAGGAGAAGCAGCAATAGCGTCGAGAAGACGCTTGCGTGTGAGATTGACCCAGTCATTCTTGGGCATAGACTGAGGGATGGGGACATCAACGATCTTCAAGAACAAAGTCGAGGAGGCCGGTGTGGATTGGATTGGCTGAGGGAGGCCTGTAGGGAGGAGGCGGCGGACGTGCTTGAGCACGAAGGCCGACTCGGAGGAGGTCGGGACAGTGGTAGTGGCTAAAAATATCTTGCCATTGCTACCCGGTTCAGCATGAGTAATCAGTATCTTGGAAGAACCAAGATCCGATCTGATAAGCTTGTTGATCTCTGCGATAAGAGATAGGGAGATGTCGGCTGCGGACTTGTTAGATCCGGCCGGTGGGGTGAGGATAATGCCACGACGCGAAGCACCATGGACAGTGTGGCGGGAATTGCGCTTCGACCTAGATTTCGGCGCAATGCAAGAGACGGGGGGAGCGGCCTTAGGAGGAGGGCGTTCCTTGACTTCGGCGACCACTGGTTCTGCAACGACCTCCATTGCTGGAGGCGGAGCACTCGGTGGGGCCGGGGTAGAGGGTGGAGCGGGAGTAGCCGGGCCGGAGCGCGGCTTCTTCCTTGGAGGGGACACGTCGCCAGGAATGGATACCTGGGGTCGAGTAGGGGCAGGGGCAGGAGGTGGGTCAGCTATATTTAGCTTTTTGACGAGTAAGTCGAGCGCAGCGCGCATGGAATGCCCGTTGGGCAGGACGGTACGACGGTGTTCACCATCCTGAATGGCGGTGATGAGCGAGTTAATGCATTCAAAGGCAAACCTGCCCATGAATTCACGATGTCTATAGTAAAAACGATTGTCCTTAAGCCAATCGAGGACCTCCAGAGGGCCAATGACCAACTGGGGAACCTCGGGGACCGGGGTAGGGGCCGGGACCGGGGTGGCAGAGCGCACTGACTGCTGCTCCATGCCTGATTCTTCGTCCCAATTCTCCGGGGGGCCAGAGGCAGAGGGGGAAGGGGAAGGGGAAGGTGGAGGGGCAGCGCTGGAAGATCCAGACGCTGTCGGCTGCACTGGGAGGGAAGGGAATGGCTGGCGTACAGGGAATCCCATCGATTGAGCAATCGAGTGGGCATCAGCCCAACTCTTGATGTCAGCGAAGAGGTCGTCGGTAAGATACTCGGCGAACTCTGGATAAATCTTGAGGACGGACTCCTTCGGGAGGTGAGGAGTGGGTTTTGGTTTGAGTATGTGCTGGGGGACTTCCTGGCCATACTCGTATGCGATAGTCGCAGGATTGGGCGAACCCTCGGGAAGTCGGGGGTTCTTGCTACGCATCAGCTCCTCAGCAGCATCCCAGATGGACTGGGGCATGCCAGGAGGCTTGGATGGTCGTTTAGATTGCTTGGGAGGCATATCGGACGATGAATAGTACTTCTATGCTACGACCACTGAGACTTCCAAAAGAGGAAGGTAGTGGTAACAGGTCAAGAAGCGTGTTGAGGATGGAGTCATTGATCCCCTCTATGTGTCTACTGATCAGCAAGTTGCGGACATCCTAACTAAGGCTGTATCACTAAAGGTTGTTGACTTTGCTGTACCGTTGTTGGGACTTGGACAGTAGTATGGACTGGTTGGATCAAGGGGGTGTGTTAGACTGCCCCAGCAGTCTTGTATTAGAGTGCTCCAACAGTCTTGTATATGGACTTAGAGATGGTACGACTTTCTGATCATGTGATATATTAGTAAGCACATGTTGAACTTGTCTGTGAACGCTCTAGAAGCCTTTAGCTTCTTAGACTTGTTCACAGGTGAGTATAGAGTTCTGTATATTCATAGACAGCTTCATAGACTTGTTCACAGGATATCTCATTTAATTCTAATCCGATTCACTCGTGACTACCACCGTTAGAACCGTCTCCGCACGCGCTACGTTCTACGTCCGACAGTTAGGTCCCCCAGTGTGATAGCCTTCTGGTTGTCTCATGTAGATCTCCTCTTCGAGTTCCCCATAGGTAAAGGCAGAAGAGATGTCAACAGAGCGCATTTTGAAGCCTTCTCTTGCAGCTAAGGCTACAATGAGGCGCAGGGAGGCAGGGCGAAATGTAGGAGCAAAAACCTCGGTGTAATCGAAGCCAGGACGCTGTGAGAAGCCTTTAGCAACAAGGTGAGCCCTATAGCGCTCAATTGAGCCGTCGGCATGCCTTTTGACCTTGAATACCCATCCAGAGTTGACTACCTTCTTTCCAGGAGGCAAATCAACGAGTTCCCAGGTCCTGTTGGCCTCCAGATTGAAAATCTCGGTGTTACAAGCATCCTGCCAGTGAGAGCGGTCAGGGGACTGCATAGCCAGCCTGTAGGAGTGAGGATCTGCATTAGAAACTGCTCCAGCAAACTCTACATCACAGAAGTCACTGTCAACCAAAAAAGCGGCCTCTTCTTTGAGTTCTGGGTTGTCTCCAGGTAGGTCAGTGTTTTTGACTCTCCACCACTCACCAGGGGGTCGTCTAACTCGATTGGTGCGCCTAGGGACTCGTGGAGGCTCAGCAGGCACAGGAGCGGTCGGGGGAGTGACAGGGAGTGGTGCAGGAGGTTGTGGAGGCATTCTAGGTAGAGAGGGAGCAACAGGAGATGCAAGAGTGATCACAGGAGGTGCAGGAGCGATCACAGGAGCTTCAGGAGCATTCTGAGGTACTTTAGGCTCTTCAGGAGGAATATCACTTGCAGGAGTCGAACTAGGCGGCGGAGACGGTGCAGGGAGAGGCCAGATACCACCCCCTTCATCCTGGAGAGGTGGAAAGTCGAAATGCGACGAGGGGAGCGCTGGAGAGGGCTCTGAAGCGATAGGAGTCTCAGGAGAGCTGGGAGGGCCAGCAAATGAAGGGATAGCGTCGAGTTGGGCTCTAGAAGTGCCAGGGAAGTACCTTTCATCGAATTCAGCCCTTTCAGAGATGATTGAACGCTTGGTGACTGGGTTATAGAACTTCCAGCCCTTGTAGCCAGTAGGATAGCCTATGAAAACACATTTTTCATAGTGAGGCTGAAGAGAATTGCGTTTATCTCGCTGTATATGCACATAGGCAGTGCACCCCCATACTCAGAGGTGGGAGACATCAGGTTTTTGCTTATAGAACGCTTGGAAGGATGTAGAACCAGGGAGAGACAATGTAGGAAGCCTATTCCATACATGCACCATAGAAGAGATGCATTCACCCCAGAAACTTGGGGGCAATTTCGACTCAGAGAGCATTGCAGTGATCCTTTCACCCATAGTTCTGTTAGCCCTTTCAGCTAGACCGTTCTGCTGAGGCCTGTTGTGAGTAGAATGCCTCCTGTCGATGCCACACCGCTCCGTGAAGGCTAGGAAGGCTTTAGACATGTATTCACCGCCTTTATTGTCCTGTAGAGCACGCATTTTCACTCCTAGTTGGTTTTTTTTTTTTTTTTTTTTTTTTTTTTTTTTTTTTTTTGTATCAACGGCACCTCTCGGTGGACCTTTTATTCAAGTAGCTATTCGACATCCAGGTAGATAATCTGGGCATACTACAAGAACACGGATGCTATGACGTGTATCCAGAGAAATAACACGAAGCCCCTAACAACATGATTAAAAAGAAAAACGTATCCGGCGGAAAGATCATCGCCTCGAAGAGAAAAAGGAAAAACAAAACAAAATGAAAAAGGGAAATGATAAGTCCACAAGAAAGGCGAGCGAAGCGAGCCGTGGCTCAAGCAAACACAAATCACCTACTTACAGACCTGGATACAGCCCCGATTTTCTGTCGGGCCAGTTTGCGATCGCAGATGAGATGGCGAGGGAAAATGGTGGGTACCTGCGGCGCGTGCTCCCGAAACAGGCAGTGAAACCTACTACTTCTTCAATGGGAACTGGCGTTTGAGCCAATCCCGATCGAAGCGATTGTTCCAGAACGGACACAAAGTGTCCGTTGTGGAGTGCGCCTTGTTCTTCTTGCCTGCTGCGGCACAGTTAGCGCAGTGTCGGTCGTCCGGATTCTTCTTCATCGCAATGGCGGCCGGGATATGGGATTCCGCAGAATGCAGTCCCGCGCAGTGAGGGCATCGTATACCTTTAGCTCGGCACACGTCAGAGTGGTGGCCCCACCTCTGGCACCGAGTGCAGAGGGCAGAGCCGGGCCGCGGGGCAGCGCCGCGGATTTGACAGTTTCGTCCTCCAATGAGAACGTGCTTACCAATGAAGTTGCGGGCCGTGCGGCCCGAGATGGAGTCGGAGATGTCGAGCCACGCAACACAAGTGTTGGCGCGGCGGGAAGTCCACATGAAGCGAACGGCGTGCTTGAGGTGTCGGGAGAGGGCGGTGCCGACGGGCGAGTTGTGCATAGCGAGGGTGAAGGCCTCGCGTTGCGCGGTAATCCATGAGGCGGGAGGGGCCGGGATGAGTGGAACGTCGATAACTTTGAGGTAGGACGTGGAAGTGGGGGTGGCGGACTGGAGGGGGACGAGTCCATTGGGATCGACGAGGCAGCGGATGTGCTTGAGCACGCAGGCGGTCTCGGGCTTGGAGAGGACCCGGGAGGCGGCAATGTGGATGCCGTCGGCCGTGTCGATGGAAGATTCCAGAATAACCTCGGACTTGAGGTCATTCCGGAGATGATTGTTGCACTCCTGGAGGATATCGGGAGTGATATTAATAGCTCGGATGGAAGATCCGGCCGGGGGTGAATGAGAACACCACGGCGTGAAGCGCCATGGCTAGTGTGCTTGCCCTTGCGTGCTGGAGCACGACGAGAGACAGCGGGGGCGGTGGAGGGAGCCGGGGCCTTGGGGAGGGAGGGGACAGTGGCCGGCTTAGCCTTGAGAGCGCTTTTGGAAGGTGCTCGAACAGCTGCGGGAGCAGCCGGGGCACGCTTTCCTAAAGCGGTTTTCTTGGGTGCAGAGCCAGGTGGAGACTGGATGCGGACTTTCTTCGGGACCGGGGTAGTGACTCCGTCCTCAGCCATCGGGGACCGGGGACGAGATTGAGGTACTAGTGGGGTCGAAGGGTGAAGAGGGGTGGTGGGCTTGACGGGGGACGGGGGGAAGTAGCGCCAGTTTGGCCAATTATGATAGCGAGAGCGGTCTCAAATGAGCACACTCCAGCCATGTTCTGGAAGTCAATATTCTTGTGAGCGCCACTCGACAAGATATTGAAGATGAGACAAAGAAGCTCATCAGCGTAGCCGATGAAGTTGTCATCGGGGGGGGTTTGTTGGACGATGTCGGCGGCAGTCGACAACGATACAGCAAGTCCATGCTTCTTACCTGGCACCTTGGTAGGTGTGTAGATCGAAGCAGCGCGGGGGGTGCGGGGGGTAGCCGGCGAGGAGAGTCCTTCCAACAGCGACTGAGCGGTCTCACCAGGCTGTCGAGAGCCTGATGGGGTGCGGGTGATGGGGGTGGTGGGCCAGGGGGCCGTGTCGAGTTTTTCACGCCTGCGTTCGGCGCGAGTCTGCTTCTGAGGGGCGGGGGAATCCTCCCTCATCAGTCTAGAAATTGACTCCGATGCGTCCGCCAAGACGCGATTGAAGTTGGATGAGGAAACGGCGGGGGTAGTGTCCGAGTAGCTAGTGCCCCCGGTCTTGCCCTTACCTTTGAGATGTGCACGCATCTTCGCGATACGCGCGGCCTTTGGAGTCTCCAACTCCATCTCCAACGCTTCACTTGCAGCTCGCATAGCAGGTGGCAGCCTCGAGTCATCGTCGCTATTGGTCTCCCAGCCTCCATTGTCGAAGTCCGGACGAGTATCCATATTGCAGAACGTGTATTGCTCCTAGTACAGCTAAACCACTGAGGCTTCCAAAACAGGAAGGTAGTGGTAAGAAGTCAAGAAGCGATGACTCCTAGTTGGTTTTCAGCCCAAGATTTATAGATTTTGAACACTTCAAAGGCCTCAGACTTGCTTTTCAGCAGATATACAGCCCGGAAACGCGTTGCATCATCTATAAATGTGATCCAGTACTTGTAGCCTGAGTGGAAAGCGACTGGGAGCGGTCCGTGAAGGTCTGAGTGCACCAGCTTGAGTGGGGATCGATTATGGCTGGTAGAGGAGGGGAAAGGAAGTGAATGCATCTTGCCAGCAAGGCAGGGCTCACATATAGGGTCAGGGGACGCTTTAGAGTCGATTTTGAGGCCTGTAACAAGCTCCTTGTTCACCATAGACCTCACATCAGCATAATTATGGTGAATAAAGCGACAATGCCATAGGGAGAGGTCACAGGGAAGTGTAGAGACCGAAAATGCGGCCTCCGAGGTCAGAGTTGAGCCATCTAGCTCAGCAGAGTTGTCAGGATGGATGGTGGCCGTGAAAAGCGTTGTCCCCTTGCAGCAGAAGGCCATAGAACGAGCAGAAATGGTGATAATAAAGTTCTTGTGCTGTGCAAGGTATAGACAAGACAGCAGATTTGTTAGACTGCCCCAACAGTCTTGTATATGGACTTAGAGATGGTACGACTTTCTGATCATGTGATATATTAGTAAGCACATGTTGAACTTGTCTGTGAACGCTCTAGAAGCCCTTAGCTTCTTAGACTTGTTCACAGGTGAGTATAGAGTTCTGTATATTCATAGATAGCTTCTTAGACTTGTTCACAGGATTGCTCAATCAATTCTTATCTGATTCACTCGTGACTACCACTGTTAGAACCGTCTCCGCACGCGCTACGTTCTACGTCCGACGGGTTATGGGCCCCGGCTTCTAACTACTGGAAAAACGAGTTTTTCATTCACAACTTCATTCATTCTCCTCTCCTTCTCTACTTCCTCAAATCTATTTCGCTTCCCCTGCTCTCAAATCAACTTCGATGGCTTCCGGATCGCCCATGTTTGCGAAACTCACTGCGGAGAACTATACGACGTGGTCTGGAGAGATGGAGGCGTGGCTGCGAGCTTCTGGGCTATGGAGAATCATCTCTGGCAAGCAGAAGTCCCCCACTGTGTCCTCCCCTGTTACCCAGGCTGAAGCAGATGCTCTGGACGCTTTCGAGGCTCGTTGTGACAAGGCTGTGTTAGAATGCCCCAAGCATTCAGTTATTAGAGTGACTGGTTAATTTGTTTTGAGTATATCTCAACTTAGAGTATAGCGGACGCTTCTGCTCACGTGGTAGATTAGTCAGCACATGTTGAACTTGCCTGTGGACGACTTAGAAGTCTTTAGCTTCTTATACTTGTCCACAGGTGAGCAATCTCTTTGTATTGTTGTTTTAGCTTCTTATACTTGTCCACAGATTAACTGTGCTAATACTAGCTCATTTCTTATCCGATCTGCTCGATACTAGCGTCATTAGGATCGCCACTGCGAACTCTACGTTCTACTTCCAACAGGTTATGGGCCCCGGCTTCTAACGACCTACAAATCGACTTTTCATTCTTCAACCATCTTCAACTCAACATCTACTCTCTCCCTTCTCTCCTCCCTCAATCTATTTCGCTTCTCCTGCCCTCATTTTTGCTCGTATGGCTTCGGGTTCGCCAGCGTTTGTTAAGCTCAACGGGGAGAACTATGCCACGTGGTCCGGCGAGATGGAGGCCTGGCTACGTGCCTCTGGCCTATGGAGACTTGTTTCAGGCAAGCAAAGTGCTCCTTCCATTCCCTCTTCCCCTACTCCCCAGGATTTCGCTTCCCAGCCACTCTGGGAGGATAAACTCGACAAGGCTGCTGGCTGGCTCTATCTAATGGTTGAAGAAGACCAAAGGGTGCATTTTGCAGGCATCCAGGACGATCCAATCAAGATGTGGGCTGCTCTGGAGGCTGTACATCGTCAGAAGAAGGCTGGAATGCGATTCAATGCCTATGATGAGCTGTTCAGCATCCGTAAACTCGAAGAGGAGTCCCTCCAGTCGCTTATAAACCGTGTAGAGGGCTGCAAACGTCGTCTAAAGGAGCTTAGACCGGACAAATTCACTTTAGAGCAGCTAGATGATGAGCTGGCCTCTATGGCACTCATTAGGGCACTTCCAGACGAGTTTTCGGCCTTTACTTCATCTCTCCTGCTTATCGACAAGCTGGACAAGACCACTATTCATCAGGCCTTCGTTACTGAGGATATCCAGCGAAGGAAACGTGCTCAGGATGCCTTGGGAGGCTCCCAGGCTCTAGCAGCGCGTTCTGGCTTCAAAAACGCGTCGGAGACCTGCAATTTCTGCGGGAGGACTGGTCACAAGGTGGCTAACTGCTGGACGTTCGAAAAAGCGAAGAAACGCGCTCAGGAGGACGCTCAGAAGCCCAGAACTCGAGGAAACAAGGCCAACAAGGCCCAGGACAGCTCCAATGACTCCCCCACCGCTTCTGGAAGCTCTAGCTCAACTCCTGGTGCCGAAAAAGCGCAGAGAGTCCGAGAATTTGCTGGAAATGCAAGTGCTCCCTCCCCTACCTCTTCCCCTTCGCTTTCTGCCCCCTGCAGCTCGATGCTGACTTCCACTGGCTTGCAGATACAGGGGCCACTTCTCATATGACCCCCCACAAGCATTGGTTCAAATCCTGTTGGAACAAGAACGTAGAGTTCGCAGTGGCGATCCTAACAACGCTAGTATCGAGCGGATCGGATAAGAATTGAGCTAGTATTAGCACAGTTAATCTGTGGACAAGTATAAGAAGCTATAACAACAATACAAAGAGATTGCTCACCTGTGGACAAGTATAAGAAGCTAAAGACTTCTAAGTCGTCCACAGGCAAGTTCAACATGCGCTGACTAATCTATCACGTGAGCGGAACTGTCCGCTATACTCTAAGTCGAGATATACACAAAACAAATTGTCCAGTCACTCTAATAGCTGAATGCTTGGGGCATTCTAACACACCCCCTTGTTCCAAGCAGTCTAGTGTCCAAGTTCCAATAGCGGGACAGCAAAATCAATCACCTTTGGTGCCACAGCCTTGGTCAGAATGTCTGCCACTTGCTGATCAGTAGAAACATAGAGTGGATCAATCATTCCTTCTTCTACAGCCTCCCGGAGCCAGTAGAACCGAAGATCCAGGTGTTTCATGCGCCCGTGGTGCTCAGGATTCTTTGCTACACTGATTCCAGACTTGTTATCAACAAATAAAGTCGAAGCAAGTGTCTGGGGGTAGCCAAACTCGCATCGCTTCTTGACCTCTTACCACTACCTTCCTCTTTTGGAAGTCTCAGTGCTAGAGCCTAGAAGTAGTCTACACGCTATCGATATGCCTCCTAAGCGTTCGAAACAGCCCGCTCGACAGCAGTCGAGTTCCAGCAATGTGCCGCAAGAGATTTGGGATCGCGCCGAAGCTCTCATGCGCTCCAAACAGCCCCGCCTCCCAGCAGGCACTCCCAATCCCGCCGAGATCGCGTTCGGTTCGAACCCCTTCTCCCCAATCGCCGCTCCCCCTCATCTTCCGAAGGAGAGTGTCCTCAAAGTCTATCCCGAGTTTGCCGACTACCTTGACGACAAACTGTTCGAAGAAATCAAGGACTGGGCCGAGGCCCACTCCATAGCTCAATCCATGGGATTCAATGTGCGCCAGCCATTCCCTTCCCTCCCTGTCCAACCAGCTGCTACTGGATCTTCCAGTGGGGCTGCGCCTCCTCCCCCTCCTTCCCCATCCTCTACGGCCCCCCCGGAGAACTGGGACAAAGAATCCAGCTTGGAGCAGCAGACAGTGCGCTCAGCTACCCCGGTCCCCACCCCGGTCCCCGCACCTCCGTCGGACATTGGTCCAGCGGAGGTGCTCTTCTGGCTCTCTAACAATAGAGAGGTTTACAAAGATCGGGAGTTTATGGGCTATTTCGCCTTTGAAGCTCTCAACTCTCTGCTCGTCGCTGTCCAGCATGGCGAACACAAGCGCACGGTCCTTCCTAACGGCATGTCTATGTCCGCGGGGATAGACCGACTTATTCTTAGGGCACAACCGCCTGAGAAGAAACTAGAGATCGTTACCCCAGGTGATGCATCTCCCCCTCGTAAGAAGCCCCGTTCGGGGGCCGCTACACCAGCTCCGCCGACTACCCCAGTTGCACCGAGTGCCCCGCCTCCAGCAATGGAGGTCGTTGAAGCACCAGTGTCTTCTGAGGTCCCTGTCCTCTCCAAGCCCGCCAAACCTAAGGCGGCACCACCAGTATCGCGCGCTCCTGCTGCGCCTCGGGCTCCACCTCGGGGAACGAAGCCAAAGCGTGCTCGACACACTGTCCACGGCACTTCGCGCCGTGGTATCACCATTACTCCACCGGCCGGATCTTCTATTTCCGTCCGCAACTTTACTCCGGGCCTTATCGATAAGGTCAATCAGCTTATCCGGTCAGATCTTGGTTCGTCCAGGTTATCGATCGTTCATTCTGAATCGGGTGTCGGAAACAAGATTTTCCTCTCTACCGACATCGTCCCCACCGCCTCTGAGACAGCGTTCGTGCTCAAACACATTCGCCGCCTCATCCCTACTGGATCACCAGATGCGGTTATCCAATCCGACAAAGCCACATCGACGAGCTACCTCAAGATCGTCGACATTCCCATCTCCCCGACCCTCCCACGCACTGATTGGGTCAATACCACTCGAGGTTTCTTACTCACAGCGATCTCGCATTCCACCACGGCCCGCCTCGGCCCACTCATCCGCAATCAAGTCCGTCTTATGCGGACTTCTCCTAAAGCTGACTCATGCGTTGCATGGGTCGACATCCACGACTCCACAGCGGGCTCTAACGCTCGCGATCTTATTGGCTCGGTCATCTCGGTCTCTGGGGTGAACTGCCGCATCCAAGGCGCAAAGCCACACTCCGGTTCTGTCCGCTGTACTCGCTGTCAGCGATGGGGCCATCATGCTAACCAGTGCCGCCGTCAAGGTGTGCGCTGTCCCCTTTGCGGTGGGCCTCATCTTGAGGCCAACCATCATTTAATGGTCGGCGATAAACTCGTTGATCAAAAGAAGTGCGTCAATTGCGTCGCTTCCAAGCGCGCAAAGACTGATCATGCCGCTACGGACCGCTCTTGTCCGTTTTGGCGCAATCGTTTCGATAGGAACTGGCTTCACCGCCAGTTTCCTCGTTCATAAAGCGTAGGCTGGATCGTTTTTCTTTTCTATGCACCGCGACAGCCTTTATGTAGTTTTATTTTTCTACTGGTCTGATTGTTTTGCTTTTTATGTCGAGCGCTTGACCTAGTCGCGCGGATACGAGAACACAGGTTAGTGCATGTTGACAGGAGCTTAATGTATGCTGCCGAGGGTTGAAAGGCGGGGATACGCGTTATGGCATCCCATGTACGAGGTCGATTTTGAAATAAATCCCACTGATTACAAAAAAAAAAAAAAAAAAAAAAAAGGTAGCCAAACTCGCTGAGAATGTTCCTAGTCCACTTGATCTCCTTTCCAGCCTCAACAGCAGCCACAAACTCGGCCTCAGTGCTTGAGAGAGTCACAAAGGGCTGACGCTTTGAGGACCAGCCCACAGCAGCACCAGAGACAATGGTCACATATCCACCTGTAGCTCAACCTGTGGCCTTGCAGCCGCCGTGAGAGGCATCGGAATAGGTGGTAAACAGTTCCCCAGAGTCACCACCTCTGTAGACAAGCTGGTAGTGCAGGGTGCCCTTCAAATAGCGAAGTAAATGCTTCACTGCAAGCCAGTGGGCAGGAGCAGGGTTATGATTGAATCTCCCGAGATAGGAGACAGCATAGGCAATGTCAGGACGAGTCATGGTGGCCAGATACTGCAGGGCACCTACAGCAGAGAGATAAGGAACTGATTTCATCTCAGCTTGCTCCTTGAGAGAGGGCACAATGTCGGAGAGCTCAGAGCCAGGTGCAAGTGGGGTGGAAAGGGAGTTGGAATCATCCATATGGAATCGTTCTAGCAGCTCCTTGATGTAGTGCTCTTGTGAGAGCGAAATGGTGCGCTTAGAACAGTCCTGCTTCACCTGAATACCTAGTAGCAGAGTGGTAGACCCGAGATCTTGCAGTTTGAAGTGGCTAGACAGCTCAGAGACAGCAGCAGAGGTGCACCATCTTTCAGCGGCATCGCGCTGCTCGATCTCTTCCGGTCGTCCATTCTCTGGCGGCCACCATTCTGCTGCGCACTTGTGCGTGGCTCCCCCTCCCTCTTCTCGGCCGGATCCTACCCTGGGTCTGTCCACCATTGGCTAGCTATTCTTAGCTGGCACCGAGTGGTTGTGTTACTCTGTGACGTGACCTCACGCTCCGGGTCTTTTGACCCAACACTCGGAAAGTCGAAAATCCCCCCGACTTCTCCATCCTGTCCCTTCCGGCCCCGGCTACTTTGTAGCCGGTTCCCCCATTTGTTCCCAGCACCCAGCTGCCTCGACATTCTCCCCCGGCCCTGGCTACTCTATGCGATGGCCAGCCCTCCATTATTTCTTCAGGCACCCAGCTGCCTTTGTCATTCTTTTCACGGGAGCACGTTTTACCGGCACCCACCATCTGCGCTCGCTGCGCTTCGCGCGCGACCGCAACCGCCCTGTCTTTGAAAATCGGGGGCATACCCGGGCCGTTATGTAGGTGTCATGTTTGCTTGAGCTAAGGCTCGCTTCGTACATTTTTCCCTACGGTCCATCATTTTTATCTTTATTTTTCTTTTTATTTTTCTCTTCGAGGCGATGTAAATTCCGCCGGATACGATATACGATTATAATGTTGTTTGGGGCTAATGTTTATTTCGGCGACGCGTCATGGCTGCCATTTCCTTGTAGTATGCCCAGAGTATCTAACTGGATGTCGAATAGCTACTTGGAATAAAGGTCCACCGAGAGGTGCCATTGATACAAAAAAAAAAAAAAAAAAAAAAAAAAAGACAGCAGCAGAGACAACAGAATCACTTTTAGACACCAGAGTGATATCATCAATCATCGCTTCTTGACTTCTTACCACTACCTTCCTGTTTTGAAAGCCTCAGTGGTTTAGCTGTACTAGGAGCAATACACGTTCTGCAATATGGATACTCGTCCGGACTTCGACAACGGAGGCTGGGAGACCAATAGCGACGATGACTCGAAGCTGCTGCCCGCCATGCGAGCTGCAAGTGAAGCGTTGGAGATGGAGTTGGAGACTCCAAAGGCCGCGCGTATCGCGAAGATGCGTGCACATCTAGCAAGTAAGGGCAAGACCAAGGATGTTTCGTTCTCGGACACTGCCCCCGCCGTCTCTTCATCCAACTTCAATCGCATCCTCGCGGACGCATCGGAGTCAATTTCTAGATTGATGAGGGAGGATTCCCCCGCCCCTCAGAAGCAAACTCGCGCCGAACACAGGCGTGAAAAACTCGATACGGCCCCATGGCCCACCACTCCTGTCACCCCCACCCCGTCGGGCTCTCGCCAGCCTCAGGGGATGACCGCTGCACAACTGGTAGAGGGTTTCTCCTCACCAGCCACCCCCCACACCCCCACGCTGCTTCAATCTACACACCCACTAAGGTGCCAGGTAAGAAGCACGGACTCGCCGTGTCGCTGTCGACTGCTGCCGACATCGTCAAGCAAACCCCCCCGACGACAACTTCATCAGCTACGCCGATGAACTTCTTCGTCTTATTTTCAATATCTTGTTGAGTGGCACTCACAAGAACATAGATTTTCAGAACATGGCCGGAGTCTGCTCTTTCAAGACGGCTCTTGCTATCATTATTGGTCAAACTGGCGCTGCTTCCCCCCCATCCCCCGCCAAACCAACCGCTCCCCTCCCCCCTTCGACCCCAGCGGTTCCCTCAAGTCGCCCTCGGTCTCCTATGGCCGAGGACGAGGTAACCCCAAGGGCGAAACGTGTTCGCATCGAGGCACCCCCTGCCTCCAAGCCCAAGCCCCCCGCTTTAGGAAAGCGTGCCCCGGCTGCTCCCGCAGCTGTTCGAGCACCTTCCAAAAGCGCTCTCAAGGCTAAGCCGGCCACTGTCCCCTCCCTCCCCAAGGCCCCGGCTCCCTCCACCACCCCCGCTGTCTCTCGTCGTGCTCCAGCACGCAAGGGCAAGCACACTAGCCACGGCGCTTCACGCCGTGGTGTTCTCGTTCACCCCCCGGCCGGATCTTCCATCCGAGCTATTAATATCACTCCCGATATCCTCCGGGAGTGCAACAATCATCTCCAGAATGACCTCAAGTCCGAGGTTATTCTGGAATCTTCCATCGACACGGCCGACGGCATCCACATTGCCGCCTCCCGGGTCCTCTCCAAGCCCGAGACCGCCTGCGTGCTCAAGCACATCCGCTGCCTCGTCGATCCCAATGGACTCGTCCCCCTCCAGTCCGCCACCCCCACTTCCACGTCCTACCTCAAAGTTATCGACGTTCCACTCATCCCGGCCCCTCCCGCCTCATGGATTACCGCGCAACCTTCACCCTCGCCATGCACAACTCGCCCGTTGGCACTGCCCTCTCCCGACACCTCAAGCACGCCGTTCGCTTCATGCGGACTTCCCGCCGCGCTGACACTTGTGTTGCGTGGCTCGACATTTCCGACTCCGTCTCGGGCCGCACGGCCCGCGACTTCATTGGTAAGCACGTTCTCATTGGAGGACGGAACTGTCAAATCTGCGGTGCTGCCCCGCGGCCCGGCTCTGCCCTTTGCACTTGGTGCCAGAGGTGGGGCCACCACTCCGATGTATGCCGTGCCAAAGGTATACGATGCCCTCACTGCGCGGGACCGCACTCTGCGGAGTCCCACATCCCGGCTGCCATCGCGATGAAGAAGAATCCGGACGACCAACACTGCGCTAACTGTGCTGCAGCAGGCAAGAAGAACAAGGCGCACTCCACAACGGACACTTCGTGTCCGTTCTGGAACAATCGCTTCGATTGGGATTGGCTCAAACGCCAGTTCCCATCGAAGAAGTAATAGGTTTCACCGCCTGTTTCGGGAGCACGCGCCGCAGGCACCCACCATTTTCCCCTCGCCACCTCGTCCGCGATCGTAACCGCCTCGTCTGAAAATCGGGGGTGTATCCAAGTCTTAACGTAGGTGATATGTGTTTGCTTGAGCCAAGGCTCGCTTCGCTCACTTCTCTTTGGGACTTATCATTTCTTTTTCACTTTGTTATGTTTTTTCTTTCCTTTCCTCGAGGCGATGATCATTCCGCCGGATACGTTTTTCTTTAATCATGTTGTTAGGGGCTTAATGTTTTCACTTGGATACGCGTCATGGCATCCGTATTCTTGTAGTATGCCCGAATTATCTACTCGGATGTCGTATAGCTACTTGAATAAAAGGTCCACCGAGAGGTGCCGTTGATACAAAAAAAAAAAAAAAAAAAAAAAGTGATATCATCAATGAAGACAGGCACTATGACCTTGATGTCTCCCTTGGAATAAATGTAGATAGAGTTGTCGGAGCAAAGTCTAGAGTAGCCAATACCCTCTAGGACACTTCTGAGCTTCTTGCTCCATTGTCTGGCAGCCTGCTTAAGGCCATAGAGCAATTTTCGGAGCCTGAAGACCATATTAGGTCCCCCAGTGTGGTAGCCTTCTGGTTGTCTCATGTAGATCTCCTCTTCAAGTTCTCCATAGGTAAAGGCAGAAGAGATGTCAACAGAGCGCATTTTGAAGCCTTCTCTTGCAGCTAAGGCTACAATGAGGCGCAGGGAGGCAGGGCGGAATGTAGGAGCAAAAACCTCGGTGTAATCGAAGCCAGGACGCTGTGAGAAGCCCTTAGCAACAAGGCGAGCCCGGTAGCGCTCAATTGAGCCGTCGGCATGCCTTTTAACCTTGAATACCCATCCAGAGTTGACTACCTTCTTTCCAGGAGGCAAATCAACGAGTTCCCAGGTCCTGTTGGCTTCCAGATTGAAAATCTCGGTGTTACAAGCATCCTGCCAGTGAGAGCAGTCAGGGGACTGCATAGCCAGCCTGTAGGAGCAAGGATCCGCATTAGAAACTGCTCCAGCAAACTCTACATCACAGAAGTCACTGTCAACCAAAAAAGCGGCCTCCTCTTCGAGTTCTGGGTTGTCTCCAGGTAGGTTGATGTTTTTAACCCTCCACCACTCACCAGGGGGTTGTCTAACTCGATTGGTGCGCCTAGGGACTCGTGGAGGCTCAGCAGGCACAGGAGCAGTCGGAGGAGTGACAGGGAGCAGTGCAGGAGGTTGTGGAGGCGTTCTAGGTAGAGAGGGAGCAACAGGAGATGCAGGAGCGATCACAGGAGGTGCAGGAGCATTCTGAGGTACTTTAGGCTCTTCAGGAGGAATATCACTTGCAGGAGTCGAACTAGGCGGCGGAGACGGTGCAGGGAGAGGCCAGATACCACCCCCTTCATCCTGGAGAGGTGGGAAGTCGAAATGCGACGAGGGGAGCGCTGGAGAGGGCTCTGAAGTGATAGGAGTCTCAGGAGAGCTGGGAGGGCTAGCAAATGAAGGGATAGCGTCAGGTTGGGCTCTAGAAGTGCCAGGGAAGTACCTTTCATCGAATTCAGCCCTTTCAGAGATGATTGAACGCTTGGTGACTGGGTTATAGAACTTCCAGCCCTTGTAGCCAGTGGGATAGCCTATGAAAACGCATTTTTCATAGTGAGGCTGAAGAGAATTGCATTTATCTCGCTGTATATGCACATAGGCAGTGCACCCCCATACTCGGAGGTGGGAGACGTCGGGTTTTCGCTTGTAGAACGCTTGGAAGGGTGTAGAACCAGGGAGAGACAATGTAGGAAGCCTATTCCACACATGCACCATAGAAGAGATGCATTCACCCCAGAAACTCGGGGGCAATTTTGACTCAGAGAGCATTGCAGTGATCCTTTCACCCATAGTTCTGTTAGCCCTTTCAGCTAGACCGTTCTGCTGAGGCCTGTTGCGAGTAGAATGCCTCCTATCAATGCCACACTGCTCCGTGAAGGCTAGGAACGCTTTAGACATGTATTCACCGCCTTTATTGTCCTGTAGAGCGCGCATTTTCACTCCTAGTTGGTTTTCAGCCCAAGATTTGTAGATTTTGAACACTTCAAAGGCCTCAGACTTGCTTTTCAGCAGATATACAGCCCGGAAACGCGTCGCGTCGTCTATAAACGTGATCCAGTACTTGTAGCCTGAGTGGGAAGCGACTGGGAGCGGTCCGTGAAGGTCTGAATGCACCAGCTCAAGTGGGGATCGATTATGGCTGGTAGAGGAGGGGAAAGGAAGCGAATGCATCTTCCCAGCAAGGCAGGGCTCACATATAGGGTCAGGGGACGCTTTAGAGTCGATTTTGAGGCCTGTAACAAGCTCCTTGTTCACCATAGACCTCACATCAGCATAATTATGGTGAATAAAGCGACAATGCCATAGGGAGAGGTCACAGGGAAGTGTAGAGACCGAAAAAGCGGCCTCCAAGGTCAGAGTTGAGCCATCTAGCTCAGCAGAGTTGTTAGGATGGATGGTGGCCGTGAAAAGCGTCGTCCCCTTGCAGCAGAAGGCCATAGAACAAGCAGAAATTGTGATAATAAAGTTCTTGTGCTGCGCAAGGTATAGACAAGACAGCAGATTACTGCGGAGTGCAGGAACATGTAAAACCCTAGTAAACTCGACCGCTCTAGCCACCTTTCCGCTCAAAACTGGCTCAAAGACCACAGACCCCACCCCAGCAGAGTAAACAACTGAATTATCAGCCAAGCAAATGGGAATGCAATGGGGGGAGTAGGATTTGAACCAATGCTTGTGGGGGGTCATATGAGAAGTGGCCCCTGTATCTGCAAGCCAGTGGAAGTCAGCATCGAGCTGCAGAGGGGCAGAGAGCGAAGGGGAAGAGGTAGGGGAGGGAGCACTTGCATTTCCAGCAAATTCTCGGACTCTCTGCGCTTTTTCGGCACCCGGAGTCGAGTTAGAGCTTCCGGAAGCGGTGGGGGAGTCATTGGAGCTGTCCTGGGCCTTGTTGGCCTTGTTTCCTCGAGTTCTAGGCTTCTAAGCGTCCTCCTGAGCGCGTTTCTTCGCCTTTTCGAACATCCAGCAGTTAGCCAACTTGTGACCAGTCCTCCCACAGAAATCGCAGGTCTCCGACGCGTTTTTGAAGCCAGAACGCGCTGCCAGGGCCTGGGAGCCTCCCAAGGTGTCCTGAGCACGTTTCCTTCGCTGGATATCCTCTGTAACGAAGGCCTGATGGATGGTAGTCTTATCCAGCTTGTCCATAAGCAAAAGAGACGATGTGAAGGCCAAAAACTCGTCCGGGAGCGCCCTAATGAGTGCCATAGAGGCCAGCTCATCATCCAGCTCATCTAGAGTGAATTTCTCCGGTCTGAGCTCCTTTAGACGACGTTTGCAGCCCTCTACACGGTTTATAAGCGACTGGAGGGACTCCTCTTCGAGTTTACGGATGCTAAACAGCTCATCATAGGCATTGAATCGCATTCCAGCCTTCTTCTGACGATGTACAGCCTCCAGAGCAGCCCACATCTTGATTGGATCGTCCTGGATGCCTGCAAAATGCACCCTTTGGTCTTCTTCAACCA
The DNA here is from genome assembly GCA_029719445.1 of Agaricus blazei. Classification (NCBI taxonomy): domain Eukaryota; kingdom Fungi; phylum Basidiomycota; class Agaricomycetes; order Agaricales; family Agaricaceae; genus Agaricus; species Agaricus blazei. Next base: position 23,084 of record SSNC01000021.1, on the reverse strand, counting down.
TTAAGTAGAGCCAGCCAGCAGCCTTATCGAGTTTATTCTCCCAAAGTGACTGGAAAGCGAAATCCTGGGCAGTAGGGGAAGAGGGAATGGTGGGAGCACTCTGCTTGCCTGAAACAAGTCTCCATAGGCCAGAGGCTCATAGCCAGGCCTCCATCTCGCCAGACCACGTGGCATAGTTCTCCCCGTTGAGCTTAACAAACGCTGGCGAACCCGAAGCCATACGATCAAAATTGCGGGCAGGGGAAGTAAAATAGTTTGAGGGGGGAGGGAAAGGGAGAGAGTAGGTGTTGAGTTGAAGATGGTTGAAGGATGAAAAGTCGATTTGTAGGTCGTTAGAAGCCGGGGCCCATAACCTGTTGGAACGAGAACGTAGAGTTCGCAGTGGCAATCCTAACGATGCTAGTATCGAGCGGATCGGATAAGAATTGAGCTAGTATTAGCACAGTTAATCTGTGGACAAGTATAAGAAGCTATAACAACAATACAAAGAGATTGCTCACCTGTGGACAAGTATAAGAAGCTAAAGACTTCTAAGTCGTCCACAGGCAAGTTCAACATGCGCTGACTAATCTATCACATGAACGGAACCGTCCGCTATACTCTAAGTCGAGATAATCACAAAACAAATTGTCCAGTGACGCTTCTTGACCTGTTACCACTACCTTCCTCTTTTGGAAGTCTCAGTGGTCGTAGCATAGAAGTACTATTCATCGTCCGATATGCCTCCCAAGCAGTCTAAACGACCTCAGAAACCTCCTGGCATGCCCCAGTCCATCTGGGATGCTGCTGAGGAGCTTATGCGCAGCAAGAACCCCCGACTTCCCGAGAGCTCTCCCAATCCCGCTACTATAGCATACGAGTATGGCAAGGAAATTCCCCAGCACATACCCAAGCCCAAACCTCGTCCTCACCTTGCTGAGGAAGACGTGCTCAAGATCTATCCCGAGTTCACTGAGTATCTCAACACAGCGGACTACGAAGCTCTCCATACATGGGCCAATGCCCATGCAATCGCTCAATCGATGGGAATCCCTGTCCGCCAGCCATTCCCCTCACTCCCAATACAGCCGACAGCGTCTGGAACGTCCAGCGCCGCCCCCCCACCCTCCCCTTCCCCTTCCCCCTCTGCCTCTGGCCCCCCGGAGAATTGGGACGAAGAATCTGGCATGGAGCAGCAGTCAGTGCGCTCTGCCACCCCGGTCCCGGCCCCTACCCCAGTCCCCGAGCCTCAACCCACCACTGGTGCGGTTGATGTTCTTCGCTGGCTCTCTCAGAACAGAGAGATATACAAAGACAGAGTCTTCATGGGCCACTTCGGCTTTGAAGCTCTTAATTCTCTCCTCGTCGCTGTCTCCTCCGGCGAGCACAAGCTTACTGTTCTATCTAACGGTCATTCTATGTCCGTGGGATTAGAACTCCTTGTCAAGAAGTTTGCCCCCACTCCTTCCCTACCCAAGGTGTCCATTCCTGGCGACGCCTCACCCCCCAGGAAGAAGCCGCACTCCGGCCCGGCTACTCCCGCTCCACCCTCTACCCCGGCCCCACTGAGTGCTCCGCCTCCAGCAATGGAGGTCGTTGCAGAACCAGTGGTCGCCGAAGTCAAGGAACGCCCTCCTCCTAAGGCTGCTCCCCCCGTCTCTTGCATTGCGCCGAAACCTAGGTCGAAGCGCAATTCCCGCCACACTGTCCATGGCGAGTCGCGTCGTGGCATTATCCTCACTCCACCAGCTGGATCTAACAAGTCCGCAGCCGACATCTCCCTATCTCGACTCGTGGCTGCTCTCGTTATCATAACTTATTGGCTATATCCAATTGAAGAATTTTCATTATATCCAATGAACGACTGCAACTTACGGTTATGATATATCCAGTCTATGTTTTCATTATTCCGCTGTTTTTGAGATTGGAGGTTTCATAATATGCCAGTCCAATATATTATCAATACTATACTTATACACTGGCAATATCATTCTTGGTTTATACTACTATTGTTAAATCTGACTGGATGTTTCATTCTAGTCAGTTGGCAATCTCATTCTACTGGTTCTTGGTGGATATTGGCATTTTCATTACTATGTCTAGAGATTTTCATTTTGTTTTCATTATTATATCATGGACATTTCATAACCAGGGATTGGTGTTTTCATATTTGGTAGTAAGTATTTTCATACCCAATTGTTTGTTTTCATTCTATATAATGGGTAGTTTCATTGCTGAACTTTGGCATTTTCATTGTTGTGACTAAGAATTTTCATTAGAAACATTGGGCATTTTCATTATTATACCATGAAGATATTATTGCCAGGTATTGGCATTTTCATACCTGCCTGTGTACATTCTCATTTCCACTTATTGGGGTTTTCATTGTATGCAATTGATAGTTTCAATCTTATACAATGGCAGTTTCAATGCTCCACTTTGGTATTTTTATTCTTGTCTGGGGTTTTCATTATATCCAATTGATAGTTTCAATCTTGTGCAATAGCAATTTCATTGCTGAATTTTGGCATTTTCATTATTGTGACTTGGAGTTTTCATTAGAAAACTTTGGCATTTTCATTATTACCCCATGGAGGTATTATTGCTAGCTATTGGCATTTTCATACCTACCTGTGCACATTCTCATTTCCACTTGTTGGGATTTTCATTGTATACAATTGATAGTTTCAACCTTATACAATGGCAATTTCATTGTTGTACTTTGGGATTTTTATTCTTATGGTCTGGGGTTTTCATTATTGCACCATGGGTGTTTCATTCCCAACAATTGGTGTTTTCATATTTGACTTGTTGGAATTTTCATTGCATGCAATTGATAGTTTCAATCTTATTCAATGGCAGTTTCATTGCTGCACTTTGGCATTTTTATTCTTGTGGTCTGGGGTTTTCATTATTGCACTATGGATGTTTCATTCCCAACAATTGGTGTTTTCATATTTACCTTGTTGGAATTTTCATTGCATGCAATTGATAGTTTCAATCTCATTCAATGGCAGTTTCATTGCTGCACTTTGGCATTTTTATTCTTGTGGTCTGGGGTTTTCATTATTGCACTATGGATGTTTCATTCCCAACAATTGGTGTTTTCATATTTACCTTGTTGGAATTTTCATTGCATGCAATTGATAGTTTCAATCTTATTCAATGGCAGTTTCATTGCTGCACTTTGGCATTTTTATTCTTGTGGTCTGGGGTTTTCATTATTGCACTATGGATGTTTCATTCCCAACAATTGGTGTTTTCATATTTACCTTGTTGGAATTTTCATTGCATGCAATTGATAGTTTCAATCCTATTCAAGGGCAGTTTCATTACTGCACTTTGGCATTTTTATTCTTGTGGTCTGGGGTTTTCATTATTGCACTATGGGTGTTTCATTCCCAACAATTGGTGTTTTCATATTTACCTTGTTGGAATTTTCATTGCATGCAATTGATAGTTTCAATCCTATTCAAGGGCAGTTTCATTGCTGCACTTTGGCATTTTTATTCTTGTGGTCTGGGGTTTTCATTATTGCACTATGGATGTTTCATTCCCAACAATTGGTGTTTTCATATTTACCTTGTTGGAATTTTCATTGCATGCAATTGATAGTTTCAATCCTATTCAAGGGCAGTTTCATTGCTGCACTTTGGCATTTTTATTCTTGTGGTCTGGGGTTTTCATTATTGCACTATGGATGTTTCATTCCCAACAATTGGTGTTTTCATATTTACCTTGTTGGAATTTTCATTGCATGCAATTGATAGTTTCAATCTTATTCAATGGCAGTTTCATTACTGCACTTTGGCATTTTTATTCTTGTGGTCTGGGGTTTTCATTATTGCACTATGGGTGTTTCATTCCCAACAATTGGTGTTTTCATATTTACCTTGTTGGAATTTTCATTGCATGCAATTGATAGTTTCAATCCTATTCAAGGGCAGTTTCATTGCTGCACTTTGGCATTTTTATTCTTGTGGTCTGGGGTTTTCATTATTGCACTATGGATGTTTCATTCCCAACAATTGGTGTTTTCATATTTACCTTGTTGGAATTTTCATTGCATGCAATTGATAGTTTCAATCTTATTCAATGGCAGTTTCATTGTTGCATCCTGAAGGTTTCATTATCATGCATTGGCATTTTCATTAGAGCTACTTGCATCCATATCATCTATACTACTACTAATAGATGTTATGTTGAACATATCATAAGCTAGATAGATATTCCTCATCCTTTATTTAGGAAGAGAGTTGAGAATCCTTACAAGAACCCAATTAACATCACCCAAAATAACCTCTAACTCTGACATCAAAGCTGGTGTCACAGCATGATGTGCCCACCATGCCAATGCTATGATAATAATAAAAAAGCCATTTGGGCCTGAACGTCTTAGAGAAGACCAATCAACATTCTCAGAAATATCCTGAGTCAATTGACCATCCTCTAGCACACGTTCAGATGGCTGAAGTAACTTCCACCACTTACAAAATGCCACCTTATAGTCACTAATGATAATTTTGGGAATAATTGCCAGTTTGCGAGCATTTTTGATCCAGATCCCCACTTGGGGTGGCCGCCCTGCACAATTGAGGTTCTAGGATTCTTAGATCAATGAATAATACCTCAAAAAAAAGACACTTACTCTCCCTCTACTACAAATGACTTCTAGTTGAAGCCAATTCTCCACAAGTGCTGACCAGAATTGGGAGCCACTGCCCACAGTCTTGAAAAACTGTTTAGCATCACGAGCAAATGAAGGAAGTGAATTAACACATTCATCAGGAACTGAAGTAGTAATTGTTGAGATCAATCCTAACTTTGAAATGGAATGCAAACCTTTGCCATGGATACTAATCATGGGATCAGCAGTAGTCACAGCTGTCCCATCCATCGGATCATCCCGAGATTCAGCAGGAGAAATGTGGTCTTCATTCGAAGTTAGAGGATATATTGTAATACCTTTTAACGGACATACCTTCGGTAGAATCCTTAGATGGTCCTTTAGCCACGTCCTCAGACATTACTCTAGCAGCCTCACCGGGGTCAGATGGAGGTGTAAGAGTAGCTATGCTACCTGTCAGACCACCCAGAAGTTGTGCAGGAGGTGCAAACGGGAGTGATGGACCATCATCTGTAAGTACATATAGTGTAGATATAATGAACGTAGGAATGGGGGACAATAATTTAACGTACCATTGGCCAAGCCCTCAGACGACACTCTTACAGTCTCACCAGGGGCAGACGGAGGCATAAAATCTATTACACCATCCAGCGGACCATCTTGCACTTGCGCAGATGTGGGTGACAGTGATACACCGCCCTCTGCATGTACATGTGTTATAGATACGACGAATGCAGTGGGAGACAATTGATTGACGTACCTTTGGCCATGCCCAGAGATGACACTCTCACAACCTCATTGAGGTCAGATGGAAGCATGAGATCCGTTGCGCCATCCAGCGAACCATCTTGCACTTGTGCAGATGGGGGTGTGGGTGATATGCCGCCTTCTGTAACTATGTGTGTTTTAGATATGACGAACGCAGGAATGAAGGACCACCAAGTAAGGTACCTTTGGCTGTGTTCTCAGATGACAATCTGGCAGCCTCACCGGGGTCAGATTGAGGCGTCAGAGTAATTGTGCCGCCCATCAAAACATCCTGAAGTTGCGCAGGAGATGGAGATGTGCGCATGAGTGACGTGGCATCTTCTGTAAGCCCGCACGTTGTAGCTGACGTGGACGGGGGTGCGGTGTTGCCTTCTGTAACCGTAGACGGTGCACCTAAGCCTCCTGCGACGCCTTCGCTGTCGTTCTGTGCCGTGGTCCCATCAGAAGTAGACCTATAATAAAATTTCGAGTCAGCGAGACAATTACAATGCGTGCTCCAAAACTTACCGAAGTTTATACCTCTTCATGGGCCGCTCATCCCCAGAGCCAGAAGGGACCTCATCAGGGCTTGAAAACATCAGCCAAGCCTGACGCTTCAGTATAAACCAAAATCACGCACCTCAATTTGTTCCCTCCCTTCTCAGCTCCCTTCTTCCTCTTCATAGTCTTGATTTCCTTCTTTTCATTCGCCATCACGTCCTTCATTGATGGAATGCCCATCGAGGTAAAGATTTGCTTGATCTCGGCAATGTTCGCCTCTCTCTGGAGCTCGTACTCAGAAAGCGGAGGGGGCATTTGCTTGCCAGAGCGAGCCACCGGCTGCTTCTTCTTTGGCGAAGGATCGTGGCTTTGCACATTGCTGTCACAGGACGGAGCTGGGTCTGGAGGTGCGGAGGTAGGAGAAGCAACAGAGTCATGGCGTGAGAAGTTGGCTGATACAATCTGATCAGCATTATCATGTTGGATATAACTATGACTTACGATATGCTGCGCGGATGAACTTGTCCCAACGCTGGGCTTGTTCCTGGTACAGCTCTTTGCCAAGATAAGTCTCAAAATCCAATTCGGACTCCTCGGCATCGCCGTTCACTCTATCAGAAAAAGCGGTGAGTGTTCGCAGGCCTATGCAACACGAAGTTTACTTACATCAACGACCTAAGCATCCCATCGCGGTGGTCGGGGCCACCAGCTAAAATAGTGAAAACCCATCCTGTCTTTTTGTGCAGAGACTTGACACAAGACGAAAGGGTGTTCACTAGCAAAGCGATATTCCTAGCAGTAAAGGTGAGTTCAAACTTCTGAGACACGTGTCAACACTCACTTCTGTTGCCCTTCTTCATCGGTATCCTCATCTGGGTCAACTTTCTTAGCTTGGCGTTCATTACGGACGCGCTCCTTGACCTCCTCCGTCTCCTTATCAAACTCTTGTTGAACCACCTCATTGGAAACTTTCATCCTTTCTTGCTTCGTCAACTTCGTCTTTTCACCCCCGCTGGACTCGAGGAATTTTGCGTAGGCCACCTCAACAAGAGCCTTCAACTTGGGCTCCCAGTAAAGGCTGTGGTAGACCTGGTAGACCGAAGGAAGTCTGGCCTTCCTGCGAAGCTCGATTGTCTGTCGAGATGTTGATTCCCGGGTGTTGTTGTAGAACCACGCCCTCAGTCGCTGTATAAAGTGTGTTAGACAGAACACGGTGAGTTCATGATGTTCTTACTGTGCCCATTGCCGCGCGTTTGGATGCCAGGGCCTTCACTTTGTCACCCTCGTGATCGCGTAGTTCCTCCTCGCCCAGTTTGTTGAGGTCGAATTCTTCCATAAACTCGATGGCCACGCGCGCCTTGAATTGCCTGGTAGTGCCATCGGATTGGGCTTTCACCCAGCTAGCATGGCGTGCTTCGAGCCATTCACGTTGTGCAGGAGTAGTCCACTGAGCGCGTGTCATGGTTATTGAAAAAGCCTAGGAAAAATGAAAATATCGACGAGGGTACGTATCTCCATTTACAGGTTACCCGTGCCGTGTTGAATATAAGAGGTATAGACAATTTTACAACATCAAATGCTGAGCTGCGGGTTTGTCTTTTTTGTTGTATGACTTCTTGTGGCCATGAACGACGCTAGCGAAACAGTCTCAGTGGTTGCCCAAGGCTCGCTCAATCGAATTGTCCACCTCTGCCTTCTGGTTTTCAAGAACACGCGCGAGGCCTCCCACGACATTCTGGAACATAAAGGACACGCGCGACGCCTCCCATAACATTCTGCAACATCAAGGACATGCGCGCTGCGTTCTCGTTTTCAAGAACACGCACGAGGCCTCCCACGACATTCTGCAGCATAAAGGACAAGTGCGAAGCCTCCTACAACATTGTGCAACATCGAGTACACGCGCGAGGGCCCCCCACAACATTCTGTAGCATCCTGACTTACGCGATCGAAAGTGAAGGAAAACTCACAGATGGTCTCGTCAACTTGCGCTCTTGCGCCCAATGGCGCCAGCGAGAGTGCTGTGGTGCCTTCATCAAATACTCCCATACATCTGCATTGGCACGTATAAAAGTCCTTTTGCTACGAATCGTCATCTTGTCGATAGTACAATTGTAACGTCACATGGATATAAAAAAAAATGGATCTTACGATCTCGCTTGAGTGATCATCACGTGTGTAAGGGCGGGTTGAATCCGGGGAATAAATAGATTAGCCGAGAATCGGGCAGGAACCCTGGAACAAGGCGATATCACATGCTCCCCGTGCACGGCCGAGATGGCCGCTCATTGTGGATGGCTGTTGATTGTCATGTGAGACAGTGACAAGGATGACTTACCCACCGATTTCCCTCGCATCAAAATCGTTGGGACAGATGATTGTTGCGCGAGACAATGACAAAGGCTACTTGCCCAACGTCTATACTCGCATCAAAATGCTTTGCGGGTCTATCCGCCCAACCAATGGTTTCCCACGCGCACTCGGGAAGAAATAGACTAGCCGATGATGGGGGAGCCAGCCGATATCACATGCTTCCCGTGCACGGCCGAGATGGGCGCCCATTGTGTAAGACAGTAACAAGGGTGACTTGCCCATGGTTGCCTGTCGCATCAAAATCCTTTTGGCAGTTTATTGTTGCGTGAGACAATGACAAGGGCTACTTGCCCACCGTTTACACTCGCATCAAAATCCTTTTCGGGCGTATCCCGCCCCATCAAGAGTTTCCCACGCATACCGACTGAATCCCTAACACTCGTTTTCCCGTCTCCTTGGAGAAATCTAGTGCTAAAACAGCCGTTGTACCATTGGATTGTATGTATGTATCTGTATAAGCACTGTATCTCGTACACATTCATGCATTAGGATTACATTACACGACAAATGTCCCAGACACCTGATCTGAATAAAACACAGCTGCAGAGCATGTTTCCGAGTCAGTGCATAATCTAGTGAATGGATTCGATACATGGATATGGGATGGTCGTGTGAGTGGAAGGGCTTAGGCATACAAAAGTATAGGCTTACTGTGTCTAATTTACTAGAGTCGTGCTTTTGAAGAGGTAGCTTCGTATTTTTGGACTCATGTAGTGCGGCGCACAGCGTGGCTCCTATGCGCCTTTGAGCGCATAGTAGTTCTGTATGTTGTGAAAAAGAGATCTCGAGAAACAGACAAAATCCGGATGAGATATTTCAATTCTTCATCAAATTGTACATCGATGACTTGTAGAACTCGACCCAGCTCGCATTTTGATAACCTTAGGTCTCTAAGTGGGATTTAAAACCTATACGGTCATGTAGACATTGACCATGGCTTCCAAATACAAAAGGAATCTCGCAAATCAACCGGGAAATCAAAAAAGCATAGAGTGTGTACCACAAAAGTGGGTGCTGATGCGAAACCCGCGAGACGAAATTATGCACGATATCAGTTCTTCAACAACCACATTGTTGTACAAATTTTGTTCCTCGGTCAATTGTCGAGATTTTTTTTTCAGTTTAAAGCCCTCAATAATCCTTGTTCAGAAGTGTTAACTTTATATCGCAGCAGTCAGTATATGACCGTCGAAATGTAATTTTATTAAGGCTGCCTAATGATTGATGTCTAATGTCACAAAGAAGTGGTTATATCTCCTCCAGTTTTTGATCACACTCCGAGATTCTTCTTGTGTATAATACCTCACACAAACGCGCACAGAGGCGCATTATACTGAGCGCGTGCGCCACAGTGCGTCAATTCATACATGCCCCGCCATCATTACAATTTGATACGACCGTAAACTACATAAATCACTTCTACCATAGCTTATATGATACTTACATTGCCGTGTACATACATAAATACTGACGACACATCCATAACGGTGATAGCTTGAGAGCATTATGCCCTCAAGGACGGTAGGAATGGGTGCTAGACGTTCAGAAAGTGTGCGTGGGAAGGTATTGATGCGGCTGGAATTCAGCCAAAAATGGAATCAGGCGCGAGCGCAACAGTGGGCAGGCATCTCTTCTCATTGTCTCACGCAACAACTAAGTGCCATCGGTGATGAGCGGCCATCTCGGCCATGCGCTACAAGCATGTGATATCGGCTTGTTCCTTGTTCCATTCTCGGCCATCTCATTCCCTTCCGCATTTGAATCCCCGACGCATAAACTGTATATTCTATCAGCCACACTATGATTACCTGACGATTACCTCATCACTCGAGACCCATCATGTCGATTCTTTCCCTTCCCCATTTTCAATCTCCGACTCGCGAACTGTACATTTTTATCAGCCACGTCATCACAGCGAACTTCGCAACTCCGCATTTTCAATCTCCGACCCACAAACTGTACATTTTTATCAGCCACGTCATCACAGCGAACTTCGCAACTTGAAGTCGCAGTCAGAATATATCTTAGCCTCCTTGATCATTAAGTAATGCTGAACATCCAGACTGATATTGCTGACGTGTTGACAAATTATAGAAACCTAATGCGATGTTAAACACAGATTGAGTACTTGAACGTTGCTGGCAAGGGTTCACGAGGTTATTGAGACTGCGCAGGGTGCCCTCGAACACCAGGTTAACACTCCACACCAGGTGAACGCTGGGAGCCACCGAGGCCATCGCGTTATGCTGAATTGACATAGGAATTGAGAGAAGGTCACTAGGAGTCTTTAGACCTTCTCGCCGGCCTCATCAAGGCCAGAACGCAAAGATGGCGAGTTTGTGCAGGTCGCTCGCGAACGATACTCGAATGATAGCAGTTTGTTTGCCCTAGGACCGTCGAGTCAGAAGTGTCAGAGCCTCCGATGTGTTTAAGGGTGCGAAGAGCTCAGTTTTCTCTAAGGCCCAATTATTGGCGTTTTCATTTCTGCCAATCTTCTCGCTCTGGGAGTCAGGTGATTCAGAGTTCCAGCTCACTTCGACACCACTCTGACACCACATTCTGCACGCTACGCCATTGTCACCTGTCCAACATTCCTCAACTTGAGTTCACGACGTCACACGTGGTTTTCATCCAACTCCCCCCTAGCGTTGAGTCATTTACAACTTCTTTTTTCTTTCAAGGTCGCTGACATATAGCGAATGTCCGGTTCATTTCTAGGCACATGTCAGATACAGGACAACCCAAACGACCGTCCTCTCCAGGTTCTGTAAGTCTGGAAGATGACAGAAGACCTGCCAAGAAGGAGAGAACTGCGCGCCGTGCAAAGGTCGACCATAAGGGCCGCGACCATAGACGTGTCACTTCCGTTCGCGTCAAGAGCAGTACAGGCGCTTATAGGTCACGTAGGATGAAGGAGGAAAAGGTGGAACCCACGCTATCAGTACCTGTGGAGAATGGAGATACCAGCGAGGCGATTGGACCGGTGAGTACATGTGGCAGTTAGAAAGAGTAAAACGTCTCTGACAGTGGATAATTATCAGGCTAGTCCTTCATCCTGGGCCCCAAACGTTGACTCTGAAATCGCAACTGACAACCTGGACGCGACAATCAGGCCTAAGAGAAAAAAAAAACACCACGGCCGTAAGTGTGATATTAGGCTTTTTGTTCTTATTGACTTACTACGGAACGATGTCACTTAGACAAAACTCCAAGATTGGTTAGCATACCGCGATTCCACCCTTGATGAACTTCTGCGGCTCGAAGGCCCAGCCGTACACCATGACTCCGATGGGCGCACCATGTGCTCCTTCTGCTCCTCAAGTGATGCGACGGGCAGTCTTTTTCAATGCGTGGATTGCATTCAAGGTGTCTCTAGCGTGATGTGTAGAGACTGCCTTCTGAAAGGCCATCAGCAGAACCCGCTACATCGTATAAATGTATTCAATCCCACCCCCATGCCAAACAACATACTAACACCAGCGTAGAAATGGACTGGAGTCTTTTTTATCAGTACTAGTCTTCGCGATGTGGGACTTCGTTGCCAGTTAGGCCATGCTGGCTCTCTCTGTCCTGACCCACGCCCGGGGCCATCCGACTTTGTGGTTTTCGACTCAAATGGATTTTCGCGAGTCAGCGTGGACTTCTGTGGCTGCACCAAATCACTTGGTGTCCCCCCTCGTGTTCAACTACTGCGGGCAGGATGGTTCCCAGCTTCTTCTGAGCGACCTCGCACGGCATTCACCTTTAATGTCTTGAACGCATTTCATCAGCTGACCTTACAAGGAAAAACAACATTATACGATTATTATCATTCCCTGACCTTTCAAACTGACAACTTGATGCTTGGGAAGCCTGCGGTACGTTCTCTAGATGCTGGACTATCAGGATATCCTTTATCTAACCGTTGTCTCTTCAAGCATCGATACAAGGAGTTCCAACATGTGTTCCGTGTTTGGCGCCACCTGAAATCATTGAAGCAGGCAGGTCGAGCGCATGATCCAGAAGGTGTGGGGGCCACATCTAATGGTGAACTTGCTCTTGAATGTCCTGCTTGTCCGCATCCTACCAAAAACCTCCCCGAAAACTGGGAGAATTTCCCCCCCAATCTACGGTGAGTGTGATCCTTCATCAATTTGGGGTAGGTAATCATCCTATATGTAGATTCCTTTTTACGCTGTTCATAGCCCTTGATGCAAACTTCAAACTCAAGAACAAAGAACGTGGTATTCAAGATTTCGAGTTGGATCCTGGATTAGGCTGTTATGTCGAGCATGCCCCTTACCAGAAGCATATTTTGGGACATGACACGGAAGCTGAGGTAGGTACAACTCACCTGCATGATATACAACCACTTAACAAACTTTTAGCTAAATTCATGTTCCTCGGATCATACAGCAATTGCAAGGGCTAATACGTCCATTCCAGGGTACTGTGTAAATGGTGTTGGTGCTAGTATTTGTTCACGCCATTCACTCATTCGCCGAAATGGTGTAGTTGATCTACCGAAGGGAGAAAAGTAAGCACACATTTTATATTCTGGGATTAATGCTGATGCTGTGATAGATATTCAAGTATGGACTACATGATACTGTCGGCATTAATGGGTATTTCCCTTATGCGAGTGTTGATATCCTATGACATTGGGTGTCAATGGATGAAACACTTTTACAGGCGCATGGCTGAGTATCCAAAGGAAATGCAGCTTCCAGATAATACTGTTGTGGATATTGGGATTCCCAGCTGGCATGTTAATGGTCATGGATCATTTTGTCGAGCAACCTATTCACTGAATCATATTTCGGGTGTTGGGCGGACTTGTGGAGAAGATATTGAGATAGGTTGGTCTCATACAAATGCACTTGGTCCTAGTGTCAGGGAGATGGGTCCAGCTATGAGACGTGAAACACTGAATTATCACTGGAATGGATGGAATTTCCGAAAATATGTGGGATTTCGTGAGTAGATTTATTTTTCACCTCTTAACTGCAAATCTGAGTTCATTATACAGGGAGTCTGTTTGCAAAGCGATTTGAAGATGCAGTTGTGATGAAGGATAAGCATGAAGCTAATCTGTCTCTTCTTTCATCAGGATTCTCAGAGGCAACACTTGCAAAATGGAGACGGATGGTTGATGATTGGGAGGATGAACGTTCACAGTGGTCTCGGTCCAAGTTCACTCTTAGGCCATCAAAACCTAATCCATTTATGGAGCATGAGATATGTAAGTGGCTATCTATTATGACTAATCTCAACATTAATCCACTTTGTTTAGCCAAGTCAATTCAAGAGATTCGCTTGGAGTTAGCAAGAAAAGAAGCAGCTGATGCTACTCGGGGCGTTATCTCACCACACAAGATTAGTATTGGTGATTTCATTATCAAGGGATTTGAGCTTGAAGAACAACAGTAAGTACACTTCTTTTTGGTGATCATATAATAACTAACTTGGTGATTTAGATTTAGGCTATTACAGGAGGCTTCATTGATAGGAAAACTTGATCCTACTACAAAACCAACAAAGAAGCAAGTTGATCTACAAGAAAAGCGTAATACTCTTCATCATCGTATTGCCCAATGGCGGAAGATCCAATTGGATCATATGCCATTTCTTGGATCACAGCCAAGTATATCTGCCACTTTGGATATTGATGACCAGGCAACAGGTGAAGCAGCAGAACTACTTCCTTTGTTTCTGCCACTTTCTGTTCCTTCAACCTTTCATAGTTTCCCTTCAATGAAGTTATTGATGGAAACAGAAGTTCAACTCCGTATTGGGCAGGCAGATGAAGCTCTTGAAACAATTCGCCGAAATCGTCGCACAATTACAAGTCTCACTATATTCAAGCAGTTGAATATCTCAGGCACTGGCAACAAGCAAAATACTCGTATTCGTAATCTTTTTGATTGCTATAACCATCGCATTCAACTTGCAGCTAACATTTATCGACATGCCCATCATTTGATAACCACCTTTCAACCTCATGACCCATCACTTCTTCGGCTCAAAAAGCTTGCTCCTGAAGACATCCGTGGACCAGGACGAGGGTCAGAAGAAAAGGAAGCTGCAGGAAGATATCAAATGTCTTGGATTTGGTTGGCAAGTAATAGCAGGCAAGCTTCTGATGAAGAGGATGAAGAATTTATTAGTTCAATGCAAGTTGAGTGGGTCAAAGCACTAGCAAGGAAGAACCGGTGGAATGAAGAATACTTGTTGATTCAAGAGGAAATGCGGCGCACAGTTGCTTATTTGGAATGGAAAGCAGAGTGGTGGATGGAACAGGCAACAAAAAGAAGGGTCGATGATCAGGGTTTGGCCCAGGGATTGCATGCATATGCTTATCAACAAGCATATTTGCAAGAGGCAATGGCAAAGAGCTGTGTCAAGAAATGGGTACCATTGTTGAAAATACATGGAGGAGATATAAACTGGGCAAGTAAGTATGAAGGTGAAGAAGGAGATGAGTTAGAAAAGGAGAGTGATGAAGAGTCTGAGGATGAGTAGGAGAGATTATAACTTAGTCAATTTGGCTGTAGTGTTTACAATGCCTATAACAAAAACCCCAGATTACAAGAATGAAAATGCCAAAGTGCAAGAATGAAACTGCCATTGAGTGAGATTGAAACTATCAATTGAATGCAATGAAAATTCCAACAAGGTAAATATGAAAACACCAATTGTTGGGAATGAAACATCCATAGTGCAATAATGAAAACCCCAGACCACAAGAATAAAAATGCCAAAGTGCAGTAATGAAACTGCCATTGAATAAGATTGAAACTATCAATTGCATGCAATGAAAATTCCAACAAGGTAAATATGAAAACACCAATTGTTGGGAATGAAACACCCATAGTGCAATAATGAAAACCCCAGACCACAAGAATAAAAATGCCAAAGTGCAGTAATGAAACTGCCATTGAATGAGATTGAAACTATCAATTGCATGCAATGAAAATTCCAACAAGGTAAATATGAAAACACCAATTGTTGGGAATGAAACATCCATAGTGCAATAATGAAAACCCCAGACCACAAGAATAAAAATGCCAAAGTGCAGTAATGAAACTGCCATTGAATAAGATTGAAACTATCAATTGCATGCAATGAAAATTCCAACAAGGTAAATATGAAAACACCAATTGTTGGGAATGAAACATCCATAGTGCAATAATGAAAACCCCAGACCACAAGAATAAAAATGCCAAAGTGCAGCAATGAAACTGCCATTGAATGAGATTGAAACTATCAATTGCATGCAATGAAAATTCCAACAAGGTAAATATGAAAACACCAATTGTTGGGAATGAAACATCCATAGTGCAATAATGAAAACCCCAGACCACAAGAATAAAAATGCCAAAGTGCAGCAATGAAACTGCCATTGAATAAGATTGAAACTATCAATTGCATGCAATGAAAATTCCAACAAGGTAAATATGAAAACACCAATTGTTGGGAATGAAACACCCATGGTGCAATAATGAAAACCCCAGACCATAAGAATAAAAATCCCAAAGTACAACAATGAAATTGCCATTGTATAAGGTTGAAACTATCAATTGTATACAATGAAAATCCCAACAAGTGGAAATGAGAATGTGCACAGGTAGGTATGAAAATGCCAATAGCTAGCAATAATACCTCCATGGGGTAATAATGAAAATGCCAAAGTTTTCTAATGAAAACTCCAAGTCACAATAATGAAAATGCCAAAATTCAGCAATGAAATTGCTATTGCACAAGATTGAAACTATCAATTGGATATAATGAAAACCCCAGACAAGAATAAAAATACCAAAGTGGAGCATTGAAACTGCCATTGTATAAGATTGAAACTATCAATTGCATACAATGAAAACCCCAATAAGTGGAAATGAGAATGTACACAGGCAGGTATGAAAATGCCAATACCTGGCAATAATATCTCCATGGTATAATAATGAAAATGCCCAATGTTTCTAATGAAAATTCTTAGTCACAACAATGAAAATGCCAAAGTTCAGCAATGAAACTACCCATTATATAGAATGAAAACAAACAATTGGGTATGAAAATACTTACTACCAAATATGAAAACACCAATCCCTGGTTATGAAATGTCCATGATATAATAATGAAAACAAAATGAAAATCTCTAGACATAGTAATGAAAATGCCAATATCCACCAAGAACCAGTAGAATGAGATTGCCAACTGACTAGAATGAAACATCCAGTCAGATTTAACAATAGTAGTATAAACCAAGAATGATATTGCCAGTGTATAAGTATAGTATTGATAATATATTGGACTGGCATATTATGAAACCTCCAATCTCAAAAACAGCGGAATAATGAAAACATAGACTGGATATATCATAACCGTAAGTTGCAGTCGTTCATTGGATACAATGAAAATTCTTCAATTGGATATAGCCAATAAGTTATGATAACGGGTAGCAGCTACTAGTGACTATTCCGCGATGCAAGGTAGAAGTGCGGGACACGGCTGTTTGCACGCTCAAGGTAAGTTGCCGCCGTTCGTGCCCAGTCACCAGCTCTTCACTTATGCCTTTGTCGTAGTCCCCGTAAATCATTTTTCGATGCACGGTAGCGGCGGTGAGCGTGGTTGTTTGTACACCCAAGGTTAGTTGCTGCCGTTTGTTACGTCTTTTAACAAGCCCCTCACTTTGGCTTTAGATTGCAACCTGTTGTTCCCATACCGGGCCATGACCAGATCTTCACTTATGCCTTTGCTGTAGTTCTCATAAATCCTTTTTCAATGCATGGTAGAGGTGGCAACTGTGTGGTCGTCTGCACGTGCTGTCCGGATGGAAACGATAGGCTGGCTTGTCCATAAAGTTACTTGTCTCTTGTTGACCAGGTGTGGAATCGGGGGATCTTATTTCACTGTGTAATGCGGGGTAGATGCGGGGTAGATGCGGGGAGCGCGGTCGTTTGCACGCGCAAGGTCAGTTACATTGTTCACGTCTATTAATCAGCTCCTCACTTCTGCTTTTGCTGTAGTTCCCGCGGGCTGTTTTATGATTCAGGGTACATGAAGCACAAAGTGCGGTTGTTTGCACTCCCAAAGTAAGTTACCACCGTTCGCGTCTATTGACTGGGTCCTCATTGTGCCTTCGCTGTTTCTATAGGCTATTTTTCGTTGCCATTGGTCGCGTCTATTCACCAGCTCTTCGCTTATACCGCCACCGTATTTCGTTTTTCGATGCACAGTATAGGTGCAACTGCGTGGTTGTTGGGGAGAGCTTCTGAAGATAGTCGCCCGTCGCGTTCTCCCTTGAGTCGTGGCTCCACAATGTCTCCATGAATCGCTTTTTGCCATGACTGCAACTTTCCACTGGCGGATGTCTGCTGTAGCATTCATTCCAGTCTACTGGCGTTACTCTCCTCTCCGGATATCTTTACTACACCCCTCGGTCGTATGTTACAGCTTTATTGATACTTTCCCTCCTTATAGCTCATGACCTTTTCCAAATAGCAGACGAGAATATCCCTCAACATATCTCATTCTCCGCACCAACGTTCCAGCTTGACGTTGGGCCCATCTTCCAATAACCATCGTTCTCCCGGAACCCTGCTTGGGTATTGCTGATATCACTTATACAACGCAAGGATTCTATGGTACGATCATAATCGTCACACTTTCGTTCAACATCTGACCCTACCCGGCTGATCTCTTCACCACTCAGCAATAAGGTGACCTTTTTGTAGGATGTATTGCTGCACTGTGGTCCGGCGTTGTCATTGTGATTCGGCGCGTCATGGTATTGAGAGAATATCTGGTGAGGGAAAGAGGTGAAATGCGGATGTAGCACCTCTCGATGGGCATGTGAAGCCTGAAGGAGACGGAGTCATCAGTAAAGTCAAGGTGCGAAACATGCCGGACCGGACTGCGTCATTCTCCCGGTCTTTTGTACTTGTCCAGTATCGCCGCGTACTTCATATACTTACGATATTCTTCGGCCACATGCCCAAATCCGTTCGTCGCCCAGTGCTTGTACAACGTTCGGCATCGTTGCGAGCCTACTGTTATGTTTCTCATCGCTGGCCGCAGATATAGTGGCCAATTCCGAAGATCTAGATTTCCGTAACGTTTATTTGAGAGTCTAGGAAATAGTTGTGTCACGTTAGACAACAAGGGATTCCTGCCTACAGGCACACCCGGTCCTTGTGGCACTAATTGAACAAAGTTCGTTTGCAAACCCAGTCATGACCTTTGCTTTATTCTACCCCAATTGACTCGACGAACTTAAAATGCGCGATATCAGCTTCTAAAACCTGGATATCCTTCCCATACCCCGATGCTTTATCCGCGCGGTGTCTTCACTGCCTGATAGAATCGCCGTTCTGCGAACACATACACATCCAACGGTAGGATTACTGCAACGCCTAGCTACCGTACCGCGACTTCATTGTATATTCCAGAGCTACTTCGCCGACGGCAACAAGGGTTCTGGATAAACGCAGTTGACACTTTTACCGTCATGCTTGCTGTTTCGAGACCCCTTAGGATGGACTCTACCTTTGCCTTGTCATGTACTTCCGAAGCCTGAGACGGATTCTGCATGGTTGGGTCTGCATACGAAGCACGTCCCCAGTTGCAAATTGTCTGGTAATTTCGAGTTCCAAGATTTCCGTCACGATATGATGTACTATGGTTCATACCATACATATTGCGGTACAATAGAGCCGGGAAACAATGGAGGAATGAGATATCCGAAAAACCAGTCTTCCCTCAGCTTGACCGCTTATGCTAAAACGAAGGCCGGGGCAGTAAGACCGGGAAATGATATAATCTAAAGGGCGCCATCCAGGTACCACTCCTCTTATTAGACTTTCAGTGACGGTGGGGAAGCACTGCCCGCCGGGTGATCAAAGTCCGCCACCAGATGGTTGTTGTGGATCCCTTTCTAGCATGATTCGTGATAGGAGATTGTGCCTCACTTGAGACGCCAACCATCACTTCACAAGAACTGATCCTCCAATAGAGTCAAGACGAGACCTCTACGTGTCTTGCGGATACCAAACGACTTCGGTCTGGTTGAACGGTCGCCCCTGAGTCGTTCTTCCGATGTCATCCACTCTATAGCAGTTTTAAAACTCATATTTGACTTTTACTACTTTCGATTCTATAACGGTATGATGATTTTGATCTATATACTTAATAAATTGCACTACTGGGCGAAGATGCATGCTGCACGCAGACCAGAGACCAACGCGGGATGAGGCACGGGGCTAAGTTGCCGACACGAGCTTGCCATGTACTTCCTTAAGTAATTGCTAAACGCCATCCTCATTCCTACGGACTAGTTTTCTAAATTGGTTATTATCCCCTTGACAATGGCATGTGAGTGAGTAGAATGATGGGACTACCTTGAGACTCACTAGGGCTGAATCCATCATCCGGAGTTCGACGCTTAGTATGGGTACTAAAAACCACATTTGTTCCGGGTGCCGCTTTGTCCTCCCCCATTGAATCATTTTCGAAGGCCTCAGTTAGGTCATTATTATCCCCTTGACAATGATATGTGAGTGAGCAGAATGATGCGACTACCTTGAGACTCACCAGGGCTGAATCTATCATCCGGACTTCGACGCTTACGGGTACTAAAAAAGAAATTTGTTCTAGCTGCCGCTTTGTCCTCCCCCATTGAACTATAGTCAGAGACCTCAATTGGGTCAATACTGCGCTTATCATCCTCAGAATTGTACTCCTGTATATCTGAATCGGGAGCTAGTATCTTTGAAGCTAAGCATCATCAAAGGGTGTAGGGAATAAATCAAAACCGCACACCAAATAAAGTATATGTACTTACGGGTTTGTTGTTGAATAATGCTGGAACGAGATACAGCTTGTGCTACAGTTCCGCTTAGCAAAGACAATCAATTCAGTTATATATCATGGCACATACGGGGTGGAGCAGTATGGTTGGTAGCTGGATTGATTGATTGATAAGTACCTTGATAATTAATGATGAACCAAAGGAAACGTACATTGCAAATCTTTGTATGTTGTCTTGGACTTGGGCTTGGGCTTACGCTTAGGCTTAGGCTTCGCCTGATTTTGGACTTTTCTGGCAGATACATCTTCCATTGTGATGTCACTATCAGAGGAAGAATCACTGTCAATCGCAAATATCCCAAATCTGCTCTCCGCCCTTTTCTGACTGGGACTGTTCCTCTTTTTGACCAGCACTGGCTCTTGTAAAAGGTCTATAGTAGTATTTATGGAACCTGATCCCGAGTCATGTATGTTCATTGACTCATTCAGGATTACAGATACTCACCTTTCCTCCTGACCTTTGTCTTTGCGGCAGGGCTGTCGTCTTTGGACATCTACATCACTGATAAATTGGCTTGAAAACCGGGGCAACTTAGAAACATACCGACGATTTGTTCAGTTGTTCTGAATACCCTTTCATGCGGCCATAAAACGCGAGTTCCTCTTTAGTGAGCGGAGTCACAGCAAACTGAGGATCTGTAGGATCCATGTTCTTAATATCAGTTCCCGCGTCCTTCATCTGCCGCATCTTTCCAAGGCGTTTGATGTTGACCCGGCCTGCCTGTAATAAAATAGAATCAGAACATATCAATAGTTGTCCACACGATCACAGACCTGTGCCAGAGAATCAATAGCTTTCCGGACATCATCATCCAGTGCGGATCCGTCGAGAGTCGCATGCAGCCACTTGGAGCGTTGAATTTGCTTTAGTAATTTGACAAAAGACTGGACATCCTTCTCTTCCTCCAGGGCTGTGTTACGCACTTTCT
The DNA here is from genome assembly GCA_029719445.1 of Agaricus blazei. NCBI lineage: Eukaryota > Fungi > Basidiomycota > Agaricomycetes > Agaricales > Agaricaceae > Agaricus > Agaricus blazei. The sequence continues at coordinate 2,084 of SSNC01000021.1, read as the reverse complement.
TGAGCTCATTAAGATTTACCTCAGGGACCTGTGCTTTGTCTGAAGCCAACATGTCCGGAAAGTGGTATCCATCCATGCTAACGAGTTTTTCTTCCAGTATGATCTTCCATGGCGTACAGAATGGCTCCATGGTTCTCCTAAACTCTTCGCGAAGGTACATTGCTGCCTGCGAGGTTGCTAGCAATCCAGGCCTGTATTTCATGGCCACCCGCTGCTCTATCACAGCCAATTTTGCCAGGACCTCATGATCCCGCTTGATATTCTTCCCGCTATGAACGCACCACCTGCGTAAGCCTTCTACATTGAGTGACCAGATGGTATTGTGCCATGATGGGTGTGCCGTTTTTCTTTTCACATCCATCCACCGGGTCAGGGACTTAGCCTCTTCAGTTAGCTCCTTCTCTGTCATCCCAATCCGGTCATGCAGATTTTCTTGATGTTTGTGTGGGCGATCAAGTATTGCTGGATCAATGGTGACCATTTCGTGTTCTAATTGGTGAAAAGCGCCAATGTGTTTGATTGGGAAGAAGGCCACCTGTCTTGGGTGATTAAAAACCATCTCTCTGCAAGATTAAAATAGCGACTTCTTACAGCACGGAGAACCGTAGGAATAGCTTGATGCATAAACGTCTTGTTACTATTTTCTGCCAATGAATGCAAAACCACGCTTGAGATGTCCCGGATGTCAGTCCAGGCTTTTGCACGGCCTACATCCAAAAACGCTATTGGGCAAATCCAGGAACAAAACTGTAAAGGATCAGTCGGGAACTGGTGTCTCAAGAATAATGTACTTGCCTCTTTTATTGCATGAGATATCATCTCAAATAAATTCCCTATACATAGTATTAGGGATGGGGTCAGGATGGGCAAGATGGGCGCATAATGGTATTGACTGTGATCAAATAGATACCACCGTAATTTCGCATCCATGTCCACCTTGACACTGTCATGGCTTGGGTCTTGTGACACAAGTTGCGTGCGAGCCATTTTGAACTCCTTGATTATACCAATAACATAGCTTTTTATTGTGGAAGAATATTCCGGGTGGTTCATATGGAATAGTGCGTGGTTGATGTTGCCAAATGCGGACTGATTCTTTCTGTCTATTTCTGACCAGAATTCATCGGGGAAGTAGGATGCGCCTGAAAAATTAGGGATCTCCTTTGAAAGGGATAGCCACAAGTTTTCCGAGTACTCTTTCAAGTCCTCAGTGGGCGAGTGAAGGTAATGCTGGAAATTCGGGTCTCTAAGACCCGAGATCCCTGTACCTGATAGAAGTTGTTCATGGAATGAGAGGCCGTAAGAAAAAATCTGGATAAGAAACTATAAAGGTTCAATTTTAAGGCATGACGAATCATTGTTATAAACTTACACCGCCATAAACAGACAGATAGTGTTTGATTATCCACTCGGGAGACATGTGGGTCTTCATGTGGAAAATCCGGCCTGCATTGCGGAGGCGAACAAGAAGATTCCGGAGGGGAGAACAGCTGAAAATCATTGTGTAGTTGGTATTATTGCCTTGTACCACTGATGCTCCCATGTGAAGATCTCGCATGGATGCACCAACATTGACCAACGCTTCATCAAACCTCTCCAGGGCATCCGCAACGGCTTTTACTTCTGCGTTATTAGATGATAAATACCTCCCAAGGGTGGGGTCAAGATTGTCTGGAGATCAATTAGTGTGTCGCAATGAAAAATTGGGGCAATCTACCCACCAAGATTGTACACTATACATCCCCAGATAGAGAATCTGGGTAGTAACAACGCGCACTGCCTTATCTCATTTTCTAATGCTGTTTTGAGCTTTAACCCGTCCTCTACCTCGCCTTCACCTTGGACCTCTTTTCCATTGAGATTGGCGAGCTGTTGCTTTGCCTTTTCAATCCTTTTGTTAAGCATGGATCTAGCTTTCTGGACAGCCATGAACCGGTGCTGCCCTCCAGCAAAGATTAATTTCTTGACTCCGGGCCTTAATTCCAACCTGGGTGCGCTACCGTCAAACACAGGATCTTTCTTGATACATCCCGACATCAGATCCGATTCCCTCGCAACAATCGGGAGAATACAGTGCGGTGCAA